>JAHLSL010000020.1:10036642-10272887 GCA_025920805.1 Petroica traversi
CGCTCGCAGCCTGGCCCGCCGAAGGGGAGTGGCCGAGCCGGGAGGCTGCTCTGCCCCGGGGCATCCCTGGGCCTGGGCCGGCAGCAGGGAGACGAGGATGGAGCGAGCGCCCCTGCTGCCCTTGCCCCCTCCGCGGAACCCTCTCAGCTGTCCCCGGGACCGGGATCTCTCTATCCATGGCGCTTGCCCACCTTGCCCCAGTCCTTGTCCTGGCTTTGTCCACCTGCTCGGGCCTTGTGTTCACAGTCTGCCCCCGCTCACCTGTGCCGTGCTGATGCACTGTCCCTGACCATCCTCTCCTAGTGCCCAGTCTTGCCCTTTCTGCTGCGCCTGTGGTCTCTCTCCCGAGCTAGCCCCCAATTTTCACACTGCCTGCGTGCCCTCCCGTGGCAGGGCTGTCTGCCCTTTTGAGCTCCTGAGTGAGGACCTTCCCCATGCCACCCTCATGTGACAGTGGCAGGATAAGACTGCCTCTGGGCCCAAGCTTTGGTGCCTACATTTGTAGGGCAGAATGGTCCAGGATCCTTGGTGGATCTCAGCCAAGGACTTGCTGGAATCCTTTAGTGACTTGTCTGGGGAATTCTAAGGGCAGTATAATTAAAATGACCATTTCAGTGCGTGTATGTCTCCCTCTGTTCTGCAGGTGAGCTCATTACCTCTTGAGCGGTACCTGGTGTCAGTCATCTTTCAGGAGAAAGGATATTCTTGGGCTGGGAGTATTGGATGCTTCCCATTCTGACCATGTTCCAAAAGAAAATTGGCATCAGGATAGGATGTGCTGGTAAAAGAGGATGGAAGGGGTGATACATGAGTGTATATAATAGCCAAATAACCCAGGAGAGATACAGTTATTTTAAAGAACGCGCCTAGCAACTAGCACTCCTGCATCTTCTCCTTGGCTCTCCTGTGCTTCATGATGTGACCTTGGGAACATTACATAACCTCTCCTAGGCCTCAGTTTCCCCAGCAAAGAAAGACCAGGGGAGTAGGGGATAATAATGCTGAAATGCTCTCATGAGGTACTTTAATGACTTAGGTAATGTTTGCCAAGTGCCTTGAAGATGTCAGGTACTACATAAATACTAAGCAGTGTTACTAAAGTCTGCCTGGCAGTTTCATGTGCTGCAGAGGTCGCCAGCTGGGATTCCGTAACGCCGGGCTCGCACTTTCCAGGTTCAGAGGAGAAGGCATCAGAGTTATGCTGCTGCTGTGCAGCTAAATAAACACAATCATATATGTCCACATACTTTTCAGTCTAGTCTCACCTTCTCTGAGGGAACTGATGGATTAGTATCTTTGGTTCTCGTGAAAGTGAAGGAGAATGATCTTCCTGTATCCTGGGAATGTTTCTGGAAGTGAAATAGAACTGTGGCCTCTGAGGTCTCTATTATGGCAGGCTTTTGCTGAAAATGCTGCTGAAGATTTCTGAGTTCCAGGTAAAATTATGCATTTTTATCTTTAAGAAATGCACTTTCTTAATGAAGCAGGTCCTGCTCAAGCACTTGAGTTTTGCAGGAAGCTTAACTGGTAAAATACAGCTTTTTTTTACTTCCTATCAGGGTGACTCAATAGGTTTGTGTGTGCAGACATCAGTGGTGGTACATGGCTCCTGCACTTCGTAGGTGTAGCCTTAATGTACTCAACATAAGAGCCATCCAAAATGAGCAGGTTAAGTAGTAGTTCATAGGAATAAACATGTTCCTTCTCTCTTTGAGCACGAAGACGGACGAGGGGGACTTGCTTAAGGAAATACTGGCAGGACTTTATACTCTAATTGTTATTTAAATTAGGGTGCAATACTATTACAATGTCTAACATGAAGGTAAACAAATTCTATAGGTGTGGCATTTGCTGTTTACCTCAGCTCATGTTCTCTTATAACATAGCCACACACAAAAAAAAAAGGCTGTAGGGTGTTAGGGCGTGTCAATTAGCTCTTAGGAGTTGACCCTGACTTTTGGATTTTGAGATGTCAGACTAGGTTGCATATAAAGATGTAGCCTAGTTTGAGGATGGACATGAATCCTTTTACATGTCCTCTGAGTTCTGAGCTGATTAAAACACCATCAAACCCTTTTAATTAAAAGTGTGCAAGCCTAAAGCTGGAAAAGCTTGAACCAAAGCCTAGGGGTAGTGGCATACACCCCAAGGTACTGGTGTGGTTGGTCGGGAAGGATCGTGGTGCAAAGACTGGTTCTGTTCAGCCAAGGCTTGCCCCGGCTTTGCCTTGGTCCTTTGAGCCTGCTCCAAGCTCCATCACTCTCTGGGGCAAGTGCATGTCCTCTGCCTTCACCAGTAGCTGGTCATTTCTTCCCCATCCTAGGACTTGTTTCCTTATTGCCATTTGCCCCTGAAAATCCCATCTGAGGGCATATTGGTCTAATGACAGTGAATGAGGTCCCCCTTGCTTCATTCCAGATGTTCCTGCTTCACTGTATGGAGGACCCCATCCTGCAACATGCATCGAACTGAGACCTCTTTAAAGCTTGGGCCTGGATTAGCAGTGCTGTAAAGAGACTGCTGTTTTGACACAGAGGAGAAACGAATAGTCTGGTGCCTGATACTTATGAGCTGATGGGTTTCATGCCTCCCTGAATGCCTGGCTTTGTATTTATGCATGCCTTTATGGTATAGCCCCCAGACTGCCTAGTTCTCATGCAGGGGGGCAGCAGTGGCAGAGTGAGGTTGGAGGCTGCAAAGATGGACCTGCAGCCTTCTGGTCTCTCATGGTAAGAGCTGCCAATTAGTTGCCTTCCCTAAACTAGTAATGGCAGGATTTCAGGAGGTTAAGGAACAGCAGGTCCGATTACTGTAATGAAACTCCTTACACTTTATGTAGTGGGAAAGCCATTGTTGATTCATGTTGAAGTACAGTGCAATCAAGTAGCTTTGAATATAAAATACGGTATCACTTTAAGATACTGTCATGTGCTCAAACCGAGAGGTGTGATTTCAGTCTGTTCAGGATTAAGTCAAATGTTTATTAAAATAATTGCTTAAAATGATTTCTCAAATCAAGCTCTCTCAGCACCTTCTCCCAGACTTCTTCAAAGAGGGAAGTATGAAGTAAATAGTCTGCAGAGGATTTTTTTTTTCTTTAAACTGCTGCATGAGCAGTATGGGTAAGTATATTAATATTTTTGGACAAAATTCATGGTTCTGTCAGACACGCAGCAAAAAGTGTTGTAGCACAGAGATCCTGATTCCCAGCTGCAGCCAGTGAGGCAGCAAAAACTGGCTGGTGCTCAGGAAAGGCAAAGTGATAGAAATGCCTGGATGGAGCGGTGACCGCCGGAGTCCTTCTCCATCGTGCTGCAGAGCACCAGGTTCGGGCATCAGCACGAAGTGACAGTCGTTCCTGTTATAATTGTCTGGCCAATAATAATTATCTTCAGATGTCTGCTGACGAGGGGCTCGCCAATGGGGAGGCAGGAGGCCTGTGCTGACTGCGCCGAGATTATCTGGGAGAGCTGACGTCACACCAGGGCTTGCCTAAAATCACAGAAACTTTTCCTCTGCTGCTCGGCTGGCTGCTGCAGCGCTCCGAACATCCTGCCCCAGCCCCGTGTCCTCCTGCCAGCTGCTGCCCTGGGCAGGCTCTCCTCAGCCCTCTCTCTGTCGTTTCTCTCCTGTTTTGCTTCCTGAAAAGCCAAGGGTTAACCCTTGGCAGCCGGCAGCGTGCTCGC
The DNA here is from genome assembly GCA_025920805.1 of Petroica traversi. NCBI lineage: Eukaryota > Metazoa > Chordata > Aves > Passeriformes > Petroicidae > Petroica > Petroica traversi. The sequence continues at coordinate 10,040,329 of JAHLSL010000020.1, forward strand.
AGTTAGTAGTGGGAGGAGGACGAGCAGGATGAAAGTGAAACTGGTTGTTCCCTAAAGATGCTGTTGGGCTCTGCTGCAGAAACTGGCTGTTTTTTTATCATTAACAGAAGTAATGATTCAGAAAAGACTGAAGGACTGCATAAGGACTGCTGGGAACTTTCTGATTTTAAGGAGATCTGGCAACTCAAACTCGATTCTGAAATCAACTTTGTGGACCTTAGATGAGGATAAATGTTTATGTATTTGAAAGAAAGTATCTGTGCAAAAAGTTATTTTTAACCTTTTGTTACCAAAACTTTTATGTAGTAGAGGCAGAAAATGCAGCCAGTGCTGGGAGAAATTTATCCTTTGGTGTGATTTTCTTTCAAGTCATAACTAGAAATAAATGCGGAAGGGCAGAGGGTCAGCTAATTTGGATTTGTAAATGCACTTGCCTTTTAATAATTCATACAAGCACCATCATCCTAGACAGGTTTGTTTCCTAAATGCAGAACAAGCTCTCCTCATCCACTTAAGCTGCTCTTACCTCATGCAGAAATCAAGAGTGAGAGGCTGTGAGCGTATCTCTCCAGGCATATGTGCATAGCAGCCAAAAACTGATGTAAATTACGTTCCCTCCCTCCCCCACAAGCTCTTGCTAGATGCCAAGTGAAGGATGTAGAGAGGGACGCTGCAGTCACCCTGTACTGCCCTCTGTGCTGCAGTGAGGACTCAAAGGGAAGATGTGAATTGTTCTTTTTAACAGAGAGACTGTTTTATTTGAGCAGAATTCAGTTGGCCCAAAAATTTAGCCTACCTTCTCCACATGTCTTTCTCCAGAGGGGATTTTTCCTGCTCTCTTGTGCACTGTGGCCATAAAGCTGGCAGGGCCACCAGTACATGGCAGAGATTAGAGGATACCCACTTCTTTGCCTTTCTTTCATCCCACAGGCCTTTCTGAGCCAAAGACTGATATACTGGAGCATGACAGGGTTTTGGCTCCTTGAAAATAAAAGGATGGAATCTATGAGGAATAACAGCAGATGTCCTTTCAGTTTTCTGCCTGTGTGGGCTTGGGGAAAAAAAAAAAAAAAGATATGGTAGACACCAAAATGTCATCCTGAAGATAAATACATCAGTGTCTTCTTGATTCAGCCTACCACTGAAGCGTAGGCATTGGCCTTTTGTTTACTCTGTCCCTAGAGTATGAACACGTCTGTCATCATGTTGCGTCCATGATTTTAAGCCTCTTAAGAGTGAAGGCTTTTATTCTACTTTGTGAAACACCACGTACATCTGGGAATAATAAACTCGCAGGAGTGGAGCAAGGAGTTACTTAGGAACTTTCCATCATTTTCAGAAGTGAATGTAGATATCCAGGAACATGGACATTCAAAAATGCTTTTTGGAAAGCTTTGCTAAGAGTTTAGGTGCTTTTTCTTTTAATGAAAAAGAGCAGAGATTAAAACATTATTTGTAACTGAAAATTAGCATTGTCTGAAGTATAAAATAAATTTTTCACTGGCTTAGGCTATATCTACACGAGATGTTTATGTGACCACATTGCCTCTGTAAGTGCTACCCAGTAAACTTTCTCTTGCCAACAGTTTTGTCAGCCCACTGGAGCCTTGCCCTGGGTTTTGTATTCTGCTGTGCTGCCCCGTCACTGACCAAAGTGTCCCAGACTGCTGCTACTACAAGCTGTGCTGTTCCTGTGTGCGTCACAGCATCACATCTCCTGGGGCTTCCTGCATTCTCTGGGGAAGGCTGGTGCAGCCCCATGGGGAGCTCTACAGGGTTATCCCAGGTCAACGTTTCGCAAGCTGTCAACAGAACAGGAAACAGTGAGGCTGTGGCTGCACCCAGGCTAATAGAGGGAGAAAACTGTATCAGTTCATGCGCAAGGCTTGCAAATGTTATGATTGCTTTCAGCTCTGAAGTAGCAATGTTACCTGATACTGCCCTTCACGGTGTGCCTTGTACTATGTGCTCCATTGCAAACCGTCAGTTGCAAGCCTTGTTGACTTTGTGAAGACACAAATTTTTTTGCTGAGAACTTTATTTACCTTCTAGGAGCAAGGTGGAAGGACTCCAAAGGCAACATGACCTCGGTTTGCCTAGAGAAGGGACCCAGGGCCTACGGAGCAGTCATGGCATGAAATGATGGGCAGAGCTTCCATCTGCTGAGCAGTCCTTGACCTCATGTGGGAAGAGCTGGTATTCAGAGTGGGGAAGCAGAGGGGGAGATGCAAGCCAGTGGTTTACCTCGTGCCAGGGGATTTGGGACTTTGCAGAGTTCAGGCAGTGGTTTGTGCAGTGCATGGCATGCAGGGGAATGATGCCTCTGAGGATATGGGGAACCTGACTTCAAACTGAGGGCAGCCATAGCCGCCATTTAGAAGTTGGGCATCAGTCAGGTGCCTGAGTTCCATCATTTCAATGGAAATTAAGGACCTGTGTCATCTCTGGAACTTTCTCTCTGTGCCTCAGTTCCTCTGGTGTAAAATAGGGAACAGTTCCTTTCTGGGGATATTCAAAGTCGGTTTTCTGCCATGTCACAAAGATGATCCTGAGGTGGTAAGACTTGTATATAACTACAATAAAACAGTACAGAAAACATAATGGTCTTACACTATTACTGTGCAGCTTCACACTTGTGCTAGCAGTGAAGAATACTTTATTCTTGCCAAGGATGTGGGGCAAGGTTTTCCTCCCTGGTTGTAACAGAGGACTGAGAAGAGCTGCTGTAGTATTAGAGGCAAGGCAGTTTAGTGTTGGTATCGTGATTAAACTGCAAAAGTCCAGACCATTTTTAATTGCAAATTTATGAAAATAACTGTCCTTCAAATAGTCCAATAAAACTTCAGACTGTTCAACATCTGATGGTAACTTTTAAATAGAATATTTAAAGTGTGTTGGTAATTAGTTTCAGTATGTGAAGTCTGCAAACTGAGTAAAAAATGAATTGGACATCATCCAGGTTGTGAGTTTGTCAGATTGAATGTGTTGATTTTAATATCTGATGGCCTCAGTTACCCCTGGACATAAAACTTAAAGTCTGTCAAGCGTGTAATTAAGGACAAATGTCTGCTCTATATGTCTTGAGCCATCAGTAGCATATATACACCTGGAAAGAGCAATCCCAGGGAGTGCCAATTAATGTTTTAAGGGGAGGAAGCAATGGGCCAAGTTAATTTTTGAAAAAAAATCAGAACGCTATTATTGAGGAATCTGATCTTCTGATTAATAAAATTGCCTGGGTTTCAGGGGACTTTTTTCTTTCTTTTTTTTTTTTTTTAATTATTTATTTAGAGCCATTAAGAGCTACTTAAGAAAACAGTAAAATCCCCTACGTATAAACAAAAGTGGGATGCCAAAGTTGTTGCACTGTGTCATTCAGATAGTGGGTTTATTAACAAATGTTTACAAAGTCTGTCTTTTTCCTTAAGTAATTTTTCTTTTAGCTTTAATTGGGAATTTACCCTCTAGGTCCCCTGATGTGGTTCATCTGAATGCAGGTCCTCTGTAAACATTAATGGGAATTTGTTGTTGCCAACATACATCATCTCCAGGCAGCTGAAAGCCATGGCTTTTCTTCCTTTTTGTTCTCCCTGGTGGAGCTGGCTGTCCAACTTCTTTTCCATGTCTTTGCACGTCACAAGCAAAATAAACGTTAGTTATTAGCAGGAAATGATGTAGATACCTTACATTTCAATTCCTTCTGTTTTCCTCATCCACCTTGGCTTGACAGCCTAGCAGAAAACTCCAAGCTATTTTGTACACCACATGGATGTCTAGATGATCTTGTCTACGTTGACTTTCACAAAGACTTTTGCTCTGCTGGCACAGTAGCTCTGGGGCTGCTGTCTGCCCTGGACCTTTTTGTGAGGGCATTTCCCCATTATAATTTTTCATAAAATATTGCTCTTGGCACTGTCTGGAACAAGATACTGCCTAATTCAACCTGTGATCTGACCTGACTGCTCCTGTGTGCTTAAATATCCTTTATTTTGATCACATGCCTGATAAAGAAAATACTATTTTTGGTCACACGACAACTGTCTGGAAGTGACATTGCCTCTTGCGATGGCAGGGTACGCAGACGATCAGATTATTTTGCTACGTCACTATTTGTTGTTTTAAATCTCTGTAAATACTGGGGAGTTAAATACACTATTTTTAAATCTTGCTTGGGAGTCTCATGCTAGGCAAGGTTCCTTCTGGGCAAGGCACTGCCTGTGGAATCATTGCAGAACTTGTCTTGCCCCTAGCAGCTTTATGGGATTAGTTTAAGATTAGTATCCTAGGCAGACAAAACGCTGGTTTTTGAGAAATTTAGCTAAATTATTACTTGTACTATGTGAGCCAGATCTGTGCAGCTATATTGCCACCATCTCTGTGATCCAGTGGGGAGTTCTGCTTCTGTTCCATTGGAGAGAGACTGGCTCCTAAGACCATGAAGAAACACGCTGAAAGGAATCCTCAGCTAATGTGTCCTTGTTCACTAACTTCAGTATCATGATTGAAATGCATATTTTTAATTTTTAAAAAATTCACGTAAGCTTTCCAGCATTTTCCAAGCATTTCTTTCCTATATCAGTGCTTCGATCATGGACAAATTTCAAAATTTTGTTTGAAAGCTAGGTTCAACACCAGATATTCCTATTGTAACACTAGGATCCTGACTGTCTCAAGGCTCTTGTACCCAGCATGCTCACACTTGTTGGGAAATAAAGAAGAATATTTTGCTGTAAGAAAGATTCTGAAAACCAGTCCCCTGATGTTCATGAGAGGTGGTCCTTGTGTAGTGGTGCCCCTGCATAAAGATGGTGGTTCACAGTGGATGTCCTTCCCAGATCCTTCCACATAGGATGTCTTTTGTTCCCGCTCGGGGTGTTTTATTTAATGTCCAAGATTCTGGTATTTGCTGATTACAGACAGTTTATGTTACTCTTCACTCAGTCAGTTCCTAGGAGCACCTTGCAGGCACTGGTGATGGCATTTGTCTGACCACAGATGCCTGCTATGTAAGGTGTCTGAGTCATCAGGAAGTGGGCAGCTGAGAGAAATTAATCTTATTGTAAAACCGCTCCCTCTCTTACCAAATGTAGATACCCAGGGAGCTAACTAGACCATAGTTATTTGTCATGATCCTTCTTCTTTTTTTGGCTACTTTTTTGGTTTTACTTTCTACCACCCTTTGGCCATTCCTCTTTCATTTTCTGTATATCTTTTTCCCCTTTAGGAGCAGTCAAGCCAGCTGCACAGGTGGCTGGGGAAGCCCTGGATGCTTCTGTAAAACATCCTGCAGGGTGGGAAACAGCTGGCTCATGTTTTGGTGTTGGGGCCTGGCCCTGAGCTGTCTCTGGCTGAACAGAAAAAGCACTGCATCAGGGTAGTCCCACTGCCACCTTCTGATAAAGGTCACTTGGACCTTGATTTCTGGAATAAGGCAGTAATAACCAAAGAAGAGTGCTTGCTTGTAGCTTTCTGCAGCGCCATCATATATGGTTATAAAAGGGACCTCTCTTTTAAAAGCCACTTTTAAAAGTCCAGTCACTAAGTGGAAAAATACTTAATTAAGTCCACAGTAAACTGGGGTTGGCTTCAGTGTAAAAGATTTAGTTCCTAAACTTCTGTGTCTTGGCTAAATGTAATGTAGCATCTGGTATGTAAAACAATTATGACAATTCACATATTTTGAAATGGTCATTACTGTAAATGAAATAATTGGAAAAGATGTTAGGAGAAAATGAAGAGAAAAGAAATTGTGCCTACATTTAGAAAAAAATACACACCAGGCTGATAATATGGTCAATCCAGAGATTAGAGAGAAATCATAAGTGGAAGAGCTACTGCTGCTTTTTACTATGGGATGAACAAGCAGAGCTGCTTCCTCTGCTTCCTATAGTGGCATGCCCTTGATGGAGAAGAAAAAAAACAGGATCTGTTAGCATCTATCATATGTTGGCATTAAGGCTGGGAATGCAGATTTTGACCTCAGGCTTTCCCAGTGCTCGTTTTGCCTCAGCAGTCCTCCTGACTTCAGCCATTGGGGTGTTGTGGAGCATCTTCCCTAATGAATGCTGGTGGCTTCAGGGTAGGCATGCTGAGTGTGTGGGGTACTGAGGGTGGTCCTTGGCTGTATCTCAATGAACTGTTGCGAGTGCTGTGAGCAGTTTTCATTGCTTCCTATAAAATGGCACATAAGATTAAGGGAGATTTTTTGACAGACCACAGGTATCTTGCCTGTGCTTTTACGATTATGCTCCAGCATTTTGTCTTCATAGGCTGTGTCCTGATGACCTTAGTTACGATCCATATTTATTGCTGCCAGAGAGTTAGACTCCTTTCCATTAAACTAGATAGTGTTGTAGCTGTTTACAGGGGATATGGGTTTGCCTTCAGACTTCTTTAACTCACTTACCTTGTTTAAATTTTCAAGAATGAGTGTTGACTCGATGGAGTTTCAGGGCACTTTTGTGTTGTAAAATAGCTGTACATCTTAAAAGAGGGACACTTGTGTTCACTGTATTACCATGAAGAGTTATGGTATTTTAAGAATTCTTTTTCCTTTGCTAAAATCAAGACAGAATCCCACAGTCACATACTTGGTGAGTTAGATGCTTTAATGACAGAAAGCTCTATAATGTAGCATTTCTAAGAACAGGAAGGATACCTTGAAAGTGGTAGATCCGCACAGCCTCAAGGGCTGCTCTGAGAGCTGCCCAAAGCCATTGCAACTGGAAGTGTTCCCAGATGAAAATGACCATTTCCACTGACTTTCAGCTGAGGTCTCTCTTCTTAGCACCTAAGTCCTGTGTGACATTAAAAGAAAGCAAGACTTTGGCTCCCAAAACTTTTGAGAGTCTCCTATTGCATGTACACTTATGCTTGGTACCATCATGCATTTTTCCTGCCCGCTGGATCAAATGCTCCCTCTTGAATGTCAGCCAATCTGTGAGGCAGCAGGGACAGCCTCCCTGTCAGCCAGGTTGCACAAGGGGATGATATCAGGGTGGGTTGCCTTGAGTTTGCTGGCACTGGAGTAGCTTCCCAGAACTGAACTTTATCTCCCTGCCACACACATGGAAGCACTGCCACAACTGGGTAAACTGAGCTGCCTCTTATGACTCTTTCTGGGACTGAGATCTCCTGTAGCAGAGAGGAAGGGACCAGCAGAGGCAGTCCCGCTGCTCCAGCTGCCTTCCTTGGAGGCTGCCTGTGTAGCTTTCCTGAAAGCCGTCCTGGAGAAAGCACAGCATGGAGGTGATGTGTCCTGAGTAGTTCTCACGATAGCATCTCTGCTCAGGTGCTTGAGTGCCTGAAATGTTGCACCCATGCAGTCTGAGCTGTTTTGTTCTGGCTGCAGGAGTGGGAGCAAACACTCAAGTTATGGATTGGACAAACATCCCTCTCTAACTGGATCCCACGGTCTGCTGTGATAATGCCCTGTGCTGTGGTCCCTAGACTATCCTGCTCAACCTGCTTCGTTCAAAGAGTGGGTAAGGCACTTGTCTGGAGAACTAGAGACTGTCAAGGACCTTAATTACTAAAACTGGGGCCTGGGATTCATCCAAGTCAGTGGGAAACATATCTGCGATGGAAATCAGAAGAGGATGTAAATTTTTGTGGTTGAATAATGAGATTGGCTCTGCCATTACTTGTAGCTTTGGTGCAGACAGAAATCTGAGTGCTGCTGAAGTTGGACTAAGCCACCATCCCACAGGCTTTCTGCAAGAAGAGTCGTAAATTCAGCATTTGGCTGTGGAGTAAATGTTTATATATAGGAGATTACTAGATAACTAGGGATTTCATACAGTCCTCTCTGTGCAAGTGCTCTTCCAGAATAAAACTACCCAGTGTTGAATGAGTTAATATGAGCAATGGCTGAGGCTGCCTTCTGCTGTGCTCTGGGGTAGTGGCTGTACACTACAGAAAGCCTTACAGAACCGAAAGGGGAAAGACGTAGTTTCAAGTCAGGCTGTGTTGACTCATAGGAGACATTCTGAAGGTTATGGATTTATGTTAAGCAGGTATTAAATAGCTCTTGCTTTATAAATATCATTTACAAAAGCAAGTATCCTTCAGGCGCCAGAGTATGTAAGCATGTGAGTTAATTAGAGTCTGCATTTTCAAAGTGGCGCAACAACAGGATTTAGATCAGAAAAGCTGCAGATAAGTTTGCTGGTGACGTGAAATCCAATGACTTCTGTAAAACTTCCTGGCTTTGTGCCTTAGTTTTTCTTCTCCTTCATTGCTTTCTGCAGCTGTGTCCCTTGGACTTGATGCAGGGGCTTGTGACGTGTGTGGCCCCAGAGAGGAGCGGTGCAGACCCACTCCCCACAGCTATTGCACAGGTTCAGTGCTGATGGGGATGTGCCATAGGAGTACTCTGAGGCACTCAGTCATTTGTTGTGCAGAGAAAGCAGGCTGGCAGGAGGAAGAGCCAAACCACAGGCTAAACAGGCTTGATGGAGCATTTCATGTCCTGCAAAGTGACCAGGTTAATCCTGGAAACCTGCAGCCTTTATCGTGGCACCTGACACAGCAGCACAGCCAGCCTCTTCTGCTTTACCAGATTTTCACCCTCAAATCTCTGTCTTTCTAAACATGGCACAGATTTTTTTCCTTTCTCAGGTTTAAGGATGGGGGGAAGCATGGGGACAGTGGAAAAAAAAATATACATTAAAGCCTTCCCAAAACCAATATGAAAATTTACAATTCCCCCTGCAAAGTGGTGGGAGCCCTCACACCAGGATGGTCTTCCAGATTACCAGGGCTGTGACTTTGTCTGCAGCGTGAGCAGCTTCGTGGTGCATTCAGAAACGCTTGCCTGACTAACATATTGCTTACATTTGCTGACTCACTCTTGCACTGCCTTTTCTTTCTTGTTCCCTGGATGTGTTGATTTTTATCTCTGTTACTAGGGCTGTGCCCCAGACACTGTATAATCAGTGTGTTTGTGTTTGGCTCCTGTGTCGGTGGGAGGTATTTACATTTGGATACAAACGTTAATATAATTCACCCGCAAGTGAATAACAGCAACGAAAAACAGGGTTCTGAAGACTGCCTGGCTTGGGTGGGTGGGTTGGGACACTCTTCTCTGGGGCAGGGCCATCCCCAGCATCACTGCCTGGCATTTCGCACCATCACCTGCATGTGGTCTTGCTGTCTCTTCAAGCCCTGCTCCCCCAATTGTTTTGGACAATGGATTTAAATTCAGAATCACAGAATATTCTGAGCTGGAATGGGACCCTCAAGGATCATCAAGTCCAGCTCTGAAGTGGAGTTGCTGGAGCTGCCTGTGGGCAGCTTTGTGTTTTCACCTGCAGAAGGTGCTAACACAGGCAGCTTGTGTCTGAAAGCACTTTCTACATGGGAAGCTTACATTGGCATGGCTAAGGACCTCGGCAGAGCTGCTGGGTCCCCGCTGTCCTGCTTCTCTAGGAGAAGTACCACCTGGTTGTAGGGAGCTCCTGGAAGGGCTTTGTCTGGCTGCTCTTCACCAGCTGTGCTGCAGCAGCCCTACATCCTCACAGCCCAGTGTGCTTTCCCACTTTGACCTCTCAACCGAGCCATTAAGTGTCCATGTCTCTTGCCACTTCAAAGAATGCCTGTTCTTGTATGCAATGTTCATGTACTTCTGGAGGTTCAGCTAATTTCTGAGCTGTTTTAATACTGGTGATCCTAAGTGATGGTCTTAAAATGTTTGAGGGTCTGGGTTAGTATGCAAGGACATTATGTCTTCAAGTTGTCTCCCTTTAAAGCTCAGGCTCCTAAACGTTTTGCACAGATGTTTGCAGCTATCTTGTCTTCTCAATGACTTCTGACCAAGCCATCATTTATTCAGCTTATATAGGTCTAGTTTGAAGCCCTTCTCATTGAGTTGCCATCGCATAATCCTCCTTTCTCTAGTTTTAATCAGGTGATGTCCAATATATTCACAGTGTAGTCCTCATGCAAGGAATGACACTGTATGGCCAATTACCAGGGAACTAATTAGCAGCTTCTTCCTCATGGTTCAAAGAGCATTATGTACACATTCCCATGAGATCGTACCACACAGCATGAGCTTGCAGCAGCATTGCTGTAAATGAAATGGGCTGTTTGCCTCTGTACCTTCTCCTTCCTGCTCACCACTGATGTATCAGTCTAGGTGCAGACAGACAGCGCTCCCCAACATCACCAAGAGGAATCCAGCTTCAATGGCCTTCAAAACCCTCCCTGTGTTGAAACCACGGCCTCTCTGTGCTGGTTCTGCACAGCAGCAGCTGAACAGAGCCTGGTTCTGTGTGCCTGGACACTTTGAGGAACTTCGGCCTGGAAAGGGCTGCCTTTTTGCTTCCTTTTAGGCAAGATTGTTTTTTTCTCAAGTTAAACAGTATTTATAGGATTTCTCATTGCAGGTTTCAGTGTTCCAGATTCAGTGAGATCAGTGATGTTTAGCATTTGCAAACAGAAGCTTCAGAAAAATCTTGGCATTTTTGATTGTGACTTTTGTAAGTGCTGGAGGGAATTAAACATGCAGCCTCTCTGGTGTCTTCTGTTAGCTGTTTCTTCATAGTTGAAATGACTGTCAGCTTCTTGAATCAAGCTTTGAAAGCCCTCCAGGCATTTCAGTGGCAATGCTAAGGACTTGTGCCCAGCTTTACTCACTTCAGAATTTACATTTTTGTCATTGATTCTGAATACATAATGGACCAAGTATATATTCAGATGATATCAGGTTAATGTGTGCTTGTACACATACTTCTGTACACTTGTTAATGCATTTTTGTCAATCCCTTTGAAGCAGAATGCAGGCTGCAGTCTACTTTCACTTGGAGGGGCATGCAGTACACATGAAATCCACTGCCCCAGTGGTAGAAATACAGCCCTACCATCTGCAATGGACTTACTCAAACTACAGTGGAGTGGGATAAAGCTTTGGAGCACCTGCAGTACATTGATGATATCATTGTGTGGGGCAATAAAATAGAAGTTTTTGAAAAAGGGAAGAAAATTGTCCAAATCTTTCTGAAATCCGCTTGTTTTTACCGAGTCACAAAAGCTGTGCCTGGCACCGTGAGCTCATACAGTGAGAACTAAATGATGAGCAAAGCTTTTGTTTTACATTAAATTAGTCCATCTTCTCTATCCCAGCTTCCTCTGAATTTGTGTTATCCTTACTGGCAAAGAGCATCTGGCATGACCTATTTGAAGGTCATACATTTAAATTTTTTTTGCCCAAGTGAACAGAAACCAGCTCCAGAACAGACAATAATATCAGAGCTTCATTAAAGTTGCCTTATCTTTATCAGTTAGCAGTGGTGTGTATTCTGGTGAGGTCTGCGCTACTGAAATACTTCTTCATTTCTGTTGCCTAAGGTGAGCAGTGAGCTTTTTCTTCAGCATGACACTCTCACAGTGCAGGGTGAGCAGTGGTGCTGGAACAGATAAACTCTTCTCCATCTCCAAACTGCAGCACCTGCTCCCAGTAACATTTTATGTTCCTTTGTGCAGCTGGATGATGAATTTCTGGGATGAAAAGCTGCTTCAATGCAGAATTTAAATGGAAACCAGGACTTTGCCAGCTTTCAAATCCCCTCTTTTAGATAGTTGAGGAGAAGGCTTTGTTGCCTTACCAGAGAATCCTGTAGGCTGGAAACCCTCAGCCTGCTCTCACCCTGCCTGGCCTCCAAACTGTTGACCCTTCAGTTTGGTGCTACATCCCTTCCCCAGCCCAAAACCGGCCACTTGGCTTTTTCTGTAAGATAGAGGTTTGTACCTTGGGAAGGTGCTTATTTTGCAGGCAGAGTCAAGGAAATATCCATATATTAGTTATATGGATAGTTAGACCAGATTTTCTACCTGTTTACTTTACAAGCATGTTGAGACATCTTTATGCAGTTAGAGGGTATTAAGTCCACATTGTTAATTTTAATGGTTTTAATAGACCTGTAGCATTCCTCTTTCATCCAGTAGTACTTATTGGCCTACACTATATGCTGATACTTTCTAAAGCTTCATATTTGGCAGCTCTCTGAAAGAGTACTTGTATTTCACAGATAGTTGGATTAATTTCTTTCTGCTGCAGTTAACCAACATAGACTTCATATCTGCATTTGGGCTACAATTTAAAACAGAAAGGAGCCTGATGCTGTTGTTGTAAGCAGCATCACAGGCTGATTTTGAAAATGGTGTCTGTGTCTGCCAGGCAGAGGCAGTGGGTGGAAGGCTGATTGAGAGGGAAAGAAACAGGTTTGGTTTGGTTCAAATGAGGCATGAAACATTGTACCAGCCAAGGAGGTCTGAGAAGCTGCCCAACAGACCATGCAACCTTGTTCACTGAAGTGAAGCCTAGCACAAGATGCTTTCAGCCCTCTTCAGATTCCCTGGGAGAAACATCCTGCTGGCTACAGCACAACAGAATAAGTGTCAGCCACCACTTATTTTTATGTGTTATTTGAACATCTTTTCTTTAGGTTTAAAAGTGCTTCTCCACTAATTCAATTTTAAGTTTCGAAGTTTCTAGACTACATTAGCATTTAATCTTCTTTCTTCTAGCTGGCAATTTCTATCCTGATTTGCAGTGATTAAAAAGTAATCTAGGTAGGATTTGGTGGTACTCCAGGATTCAGGCATTTTGATCTTTCAAATCAGGTTTTAAACTAAATGCACACTGCATGTGCTCCTTATTTAAAAAAAAAATCTGGAATCAGTGTTTCATTTTTAATGTAAGCTCTGTTGATGAATTTCTGATTTACTCAGAATTGTATGACTATAGCCACACAATGGGAGAGTAGTTTTCATTTGACTGCTCATCTTTTCAAAGGGGCATCTTTTGTGGCTGGTATCAGAAAAGTACAAAAGCAGTTTGTAAGTCTTTACCTGTGGCTGCTACGTTTTTGCTGTTGTGTTTCAGAAAGCTAACCCAGCCCTCCAGTGCTTCAGGGAGGCAAAGCTTCCACTAATGCCATTGGACAAGATTTTTCTGTACCATGAGCCACCATAAAAAGAATGCTAACTCAAAAAGAGAAGAGACTCTTCTCTTCTCAAGGCCATATAAATACTTTTTTTTCTCTTACAGAGATTATTTCTATATGACTTTCCTAAATATTTTGTCAAGCTTTTGTGTCTCTGGTTTTCTTTAGTGTGTGTTGCACTACATGTCTGCTGACTTTCTTGGATCAGCCTTCATTGTGTAATAACTTGAGGTAATGTGTGCAAATACTGGTATTTATTTATTTGACTGGTTTATGCGTAAATCCATCTCAGTGTTTGTTTAAATCTGTTTGAGTCTTAAGTAGTGATGGTGTTGGTACCCTACAGATATGTTGCAGATGCTTGCACATGACAAATTTTGTTTAATTATGACAAATTACCAAGTGGGAGTGCTGATTGGGGTACATGTCATAGATCTGTTGGAATTAGTCCAAATGAGGCCACAAAGATGTTTAGAGCACTGAAACACCTCTCCTGTGAAAACAGGTTGAGAGAGTTTGATTTGTTCATCTTGGAGAAGAGAAGGTTCTGGGGAGACCTTAGAGCAGCTTTCCAGTATGCAAAGGGGGCTAAAAGAGAGCTGGAGAGGGACATTTTAAGTCATATAGTGATAGAACAAGGGGTAAGGGTTTTAAACTGAAAGTAGATTTAGATGGGATATAAGGAAGAAATTCTTTACAGTGAGCGTGATGAGGACTGGAACAGGTTTCCCAGAGCAGCTGTGGATGCTCCATCCCTGGAATTAAGCAAAACCAGGTTGGAGGGGGCTTTGAGTAACCTGGTCTAGTGGAGCATGTCCCTGCCTGCAACAGGGGAGTTGGAAATAGATGATCTGTAAGGTCTCTTCTAACACAAACAATTCTGTGATTCTATGCTTTTCCATAAATACACCATAATTGTATTCATCTAAATTCTTCCTGGCTGCTTATTAGTTTGTGAAAGGCTACCCAGGACTTTCACTGGTTAAATTCAGTGAATAAACATGTATGAAGTAGCCCATCTAACCAAAGCTGTAGTCTTTGGTTCCTGGGGTCAATACTTTGTCTGTATGACTTTCATGGCTTGCCTCTCACTTTTTCATGTTATGATCTGTTTAGCTTAAGATATCTTTTGATCTTTGGCTTGTAAGCAGAAGCAATAAACACTTCTGTACTGTGTCAAGTGCTTTGTAGAGAGAGGAGTATGTTGTGCCATTAGGTAACTATTTAGTGAAATAGTTTACCCCAGTAGACACTGAAATGCATTTAAATGGTAATCCTATTTCTAACCCAGGCTAGGCAAGTAACTTTGTTTAGACTCCTCACCAAAGGTTATTGTGTTATCCAGTAGGCTGCAGTCACAATAATGTCAGACATTGTTTTATCCCCCTTGAGTAGAAAATAGTGGCTCTCTTGAGTAGCATCATGCAGTGTCTCAATTTTATGGCACTGCTCAAAAGCAAATGTAATGAGCATTGTCTTGTAAAGACTTATTGCACCTGCAGTCACTGACACATGTGGATAACCCCTGTTTCCTTTTCACTATGCATGGTGCGTACTTTTCTGCTTTAAATCATTGCATTCTACTTGGTGCCAGCCTGGACTCTGGTCCTGCATGAGGTAGTACCCTTTCTCTCACTCTTGAGCTGCTTCCAGTTCACCTCAGGGTGAAGATGTAGCAAATCTGCATGTACAGAGTGAAAGATTCAGGCCCAGATTTCAGCTGTATTAGAGTTTTAAACTATATTAAAATATTGAAAATATTTGATTTCTATTCTTATTAATTTCCTATAGTGAATGTGAACTAGGTCTAAAATCCCCACATGCTGTACATTTTTAAGTTCAAATAAGTTCATTTCATTGAATTCAGAGAAGGTTTAAAACCTTTTAGGGTTACTTTTTCAAGTGAAATATAGAATGATGTTGATACTGTTCTTTTATATATAATTCTGTTCTATGACTTCTTCAGTTATGTACAGTACATTTTTGGTATTGCTTGGGTAACATTCCTAAGTCTGATAACAGGTTCATTTAGAAGACCTAATTCTTAAACTGCTAACATTTTAGCAGTGTGATCTGGAATACATTAGCAGAGTTTTCGCCATTAGAAATTTGTCGTCTTCTGTGAGTAGCTTCATAAGTCAGAACCAAGTCAAGTAAGTAGGAAATAAAGTATCAAGTACAGACTTCCAGAATCAAAAAGCACAAAGGTTTAGGCAAAAAGTGCATGGGTTTTAATGAGATGAAATGTTCATACCTTGGAGGGAAAGAAAGATCATTCTTGTCTTAAGGTTATTCTCTAGAGTAATACTTTTTTCTACTAACAGCTAATCTCTAAAACAATTGCTGTTCAATTTTAAAATAATTTTGCTTGAGACACCAAGGCTCTCTTATTTAATGTTTCATCTTTTTGCTCTCCATAGGTGGGACCGTAATAACTGTCCTACTATTCAATAGACGTAGCAGGCCAAATATAGATAGGCACAGTAGTGTTTTGCCAGTTTTTTGACAGACCAAATGAGGTAAAATGGTAGCCAAATTCCTGACAGAATTGAAGCTTCAGCACGTGATGTGTGGGAATCTGGACGCTGTGCATGGGACTTCACATGGAGTTACTGGAGACAGACTCTGTATTTAAATGGTGATCTTTCAGAAGGTGATAAAATAATATCTTAACTTTTACATAAGTCATTCCTCAGTAGCAGAAGGTGATGCAAGAACCTGCACGGGTTGGGGTGTCTAGACTAGAGAGTCCAATACAGAATGACAATTATCTGTTCCTTGCTACCTACTATCAGTAGAAGAATGATGGACAGCCCAAACTGCAAACTCATGTAGACACTGCATGCTCTTTCCCCATTCCCATGCTTGCAGAACTGTGGAGAGATCCATCTGTTCTTCTCTGCACTTCCGTGTCTATGTGGGGAGAGAAAAATCACAGGTTTGCAATGTTTTTAGGCTCAGTCACACTCTTCACAGAAGGCAAATTTTGAAGTCACTTTAGAAGATTGTAATGAATGAATCAGCTAGCCCTGTACTTTTCAGTTGTTCGAATAATTGCATAATTCTATATTAGATTTAGTTCAATTCAGTGTCATTTAGGCAGTTAAAATAGCAGGGAAATAAGCAGGAAGACTTCGGGGGTGGGGGGGAAATGACCAAAACCTGGTCAGCATCTCAAAGGCTTAAAAAATTAACTTATTTGCAAAGAAAATCAAGCTGCCATTTCCTGTATGGCCAAAAGAAACGTGCTGTATTCTGTCTAATCTTTTTGGATCACTCCTTTTGGCTTCAAAGTGTAAAGGTGGCTAAACCTAAATTTGCTTAATGGTCAGTAGAAAAGGGCCGTGTATTTTTAAACCTCTTCCTTGCTATCCAGGACGGAGATAATTAGGAAGAGAAGAAGAGAACAGCCTACGAAGCATGGTCTGGATTTTCTTTGCAGACCTGATTAACCTGGGGGGCTCTTAGCAATTTGGGGTTTGCCTTTATAGTCTCTTCAATGCTGGGCATCATGTAAACAGGAAACAATTGGCGAAGAAATACAGTGCTCCATTTCCATTGCACTTCCTGTGCAATGCTGTGGGCTGAGCCATTTGGGAATTCCCCCTTAATTGCACCCCTGGTTTTGAGAGGTGCATTGATTGAGCTTCAACAAGATCCAAGTTCCGGGTCCTACACTTCATCCACAACAACCCCAGGCAGAGCTACAGGCTGGGGGGAAGAGAAGTTGGCACGTGGCCCAGTGGAAAATGACCTGGAGGTCCTGGTCAACAACCAGCTGGACATGAGCCAGCCGGTGCCCAGTGGCCAAGAAGGCAAATGGTATCCTGACTTGTGTCAGCAACAGTGTGGCCAGTGGGACCAGAAGAGTGATGAGGCCATACCTCAAGTGCTGTGTCCACTTCTGGGCTCTTCACTACAAGAAAGATACTGAGGTGCTGGAGTGAGTCCAGAGAAAGGCCATGGAGCTGATGAAGGATCTGGAGAGTTAAATCCTGTGAGGAATGGCTGAGGGAGCTGAGGTTGTTTAACCTGGAGAAAAGGAGGCTCAGGGGAGACCTTACTGCTCTCTTTTACAATTACCTAAACGGAGGGTTCAGCCTCACAGGGGTTCGCCCATTCTCCCAGGCGATAAGTGACAGGACAAGAGGTCCTTCATGCCATGGTCTAGCTCACATGGCGGTGTTCTAAGGTTTGGCTTGCTGATCCCAGAGTTTTTTTCCAACCTGACTGATTCTGTGATTCTATGGCTGATTTTACCTCACACACCTGCCTACACACACACCTTGGTGGTGGCAAATTGCCTTGTGTAATGAAAAGTGTTTCAGCTCCATTTGCGATCTAAAATAACTGAGGTCTGGATTCAGTCCTCAGTTACGCAAGGGGAATTGCAGAGAGATTGTGACCCTCTTGCCAGCCGTGGGAGGGAGACAGCAAGGTATGAGCTTGGCACCGTCCTCCCTTCAGGCATTCCCGGAGGAGTATTGTCATGATGATGGCTTCTGCTGGTTGCAGGTAGCCACACTGTGTGGTTGGGGGACACGCCCCTGCCCTTTGGTCACACATGATGCTGTGTGTGTTGCACAAATAAACATTACCATGTATAATCCTCTCAGCTCTGTGACGAGCTGCACCGCTTGCCTTGGGGCTTTCTGTTTGTTGCCATGTTGCTGTAGTGATAGTAATGACATAACTTCAAATCAGGAGATGGAGAGACCATCTGAGGCAGGCAAGTGAAACTAGGACATCAGGGAATCCATAACCCCTTGAAAGTTCAAAAAATTTGTGCATAATTAATAGCAGTAACCAGAGCAGAGCAGCAGGTGAACATTGGCCTTGGCTTTGTTTTGGCAACTGCTTGGTATGTCCATTTTCTTGATTGAGAAGGAGCAAGACCAGAGGCAGGTTTCAATGCTGTCAAATCTGCTCGATGCCACTGGGAAGCTTTATCACTGTTGAAGATCTCAGTATTGTATTGTTTTTTCATTTGGCTTCAGAGATTCATTAGTTCTGAGACATCGAAAGGATCAATTTGACAGCATATACACAAGCCTAAAAGCTTCTAGAATTGCCCAAGATGACCAAGATCTCTCCAGATTTCTATAGTGCTGATTCAGAGAAAGGTGCAGGCAGTTGTTGTCAAAGTCCCCCTGTAAGTCTGTTGTTAAAAACCATGTTTTTTGTGATACTTGATGGATTTTTCATCTGGATTATTCAGGATATGTTGCTGTGTTGTAGGTATGGATGCATGGATAATGTAAACTTTTGAAAGGCAATTTTTATGGAGAAACAATGAAATGGCAGAGTGTGGGGATTGCTGCCAACAAGTGCTTTAAGCCACAGAAGGGTAAATAAAAAATAAATGCATGGTAAAATTTAAATAAATTCTTTTATGTTTGTTTGTTTGTTTGTTTGGCTGGCTGGTGATACATGGACTCTTTGGTAAGATTTTTCTTGGTGTGATTGAGATGTGTGTGTGAAGATTAGTGGTTGGATTAGAAGTTTCTGTGTGAAGTGCCACTTGGCTTCTGCCCTCTAAATTTTCATTAAAAAGCATTTTATGATCATCCAACATGAAGCATGAGATTGGATTGATAATTTATTCATAACTATAGAAAAGAATGCCTTTGAATCGATGCACATGATACCGAATCACTCTTTTTTGATAGTTGATACCATTTTGATAGTTTTGATATCATTTGGAGAGATGGTATTTAAATTACAGCCTAGAATAATTACAGGAAAACAAACAATTACATTCACATATCTGATGTTTTAAAAGTTCAGTTTCTTAAATATATTTGCTGAATAAATGCCACCTTGCTGCAACTTGCACAACCAGGTGATTTGTTCACTTGCACAATCCGGAGCAATTCAAACAAGGCAAGAGGACAAAGATAAAATTGATTTTGTAATGACAATGCCAAAGGCCTTTATTTTTGTGCAATTAAAATTTCATCTCAAAATTGCGTAGTGAGTTGTTTGCAAAGCATTTCCTCTGATTCTTCAGCTGCCTTATCCCAAGAAAGATATGTAAAGCATGTGTTAAACTGAGCTGCACTTTGTTTGGAGCTCTTCTGGGCCATGGTGCTTACTTCTAATGAGGCAGTGGTTAAGGTGGTGCTTTTAGTTGTAGCCATCCTAAATTTGCTTTCATATTTCTTCACAATGGCTGAGAATGACTTCCAGTGAAATATTTGTGGGTAGCTTATCCCTTTTGCAGTTACTCTTGTGCCTCTTGGCCTCTGAGTGCTTTGGTATTTGGTTTTTTATAGCAAGAAGGAGGAAATCCCAGGTTATCGTGAGTGTTTTTAATCTTTGGTGAAGTGCCTTGTAGAGAAGTCAAGCGCACACAGCCCATGTTTAATCCACATCCAGTGCTTGGAGGTTCTCTGATTTCAAACAGCTCTTTTGGAGGATGTGCCAGTGAGTCAGGTGTTGCTGTTATAGACAGGTGGGGTTTTTCCTTCCACATAACATGCCCAAGTACATGTCCAAAGAGACAAACATGGAATAAAGGCAAAAAAATTGTTTTGGATATTGAAAAGAAAATTATGCATGTATCCAGCATTGACAGTATTATTGCAAAGATGGAAAAATTGTGAAGAGCTCACAGATGATTCAAGGGTCGCAGAACATGCCCTCTGGGGAAAAATCTAGGCATTTATTTGATGATTTTATCCAAAATTGTTTCAGCACCAGAAAAGAAAATACTGAGCACTGAAGAGTTCTTCAGTCTTGTAGAGGGAGGATGAACAAGGGCTTGTGCCTGAGAGGTGAAGTCCCATGTACAGCATTTGTGGCTGGTAATAAGCCTGATCATGCATTGGAGCAAATTAGTAACCTGCATAATGAGACTAATGTAAAATGTTTTGGCACCTAGGAAACATTTATCCTTTCCTTAAGTGTTTCCTGTCAGTTCTTCTTGTGATAGTCTTTAGGAAAGACATAGATTCTTATCAGTCCCTAGGAAGAAGCCTTTGATGTAGAATTTCTGGTATTTCTGTAGTGAAACAAGGTTCAGAAATTGTTTTACTTTAACTGCCCTACACACTTCTTCATTTTTACTGTTTCACGTGCTACCAGTGTTGATGATGGCATTCTGGGACATAAGGCTCGTTGTCATATAAACTGCTGCTGGAGACAAGAAGCATCTCTTTCTTTACTCTTGTTCACTGTTGTTCACAGGATCAGCTTAAATGTATGTTCAGTCTGTAACCTGTATCGTTTTATTACATTAGTTTTATTTACTTATTGCTGTGGATGTAACAGTATTATCACGTTTGTTTTCTTAGACCTTTGACCAAATTATTCAGCCAGAAGGTGAAGCTAAAATGAGGAAAATGAGGAAGCTAAAAATACTCAGACTACTGAGCTTTGATATGGGGAGCAAACCATTTCTTTTTTTTTCTGAAAACAGTGTTTGCAGTGGGTAAAGCCAGGGGATGACAGAATTTTTGATTAAATACTGATGCTCAGAGCTGCTACTGGTTTCAGAAACCAGATTTTCAGATAAAATAGAACTAACTACTTGGAAAAAATTATTAAACCCTTGTGAATTAAATTTGCATCAACACATAATTTTCTGCTCCATTGCTTGAACTGAATTGAATGCTGCCTAATTTTTTTTTTCCATAAGGCACTACTTCTGAGAGTTTAATGATAACAATTTAAAAGCATTGTTTGCTGATTCCTTTGCGGGCAAACACAAAAGAAGTGGACTGGGGACATCACATCTGAATGCTTTCTGCCATCACAGGTGCGATGGGCTGGGTTTGAGAAAGCAGTTTTGGGGTTGGTTGCAATTAAATGCCCTCCCCTCCCCATTCTTCCCAATATCAGTATGCACACAGTGTGTATGGGGTGTGTTTAGGTATTGCTTTTGCGCAGTGCAAGACACAGAGATGTTCCAGACAGTGAATTTTGCGAGCTTCTCTCTCCTAACTGCTTGTGTTAATAAAAAGCCCTTTATTGGCTTCTTCTGGAGCAGAGGCAGGACAGTAGGTGGTGGGCACGGAGAGGAGCCTGTCTCTTATGTAAAAGACATTTGCCCAGCCCAGCTGAGCTCCGGGCGGGCCCTGCGGGTGCTCTGCTCTGGCAGCAAGTGACCTCATGCTCTCTGCAGGGACACGGTGACTCAGTAGCAGACAGATCCAGTACAGACACCGCAGCGCTGATTGGAGAGCGCTCCAACACGGCAGCCAGCAGGGATTTCAGCAGGGTCTGCGCCTGAGAAAATGAATCAGAGGCAGTGAGAAAAACCACCCTGAATGGCTGGAAATTTTAAAAAAAAACAAACTCAGCAACCAGAACCAAACCCCACACAACAACTGTAGCACATTGATCTGCTTATTGAGATATGTGTGTGTCTCTGTCCTTCTCTCTCTCTTTCTAGTAATCTTCTCCACTGTTACTTGGTATGTCTGATTTTTTAAGGACTGGGATTGTTTTTTTATTAAGAAACTAACAAAAGCACTATGTTAATTAGTCAATTGTTGTGAAAGCAGGCTGCTTATTTTAGTTTATTGTAGGAGTAAAATATGCAGTTAGGTCAGCAGAGACTAGCTAAGCCTTGTAAAGCTGCTTATGTTGTATTAGAGAACCTGTAAAGTAAGGGGAGGCTCATTATTTCTTCTTCAAAGTTATTTCAGGAATGTCACTGAAGTGCAGAAGATCCCACTTCAGAAGATTCCCAAATACTTGGAAAAAAAAGAAATTATCATTGCACACAATAAAAGGATCTGTCAGTAGTGCATCAGTTCCATACCTTGCTGTTTGAGGAAAATTAAAAATACAGAATAAAGTGCCCCATTTCTAGAGAATCAAAGCTTTGTGTTCAAGGAGTGCTGTTAAAAGTGCACATGCACATGTCAAGTCTGAATTCAGACAGATTTGGTTTTACTACACTGAGGTAATTCTTCTGTTGCCTTTGCCTTGTAATATCAATATGTTTTGGAAGCTGCCATCCAATCTGTTTACAGTAAGTATTGAAGTAAAAAAAGAAAAATAATTGGAATGTGGCTGTACTTAAGAGGACAACACTGACTGATGGTGTGGCTTCCTGGAGAAAAGCACTAGCCACTCATCAAGACACCATAATGTGCCAAAGGTTTTCTTTGGTTGGAGCCTCTTTTAGTGTTGAGGGTTTTTCCTAGGAAGGTTGTCAGTGTGCAAGCAGGTGTTTACCCAAGGACCACAGGCATCACTCCATATCCCAGAGACAAACAAGTGGAAGCATGGGGCAGCTGGGTTATTGCTGAAGAGTGCGTGTGTAATTTGGGAGAAAGCCATGTTTGTATATGTAGTGTCAGGTTTGGAGGGTTCTTAACTAATTAAAGAATTATTTGTTCTGATCTTAACACATCACATTCATTACTCTGCTGCAATATTTATGTGAAAAGTGAAAATGGTGGGAAGCAGGTTCCTGTGAGCAGCTATGGAGGTAAGGCTGCACCATGTAATGTGAAAGTTTCCCGTTGAAAAGTGCATGAAGTGAGATGCTTAATCTTGGATATCTACTGTGTCTCAAGGTTTTCAAAGTGACTAATGGTTATAATATCTCCCTGGGAGTTTCCTGGTCAGAAATACCTTATGAGAGAGACTGTCTGCCAAGATCTCAGCATCTGAAAGCCGCAGGCCTTTACAGTCACTATCCCCTGTGACATCTAAGCCTACGCTGCTCAGAAAGTTGTTCTTGGCTCTTTCATCTATTGCCAATTGCTGAGACTCAGTCATAGATATGTAACTGTAAATATATGACAACTTCACAGTTAGATCAGTGACTAGTTTTTACCCAAGCTGCAATCCTTTTTCTTTATAAGAAAAAAAAAGCTAGAATTACTATTTTATATAATATGACTGAAAGCTAAGTCTTGATCATTATTTTTTTAAAAATTCATGAAATAACAGTGCTCTGCAAGCATGTCGTTTATCCTGCATGTGCACACATGGACAATGGGAGACCATAGTCTGTAACTACATTTGAAAGTGTGTTCTGATCATAGTGTCAAATCCACAGAGGACTGGGTGCCACTCAGCAGTTTTAATTTCATTTACCATGACCAAAAATATGGTGAGGTTTTGTGAAATCTCCCACCTGTAATCTCTTACAGAAGATAATCCACTGCAAATAAACCTGTTCTTAGGAGACTAAAGAAGGGGAAAGCTAAGGTAAGCTAGGGAATTGTATTTATTGCATACATTATCCATTTTGTGAAAATCAGTGTTTGAGCAGGGTGCTTGTTCAGGATTCTTTGCATGTCTGTGTTGTAACTCTGTGTGAAGGCAAGAGTTGGATGGCAAGGTGAAGGAACATGGTGCTGGAAGTATCATCCTGTTAGTGAGACACATAACCTCGGTCAAGCCCATGTGCAGTCATAAGAGAAGGGTTGCCAGCTTGAGTGCTTAGAATTCTGTTTGAGTAATTATGTTGTGCCTACCTGTCCTAAAGTTCCCCATGAAAACTTAATAAGTCCCAGCTCATTTAAATCCTTGAGCAAATAATTTTGTTCCATGTCACATTTTACTGTCTGTGGAGAGGTAGCAATATTTTTTAAGGCTTGCACTGGAATGCTGTCAGGGTGAATTTATTAATTTTGGTATGTGCTTGTGTATGGCCTGAATTGTATCAGTACCAAACAGAAAGTATAAATTTTTAAAGGAGTGGATACAGTATGTGTTGGCTACTGCTGAAAGTCATGTGTATTTTGGTTTACTGGACTGACAGGAGGGCACAAGATACCAGGATTAACATGGTTCACATCCCTAAATGCACTTCTGAACCTAATGAGTGACTAGCTAAACCTTAGACACAGTATGATCTTTTAGTTTAGTATTTATTTATTCTTCCTGTTATCTTTACAAGTGTGCTAAAAGCAAACAGTCTGTGACAGTGAGTCAGAGAGGCTAATGGTATCTTGCACAAAAAATTCACAAGCTTTTTCAACTCAAATTATTTCTCTTTCACCTTCATTGAATTCATTGCTGGTGAAAGATGCTGGGTGAACAGTCTTAATGACTGAAATTTTCTGTCCACAGCTGTGTAAAAGTAGCAGTGACCTTCCTCAGCTTTGCCTTTCTGCTGAGAGGAAATGATAAGGCAGTTTCTTGCTAAGCATGGGCTTAACGCTACCAGCTCGTCCCGTGCAGATTATCAAACAGTCTTCAGGTAGTAATGACCTTTGGTCATGGTGGACATGGGCCAGATCTAAACTAGCAAACTGTAAAAGGATCTATATCCCATTACCAAGCCACTATCTGGTCTTACTCATTAACATTTTAGTGGCAAAAGTTCAAATGAGTTATTTCATTAATAGTCATGAAACTAATTACATTGAAGTGCATCTGTCAGTGATAAAGACAAATGACTTCTATGCATCTGAATAAATTCAGTCTGGGTTAGGAAATGTTATTCTGCTTCTAAATTAGAGAGATACATTGCAAATCATAAAGATGTATTAGAAAGGAGAATGTAGATGTGTCCTAAATGTGATGTGCATGATGCTGCAGTTCCCTAATGCAGTCAGTTAATGAAGTGAATAATCAGACGTGCACTTGGGTAGAGGCAGGGTCTTGGGCAATATTTTCTGCCTTATTTCCTCTGACAGACACCAAAAAGTCTGCAAGATGGGAAAGGTTGCAGGGCAGGAGGTTTGGCACTGACTTGGGTAAAACGAAATGCAACCCAATATCAAAACTAGTTTGGATATAGAGACCTGGATATAATGAGAATGAGTCAGGGAGGATAGAGAAAGGGGAAGAAGTCTTAAATCTGTTCCTGCTAAATTTTCCTGTTGGACAGCATTCCCCCACAGAAGGGACTCAAAAGCATAGGCAAGATTTTGGCCAAGCCTATTTTTGTGACAGTCTTCTGTCTGTAAAATGGCACTGGCATAGTCTGGGGTGAAGTAAAAAAAGGGTGTGAGAAGAATGTGAGCAGTAACAAGGTTACGCAGGCATTTAAAGTAGATGAACCGCTTTATGTAGTAGATATGGCCTGAAGGCAACTGCATTTACCAACTGTCCACTGTTAGTAAAAGTGCTATATATGGGTAGTTCTTACTGTGAATCTATCCATATTAACATGTCTTTATGTGTCTCATAATTCTGTGGCATTTTGCACAGATATGAGAAATTAGTGAAAAAAGATAATTTTCACTCTAGGCTTTATTATCTCTGATTTTTGTGTAAGCAGGCTCCAGCAAACCAGGTGTGTTACAGGACATTGCAGGAAGTGGGGGTCTCCAAGGTAACAAGAAGGTGATGCAGGCATAGAAATTATAATTACATGTTGAGATACTTCAGGTGACCTACAGTGAAGTTCATGATACCATACTTTCATATGTAACATACATACTGTGTCCAGTGATCTCTTGTAAACCAAAGATGGAGCTCAGTTACTTTTGTTCCTGGTAAGTCCTGGTTTTATTTCAGTTCTTCAGACATACTCTGGAGAAACCTGCACTTTAGAGTAAGTATAGTGGAGTTGTACAATGCAGATTCTCTATGCAGACAACCTGGCACCGGTGCAAATTACAGTCTTGTAGCGCTGCCACGATTGCCAATGAAATGAACTGTAATGGGCTCAGCTGGGTTATACAGGCCAGAAATTAATAGAAAGAGACAAATTGGGCTTTTTCTTTAGTAGAGTGCAACTTGCTCTTACTTTGTATGGAATGTTCCTCAGCAGCCTGGGGCCTTCTCAGTTTTTCTTGGGAAGAAGCTAAGCTGTAGTGTGACCAGGGATGGTGCCACCTGTATGCAGTGAGTGGGAATCTGGCAAGGAAGCAGGAAGGCAAGCCTGCATTGAAGTCTATCCTCTTCTGCCTCCCAGCTAATGCCTGTTGTAAGGATGCAGAGGTTGTAAATGGCTTGAATTGGCTCCTGCGGTTGCCCACAGCAGGAACATGGTCAGATGTGTAGTTCCGCCCTTGAGATACCTTTGTTTAACTCACTCTTAAAAACTGGGCCACGTAAATATTTTACATGAGGAATAGCCTTTTGAAATGTTTCTTTTTCACTTACTGAGCAATATAGATATAGTCAACACACCCACTTAGGGAGTGGTAATCTTGCCAATCCAGTCACAAAAGGGCAGAATTAAATACTTTATAAGTACTGCAAGGAACCCCAGGGAAGAGGAACAGATGTTCAACATACTTCTGCCTGTGAATAGGGCACACAGTAAGAGAGATCACTGAAAGCTGATCACTCCCTTAAGAAAGGTTGTTTAATCAAGAAAAAGCATTGAGTGGGGACTTGGAGGACTAAGAAATAAAATAAGATTGTTAAAGCTGTTGAGTTTTGCTGTCTGACTTAGGGATGTCAAATGACAAAAACAGGGTCCACCAATTAACATGCAACTTTTTCAAAGTGCTCTGAAATTTTAAGGAATTTTCCATTACTTTTCATTTCCCTAAGCTTGCAGCAGTCCTAAGGGTTTCTCTGACAGTCAGAGAGAGGTGAAATCTTCTCTGGCTTCTGTGCAGTTTCACCACATATTTTGGCTGTGTCTGGCATCCTCTGTCTTTTATTTCCCACTGGGCCTGTGCAGATAAAAAGGCCAGGATACAAATATGTTTGTTCTTTGACAGGCACTAGAGCAGCTTTGCCTGCAGCATTTATGTTTGGCTTGGAGTTGCTGTGTTTCTCAGCTGTAGAAATAGGTGCTTTCTGCCAGCTTATTCTCTAAGCAAGGGTTGTTCCCTGCCTTCCTTGCCCAGTAAATTTCACTAATTTATGAATGTGTCCAAAGAAGGGTAGTGAAAGGTCTAGAGGGTAAGTCCCATGAGGAGTGGCTGAGGGAGCTGAGGTTTAGCCTGGAGAAAAGAAGACTCAGGGGTGACCATATTGCCCTCTACAACTGTGTGAAAGGAGGTTGCAGTGAGGTGTGGGGTGATCTTTTTTCACTAAATTACTTGTATTGTAAGGGGCCCCTTGAGATCATCTAGTCCAACCTCACTGCTCAAGCAGGGTTACTTAGCACATTACTCAGGACTCTGTCCGGATGGCTTTCAAATATCTCCAGAGAAGAGACTCTACAACCTCTCTGGGCAACCTCTTCCAGTGCTAAGTCACCCTCACAATAAAGAAATTGTTTCGCAGATGGAAATTCCTGTGTTCTAGTTTCTGCCCATTGTCTTTCATCCTGCTGCTTGGCACCACCAAGAAGAGTCTGGCTCCATCCTCTTAATGTCCTTCCCAAGTGATGGCACAAGAGGAAATGGCCTCAAGTTGCGCCAGGAGAAATTTAGATTGGATATTAGGGAGAGTTTCCTCACAGGAAGGGTAGTCAGCCACTGAGGCAGGCTGCCCAGGGATGGAGTTGAATCACCATCTTTGGTGGCTTTAAAAGTCATGTAGATGTTGCACTTAGGGTCATGGTTTAGAGGTGAACTTGGCAGTGCTGGGTTAATGGTTGGACTTGATGATTTTAAAGGTCTTTTCTGACCTAAAAGGTTCTATGATTCTTTTTCTTGTTACATGAATGGACACAGCTGGAGAATTATGTGGAAAAGCACATTTAATACTGGGAGCAAACACCAGTTTGGCAGCCCTTTGTCCACCCTTACAGGTTGATCAGTGCAGGTCTCTGTACATCACCTCAGCTGTAACCTGGGCTGACCTGAACTGAAGTGAGAGAGTGACTCAGTTAATTCCCTGTCAGCCTTTTTGGCATCAGCTGCCACAATGGCTGAGCTGCCAGGTGCTACCAGTGCTGTGCAGTGCTGCCCTTAAGGAGGTCTCTTGGGAAGGGGGTTGAAACTATAAAAGACTTGTCAACATCAGTTGGTAAAAACTTCCAGGAGTTACCAAGTCTTGAGCTCAGATAAGTGTTGTTATCACTTAGAGCCAGGCTCCCTTCCTCTCTCCTTTCTGCACACACAATGTAGTGCCAAACCCTGAAATCTGTATCCTCTTTTTATTCTGTGGTTATGCATAACAAATGCCACTGATCCAAACCAAGCTGGACAAAAACTTACTCTTATTACAAAAGTGACATATTTGCTAGGAATGGGCTAGCAAATAGTTTACTGTTATGTTTCCAGGAATGTACTATTGTCAGCCCGGTCAATGCACTGATGCAGCAAAGCATTTCAGCAAAACAAATAAAAAGAAGAAGGAGGAATCTGTGCATGGGTACAGCACAGTGAGCTTTTTTGAGTAAGGTGTTTTAAACATTTGGCTCTGAATTGCCTTCGAAACTGAAGCTCTTTAAACTGTGTAGCTGCAGGGATGTGGAGTGTTGAGCAAAGCTGGGCTTGGCTTGGGGAGGTGTGGGAGCCTGTTCACTGGTAAATTGTAGTTCTTCCCTGTTAACCTGTGAGGGAGGCAAGAACATGGGGGAAGGGAAGCAGAGGCCAGTAAAAGACTAAATTTCTGCTATGAGTCAGCCCCAAAGGAATCTTAATTTTAATTTATTTGTTTTGGGTTGAGCTAGCAGCTATTACCAGTGCAGCCAAAACCCTCGGGTCTACAGAGCACTGCGCTGGAGGTAGACTTGATACCATGAAAGGGACCACTTTGGGATCCCTGCTGATCCCACTGCCACTGAGCCACTCCAGCCCATCTCAAGGTCCAGAGTAATGAGACATTTCTCAAGCCTCATTCCAGCTCCTGGTCTCTGTGTCTGAGTGGATTACACAGCACTTGTCTCCATGGGCCCTAGAGATACGGAACATCCTTTGTCACTGGGCTACAAGGATGCAGAAGACAATGTAGCAAATAGGCTGGGCTGACAGTCACTGTATGGCTGTGCAAGGACAGATCTTTGTGTCTGTTACTGCTTGCAAACTTTTTTTTCCTTTCATTCTTTCCTTCTCTAGATTTCCCTTCCTTGCTGATGACTCTGCAGCTCTCCTAGGTGTGCGGTTTGTAGGAAGCTTCCTGCCCAGTGGAAAGCTGTCATGCTGAGCCGGAGTCTCAGTCAGAGTTTCACTGTGTACATCTTGCTCAACAAGTCCCAGCCTTGCAGCCTGGGGGATTTGCTTTGGCACTGCAAGTGCTGGAAAGCAAGGGAGAAGCGTTTGCCAATTAAAGGTGCTAGGCTTGCGTGCTTCTGTTTGCAGGTACTCTGTTGCAGGGTAGAGGTGAGACTTGTCTGCCACCTTCATGTGTCACACCCAGCTGTACCCAGCACCACTGAGCTTTTCTTCTCCTGGGTCTGTGTTCCCAGTGATCACTTTCAGCATACTTGTTCAGGAAGTGATGGGGTGCAGGCAGGAGTGCCCAAACCCAGTTTAATTTTGTAAGGGACCTGAAGGGTCATGCAGCCCATCACCTAGTCTTTAATTCTTTTTTTTTTTCCCAAACTTGCCAAGCCCCATCTTTGAAGCAGACAAACTTTTTTGGACTTGGAAAGCAGAGTCTCCCAGAGCCTGGATGTCCTAATGACAGGGAGTCATCTTCCTTCCTACACTTAGTGGTGGCTGGCGTCTGTGGGTTTGTTCTGCTGCCAAGAAAACTGAAGTGATTATATACCTTCCTCACCTTCCCTCTTGCATCAGAGCTAACTCTACCTGCCAAGGTTTTTTTATAGACGTGAAGCAGGGAAGGGTTGTGTGAGTCTATGTAAGGCATCAAAAGATCTTTCAAAAAAAAAAAATAAATTTAAGCATGTGTGGTTAATGCAGGCTCAGGAGCATGATAATCCTTCAGACCTTGTGATATCAGCCACCCGCTGTTGGGATAGATTTGCCCAGCCTGCATGCTAGAAACTGTTTCTCACTGTTATTTTGTTAGTGTTTATCATTTAATATGAATGCAGAAATCCTCAATCATTTAAGACACTCGCTTGTTCCCCCTCTCTCTCCTGAACTAAAGCAGGCTGAAAAGCAAGGCTGTACTTAAGCAAAGGCAGCAAAACGTTTTCCTAGTATTAAAAATGAAAATGGATTGCAAATGGCAGCTGCATTGTTTGTTTGTTTTTTCTTTTAATGCAGAGAAGCATGTTTCCTTTTCATTTGTTAATTACAAAAGAAAATTCACCAAGGAGAGTCTTGTTGAACAAGTCTGGCATTGAGCAGGGAAAGAAAGCAAAGAAAAGGACTTGCCTTCACTCTGTAGCTGCTTGATCCAACTCACAGTCATGACCTGAATTTAGTTTCCTTCAGCTTTTTGTTTCCACACTTTTCCTCCAATTTTTTTGGCCCAGTATTGACAGCTCTGGGAAGGATGACAGAGTCCTATATTTTGCCCCCAGGCACCGCATGGAAGTGACAATTTAGGAATTTAATCATCAGGTATGGACTTATTTCATGCGACACACACTTGCAGCCCAGGGAGCCATGGGAGCACTGATGCGTGCCCATTGCTGGCAGGCAGCTGCAGGGACTTTAATTTCCCAACCTTCTCACTGCCTGTCTGACTTCCTCTTCCTCAGACCCATCAGAGACAAGTATTTCCCCAGCCCATTTTACTTCTGTAAAATGTTTAATTTGGGGGAAGCAGAGATTTTTTCCAGACAGACTAAGAGGCAGCAGGTGTGGGAGCATTTGGGATGAGCCCCCTTGCAGGATGCTGACCTGAAGCTGCAGAAACATCTGATGAAGAGCTTTTGTCTAGTGAAAGGAAAGAAGTGTAGCTCTAGGTCTAAAACTCTGCCCCTACAGCCACCATTCAGAAAGATCACAAAGTTTGCTGGAAAACCAACTGAATAGGGAGGGAGCCTTCCTTTTATGAAGGAGTCTTAGTCTCGGTGGGTTTGTGGAGCTTTGGATGCAGAGAATTATGCAGGACTGCCCACTCTCTCCAAAGTGGATTAGCGTACAAGAAAAAAGCCATACCAGGACATCAAGACATTATTCTGTCACTTTCCAGTTATATTACCTGCAGGATGATTAGGTTTTGTACCAGGATTTTCACATTTCCATTCTGGCTGCAGAAAGTATGCCAGAAGGGCGTACATGCCTAATGTACCACCCCTATAGTTTAAAAAACTGCATGGTTTAAAATGCTTCAGTGTACAGTGGTGAGGAAGAGAAGCAGCCGCTTGAGAATGTTTTTGCACTGTTGCTCTTTTGGATCAGTGGAGCCACTAAATTCACACAGACACATTAACAGCTTTTTCTTGGTCTCAAGGAGCTCCCAAACCATTGCTTATTAACACATCCTGTCATCAGTAGGTTTGAGAAGGTCTAATGGAACTAATTCATGAGCCTTCTCAGAAAGGTGTCAGCCTAGCACAGTCTGTGAGCACCAAATTTAGCCAAATCATTTGAATATAGTTTTACTGAAAGTTTATGGTCTTTCTGTGAATGCAAATGTAGCACTGGGGTTAAGTTTCAATTACATGGTGCCACATTCTCAACTAGTTACCTCTTTTGTGAGTAAATCCATTTTCTTTAAGATTATTTAAGAAGCTCATTTAGCATCTTACCAGTAGCAGTATTATCAGTAGTATTTAATTTTTATTTGTAGTGCTGGTATGATTTAACAGGAGTGAGTGAGGAGTAGAAATTCTTCCCACTATCCAAGCAAACAAGCATGTGTGAGACATGAATAAATTGTGCTACAGTGCTACAGGGAATTTGGTGCATATCAGCACAATATTTAAATACAGAGATAGAAAACAAGGAAGCATAGGCTGATTTAAGTAATAACAACTGGTACAATTGTTACTAAAGTCTAGTTAGTCTTATAAACCATCACCTCGTTGTAGTCACACTAATATCCTTGTTTTATTTAGGGCAAATGCTACAGGGGTGGAGCAGGAAGGGTGGAGTGGCAACTGTAACACAGATCCGGCATTTTCCAGAAATGTGAATGAGAAACTCAAAGCTGAAATTGTGAGAATTCAGCCCCCAAAAGAACAAACTTCTGCAGCTACAGGCTTGATATATCTTTGAACAAGTCACCAGTGTCCTATAAGATTGCTAAATGTTTAAGGCAGGGAGTTGATGATTATTTTTGCTGATAGAGTAGACAGGTAGAGGGACTAAAACATAAACTGTAGGCTGAGATCAAATAATTTGCAATGAATCACAAACTGACTGTGTTTTTGCTTGGCCCAACCTGTTATACCAACAGGACTGAAACTGCTGAACCAAAACTTTGAGCATGGATCAACATCCTCCTTGGCAAAAGACAGAGGACTAGAATATTTTCCTTCACAGTTTTCTCTCTGTCACTCATCCCTCTGCACATGATTCAGACTAGCAGGAAGGACTAGAAGGGTTGCATTGGGCACGTTCATGTGAGCTGGTGCAGCCTGGCACTGTGCTGACTGTGTGGATGTAGCAGCTTGGAGCCCCAAAGAAGCAAAGCAGAGCTCATGCCCAGGATCATTGCTGCTGGCTCTCTGTGCAGGCACAGGCTGACTGCAGCATAGCAGAACTATGGCCAGGATGCAGGCAGACATGGGGACGTGTGTCTGTGTTGGTGGTCACTTGGTGGTGGTGCAGGTCAAGGTCTCTCAAATATTTTTGTTTTTAGTGAGCTGGAGTCCCAGTGACCTGGAGAAATTGGATAGAGAACTCCTTGCAATGGGGTAGAAGGGGAATCACTGTCATAGCTCCCTAAAACGTGAGTAAACTCTTTCCCCTTGGTGCTTTCAATTCCAAGTCTGTCTGCCCTTTGGAAAACAGGCTGGAGTGTCGGTCCAGATGCAGAGTAATTGTGGAAGTCTCTAATATGCATCTATAGCTTGCTTGCACTCATAAATCTCATAGCAAGCTCCAGCAACAGAAGAAGCAAGACCAAAAGCTGTAAACACTAGCAAACTGCCATTTGCTCTAGGGTATCATGGAAGTGGAAAAGCTTGTGGATTACACGGCTGTGTGGCTTTTCTCTGGGCACTTAGGTTAGGTTAGCTGGTGGCAAATGTGCAGTTGCGCTGATCATTACCAACCTCAGAGAGAGAGCATTTACCTTCCAGGGGAGAGGCTCATAAAAGGCTGCTGTAAATGTGTGCTTAATGCCCAGAAACTGGAGTGCCCCACCCCTGGAGAGTGGTAGGTGCTTGGATCCTGCAGGTTTAGCAAGAAAGCATCAGATATTTCCCAGTTGCGTGTGTAATTTTTGTGATGGGGCCCCGGGTGCAGGGGCAGCAAGAGTGAGGAGTGCCTGGGTGTTGTTTTTGTTCAGCTGCTGGGCTCTGGTGGAAGAGTTGCAAAGCACTGGAGCACCTCAGGGCATCCTCTGAGAAAACGGTGTCTCTGGGAAGATCAATTTCTCCACCCTCTCTTGCCCACTAAATCCTGCATGCAGGGGCCAAGGGACTCTAGTATTCTGTTTGCAAAGGGAATAGAGCATCCTTGAATGAGATGCCGATGTAAATGGGTTCGTGTGTCATCTGATCATAATATGACAGAAACAGTGAACAGATACAGGAGGCAGATTTACTGCTGACTTTGCAACAGCCCCACGAAAGAAAAGTGGTAAGTATAGGTGATGAGAGTGGAGGGCATTCTATAGTAGCTGTGTGATACAGAAATTAATGTGGGAGTAGCCTGGCTTTTGACTGGAACAGGGTTGTTTGGTTTTTTTTAGCTCTTTATAGGCCAACCATAAGTTAGTAAACTTGCTATGGAGAGAAATTTGAGGAAAATCCACAAGTTACAGGGGTGTACAATCCAATTAAGGAAAAAAAAAACAGCAAATGGAATATATTTGGAGATGTAAATGAAGTTTTGGTTGTGTGACTTTTGCAAACAAACTAAGGCCAGGTAACTTATTTAAGTTCTCTGCCTTCACAGGAGGCTGCTTCCTGTTCGAAAAGAATCTGAAACAGGATCACTGACATACTAACAGGCTTTCCTATTCATTTGTAATCATCTGGTTCTGCTTTTTGTCCCTTTGTGACCGCAGCCTTTAAATTCTGACCATTGATCTATGTGAATTGTTTAAAAATGTATTCATACTTATGCCCTTGCTTGCTCCATTTGTCTGCCTGTCCAGAAGAGCTGGATGTCAATCACTGCTCTTAATACTGCATTTCCTTCTCTTGGGTCATGTATGGCGCCACTTCCACCATATCCAGATTCATCACCTTCTTTGTCTGTGATTTATTTCATTTTGGCATCTCCTGTCCTTTAACAGGTCCCCTCTGGGCTAGATTTAGCAGAGACTAGGACAGGCAACTCTGTGTATGTAACACTTCAATGTTATACTTCTTAATCCTTGAGTAACCTGGTCTTCTTATACTGTGATGGAAAGTGAAATACTGCTAAGCAGTTTAGTATCCCATCTCATTAGGTGTGGGGGTGGCTGGGGGCAGAATGCAATCAATCAAACCCTCATGGCTGGAAGCAAAAAGATTCAGTCTCTTCAGTTTGAGAGACCCAGTGGGTCCTGCCACCCATTGAGAGAGACAAAGGGGTGTGTGCCAAGCGTGACGCTGTGGGCAGAGGTGGAAAGCCAGAACAAGCTGTCACAACCGTACTGCTGACAGGATAGAGATAAGCTACATTAATGCCATGTACTTTGTACTGCTTTGTGCCCCTCTTGCTGGTTTATGCCAATTGTTTTGGACTTGTTCAAGTGTGCAAGTGGGATGTCTGCAGGAAATGGCCAAAATACAGCTGGGCTGTGATATTTAGTAGAGGAATGGGCGTTGGTGATTGTACAACTTTTGCTACACTCCTTTGTTCCGATTTTTCCACTGCGGCTTTGTCATCCTGCCTCTTAAATTTTGTCCACCTCAGATCCTGAAAATTCTGACAGTAATTAGAAAATTACTTCCACTGGTTTATTGCTTGCAGTATTTCTCATGGTGTTTAATATACTCCTGTAAGACTTTTAGTTGGATTCAGGCCAGTTTGCCTCTATCTTTGCATTTGAAAGTGTCTGCTTTAAAGATACTGCCTTGACTGATTTTAAGTAAAACAATTCTAGATTTAATGGAGAAGCTATAGGTCACAGTCAATCACATGAGAATTGTGACAGGTTGAAAGTACCTGGAAATTTACTACCAGATTATTCTGGGTATTGAAGCCTCCACTGGAAATGAAAAGCAAGAAACTCTTAAGTAGTAGTGAAGATTAGTTCACGAAAACGCCATTTGGTATTGATAACATAATTAGCTAATGCTACCTTCTCTGCCAGTGGACATGTTGGACAACTGGCAGAGCACTCTATTGAAAGGAGGTGGCAGCTTGTAAACCTGCCTCCTACTACTCCAAACTGCTTCCTGGCGCAAGTTTTGAGCTCTGCTGAAACACCTCTCTCTTTGTTTTGACCAAGTTCCCAGTTGATTAGGAAGGAGAGTGGCTGTTAGGCAGATATTTTTGTTTTAGAGAGGTAATTGAAAACATTGTGAAAAGATTGCCCCATTTTTTTTGTCTGGATTTTACCAGTTTCCTACTGGTCAAGAGTTAGGTCCGGGTTCACTGCAGCATGTCCATTAGCATCCTTTGTCACTTGCTCTCTCACCCATAGACCAAGGTCGCATGTCCTTGAAGATTTTATCGGATACATGAAGCAGACCTTGACATCATGTATCCGAAAGTTCTGTGGGACCAGTCAGAGCAGGCAGTTGTTCTCAAGATTACTAGATTTTCTTCAGTAGGGGATGCTGCAAGACATTTCTTTCTCCACCAAAATATCGTTTTTTATAAGTTCCATTTGCTCCATTCTCTTCCACAAATTGCCTGGATATTCACAAGATTTGAAAGCAAGACATTTTATTCCATAATTCCATTAATGCAGTATCACTGGTACCAATATCCCCTTTTAATCAAAGCAAGGCCACTGTTGTATTCCATGGTATTACTGGCTTGCTCTCATCCATGTATAGGGGTTAAGGTCTTTAGGTGGGGAAGAGAAGGGGAGTAAGTGTATGTTTGTTGTGGTTTAGGAGTGGTATGTCCCGATTTAGAATTCCCACTAAAACCCGCACTCCTCACTCACTCCCCTCCTGGCTACTCCCCTGCTGCAGAGGAGAATTGGAGGCACCACGGGTTGAGATAAGAACAATTTACTGGAAAGAGCAATGAAATGAGAAAACAAATGGTAACAGCAACAGTACTAATGGCAGAGGGTACAGGAAAGGAAGGATACGCACAGAAAGGCAGACAGGACTGGACAGCTCCCTCTGCCACCCTCACTTGACCCAAAGGAAGAGGCTCCCTTCCCTCCAACCTCAGCAGTGAAGTTTGGTGGTGCAGAATAATCTCTGGGTCCCAGCCATGCCCCTGCCTGGCTATTGCAAAATTAACCCAGTCCTGGCCAGAGCCAGGACAATATGCTAAATTATTATGCTTTTCAGACATCCCCTTAGTTTGTTTTCCTCTAGGATAATTTAATGTTTTCCAGCCCTGAAATAGTTATGCTTTCTGTAAGGTTGTCAACACCTCTGGCTTGTTTGGGAAGGTCTTATTTGTGCATTACTTTTTGCTGTCCTGTTTCTAACATTGTGCTCTGCTCTACAGGAAAATCGTCCTTGTCTATTTTGGCTGAGAACGCTCTCAGGGAAATCAGAGCGGTTTTTATTTGCTTGTGTTTTGCAATCCACTGGCAGTTGTAGCAACATAATTTGCTGAGGTCTTCTTGCAGAAGGCTGAAAGGAAGCAGTATCTGCTGGAATGTCTTTTAGGGTGGATAGATAGAAAAATAACACACTGCTTGAAACCCCTGCATTTTCCATGTTTCATTTTGAATGGCTGTTTTTATTTTTACTTAAATATTTTTTGAGATCAAACAGACACTGTTTCCCAGAATGTTTACAAATTGCCTTTGCAATGGTAGAGGGACCTGAGCTCACCACTGTGGCGCTGAGGCTTTCTGCAGGTGCACAGGCAAAGGCAGCTTCAGTAAAGTATTCTTATTGATCTGTTTCTTATGTTGTGTTTTGTCCTGTTTTATAAACAAATGTCTGACTGCTAAGTAGTTTAAAAAAGCAGCACTTGTCTATATAAATAACATCTTGATTTTCTTCAGGGATCTTCCTGGATCTGAAGGACTTATGTTGACATACTCCTGTAAGTGTAAAATTATGAAATGTCACAACCATTGATTAATTTGATCAGATAAAGCAGATCAAAGAAGTAAGGCAGTTTAAAGATCTAGTTATTTTCATTCTATGTCTGTATGACTTACCTCCAGTAACATCTTCATTAACAGCTTTCAGGGGAACAAACAGAATTACTTCATCTGGGAAGGATGTAGGTTAGTAGTCCCCAAGTTCACTTGCAGTTGTGTTTACTAGCTCCAGGTTTTTAATGTGGAGGCCAGAGGTTTACGTTTACATTGATGGAATTAAAAGTGAAAGTCCTGTAGCTTTTCATCAAAACTGCAGTGCCTGTGACCTACATTAGCTTCTCTGCTTTCTGCCATCTCTCCACCAACTGCCTGAAAGTCGCAGCAAAGCCTGGAAAAACCTGTGGTGGATCCAAGGGGAATTGGGACACTGACGACTTGTTATAACTCCAAATCTTTGTCTTAAGAGCTAGATATGTTGTCAGAGTAATATCCATAGATTTAGCAGAGGCTCCCAGTCAAGGAATTTCTCTGAGCTTCTGTAACGGCTCATAACTGGGACAGGGATGGTCATCATTTTTCCAGTGGCTCCTCTGGGGCTGGATTCAGTTCTTAGCACTGGTAGTGTAAATCTTGGAGGGGGTTGTGCAAAAATGGTTGTTACATATGATCAGTGTCAGTAACAGTGAGGTCAGATGCCATCCCTGGCATGTAGCCCGCCCCCAGGATGTGTGGTGGCATTGAGGATGGGGTGACTTTGAGTTGGGCTTTGACTTAGGCTGAACTGTGTCATATGGGATGCCAACTGGGTAGGAGGGTATGGTGTGGCTCACCCAGTAACTCAACCCACTGGGCTGCAACTTCCACTGCTGTCTGTGCCAGGTGAGAACTTCAGGAGTGGCTGTTGTCATGTCAAGCACACTCACCTGCCATCTCCACTGGGTGGGTCCCCATTCAAAGCATAAGTGGAGGAAATCTGGGGCAGAGCCAGAGATGAAGCTGATTTTTCTTCTGTGATAATTCTGGTGACTCGGTTGCAAAACCTAAAGTTTTGGAACTTGTTTTGGGGTCTTTTTCTGAAGTGCTTTCTGTTTGAGAGGTTCTTTTCTCTTGAGACATGGCTTATATTTGGGATTGTAGCTTATGAGTTTTTTACAGGTTTATGGTTTGTTCCATCAAGACTATATGAAGCTTATAAAAAGCAGGGGACTGTGGTTCAGAGCTGTTTGCCCCTCTATCTGAAAAAAACTCGAAATTTGTTCCTGAATTTCATTTTCTCACCCTTATGCTTGTCTTATATTTTCCCACTCCTAGAGAAAACAAGAAAAATTTGCTGCTGTTTTTGTCCCTAGCAGCCCACATTTTAAGTGTGTGGCTAATACTCTGTAACACGTATGTTTTACAAACATGAGTGTTACAAATTGCTGGCAAACATTTCAACAAAACAAATGCAACCATCAGGGAGGTGCAGGACATGAGCCACCTTCCCCCATGCCCCCACACTTCCGTGCCCTTGTTTCTCCTCTCTGTAATTTCAGGGCTGTGGGCTGCGCTGCCAACGCAGGAGTGGTTTCCTGCCCCTGGGTCAGGCTGAGTGCCATGTGGGCAGAGGCTCAGGTGGGCACAGCCCTTTGCTCCCCTGGCAAAATGCTCATAAATATTGGCTGGTGCTGAGCTGGGGCTATCTCCATTGGACCAGAGCTGGCTATGAGCTGGTGATACACCACAAAAAAAATAGTTCCTCTGCTCTTCAGAGGTTGCTGCCCTTGCAGTTCCCCCCCTTTGGCACTCTGACTTTGGCTTCAGACTGCCCCTCAGCTCAGCCATTGGCAGTCATGAAACAAGAGTGCACATGCAAGTCTTCCTCATCTCCCATCCCTTTCAGCAACGTTGTGCTTGGGACAGTTCCCACAGCAATCCTTCTGGCAGAGGCTCCCAGCCCCATGTTTCTTTCTTTTCGGTGGATTAAGGGGTCAGGGCAGTGACACAAGTACTGTCTGGCAGTAATGACATGAACTGGGTGATGGGAACAGCACCCAAAGAGAGAAGGCACATGAGGGGGAATAACAGTCCCTGGCCCTTACTTGTTCTCAGGGCCCTGACTCCTCTTCCCTTGCTCGCAGACAGGAGAGAGGTGCCTGGAGAGTTGCTCCAGCCTTGTGGGGAGCAGACTTGCATATCCAACAGTACCTGTCACGAGGAGGCTGAATAGCCTTTTGAGAGGCAGGCTTTAGAAATCAAGGGATCAGATGATTGGGATGAGATACGTCCCTGTTTACTCTCTGATGGCTTTTTACGTCAAAGACCATCATCAGTGAATCACCTACATGTGTGTGTGACTGTCATCATTGCTGTGCTAAATATAAATGTCAAAGGATACTGAGCTGTAGGAATAAATCAGGCTCTGTTGGCGTGCATGTATCAGACAGGTCTTCCTCCTCTGTATGTCCTTCTCTCTCTTTTATCAAGGCTGCTACGGTCAATGGGACGCAGCTGCAGGAACTCAAATCAAAGCCAGGAGTACAGGTTATATTTTCATATACAGATCTGGCATATCCACACATTGGATCTCTTCTTGCTGGTTCTGTCAAAATTGTATCAGTGAAGAGAGAGAGAAAGGTTTGCTTTGACAGTATTTCTGAGGTAGAAACACTGAGAGACTGAGAAACATTTTCACACCCTTTTTTATACAGAATGTGTGATTTTAAATAAGCACCAGAGAGAAAGTAACTTTGCCAAGGCTACCAGCCCTGCTGGCTGATCTGTGGACATGGGTATGGTGTGTGATTCACATGGGTTCAGGTTAAAGCACTTGAGCTGGACTCTCAAGTTAGTAGTTTTAATTATAAACACAAGTTGTTATTTTCTGTTGAAAGCTGGAAGAAAGCAGTAGGAAAATTCTCTTATGTTTCACATAACCAAACAGTCTTTTCTTTCTTTTTTTTTTTTTCAGTAAATCTATTTTTTTACATCAATAAAATGGTGATGTAGAGGGCCAAAAGAAAAACATCAGGAGCCTGAAACTACCTGTTTACTTTCCAGCAGCACTCTGCTCTGGCAACTGCAGTGGGGATTTTTTTTAACCTGTTGTTTTCCCTTTACAGCATAAAAAGAAGTAGTAGTGAATTTAAAAAATGAGCTTTGAATGTTCAAAGTAAATATGTCTTGATTTAAAAAAGCTTTAAAAGATCCTATAGAATGTAGAAAGAGGGGGCTAGCACCACTTTACTACTCCCCCACTGAATGCTGTTACGCAGATAACCCTGTATTACATGATAAAAAATAGTTAAATAATCTGTGATAAGGCTGTGCTTTGGGCATTTCTATAAGAACTTTCCTTAATGATTAAGGAAAATCCAGTGGAAATAGTCAATTTTACAACACACACACACACACACACACACACACACACACACACACACACATATATCTGTTTCAGTTTACTCATTAACATGAGAGAACTCTACAATAATGACTCAGTCTGCTATTTTCAGGGGAAGAAATGGCAACAGTGCATCTGGGCTCCAAACCACCTCCTTCAGCAGTACTGCAATATTCAGGGCTATTTCATTTTGCCTCAGAGACGGGGGGATGTCTCACGCTGCTGCACATGAGACTCACCCTCAGGCTTTGGCCCCTTATTTTAGAATACTGTGCTAATTCTTACATTTTCAGCATTTTATAAATAAATACTTCTGAGGGAGTCAGGATTTCTTACTCCTTAGCCATTTGTTTACCACTGCTGTCCCCTTTGGATTATTTGCTGCCCCTTCCCAGCGTTGTGTTTCCCTGACTTAGGCTTGGGTGGCTGATATCTTCTTGTCATTCCATGGTGCCTAAGTGGGCTTTCCTGCGTGGGACTCCCTGGCTGGAAATGAGAAGAAGCCCAGCTTCAAGTCCATCTCATGGCTGCCAGCTCCCCTCATTTGCTGCCACACTTACTATTCATCCTTTCTCTTCTCTCCCTCCTGTCATGTCTCCCAGCTTCTTCCTGTCCCTTTGCCTCGTGACACAGCCATCTCTGTCCTCCTCTCTTCCTCCTGGAAGATCTGTGTCACATCTTCAGCCTGTGGCTCCTCTTGCTTCCCTGTCTTGTAGTAAGTCCAAATAACTTTAATAGGTTCTCCAAAAACCTTTAAAGGGGGAAAGAGCTGGCAACTTTTGTCAGAGGAACATGGAGTTGTATTCAGTAGAGATAGTACTTAGTCCCTGAAGTCTGAAAATGTAGGAAGGTGGGAGACAACTGTGAGAAACAGAAATGCCAGAAAAATGTGGAGGATTTGGCAGCCCTGTCTTTATGTCTACTGTGTTACCCTGCAGAACAGAATTGAAGACAAACATAGGAATGTGCTAACATTTAAGTTATTGGATGCAAGTCTGTTACTGAATTACTCTGAGGGATTTTTTTTTTTTTTAGTTTCAAGGTTACTTTTTTTGGTCATCATTCTGCTCTATTTAGTTTCTCTTCAGGTAATGGTATTGAAAAGTTACATTGCTCTAGAACAGCTCCAAACCTCTGCCTTTCAAAATGTTTGTTTGATATTACTCTTTGGCTAAAATCATATCAGACTAATTGAATTCTGTCAGATTGCCATTGCTTTGTGTCACTAGCGTAGGACCAGAACGTAATAGGAAACTTTGGGAAAATCCATCATAAACGCACTGGTAGGAAACTGGTTAATACCAGTCTAATGGAGTTTATCAGATTATCCTAATAGTACATTCCTCTGCAACCCCTTTGTAACTCTATCACCTGGCCGTCCCGGTTTTTTTAACCATTGTTATGCTGCCAAGTGGGGAAATTCAAAGTCCTTTGAGTGCAAAAAGTAGCAGGCATCTAAACGGCGATGATTTCAAAATCAGCCTAATCATTATTCAGTACTGTGCTTACCTCTGATGGGAGATAATACTGCTGTGTCCCTCCTTGTCTGAAACTGCTTACAGCTGCTCTCTGCAGTTCACATCATGTGTGCAGTCAAATCTTGCCATGTCTGCCACTGCTGATACAAAGCTGCATACTCTGGGAGTGCAATTCACCATCAACGTAAATAATGCTGTGCTCATTACAATGCTTTAAAGTAACCTAAAAGTTTTCTGTTCTAATTACTGTAATGTAGCTATTGACCTCATTAAACGAATTGAACTCACAAAAGATAGTTTCAATAATAAGAAGCAAAATGAGATGTTACTTGGTGGAATATATAGATCTGGCTCAGGAAGAAGTAGAGACAAACAGAACATAGACCTGAACTGCTAACTCATTCAGAATGCTTTTTTTGTCTTGAACTGGAACTGAAGTTGAACCATTACTTTGAAGTCTCGGCTGCATTAGATCTAGAACTGAACTGTTTCCAACTTGCCTTCCTGCAAGCGTCTCCAGCTACTGCTCTTGAATCCTGACATCCTCCCGTGCCAGCCTGCATGGCCCGTGCTGAGTTGGCAGCT
Organism: Petroica traversi; assembly: GCA_025920805.1. Lineage (NCBI taxonomy): Eukaryota > Metazoa > Chordata > Aves > Passeriformes > Petroicidae > Petroica > Petroica traversi. The sequence goes on from JAHLSL010000020.1 coordinate 10,082,634, forward strand.
GCATGGCAGCACTGCGGCGCAGTCTTTTCCCCTGCACTATTTGGGATGTCATCCTGCCCTGCTCTTATTTGCTTTGGAGATCCATGCATGGCCGACCTTTCCTGCTTTTGGGATGGGGAACTCCCACTGCAGTTGTGAAGTGTGGGTTTGCACCTCCCTTGTGGTGTGGGGCTGCAGTGTCCCTCCTGCATGTGACCTGGCTCCAGTGGCCATACGAGTGTATGTGTACCTCCATGCCTTGTGTGCATTGTTTCTGTCTGCACTGAGCGCTGGAAGCCCAGACTTTTGTGGGATTGAAGGGGCAGAACCATGCTGAGCACACATCTCTCCCAGTGCCCTGGGGCAGCCTCACAGGAATGCAGATTGTGGGTCCATCACAGTCCCTTTCCGTCCTTCACCCATGCCCATGGTGGCAAAGCTCTGTGCTTCACACTGCTGCAGAAAAGGCTGCAGAGGAAAGGAGATAGGAATGCAGTCCAGACTGAGAGCCTGCTTCTATCTTGTAACCCATAAATCTTGGGTAAATACTTTGGTGGTTCAGTACAAGCAAACTTGAGGTGGTTCATCATTACCCAAACTGGTAAACAAATATTTACTCATCTCCAGCCAAGTTAAAGTGCAGTCATGCTATCAAATTGGGGATTCTGTCCTTTCCCTGACCAGAGAGGTAAAAATAAATGCTTTTTTTCTGTATTATGATATGAAAAAGGGCCGAGGCTTTGTGATTTTCAAAACCTGGTCGTGATAACCATTGCCCTGGCAATTAGACCATCTCAATGCACAAGGTGAGAGGGTCCTGGCTCTCCATCATCCTGGTCTTCCTGGGGCTTTTGCCAGCATGGATGCTAAAGTTCACCCTGTGGATTTCAGGCACTGGGTCCTTCCTTCTCAGAGCATCAGGTGGATTTTCATGCTGTTACCTGTGTTTTATAACACAGAGCTATGAATACATCAGTAGAAACAGAGTTTTTAAGTGGGCAGAAAATGGCATGCTGCAGAATGCATACAGATATGCATCTGTCTCTCTGGAGTTTGTGTTCACCCGGCTTTCAAACTTACATAAAATTAAATTCATTTATCTTGATTGAAGGATGCATATACTTTCTTTGCATTTCCAATCAGATGTGCTATAGCTTTTCTTAGTTTTTCTGAACCTTCCTGGAAGACCCTTGGCCACTCAGGGCTTATGATCCATTCCCAGCTGCCTTGAGGAGCACATGCTGTGCTTTGCTACTCTGTGCCTGGCCCTCAGGACTGTGCTGTGCTGGACAGATTCCTTGTCACAGGGCAACCTGAGCTTACCAATCACAATGGAAGAGCCCAGAGGTGGCATCTGCTTGGTACAAGTAGTGACACCAGGGCACAGACTTGTCTTTTTCTTGAGGTGAAACAACATACTGTCATTTAAACATTCAGTTGAAAATCCTATTAAACTCTGAAGACCTCAGTATGGGTGAGCCCCTCTCCATGGGAAGCCTGGGCAGTGTGCCATGCCCTGATCACTGCTGCCTTCAGGATTCCAGTGTCAGAAGGAACTAAAGGTCTTGTAGCCTGCTGCTGTCTTTTCTGTCACGTTGATGAAGTAGTTATTTTCTTGAAAGTGTTTGTCATTCCTTCTTGGGGTACAATAGGAACCAGAAGCTCCTGGTGCAAAACCACAGTCCACCCTATATTTGTGAATGTAATGATAAATTATGTAGAGAAAATTCTATTCTTGAATAGATGCCCTTCCATTTAGGCCATCATTAATGGTGTACATCATTAAGTCTTAGTCAGTGTAATATTGTGCTGTGTGGGAAGGAATCCCAAGCTGAGTCTATTTTTGACCTCTAATGGTTGATTTACAATGAGTTATAGTAGCAGAGTTCAAATGTTTAGTGATTATTGCTGAGCTGGACTACTATGAGGCCATTTTAAAAATAAAACTTGCAATTGGAAGACAATAATTGAAGTTCCCTGCTTGACCTTTCAGCAAATGCACTGGATTTCCTGAACCAGGACACACAGGCAGGGCAATGCTACAGGGCAATGCTGTCCAGCATGGTCCTGCTGCTTAATGGAGCTGTTGACCTCTCCTCACTGATTCTCTGCTTCTTGTGAGGCTCATCATGGTGTGTTGCAGTGCTCATAATCTCTAAGTGTCTTCTTAGAGGAAACAATGGGAAACTAAATTGCCACATAGGGAGGATCCTGCAGGAAACAACATTTTGTATGAAAAAGATAAATGAGGCGCAAAATATGCTCAAGTACCAGCCATGCTTTGCTTGCAGAAGTGTGTCCGGGCTCTGTGATATCTATTCTGTCCCTCACAGAAGTTCAGTCTTCTGAAACTGGCGAAGAATGGCAGCCAAATTTGTCTGTCCTTTTCCAGAACATCCCCAGGGTCAGTTTTGCCTGCATCCAGCCCTGGGTGTGTGCAGGCATGTAGTTTCCATACAGAAGCAATGGGCTCAGCTGGGATGCAGGAATGTCCTTGACAAGAGTTTCCTTTTATGGAAGCACACAGGCCCTTTGCAGTGATGTCCACATGTGACTCTGCTGTGTATCTAACACTAATTAAACACTTGACAGGTGTTTTTTGGTTTTGTTTTGCAGGAAGAAATCATTCCTGTTTTCAGCTCTGTACGCTGCCTTTATATTTGGTGGTCGGCACCTAATGAACAAACGAGCAAAATTTGAACTGAGGAAGCCGCTAGTGCTCTGGTCTTTGAGCCTCGCCGTCTTCAGGTAGGCACTTCTCCACACCACCTGCCTTTGGCATCAGGCCCTGCAGAGCTTTGGGGTTCTTCACCTACAGCAGCACTGCTGGTGCAACAACAGGCTCCACACAAGTGGTGTTTCTTTGCTTCTTATTCAGGGTTGAGTCCTGATCCACTCCTTAACATTGAAATCATCCCCTTTGACTTGCCAGATCATAGAGCGTTTGAAGAGGGGAGAAATCAATAACTCTCTTGAAAAACCAAGGTGAAAATAAAGGAGTATGTGAGAAAAAGCACTGATCAGTGCAATACATTTACCATGCAAGCTGCAAATGGAAATAAACACATTAAGATGTTAGTCTTGTTTTCACTTATGTGCTGTGTATATATGGAATATTTAGTCAAGACTCTGCTCTCCATTACAGTGAGGTAAACCAAAAGTCACTGCTTTGATGACAGGTAAATTAGACCATTGTAACTGATATCAGGAGCTGACTTCTAGTCACTCCATCACAAATTGTGTGTAACTGTAGCAAAAAGGTGGCTCCACAGGGAAAGGCTTTTTTTACTCATGCACATCTCTCAGCTGTGTGTTAACTCCATATTTAGTATGGGAAATGTCATGTTCAGCTGTTGGTAGTTGTTGAAGTCAGAAGTAAAATTTACCAACCTGAACTCCACTTTATGTGCTTAATATGCTAACTTTTAATGAGGCTGAAAATAAATGAATGAACAAACAAATGCTTATAAAAAGGGCCCTTACAAACATGTTAATTTTGATACGAATTACTAGTAAAAGTACACAGATGACCTGAGGATTATCCTTCATTTTGGTGACTGTTGGGACTATAAGTTATAGCTCACTCAACAACATATAGACAATCCACAAATCATTATCAAACACTGCTACCTGTATCTTTCTAATATCAATATAATTACTGATTATATTATTTCACAATTACATAAAACAGGTTTGCTTACTGAGCAGGTGTGAATGGTACATTATTTTTCACAGGATGGGAATAGTTTTTGCTGAGAGACTATAGAGTGAAATAAAGCAGGAATGGAGAAGTTCAGCTTTTTTCATGGCTTTTTTTTTTTTCTCCAAAATTGTATCACCTTGAAACCTTCCAAAACTCTGGCAAGGGAAAATAAATTGCATTTCTAATAGGTAGGACATGCTAACAGAAGAACTTTAATTTGGCTTGGTTTTAATAGTTCATCAACACATTAAAAATATTTCAGAGCGGACAAAACTTCCTAGTGGTCTGGATAACTTTGAGAGCAACTTCTAATGCTGTGGAAATTTGTAATTTTCATTTGATTACACTTAGTGCTGTACTTCTGGCCGTGTGTCTAACATCATTTAATGTCCTGTAAGCAATTGTCATTGTTTGTTCCAGAAATGGCTGAATGTCAGCAGTTGTTGAATTGGTTCCTAGATGGCATTTTGTTTGTGGATCAGTTTGTGAAGTGGATTGTAGCCAGGAGGATCCCAATTCCGATTGTACTTTATTACTGAATGTGGACACTAGGAACTAGCTGGCTCACACAAAGCTTTTGTAGTTTAATTCTCAGTCTGAGGTGGGGAAGCATGATTTTGGAACTCTCTTTTGCATAAGATGTCTAGGGCAAATTAAGAAATCAAATTGTTTTGAGATGTGGCTGACATTCACAGTGTGGGGTTTTTAAGCAATTTCTCTAGCTAATTTCCTCCCAAAATCACAAGTGATGAATTTACTCTACACCATCTAGATGGACTTTGAAATCAACAGATTCATTACTTGCGAATTGGAGTTTCTCATCACAATCTTATGAAATAGCAAATTCATGGGCAGCATGAGCTGAGTGATGCTGGATAATACAAAAATGTGGACTTCATGTTTTGCAGCTACAAACTGCCAGGATGAAACTGCCACAGAGACCACCTCAGTGTAGGCACTCGAGGTGAGCCCTGCTTGTGCAGATGAGAAGCCAGAAGGGCACAGTTAGGAGAGGGATTCACAACTCCTCCATCTGCTTCCTCCATCAACTCAAATGGCACCATTCAGGGACAAATTTTCCCCAAGAAGAACTCACCCTTTCCTCTCTATGTTAGGAAGAGAGACAGCAGAGTGGAAGGCATGTGTGAGATGTTTGGCCTGCACAGAAGCACTGTGCATTTAACCTGCTGGTTTACTGTGGGCATCAGTTGATTGTGAAAATTATATGACTATGCTTTGCTATTCTGAGGTGCTGAGTAGTTGCAGAAGCGTGAAATAGGGAAGGGGGGAAAACCAACCTGAAATGTTTGCAGTAAGACAGAGCATGAAGCCTTTGTAGCTTCTGTAACAACATGCAATCCCCTACAAAACCTCTTGACTTCTTGTCTGGAAAACAGGAGAAAGGACTAAGAATTCATTCAAATGTGAGACAAAGACTTCTTTAAGAAATGTTCATTGGAACATCCATTACCTGGTGTTCCAGCACCTCTGTCCTTTCTGGGGCCATTAGTCACAGCCTTACTGACTCTCTTAGCAAGCAGCACTTGAAATGCTGTTAACTTTCCAAGTGACTTGGATTTGGATTTTTTTCTGGCTCCTGTCATAACTAGGTGTTACATTTATATATGATTGGTCTGAAAGGCATTCCTGCTTCCTCCAAAGGTCAATTCAGATACATTTAGAGGACTGCAGACTTACTATGGATCCATGAAAATGCTACTTAGAATTTCAAAAGATTTCCTCCTTGGCTTTCTGGGATGTTAAACTGCTATGATTTTTACAATACCTTGCAGGAATTCTAAGTAATATATTTGTCTGCCATGAGTGGCTGTACTGAGAAAGAAAAACCTGCGTGGAGAGGCCTCAGTGCTCTGCCTCAAGGTCAATATGAGGCTTTTTTCTGGACTCCTTGTTTATCTCCCTTTTAGCATTCCTACCATTTTACCTGCTTCAAATATCCTCTGAAATAGTAACACTTAGCAGAGGCTGAAAAAATGTGTTTTGGGATTTAAAAGAGAAGGAAATTGCCTGCCAGGCAATCACACAGTCCTTCTTCAGAATGTATCCTGTATGCCCTGGCACTTGCCAAGATCATTTAAATGTGGTAGCTGCTACAGTCGGAAACTTGCCACGCTTATAAATAAACAAAACAACTACACCACCCTGCTGAGCTTGCTGAGTGTTCAGGAGGCTGGTCAAGAGCGAGTTTTGTGTCAACACTGGCAGCCAGCAGGACTTTTGAGAAAAATAGCAGCTTTATTTCCCTTTGAAAGCATTGACTAGTTTTGAACATTTTGTCTCTGAAAAATTCAGTAGGAGCCATGACAGTAAATCTTGCTTTTCACTTGGAAACCACTGTGAAAACATCATCTCCTGAAATCTTTTGCTGAGAAAACAGTTTGAGATACTGGGGTTGCTGGACTGGTTTGGTTTTTTCGTCCCTAGCAGGTTTGTTGACTTATTTCAGTCACTGAAGATTTATTCTGTTTTGTTTTGTTTTCTACACTTTAATTAAGTGTGTTTACCCAGCCTGGTTATGTACTGAGGTTGTGGGGGAGCAGTCCCATGTTGCCCTGTGTTAACAGGAACCTGCTGTTAGGAAGCTACACAAAAGGTCTTTCTTCAGTCCCATAAGACCCCAAGGAAACTATTGCTATTTCACCTATACAATCAAAGTGACATTCAGTCCTGTATTTCTGAATATTTCTTGGGGTTAAAAACCTGCAAAACACATCAAACCTGAATTGCCAGTTTTATATTTGTGACACTTTGAACATAAAGTTGGGGCCCTTCATTGAATGTTTTACTTGGAGTCTATTACAAGTGTCATGCTGGTGTCCACAGAGATCAGCAAATATGAGGCCAGGACTCACAGAAGGATATGAAGTCATTAATTCATGTTTTCAGTACATCTCAGATGGATTTTTGTAATTCCTTTTATAGGCCACAGAGTCTGTGTATGGAGCTTTTTTGTCAAGGAGCTTAAACGTGTTTGATCGCCTCGCCTTCACAGAGGGCAGCAGCATGGTACTGCTTCCCTGAGCATCCTTAAGGGGCTGACAACAGAAGTTTCAGGGTCAAGGCTCTAACTAATAATAGTAAAAGGTTTTCTTCCCTAGGGAGTACTGTCACATCAGTGCAGGAGGCAAAGAAGCTAAAACATCTAACATGATGCAATCATTTGTAGGCAGAGGCTAAGCTTGACCATGACTGGTGGGTGCAGTGAGAGGAGGAATATCTCTTCATTTAGCCAAGCCACACCATTTTTAACATCTCCTGAGATCACTTAGTTTCAAAAACCCAGCTTTTGAAACAGCGCTGGAAATGAGTAGATGTCAGTACAGGGTTTCCAAATGTCTTTCCTCCTGGTAAGCACTTTCTCTAAGTAGTAGAAATAGCATCAAATGTAGCTAAAATGTCACTAGCTGCTTACCACAAAGCTAACCAGAGCCTCGAAAGGAAAGTGTTCCCACAACAACAGGTGTTATAATTGAAAGACAAACCCTAAAAGACTCACTAAAAGAGGGTGACTCTGCCTTTACAGGACCAGTGTTGACTGATTTGCTACTGGAAGCATAGCAGCATGTGTAGAGGGGTCTGCACCATCAGAGGGCTCCTGGCAAGGGAGTCTGAGACACATCTTTATGAGAAGAGCTCAATTCTGAGCTGAATTAAACAGAAAAGGCAAAACATATGTTTAAAGGAAACAGTTGCTTGGATTTGTGACTCTAAAATACATTCTAGTTATCATGTGTATAAGTAGGAAAATCAATGAAAGATGATTGAGATTTATGTCCCATCACAAGAGCTGCTACTCACAGGTACTTGCCATGGAGATTAAAACACAACTTAATTTCATATATTGCTGAGCAACCCATCAAAATCTTAAAATACTCTGAAATTTTATAAGGTCCTGACAGTACCTTCAAAGAGAAAATTAATTACTGAAAAGAGGAATGTTTGTCAAGTAACATTAAAGTTAATAAGCAGCATTTAATGTGAATTAATAATTTTCTCATTTATAAATTTAAAAGCAAATTAACTCAATGTGAAACATTTTTTATATTTGTAAAGTATTAATGCATATTCTCAAGAAATTTCTCAGAACCCTGATCAGTAAAAGGCTTAATATACACCTGCTTAACAATTTATTTCTATAGGACCATGTTCATCTTTACATACTTAACATGATTTTCTTATAACAGATAAAGAAACATCTTTTTAATTACCATTTTGGAGCTGAAGTTGAATGTTCGGTGAACAGTAGAAATTCAGAATGATTGGAGAGAAAACAAAAATCCAATGGATGAGATTTAACAGTTTAAGAAGAAGATTTTCTTTAAGTTATTGTAATTCCAGTAGGAAAATACAGTGTTGTGTAGAGTAAATTCATACAGTGCCAAACAAATGCTAGCTGGCATTAAAAAAATAGTGTAGAGGTGATAAAAATATACAGACTTAAGAGCAATAAAGTACTGTCAAGGAGATGTATCTCCAATATCTACCTTATTTATTCTACATTTAACAAAATGCTGTGCACATCTTCTAAAACCTCACCCCTCTGTTCACTCTGCTATTACTCCGGTGGACTCCTCTGTCCATCAAAGTAATTTTGAATGTAAGCTGATTTTACTGTTTTTACCTGCTTAAGCCTATTTAAAAGTAGACCAAGGAGTCACTGTGAGACCTGTCTGATTCTACTTTACAGAAGATATGGATAGGAGTGTCTAAAAATTATTATGAAAAATCTCTTTTCTCAGTGCTGAGCTGGGCCTCCTTTCTTTAAAACCTTTTCCTTTTGTCTGGCTTAGCTTGTCTTTATTGCTAGAAAATGATCTTTGGAAAGTGAATTAAATACATTATTTGAAAAGCTGTTGTTATACTCATTTTGCCCCTGTTCCTTCCCTTGTCTCACAATCAATGAGTGTGCTGGGTTACACCTTTCTCGTGAGCTCACCCTGTCCCAGCCCACAGGTGTCCTCACAGATCCAGCACCCAGCCTGAATAATACCCAAAGCAAAGCCCCTGAGAGTGAAACTTTGCCTCTCAGTTTTATAGAGGGAAAAAACTGAAATGTGTATTTGAGGAATAAAGAACATCTCTCTGGTGGCTTAAGCAGGGAATTGCACTAGAGAGAAAGTACATAATTAATTCAAAAGGAATCAATCAAACCTCCCTTCTCTGCCCATGTGGCAGCACTTCTGTGCTTCACTCATCCTCAATACTTGGTTTGTGAGCATGGTAAAAAGGGCCTCCTCCACGCAACAAATGTGTCTCCTCGTGCCTGTACCATTCAGCATCCTCCCCCTAGGTTGCTGGATTAATAAATCAATAAATAAATAAATTTCTTGCCAGCTGGAGGCGAGTGCCTGAGATGTGAACTTCTCTAGGTGCTCGCAGGAGTGCCGCCTCACCGAGGAAAATGTAAAAGAGAAGATCAGTGACTCCAGGCATGCAGTTGGGATTAAATTTATGGATCTGAGCAGCTCATTACAGTTGTATTATAACTTTTAGCTTCTTTAAGCCTCCTTTATTCTATCAAATGCTAGTGTTTCCCTGTAACTTAGGTTTTTCTTACTTTGCTATCTGCCAGTTTTACAGCTTTACTGATGGCTGGCTTCATTGGTTGGCTTGATTCTTTGCTAAATCTTTTACTTTATTACTGTTTGGCTTTATTTGCATAGGATAATTTCAAACTCCTGAATACATACATTTCAGTGCTATACATGACAGTTACTGTGCCGACTTGATACATTTGATCCTGTAAGTTTCTTTAATTTATCCTGCTGAACTAGATAATGCCACTTTTTTGGATTATCATTTAAATCGCTGCAATTCTATACTTACTCTAAGATTGCCTTGAGATGATGTTGGATGCTGAGAATAATTTCAGTAACAACAGAAGAACAAGTGCAAATGCCCCTGACACATTCATTAAGGATTACTTAAGAGGCACACTGTGCTTATGAATCCTCACGGGCTGCTTTAGAAATCCTCAGATGGATTCCTTAATTCCTATGTGGTTTTGCACCAAACACAAGGCTTAAGTTGAAAATTGATTTTTTTCCCCTTTTTAGTAGTTCAGCCACAGTCCAAACTTAAATATCTGAATAGCTGAAATAAATATCCAAGAACTAGGAAATACTTCTTGAAAGAAAAATATCTCATTGAGTATGCAGCCTTCACGGATGGCAGGGAATTTCAGCTACAACAAAGCTGTTATTATTATTATTATTTATTATATATGTTATATACCAGTTATTATTTAGTGATGGTATTGCAACAGCTTTCATCAAGAAATATTGTTCCTGCAAGTTCCTACCCTCCATGTGCCAGATTACCAGGAAGCAATGTCAGGTAGCAGCATGCTAAAGAGAGTAAAACCAGGTAATAGGTAATTACTATTGATTAGCTTGTAACCAGCTCTTTGGAAATCAGAGAAGATACAGGGATATGTGGGTAGATCTGAAAAATTATTTTTCATTCCCTGTAAGCAAACAGGTCGGTATTTCTCAGCAGTGCATGGTTACAAGGGTGTCCCTGTAAGCAGCTTACACTATTCTCTGGCATTCCTCGGGTGATGATTGGGTGCAGCTGCCCTTCAGCCTGACCATTGCTCTTTGCTTTTCTCTACCAAAACCCAGCGGGCCTTGCACAGCTGCTGTGTACTCTGGGCAAGGCTCTCCTGCAAGTACAGCTCTTTTCACTTTCACCAATTATCTTTGTAGGCAGTGCAGGTTCTTCCACCAGCCCACAAAACTTCATTGATTATTTATTTTTTTTGCTCTGCTCTCAGGATTGTCTGAATATAGCTATTCCCAGTCATAAGGAAGGCAGGTCTGTGGGATCAAATTGCATTTATTCAAGCTTCATGAGGAGAGACTGGAAGGCAGTACCTGTTGTAGATTGATTTTTATCTACACATACAAATAAGCCTTACGAGTAGTACCTGCAGCAATTGGCAGAATTGTTGAGTTTGCCACTTTGGCAAGGGAGAGTCAGATGGATTTTCCTCAGCTGTGGTGTTAATGTGATTAAAATCTCCAGATGACAGTGTCCATTGATCCGGAGCCCTGTAGAGATGCCACTGTTTGGGTATGTTTAATGAGGTCCCTGGGGAGGGAAAGAAGTGAGTTAGCTTTCCTTCCAGTTTTGTCAATAAAAAGGACAAAGAAATGGTCTTGGGAGCCAGGTGAGTTGTGACTAAGAAATCTGCCGACAAGAGGGAAGGGCTGAAGGGAGTGGCTCCACACTGAAGGATTTATTGCCAAGAAGAAAAATAAGGCTGATGCAAGACACGCAGTATCTGCCCTCACCTGGAAACTGCAGAGCGAGCCCTCACTTTAATGGACCTCATTACCTTCCCCAGAATTTATCACATGGGATCCTAACACCACCCAGGCACGTATGCATGTGCTTATGGGTCTGTAAAGCTGCACAAATGATATATTATTTCTTGGAGCCATGTAAAATATTTACACAATTTCTAAATCAGTCTAAGCTGGCCTGACTTCAGGATTTGGTCCCAACTAAAAACTCAAATGATTTGCATTGAAAAGCTTTCAACAAAGGCATCTGGATCAGTGTAACAGACAGGTCTGAAAAGCAAGGCTTGTGTGCTTGGTTCAGTGATGGGGATCTTTTTTAGAAATGAAAGGGGAATTCTCTCAAATTTGCTTTGGGGTTTTGATAGGACTGAGCCCAAACCTCAAAGTATGCATTAGTTTATGCAAAGAAAAGTTTTCTGCCAGAAAACTGATGATAACAGCAAAGATCAGCACAAATTGTGTTCACACACATGGTTCTGAGAGCCAGAGAACCTAATTATAAAACATTTCCAGTACTGCTAACCAGCAGGTTTTAGGATATGCAAGCACCATACTGAAAAAAAGTGTTATTCCTCATCTTCCCCTATTGCTACTTTTTTTTTTTTTCTTTTAACATTACTGTGGCTTGGACTCCACCCTGAATGAGTCTCCTTCACCTTCAAGGCTGGTAAAGAAGGACTGTGTGGTTGAACTGCAAGATCCATTTGTTCTCCTTACCTGTTAGGAAATGGTCTGGGGGAGAGGCCAATGAGCAGCCAGGCAGCAAAACATGAGAAGGAAGGTTTTACTGGGGGGGGCTTGTTAAGTTCTTGGTGTTCTCATGCCCCCTTGCATTTGTGTATGTTTTGGAGGGACCCATTTCTGCTATTCAGAGCAGTGGATTATAGAGATAAAATTAGAATATAGATATAGTGGTAGCAGGGCTACCAGAGGCAGCAGCCTGCTTGCAGGATGGGTGGAGGGGTGGGATAGCTCCAGCATGAGAGGGATGGAGCTCACTGTGGAGTGCATGGGTAGGAGCTCAGAAAAGAGCCACAGAGAATGCCCATTGCTAGTAATCACATTCACTTCTCCAAAGAAAGCAAATGTTTTCAAATACTGCATTCCCTCTTCTCTCCCAGCTGGAGAGGTAAAATTGCAAGTGGGAACAAAGGCATTAGTCATTACAAGCTTTCAGGAAATTTAGGAAATTAAAGATGTTTTCTAGTCTGAAACATTTGTGAAAATTGGGCTCTTAATTACAATGGTTTAGTCATTTTATAGATACCTTGCAGCCTTTCAGACACACGGGCTGAAGAGGATGAGATCTATCTTCTTTTTAAAGAATGAGATTAACATAAGTGCTCTTAAATTACTTTTATGTTAATTTTTGAAAAAGTGCTTTTAAACATGTTCAGTTACCATTAGAAAAAAGTACATCATGGAACCAAGGTGCTAATTCCATAATTTTTTCTTTTTCCTGCCTGTTGTAAGAGAATAAATAATGGTCCCAAATAATTTTATCTATAGGCTATGCCTTGGAGAACACAGACATGAGGGACTTGTTCCTGTGCTTTCAGTTATCTGCTGCAACTAAATTGTAGTAACTGAGCACGTGGTTGTCTAAACACAATTAACAAGGGGTAAAATATGGTGGCAAAAACCTCCTTCTTTGTTTTTACAGTTTTACACTAAAATTGCTAAATATAGAATGAGCATGTAAATAGTTACCATAGTTCATCAGCACTAGAGAAAACTTGGTAACATTTTTTCACATCTGTGTCCAAAATTACTTTTCTTAAAGGAAAACGTGAGAAAATTATAGCCAGTGTCATTTTTCCCCCCTGTGAAATGCAAACAACATAGAGCACAGAGGAGTTCAGCTTAGGTGCTCAGTAATGTTATGATAGTCCTAAATCCCAAACATACAAAGTGAAGCATTGCAGTTCTCTGAAAGATTGATTTTAAATAATCAATTTTTTTCATTTTGCATTGAGAGTTTAGGGTTCTATTTTTGTTCATGGTTGACTCACTGGTTGTGTCTTCAGGCTTTTCCTTCCTAGACTTTAAAAGGCTGGATAGAAGCCTTTCACAATGGATTTCCCACAGACTTCATTGCTGCTGAATAGCATTAAAGCTGCATTTTTGTCATTTTATCAATTGAAGGCATAAAAAAGGAGAACAGGAGTGTTTAAGAATATTGGCATTGAATTTTCCACCTCACTTTTATATCTGCTCATGTCACAAGGAGTTAAACACCCCATCATGGATTCTGATCCATACCTGATCTTATTCTGGAGTTCTTTGGTGCAAACCAACCACAATAGTTATAACTGCAGAACTTCCATGAGGGAGAAAATCAAAATATTTTCTCTTAAGATCAGTTGCTGCAGTCTGGTCCTATGCAAACTCAGGAGGTGTGACAGTGGGTAGGAGGTAGAAGTATGGACGCTCCTGAAACTCACTTTGTAAGTTCACATTCTCTGTCACTTCTGTCCAGCTGTGTCAGGCTAAATTTACCCTGGTGTTTTCCTAACATATTTTCCTAAGGGAAATCATAGGGGAAGCAAGGTTCTGACTGCATCTGTGGAAGGCACATCTGGTGTTCGGGCTAGGTCAGAAAGTTTTCAGCTGTTGGTGTTTTCTAGGACAGCACAGCTTGTAAACTCACACTGTATGTCCCTGCACATCAGTCTGTATTTTTAGATCTTGAAAGCGTGCTGCCAAAATATCAAACGTACAAGCAATGAAATGTTGTTAAGAGGTGTACCAATAGCTTTTATGTCTATGAACTATTTATCTTGAAAGATATAGGTGTACCTTAGGTAATTAAGATGAAGGACTTGGGACTTGAAGGTTTAGAGAGCAACTTCAAAAAGGGAAAAGAAAATCTGTAGTAGGTCAAAGGACTCTGAAGAAAATTCCTCCTACTGGAGTGTGTTTACTGTTATTTCAGCTATAGTGTTTTCACTGATACAGAGTGAGGTCAGACCTCTTTCTGCTTACATCAAATATGGGCAGGGCACTGAACCACAACTCACAGATTCACAGAATATCCTGAGTTGGAAGGGACCCTCAAGGATCAAGACTAACTCTTAAGGAAATGACCCATACTGAGATTGAACCCAAAACCTTGGACTCATGAAGCTGCACATCTTTTCTTATCCCAACTTGGACGCAGATTTTTAGCAGAACAATTAAATTTCAGTTTGCCTCACCTCACTGTCTTTGAAATGGATTTTATGCTTAGCCACCTTAAAAGACTATCACATGAGTAAAGTCCATAAAGTTCTGGGAGGAATTCACAAATACAATGTGAATGTGCTGGCCTTGGAGGTGCCAGTACAGACAGAAGTCTGAAGGAAGTTACCTGAATAGACCAAGCTTATGAACAGCTTTGTACTTAGCAGTTCTTCACACAGGAATGTCTGACTTAAAGCAGTTGCTGGCCTGAATATTATTTAGATTGCTAAGGGGGACAGCTCAGGCTGGAGGTAGTAGATCTTGGCTGCTGGAAAGCAGAAAAGACCAAGAGTTTTGAATGACAGAGGAAGGTCTGCTCAGTGGAGAGAATGGAGATGTCCTTTTCATTTAAACTGGATTCACTGAGGAGTCAGGGCCTTCTGGGAAGGTGCCTGGATCAGTTCTAGGAGGTAAAACAGAGAAGTGCTTTAAAAATGTCTTATAACAACAGTCTTTTTGCAGGAAAAGGTCTCCCTGCCTGTCCTTCACTGGCATTGCTTAAAAGCACTTCGGAAATGTTGAAAGATGATGAAACAATAGCCTAATTACATTAATTTTCTTTGCCATTTCTTACAAAAACAACAGTTGAGCTGAGTTCATCAGTTGTAATTTGAACAAGTGTCTCTCTAGGATTTCAAGGTAACTCACTTTTAAGAAGTCCTGTCTTTTGAATGCTTATAAAACACCTCAAAAATATTACATTTAGAGTTAAGAGTGACCAAATCCATAGTCAGTATCGTTCTTTTTCAAGATTTTTATCATTTAGCTGGGCATCCTTCACTGACCAAGAGACTGATTCATTTAATTTGGAAAGTTAAACCCTCTTCCACAAACCTAGCAAAATATTTTTAATAACTTGGCACAGACTTACAAATCTGGTTCTTCTGGTCAGTTATTAATACAAATGAATATTTCATATAGGTTGCCCTTGTGTCACATTGACCATTTAGGATGTTGGGTGCCAGATCCTTTTCCAGGCTGCTTTTCTGTGAGTTTAGAGGACTCATTATATTGCAGTGACTTAACAACACAACTCATTAACTCCATGAAATCAAAATAAGAGCCATTAATTCCATGTAGGTCACTGCAAGGAACAACAGCCAAATGATAGCTTTCAGTCACTGGTCACATTTCATTTGTGCTTAATGATCGCCTCACCGTACAGTACAAATACCATGATTTTGCAATCAAAAACGAAACTATATAGTTTCTACACCAGTTTAAATACAAGAAGACCCAGGAGTTTTGGTAATTAATGAAACTTCTGTAACTTCAGTATAATTGAATACCATCAAGACAAACTAAGACAGGAGTCACATCTGAGATAATATTTAGTTTGTCAGACAACCTTTTAGTGACACTATATATTAAGATTTTCATAGACATAATTGATTCTTTCTCTCTTATAGAAGATTTGTTCCATCTAGAAATTTCAACTTTTTTTTTTTTTTTAATACTGCACTATCATATACTGCGCATTGCCCAGTGAAGTTGGTGCTGCTCCTCCCTTGCCCCTGCAGAGCTGGCCAGATGTGGACAAATGTGTCCATCAGTGGAAAAAAAAAAATCACAACAAGACTTAAGAGGTGATTAATTAAAAAAAAAAAAAAAAAGTGGAGGAGCAGCTGCAATTAAATCCAGCCCAATCCACAAACACCCAAGAGCAGTTTCGGTATCAGAAAGCTGATTGGAACAATTGCAAATTCTGGTTGTGCTGCTCTTTTGCAGCTCTTTTCCTGCACACATCAGCCCCTCAGAAAGTGGGGCCCACAGGACCCACATTCTCTCTCAGTGGTGCATTGTAAACATGTGTCCATGGACGCAAAAATTCGAGGAAACTTAATTAGCCAGGAAACATATTTCTCACTTGACCTTTGCTTCAGTAACTGGAAGGTTGGTGTGTGTTTCTCACCAGGTTTTTCACCATCCCCTTTCTGTAGAGGATGGAATGCTGTCTCTATTGGACAGGCTCTTAAGGAGGCTGCTCTCATGGTCTTAATTTATCCTCCCAGCCTTGAAACAGTCCAGCACATCTACCCACAAAAGCTTTTGTAACAATAGGCTTTGAATAAGCACCCAGGCACCAGGAAAACTCAGTAGGCTGTTGGTCCATAATTCTTGTCAGTGCAAACCAGTCTGCAAGTGTATCCTTTTCTCATTTGTCATTACCCAGATAAACACTTTAACCTGAACAGTCCCTTTTGGTTTTGCTCAGCTTTAACAAGAAACTGCCCTCTCTATAGCCACATCCCGGGAGAACCGAAAAAAATGCAGTTCCTTTTTTTTTTCTTGACAGATGATGAAGGAAGATTCCCATAAGCATTCTGATTAACCTACTAAAATTTTGTTTGACTGTCTTCTCTTTTTGCCATTAAGGTTAGCAGTTTCCCAGAGTACTCTGCTCCTAGGGGACCTGAAAGCACCACAAAATATAAAGACAGATTTTAGATTAGGATCAGGGCAATGGTTCATTAAATCTTCCATCTTTCCCACTGGGTTGATAGTGTAATCACCACAGCAATAGCAATGCAGCAAGCACTCTGTGATCTGACTGCCTCACCTGTCTACACAGATAATAGTTTAGGTTTATCTTTCTATAGTACAGCTGTAAATATATATTTAGTGTTTGGGCACCATACAAATGCATGTTCCCAGAACTCCTGCCCTGTTTGCAAGGTGGGACATATCATCATGTCCTTCATCCTTGGAGCAGGCCATTTCCCAACACTGGTCTGCCAACTTTATCTGAAGTCAGCTAGGAAAATCTAATACAAACTTGGAAAAAAACCTTTCCTCTGCTGGTTGGCAAGGGTACCCTTCAATGCCTGCATCCTTGGAGTTGCCCTGGTGTCTACTGAGTCACCCAACACCACCAGTCTTTCAAACATGGCCAAAGCAGGGTCTTACGGGAGACAGATAGAAATTTCCTACAAACAGCTTAATTTCCAGCAACAAAATCTGTCAGATTCTTAAGAAATCTTAATAATTCTTAAGATTTCGCCTAGGCCTGTCTCTGCTGTGTTATCTTTGTGGTGCACATCAGTGATGGGCTGATACTCTGGGATCACAGAAGATAGGAGCAATTGGGAAAATTCACCCTTACCAGGTGAAGAAGAAAAACTCTAAATACTTCCAGAGAATGTCAAAACAAACCTACCAGTCATGTTGAAAAATTGCTTTGTTACAAAATTATTTTTAGGAAAGAGTTAAAAAGCACAGCAAGGGAATGACTGAATGATGAGAGATGTTCTTTGACGTGAAGATGCACCTACCTTGGTACATGGTGCTTGGTAATAGCAGGAGTTGCTGAGTTTCTTTACTATTTTGGCAACTATCTTGTCAGGGAGTTCAGTGATGTTTGATGAAGCTGCATTTCTTTTCAAGAAGATTAGTGCTGAGAGTTGTTTCTTATATCTGCTTCCTCCTTGCATTTTCCCAGTATCAGTTCATGGTTTGCCTGTGTTGCTTGGCTAAGCACAAAAATACTCTGCTGCCCCTTTTTACAGAAGCTGCTGTCTCCAGGTGTGCTCTCAAGACTGCGCTGCTGCTCAGCCCTGACAGATTGAGGGGACACTTTACAACTTTTTCCTCCTTCCTGAGGATTCCGAGATTTAAATCAGAAGGGCACAGAAAGGCCATTTTATTATGTTGAGAGAGAACTCTTCAGCAGCAGAAGGGAAGCTTGGAATGACTACCAAAGTACTGCTGCAGACCAGAACAGGAAGGTGAACATGGTGTGATTTGTCATGAAGGAAGGTGTAGGAAGCTCCACATTCCCCACCTGCTGCCCTTTAGACATTTCAGAGTGCTCTTATCTATTTTGCAGATAAAACTTAAAAAAAAAAAAAAAAGAGTCAACAAGCAACTAAAGAACCTGCTTCCACTCTTTTCTTGCTGTTATGGTACAAGCAGGCTGCAGTCAGTGTGGTCATCTCAGCTGCTTTCCCAGGACGACTCTCCACTCAGTGTGGCTTTCACAAAGGGGGACATTGTGCTTTTTGCCACAGCTTTTTGCTTCCAGGGCACAGACTCACCTGCCAGGACTCCTGTGAGTCACCATGTAAGCAGGTCATGGCATAATGAGTATTTTTTCTCTTTTTCCTGCTGGGCCCCAGGCTGGGAGCTGGATTCATGGGAGCTGTGTCTGGGTGGCCAGCTGGCTCTCTGCTGAACTAGCCCAGCACACCCACAGCACAGTGTAGTCCGGCACCTCAGACTGGTTGAACCAGCTGGGCACCAGTGGTTTGGGCTGTTGAACAGCCTGTGAGCCTGGGAAAGGAGAGTTCTGCTTGAAGTCCCCACCAGCCCCTAATTTTGTGCAGCACAACTGTTCTGCACACTCCCTGCTGCTCTCTGCAGGTGCTGGGTACAGAGGATGGCATGCTTTCAAAAAGGTACTCCACTACCAATCTTCAGCTTGCAACTAACATATTTTTCATTCATCCATAACTGTTTTCAAGACCTCTATCCCCTCCAATGCCATCTTTATCTAGGCCTGCATATGCAGATTGCATGGTTTGTTTGGTTAAGTTTTGTTAAAGATGAAAACCGGAGCAGAGACTTTCCACTCTGATTATCCTTTCAGACATGCGCTGAACTTTTAAATTTGTTCTTATCTCAGTTATGCAGTATTGATCCTGGACAGGGGTGTCCAGAGGTGTCAGGGACCAAGTGCAGGGATGTGTCTCCATAGAAAGCAGCCCTAGCAAAAATGGTCAGTGACCTCCACTGCGAGGAGGAGTGGAGCCTGCTACAATGCCAGCTGGGGTTGCACTGAAGGTTTGAGGTACCTGCTGTTCACTTGGACTTCTGACAAACAAGTATTTTCCTCCTGGCAAGTAGGATGGAGACAGCAGAAAGGAGACAGTAACACCTGCATTGTCTTCCCATCAGCCAGCTCTCCAGTCCTCAGTTTCTCTGCTTCTTAAATCTGTGCATAACCCATGCATGGGACGTGTTTTGAGGCCCTCTGAGTATTGGATTTCTGTGGCCAGGTTTTGGTAGCAGGAGGACCATTCCTCACCCCCCTTCTTTCCTCACCACTGGGGAAGAGGAGGTAGAGAATTCAGGAGTAAAGTTAAGCCCAGGAAGAAAGGGAGATGAGGGACATTGTTAAGATTTAGCTTTTATTTCTCATTGCATTACCTTAATTTGATTGGTAATAATTTCCCCAAGTTGACTCTGTTTTGCCCATGATGGTAACTGGTGAGTAATCTCTCTGTGCCTTTATTCCAGCCCAGGAACCTTTTGATATATTTTCTGTCCCCTGTCTAGTTGTCCCAGAGGGGACTGATAGAGTAGCTTTAGTAGGCACTTGGTATGCAGCCAGGGTGAACCCACCAACCCCTATTTGATAACAAGTTCGAGAGGGAAAATATTAGTTTGTATTTTACTCATGGATGTATTTTGATCATACTATGGACAGTAAAATATCAATTGGGCATTTGTTAACCCACCAGAGAAGTCACTGCCTGAAGGGAGGAGAATGTAGGACATTTTGAGCCTGAATAGATGAGAAAGCTGCATTAGATGGTGCAGTTTGTTTCTGATCAGTCTCTCTAGTTGTAAAAGACTGTAATTGTACAGTAATTCACTGCTACCTTATTTTGAAAATCCCTGCAGATGATTCCCACCAGACAGACTGCTTTGGTAAGCAGTTCATTTCAATACCTCACAAAAGCTACAGCAGAGAGCAGGGCGAGGACAGAATGAAGCAGAAGTGATTTACTGAGTAAGCAATGTCATCACTCTGCTGCACATCATGTCTTTGCAAGATAGAAATTTGTTGGTTGATTTTACCTTACAGAACAAACAAGATTAAGTGGCAGAGGCACAAAAAGCAGTCTTAGCTCTCTGGCTCCAAGACTCATTTGCAAGCATGCACTGGATCTTTTTCAGTCTTGGGTGGAGCATACTTGTTGGCAAGGCAGTGTTTTGGCATGCAGCACTTCCATAATCAGCTACCTGCTCATGGTGTCAATTTAGGTAATTGAATCAGTTACTTGGAGTTTGCTATCCTTCCTTTGCATGAGGCCTTCCATGGTGAATTACGTGAAAATGTAACTTGGTTTCTGCTGATAAAGAAATACAGATTAGTCTGACTCACACGTGTAGAGCTGTAACTGGAGTAACTTCTAGAGTCATGGAACTAGGGGAGGCCACCATCCTGTGGGATTGAAGTGTGTGAATGTGAATCAGTGTGTGTGTACTCAAAGGAGAGCTCTGCAGTAGTTGCTAAACGGAAAGACAGTCAGAATTCTATCAATATAATCTCAAAGACAGCAAAGAGACACTGTGATTCCCACAAGGCACAGACTCTGTGGCTCTGTTATCAGTCTTGATTAGATCTCTGGGTGTCCATACTCAATCACAGATCATTGTTTACCTGTTGTTTGAACAAGGGTTCCTCTCATTTGCATTTGTGTTCATGGCACAGAATTCTCTTTGGTTTTAAAACTTTAGTAACAATTTTTTTTTTTAGAAAAGCAATACAGCTTCTTTATAGAAAAAGTTGTATTGCTTGCAGCTATTTGATTCCATAATTTAAAATTTCCTTTTTCCCCTCATTTTAATGTCAGCACTGAGATACTTGCTAATGGGAGAACCAGTGTATCATTATGTATTCTGCCTGATCTTCCTCCACCCAGTTTTGCAACCACCCAAAACATAGGAGCAGGCAGCAGCATGCCCTGGCTAGCCTGAGGAGTTCACTGCCTCAGGAAGTGATCAGATCACATCTCTGTCAGAATCTCCTGTCTTCTTGGGAATGAGAAACGCAGCTCCTGAAAAAAAGAAGAAGAAGAAAAAAAAAGGGGAGGGGCATGTTTTTAACATAAAGAGAAGACACATAGTGAGCTGCACCTCATTTCAAAACTCCTCCTGCAGGTTTTGGCACTCTCTGCTGAGTTAAAAGGACAGATGCCTGAAAGACGTGAGAAAAGTGTGCTGAGAGAGCATTTCTGGGAGGCAACAACCATACATGGAGAGGATGCATTATGAGCTGTGTAGATGCTGAGAGACTGCACTGTCTCCTCTGCATGCAGGGGTGGATGAACGTGGGAGACTGCAGTGGCTCTCTTGCCTAAGCCTGGGAATATGTGCATTGCTTTGGGCAATGCTAATGGGAAACACAGACTCAGCTAAACTTCCCAGCACGCCTGTACCACTGCAGGGTGGGTTTTTATTTGCACATAGCACAAGAGGACTCATCTGGCAGTAGAGCCAATGAGCAAATGCCACTGTGCAAATAGCAGATAATAATAGTAGCTTCGTAAGTGCTCACAGTTGTCTGAATTTCCTGATGGCACAGCGAAACCTCAGATTTCAGAACGTAGTGGTGCAGGAGCCAGTATGCAGCACTTCTCCATGGGCATGGCCTGGTTGCAGAGCCCCATCTGAGATGCCACTGACAGCCCGAAGAGCAGCAGGCACTGTGGCACTCTGCTGGGCTGCAGATTCCCTGCAGTGGACAGGGAAAAGCAAGCTGCATTGTTCTTAGCAGCAGGCAGATTTGACAGGGTGTATCAAAGCTGCAGATTTGGAAATCTAAATACTCTCTGCATAGTATATATAAGTTAGGTTAGCAGTTTCTATGTTCCATAGGCTTATAGAACTGTCTAGTCTGACCAAGTACCATACAAACTGCCACAGAACTCAACTTTCAAGATTGTCTTGGATGATTTTAAAATCTTTTTTAAAGGACACTGACTTCACAATACAAGGACAAGTAAAAGACAATCTATAACTTCAGAGTAACTGTTCCTTCTTTCACACACTTTGCATAAAAGGTAGCTTGCATTACCCACATGTATTGATTCACCAGTTTTAGGTGGCTTGGTTTGCCTGCTGCCATGTAATAGTCATGAAAGACAGGAGGTAGAGTGGGAACCAGGGTAGGTCAAGGTCACAAAGAAGTTAGAGGGGAGATAAGATGGAGATGGGTAGAGGGATGAGGCCATATGAGGCACAAAGTAAGATATGCTCAACCCCAAAATAGATTGTTTCTGGTTTTGCTCAGTTTTTTTTGAAAGCTACTTCCTTCACCCAGTATTCATCACAGTTTTTCAAGGGCCACCAAGCTACACTGGTGGACAATGGGCAGGCATGTTCTTGCCATGAAACAATGAGGTATTTCCTCCTGCAGAGCTCCTTGCTGGTGAGACAGAAGCCTTTGTTCCTTACCTGAGCTGGATGTCAACCTGTCCCCTCTGTAATTTCACTAACTAATACTGCTACAAATCTCTTGATGTTTCTCATTTACAGAACAGTTACCTTGCTTCTCACCTCAATGAGGTGAAGGTGAATCTGCTGTTCACAGCTTGATTTAGCTGCCTGTTTCCTCTGTTAGCAATGACCTGTTAAGGGATGAAGTCAAGCACCAAAACACCGGCTCTGACTGAGATTCCTCATCAAAATCTCTGTGTCCTACCTGGGTTTGGCTATGCGCAGAGTGCTTGTGGATGAAACAAATACAGGGACAGATGAAGGAAAACTCTGAGGAAACCAGAAAAGGGAATTGGTCCTGATTATGTTACTAATGTAGTATTTTATCCACTCATTTGTTGTAGTTTCCCAGCCATCAGCATCAAAACTCTGCTGTTGCTGAAATAGATGTTTCCCTGCTCCTGAAAACCGAAGGATAATTCCTGTGGAAATGAAATAAAAAACACTGATGTTACCATTCAAGACTTCCACCAGGGGATGTGGCTGCAGTCCAGTTCATAGGTCTGAGTCCAGAGTAACTTCCTAGAACCAGTAGAGTTTCTCCAACTTCCAAACTGCCTCAAAATTATTATTTCAGCACAGTTATGGCCTTTTCCTCATAATGATTTGCAGTGATGGCATGTAGATTTTGAATGTCCACTGACCTTTCCTAATTTTCTCTTTTTGTTTTAAAGTATATTCGGTGCTGTTCGAACTGGTGCTTATATGCTGTACATTTTGATGACCAAAGGCCTGAAACAGTCAGTGTGTGACCAGAGTTTTTATATTGGACCTGTCAGCAAATTCTGGGCATATGCATTTGTGCTAAGCAAAGCACCCGAACTAGGTGAGTACCCTCTCTCTCTCTTTCTCTCATATGCATTTGTGTATTTTTAGAGAAGATGCAGGAAGAACAAGAAGGGACTCATCACTGTCAAAATCCCATTTAAGTCTCAGAAAAACTGAGTAGAGCATAACCATCTCCAAACTACATGTTTTAGTCTCTAGAGGTCAATTCCATCTTGGCTGAAGTTAGATCAATGTGCAGTCAAATAAGACCTTTCCCAGCTCAGGAATAAACTGCAGTGATTATAAACAGCAGGGCAGTCAAGAAGTAAAAGCAATCTGGTCCATACCTCTTCCTGAGCTACTTGTAGGCAAATAGGGGTGGCATAATCTGCAGTCACACACCCCATGGCTACAGAAGTGGAGGGTGGGCTAGAGCAGCTGTGTGAGCAAGAAGCTTTGAGTCAGGCTCTGCTTCCACTCTGCAGCATCCATTTTTCAATACACATGTAAGTGTACAATTATGAACAGTGAGGTGCTTCCTCCATAAGCGCTGAAAGCTGTCACTGTCTGCTCCCTCCAAGTAGAAACCAATTTCCCATAATATCACCAGCTTTTCCAGTCCTGATTTTTATAAACTTATATCTCTTCAGCAGTTTCTGGATAAGGATTCTTACGAAATACATGTGAAAGCCAACTTGAAAGTCAGTCTTTGTAGGTTCTCATCCATGGCTTATCATTGTAAGAAAGGGTTGTTTTAATGGAAAGGAGCAGCCCTCCTGTTTTCATTTCAGAGGATGCCCTTGTTAAACCTCAAAGGACTGCAGCTCTTACTGTGTTCAGGTGTACAGCAAAAATAAGACTTTACCTTTCAGCAGGTAATTTGATTCAGCAAATTAGAGGACAGCAATTCATCAGCATTAAAACTAGAATGAGACAGGTCCCAGTTGCCTTGCAGTGTCAGAATCCCTTGGTTTCCTGCTGCTTAAATTGCTGCAAACCCACAGAAATCTAGTTGTTAAAACTGGGGAACATCAGCTAGAACTGCACAGCAACAATAAATTGAACATATGATTACTTATTAAAATAGGAGTCAACATCTTGCAGTTAATGAAGTGAACAGTAGCATTATGGTTTATTATAGGCCTTGGGAAGACAGTGCAGTTTTGCTTCCATCCGTGACTAATATTCATGACTTAGATTTCCTGGGATACTTATATATCAAATTATGTCCCCAGGTTGAAATCTCAGGGATCCTTTAGGAAACACTGTGTGTATAACAGTGGAAAACAAGTAGCATACATATATCCATATATCTAATTGAGATGCTCATTGCAATCATGAGAAGCAGAAGGAAGAAAAAAAGCAAGAAAGAGGAATAATATTTACTCTCCTACAATAATAAGATGGATTTGCAGAACAGGGATGTGCATTTCAACATAACCCAAATTTCTCTCTGGAAACATCTCTTTCTGTATGGTAGGTTGCTTATGCAACAGCATTTTGTGTATTACCTCAAAAGGCTCTACTGATTTTAACTAGGTAAAGTTTGCATATAGGCATTGGAATCAGAGGACACTGTGCTGCTGCTTCCTCTAGGGTTTCTGCTGTCTGTCAAGCTGCATTTCTCTTCCAGTCCCAGTATGTAATGGGCCATCTCACAGTTAGAGGTGATGCACGTGCATCCACCTACCTCACCTCAGATTTTTGTGGATAATGTTTGCAGCAAAGGGCTACCAAGTAAACCTGTGGAGATTTCAGACCGGGTTATCCATACAGGAAAATGGATAGATTGCATAGAGATTAAGAGTCAAACTGGCTCTTGATTAGACAGGCTCTCAGATGTAGAGCTGAGGTGGATTTCATGCTGTAAAACAGTGTGCACTCCAGCAACGGCAAATGGGAGAGAGCACCACGTTAATTATGGAATTGTTCGGTATGTTTCTCATTCCCTCCCCTCTTCTCTTCTGTGCTTTGCTCTGTTGCAGGTGATACAATATTCATTATTCTTAGGAAGCAGAAGCTCATCTTCTTGCACTGGTACCATCACATTACCGTGTTGCTGTACTCGTGGTATTCCTACAAGGACATGGTGGCCGGGGGCGGCTGGTTCATGACCATGAACTATGGAGTGCACGCCGTCATGTACTCGTACTATGCCTTGCGGGCCGCTGGCTTCAGGGTCTCGCGCAAGTTCGCCATGTTCATCACCCTGTCGCAGATCACCCAGATGCTGGTGGGTTGCGTGATCAATTACCTGGTCTTCTCCTGGATGCACCATGGCCAGTGCCATTCCCACGTGCAGAACATCATCTGGTCCTCTCTCATGTACCTCAGCTACTTCGTGCTCTTCTGCCATTTTTTCTTTGAGGCCTATATTGGCAAGACCAGAAAAGAAAGGAAGGTTGATTAGTGGTAGGAACGAGAAGCCATAGCTCAGGGTCATCAAGAAAAACAAAATTACAAGAAAAAAAAAAAAGGCACAAGGAAACACATATATGTACGGTGCAGCTAAAACTTGGCAGCTTAGGGAAAGTTAGCGTGGTTTAACCCAGTAAGTTTATGATCCTATCATGGTGAGGACTCACTGAATTCTACTCTATCTCAAAGGACTGCTGATGAAAGACAACTTCCTTCTTGTACCTGTCTGCTCTAGAAAAGAAGGAGAGAAGAAAAGAAAAATCAAGAAAAAAGGAAAGAAGAAAAGAGAAGAAAAGAGAAATTGAATAATGTAAAGGGCGGGGGGGGGGAAAGTATATTAAATAAGCAGTATGTTTCCCCAAGGTGGAGGAGAGAGTTTTATTTTAAAAAAAAAGGAAAAAGGTTTCCAAATCCTTTCTAATAATTTCTCTGCGTTAAACAAAAAAAGCAGAGGTGACAAAAGAAATCTGTCTAAAATAACAACAAGATTGCCAAATTAAAATCTTTTCCATTGGAGGTTGATACCTTTAGCCAAAATGAAGCCCAAAAAGATGTTTCCTGCAGGGAAACTGGCTGAACTCCACACTGTGGTTATGAATGGAAAAGAGATTGATTTCTCTGCTATGAACTCTGCCAGGAGAGCAGATCTGAGACACAGAGTGACCTCCCTCAGAAGGCGGAAAGGAGCAGTACTTTTACAAGAATTTAATGTGAAAAGATGCACTGTTGCAATACATATCTCAGAGAACGCATTTTCTAAGTGCATTTTTCAGTTAAAGGCAAGGAATTTCTGCAGCAGGATAAGTCATAGAGGGTTAAATCAATCAATATTTGCTAAATTACCAGGGGCTATTAGCGGAGGGATGTTCAGGAAGGAGAGGGAGACATCTCCCCTCACGAGGTTTTTAGGGATTATCCATAACTCTTAATTTAGCCCGCAGCAACACTGAATTAAATGGGGGAAATCAGGAGAAATCGCAGTTAGCAAGAAGAGAGTGATTTATCTGCCCACTGTTTTCAGAACAGAGCCCTGTGGTACAATCTGGATTCTGTGTTTTTGCAGACACGAGGATTTGCCTGCCCGAGTTGGGAGAGGTGGCAGGACTGTGCGTCACATTGGGTATCACTGTGCTTCTGCATCTGCCTCCTGGGCAGTGCAAAGATGTTCAAAGTGCCCTCCTCTGGTCATGTGGAGATACTACTACAAAACATGGAATAGGTTTTTCTTGAGATTTGTGTAGAAAAAAATTAGTCTAAATGAAGTAATTTTGCTGCAACGGCTTGACTCTAAAGTCCAGAGAGAGTTATCCTTCATTAAATAAATATATATCTCTGCAGAATCTGTACTGTAACATCAGACTGACCGCTTAAGAAGACACTCTTTCTTCTCTGAAGTCAGCTACAGATATAAGGAGAAATGTGTTTCACTCTGAACCTTAGAGAGTTAGTTGAGAACAGCCATATTCTTTCAAAGACAAGTAGATTGCATTATCTGTGATATTCCAGTCCTTACAAAGCCAAATAAAATGTGTAAAAGTTCCTAGTATTTCAAAGACGCAAGTATGTAAACTTGATGTTAAATGTGTTAATGTAGTATTCTAAATTGTAACAGCTAGGTAGTTTAACTAAACAATTAGAAGAACTAGATCAACAAAATAGGGACTGCTGTTCTGCATAGACTATACACACACCTATAACTACACCCATATACACATCCTGTGAATTGTCAACAAGAAAAAACAGCCCAGTGGCAGAGAATCACATTTCCTGGCTAATGCAAAAGATTGTCATTATCTTTCTTGCTTTAATTTGAGATTGTACAGTACAAAGGGGTTTTTTTTAATTATGATTTTTAGCTTTAATTGTGCTGTCATTCATGAAACAGAGCTGCTTTAGTATCCTGTTAAGAGATGACAAGGGCTTTCGGTGTCTCATTATATACAAAAGAAAAACAAATAAAGTTACATTCCATATTATGTGAATGGTCTTACAAATCAAAAGGCCTTTTCAGGCTCAAATCGTAATTATAACAAGCAGAAAATGAGTTTACATTTGTGTTATTTAAGTTATTGATGTGCTGACATTATTTTATGGTACAAAACATAGCAAAATGTGATATGCAGTAATGAAGCTATGATATTCATTAATAGGACTACTGTATACGTGGAAATATTAGACAAAACCAATTAAATGTGTAAACCATTTTGTTATACAGCTTGGGAGTAGATAATTATAATGCTGAATAAGCCTTTTTCCTCATGTTTAATTTTGCCCTGGCTAAAAAGCAGGTTAAGAAAACTGGTTAAGAGTGGAAAAGGCAAAATTAAAGTTAACTGCAATTAGCTGATAAGTGTTAGTAGAAGCCCACCATTGTGCCATTTAGAGCCTCAGTCCTGTGTGTCTTAAGTCTCTCAGACAGAGCAAGAGGGGCTGGAAGCAGTCCAGTGTCTGGAGCTGAAGCTGGAGCAGAAATCTTGGACTCTCTGAAGTCAGTGGAGGCTTTGCTGTGCTTTGAACAGAGCTGGTGTGCCTGACTGCCTTTATCTGATCAGAAGGGAGGGAGCCCTGCACATCTCCTGTGAACTTGAGGCTTATGGCTCATGACTTAAAAGCCCCATAACCTTTACTGATGGCAAGTGACATCACAGTATGGCAAGGACTTGCAGCCCAAGTTTAACATGGGCATGAAACAGCTTGGGTTGCAAACAACAACCTACCTTGTTTTGTACTCTACCCCACATTTCTAGGTCCTGGATGGCAATGCCAGCAATGCCAACACTGATTTCAGCAGAGCACGAAATTCACCTGCTCTTTCCCCTCATGGTACCTCTGCGCCTGCATTCCCAGCACCTGCTCCTCTCCATGCCCACTGCACTCCCAGACAAGGCTGGGTGTGGGAGAGGCAGCTTCCCTGCCTGAGTGACCTCCTCAGCAGGCAGTGCAGATGCACCCCTGGTGTGCAGGGGGCATCCTGGCAGGTGACTGAGCTGCAGACAGGCTCAGTTGTGGGGACCAGGATCAGACATGTAAGGTACAGTGACAAATTAGGGGGCATTTATTGTCACTCTGGGAACTGGCTGTGACGCTGCCATTTGCTTCAGGAAATTGTAACATCACACACACATTTACACAGGCCCTGTGGCCCTGCTGTACCATTTGGGCATTTCCTCTGGAGCCAAATGTGGTAACTGGCATTAAAGAATTTGACAAAAAGACAAAAAACAGCTGACACTGCTTTTCTTACTTTTTTTCCCCTAAAACAAACATGCATCATATTTAGACATCACATTTAACCCACTTGCTAACACTTAAACACAGAGCTTGTCAACCCTAATGTAAAGACACCTCAACAGTACTCCAGCTGTTCTAGCCTTTGAGCCACAAGATACAAACACAGCTAGTTGGGTCCTGATTTTTTCCCCTGGCTTGAGTCTTGTAGTCATATTTTCAGATTTTTCTGTCCAGTACCAGAACTCTTTCTCCCCCTAATTACTTTAAAGAAATCTGTAATTCTGTTGCGTTCACACGTGCCATGGGGAATTCAAACTTTACATAAATTTACCAGGCATTAGAGGACCTGTGACAGCCATGAGAGATGCTGGAAATGCTGTTATGGGATCCACTGTTAAAGTCAGGAAAGCTCCACTGGTGATGAGGTCACTCTGCCAGGGTCAAAGTCTGTGTTTTATGTTTTGATGCATTAATCCAATGTACTGAAATAAAACCAGAAAGGTCAGTATGGATTTATGCTTAGGCAGCTGCCAGCAAAATTTGGCTCTTCCTTAACACTACTTGTGTGTAGTGAACACTTTAAGGGAAATATTTTCAACTAGTTAGTGAAAGAACAAAAGCTCGGATAATTCTGCAGCCTCTTTAAACTGTGCCTGTGATGAGAAGGAAACCCCTCGTTCTTACAGACCTTCTGTAACTCAGAGTCACAAATTATTTATGTCTGGGCTCACTGATAACACCCAACCAGGAGCAGCTGGCTCCAAAAGAGACCTCTCACCAGCATCTCACAGCAAAATGATACAAGTTTTGCTTGCAAGATAAGGGCCAAAGTGTGCAAAAGGAATCACTCAAAAGAGCCAGGCAAGGTAGTAGGAATAAAATACTGACCACAAGTTGCAGGAGAGACACAGAGGGAGATTTATTCTGTATCCCAGGATAAAGTATTTCCAGGTTGAACACTCCCTCCTTTCCAAGATGAGGAAAGACAGTGTGGAAGGAGGGTGGGCTGCACAGTGCCAGGTACCCAGGATAGGGTGGCTGGTGCAATAAGGCTTCCATGTAGGGGTCCCTCCTGCAGAAGTTAGTTAGGCAGTTGCTCCCTGAATGCAAAGATGGGTCTGTGGATTTGTTTGGAGAAACTTCCATAAGTCCTGGGTGTATTTTATTTTTTCTTCTGAAAGTAAAAACTTGGGACTTTTTAGCTGAAAACTATGGTACCTCAGGGATCAATATTCAGGTGATTTCAGGCAACCAAGAGCATAAGGGACCAATTATTGTGACCATGAAACAGCAGCCCTTGTAAGCAATTCCAGATATAATGCAGTAGTGCTGAAATATCATCAGTAGTTGTAGCCTATCCTGTGTTTCGGAAGCAGAAGTATAACACCTTTGTAGACAAAGCATAAACATAGACATAAAGTAATGAACATGGCTTTGATCAAGGAAGAAATCAAAACCAATTTCAGACTGTTCTGCATAAGTTCAGGACTTGTTCCAATGCCTGCTGAAAGTGAGGCTGTTGGTGAGATGTCTGGTGACTTCAGGTAGCTTTGCTTCAGCCCACTGGAGCCCAGATGCAGAGGGTGATGTAAGACCTAAATTCCCTTTTTGCTGAGTGGTGACATGAACCATCTGAGGCATTACTCAGCTCTGATATGGGTCTTCAGTCATATTTTCCAGCCCAGCATCAATGAGCCCTCTACAAGAATTGTAATTCAGAACTGTCGGTGGGTTTCCACTGTTTTATTTCAATACATTTGCCAATCCATTTATTTTACTAAAAGCAAGCTAAAGGACAAGTCTCTGATCCTGCTGTCGTGAACACTCCATTGCAGCCAGTGCTCCATACACAAGCTTTTGCTTACAGGGGTAAAGGCAGGACCAGGATCTTGTTACTGACTTAATTTCTGGCAGAGCAAACACCACACGGTAGGATTTGATTTCTTAAATTAAATCAACTGTACCAACACAAACAAGATTGGATCTGCACATTAACTTGACAGCTAAGGGGAACCAGGGCCCTCCCCAGGACATCATAATGTAAAATGCTGCATGAAGAGGGGTTAGAGTGTATTTCCCAATGGGTATAAAATAACACTTCCCTGAAACAGTGACCTTCCTGAGAAATCTCCCTTCTGTCCAGTCCTGGACAGCTTCAAACAGGCCTGTCTGCTGAAAAAATGCAGCTCTGATTGACTTATCTGCTTTCTCAAAAGGGCCACTACATGCTTTAGGCTTTTTGGAGCCTTAAAGCTCAAGCTAGATTTATATTCAGAAAAAGAAAAACAACCTTAATATGTGTACAATAACTAGAAGAGAATAGTATGATAAATATCTTTATTTTACCATTTTCAAATGGCTATTTCATTACATAAAAGGAAGTTTTTATTTTTATTTTTTTTGGGGTATATTGATATTCCAAATAAAATTTTAACTTTTGGTTCAAAATAAAATCTGTCTCCGTGTCTTACTAATGTGTAACATCCTTTTTTTCCCTCTCACTGCCACCAAGTCCATCTATTGGAAAAGAGAATTGGTTCTCCAGATATGGCATTACAGCATGACTACTGTGTCACTTCCCAGCAAATGTTTACCCAGTTCTTATTTTTCTGCACCACACAGACGTATAATGTGTTTTTTTCTTTTTGTGCATGTCACATGCATCTGTATGAGGAGAGTGCATGTTATACAGGTGCTTAAATGTCTTCCAACCCCACAACAGCTTTCTGAGCAAAGACAGCAGAAGCTGGAGGCAGAGGGAGGAAGGTAAAGCAGAGTGGGAAGCCCACAGCAGGGACACATGGGGCTGTGGGAGACCCTGCTGACCTTCCTGAGGCCTGGCTTGGGAATCAGCCTAAGGAACAGTCTGAATATGAAACAGCAAGAGGGAATTGCACATATGTACTGGGAAGTGCTGCCTACCATCTTCAATATTCTCACAGGGAGAGTGTAGGAGCAAATAATGTAGCAAAGAAGATGGGGTACAGCTCAGTAACTGGTTCAATGACCAGGGAGAAAAAAATCAGAATGTGGGCAGTATAGGATTGTTTCAGGCTTATGGCAGAAACTACATTTTCTTTCCTCCAGCTCTCTATGCTTCTGACAGGTACCTGTGACACTCTCTATGCCCCCAAGAACAAAAATCAGCTCTTCTTTCTCGTTTCCTCCATCAAGCTGCTGTAGCTTGCAGTGAGCTTGTGCTCAGAAGTCCCCAGCAGAATCAGTCATCCTGGCATCCCACTAAACGTGGGCTGCTGCTTACCCAGAAAGATTATATTGGGATGATAGGAATTGTGTCTTGCTTGTCCTTCAGCACTGAGTGGACAGTCCATCACCATGTGGCTCTAGCAGTGCTTGTTTATTGCCATCCCGGCAAGAAGAAACATTTTCCTAAGCTGAGCACCTGCAGGAGCCATGCTCTGCCCCTGGAGCACAGTGACTGCCTCAAAGACAAAGCTGAAACCCTTTACAAAGTTCACGGTAAGTCCATGCAAGCAAACACAGATTCTACAGTGATGCTGGACTTGGCCAAGGAGTTTCTTGAGTCTTTGCAACATTGCTTAATGTAAAAATGCTGATTAAACATTCTTCACCCATTCTCCTCAAAGTAGCTCGGTGACCTCTGTGCTCCCTCAGAGTGATGTGCCAAAAAATCCCTGCCAGAAACCCCCATAAAAATGCCTTCAGCTGGGCCTGCTCTGCCACCTTCCAGTCCTTTGGAGGCCTGAGAACTTGTCAGTGAGCAAACACTCTCTGCTGCTCTGTCAGAAGCTCACCAGAGAAGGCGTAAAAGGGGTTGTTTATAATGACTTTCTCAGCGATGGAATAGGCTCTGTTGCCTAAATTACTGATCTGGGGGAGACAGATGAAGCCAGATGAATTCTGCTGGAGCACAGTGCTCTGTCTTACCTCTTGTCTACATTGCTCTTCACATTTCCTCTCTGCTTTACACAGCCCCAGGCCCTGCTGCTTCAAGGATTTTGACAGACCGTCTGTTCAGCCCAGGCTGAGCTCCATTGCTTTGCTTAACAGAGGAGGACTTTTCTGTCCACCTGCTTCAGTCCCCATCCCACTGTTGCCAGCTGCAGTTTGCAATTCATTGCTCGAATCCTTTCTGCTGCTGTGGTCACTGTAATTCTTCATATTCTTCATGCACCGCCAGTGCAACTCAGCTGCTGCCCCCCCCGCAGTGCTGGCACATCCACAGGGCGGGTGAAGATGAAGAAAATCTAACCACCGAAATGCCAAAGGGGGTAAAGTTACAATCAAGGAAACAGTTATAGAAAACACCAATTTTTGAATGTTTTGTTGGACAGACAGCAAAACACAGTTAACAAAGACTTTGCAGATCATCTCTTCTGCATTCTCACTACAGCTTTTCTTTCAATACAGCTTTATCCACATAAGATAAACTGTGCCCACAGAGGCTGATGAGCATTAGGGGCATGTCTGTTCTGATCACAGGTATGATCACAGGTGTTTGAGGATGTGCTGCCTGCTTGGGAACATTTCTTCTGTTGCGTCACAGTCTTTGTCTAGGGAGATAAAAGCTGTTCAGGCTGTTATCACTTAAGAGGGTTATGCATTTCATGATAGCAACCCTGCATCATTTCAGAATTTAATTCATAGCTATTGATGTCCCTAGAGTTTTAGGCTGGAAGGATGTTAAATCACTTCAACAGTATCTCATGAATCTGTTGCTTCAGGTGGAGCTTTTGCAAGCCCCAAGCAGATAGGAACTCTGTTGTCCCACATCTGGCAATCAGCATGATGCGGCATGGGGCCAGACCCTACACAGAGGAGCTGGAGAGTGCATTGCAGGTGTGCTGGGCCTGGCATCCTGCAGCTGGGAGAAATACCCATCCCAGGGGTCCCTGGCCCTGTCTGTGGGCAGCAAGTTCTCCCACACAGGAGTGCCAGCCTAGGGAGCTTGGAGAAGGGAGCCAGCCTTGGACCATGGGCTGACCACAAGACACAGTCTGGGGGCTACTCTTGGAGGGATTTCTGCCCCTCAGCTTGCCCCAGGCAGCTGTTGCTTTAGGTTGGCAGAAGAGGACCTTGGCTCAGCCATGCAGAGTGCCTGGAGCTGGTAGATGCAATTTGGGTGTGTGTGGCTGTTAATTCTCGTAGTATGTTGAGCATAGTATAGAAAGTCATAAAAGGATATGGCTGATAACTTCACAGGGCTAATTTAAAACAGGAAAGGATAAAACATACAGGAAACTTGGCTTCTCAGAAACATCTGTTGCTTTTAGCTGATGGAACATCCAAGAGAAAACTGAGAAAATCTCAAAGATTCCAGTTTAAGGTTTTTGTCCTATCTGAGATCCTCTGTGAACTTCCATCCCACTTTTGCAGCCAACCTTGTCAGTGCAAAGCCATCCCGTGTAATACACCACGTAGGCCAGGAGAAAAATTTGCATGAGTTAAAGAGTTTTAAGTATGTACTGTACCTAGGGAACAATATTCCAGAATATCTCATATCTCTTTGAGAGAACACCTTTGAGCTGCTATTTTCTCTGCTTCATCCTAGACTCATTTGAATTAAATCAGCATACCTGTTCCTTCAAGCAAAAGAAGAGCACAAAAAATGAGATGTGGCAGCTGGCCAGGACCATTGCATGCATGTATAATGTTGGTGGCTTGTACGGATTTGCACACAGAGACTGGGAACACCTGGCTTGTTCAGTGTGAGGAAACCACATAGAAATCTCAAATAGGCAGCTGCCATGGACCTACACAGCTTGGCACTGGGTTCTCTCTTCCATGCAGCTGTAAGCACTTTTGACCTTCCTTTACGGAATTGCCCATCCCTGGTGCTGCAGGAGGTTGTGTGCAACATGCAGCAGCACTCTGGCACTCAGGGGCTGCTCACTTCTTGCACTGCCTTGACAAAATACTGATTACTCCGGGCTTTGCCACCCCATGGGGTGGCCTCAGTCAGTGCCTCAGTGAGTTAGGCAAAGGGCTTTTTCCTGAGCAAAGAAAATACTCCATTTGTAGCAGGGGAGGAGATGGCTGCTGTGTCAAGGCTGTGGACTGTCCTGGAAGGCAGCAGAAGTGCCACTGGCAGGTCCTGTGTGCTGCCCACAGGACTGGTATGGGCTCCAGGGCACCACACAAAGTGGCATGTCTCAGAGAGAGCAAGCTTGGCAAGGCAGCACTGCATGGGAGCCTCAGGAACAAAGACATCTCTGTCTTCTAAAATCACACAACACCACAGGGAGGATTGAGTGAAGGAGCCAGCAAAAATTGGACAACAAAAAGGCTCCCTTCCATCTCCCTCAGTAGTGCTAATGAGCTTGAGGGTCTTATGTTGGAAAATAAAGGCACTAAACTTCTAAAAAATTAAACAACTTCAGATACAAAACAGAAAGAAAATGTTGCTGATATTTGAAAGAAGACAAACTGGTTGTCATATTACCCAGCCAGACCTTCCTAAGCCTGTCTTTTTACAAAAGACACAGCTTGGCAAACCAGGACATGCTGGGATGCCTCTGGCACGTCAGCACAGCCAGAGCCACCTGCTCACCCCTGAGCCCCAGAGGGGCTGAGCAGCTCCTGAGCTGGGCTCTCTGCTGGCCCTGGGCTGGTGGAGTTCACTCCTTGGCACAGAGAGCTTCCCCTCTTTTAAAGGAGTGAACTTCAATCATGCACAGCTTAGAAAGTCCAACTGTACAGGTGTCTCTAGAAAACTCAATTGCTCTCAACTCTAAAGGATCTTTTTCATTTTCTTGTACGATAGTGGCAGTAAGAGGAACCACGAGGTAATTTTGCTGCTCAAATTCTGTAGAAATCTAGAAAACTCATCAAAAGTATGTGTGCATTTACATATATAAAATATCAATATTTTAACTACAAAGGTCTCATAGGTGAATATTTGATGCATAGAACTTCCTGGAGTTATTTTCTTAAAAGGCAGCAACTGAGTTTGTTTTTAATTTTTAAAGATTTTTAAAAGAACATATAACTTTCATTATGAATAACAGCTCACTGCTTGAAAGTATCCCATGCAAACTTTGAACTAGCAGTGTTACAAGCAGTGCTGTGAAATGGCAACCAGCTATAAAATAAGTTTAGAGAACACAGTTTTGTTCCTGATTCTGCCTTCAAAAAGGACTTGTACAACTCTGTATGCAGCATGCACTTGCCAGCCCTCCATGAATTCATTCTTCAGTGGGAAAGTTCTCAGCAGTCAAAACCCCACAGTGCTGGTCAGCTGCCTGCAGAGGGAAGTGTGTATATCAGACACCAGCAAGTTGGTAATTCCACAGCTGTCACTTTTTAATTTTGAAATTAAACAATAATGCTTGAAGCAAACTGTTTTTTACTCGTAGTGATAAGCCTAATCCTTCAGTATGGAAGGTACTCTTGGTTTAAGATATGTCATGTATTTTTGTAGACCTTTTTTTGTAAGCTCTTACCTACTGTAATTCTACACATTCTACACACGGCCTCCTGTTCCTGACTCATCCCCTTCTGAGTTGGAGTGAAGCACACAAGTTACCTCTGGCTTTGTGTCCATGACTTTGAGCAAATCCTTCTCCTTGTGTACTTCCTCTCTAATACAATGGCAAGCCTAAAAGAGGGGAAAAGAGGGAAAGGACATTAATTATTTTTCCAGTATGATGACTGGTGAAACGGTGAAAGAGTCACTTTAACTCACTGCATGTCTGAGGAGATGCTTACCATCACTTTGTTGCTCCCAATGCCAGGACAGCCAAAGGGCTCGGGCTGGCTGGGCATTTGTGTCCTGTCTGCTGCAAGAGTTAGAAAATGTGAGTCTCAGGCATGTCCCCAAACAAATTACAGAAATGGAAGCTCTAAGAATAACAGCAAGGAAAGGCTTTGCACATGCAGTAGCCTGCAGAGATGTGACTGGTGTTGTGATGTACTGAACCAGTTCATTTACCAAACTCTCCATTTAGGATTATTTCTATGCATTGCTTAATGACTGACTCTTGGTGAGATGCCTGTAAGTGCTTGTGGCTGGTCAGATGTGAACCTGCTGTCAGCCACAATACATTTGTTAAGTTATTTTATTTCTATTTTTCCCCCTGATAGCACTGGGCTTAAGTGCAGATACTGATGAGCTCTCAGCATTGATGGTCCTGTTTGTGTATTGTACTCAGACTTTACACCCACAATCAGTGTTAATTAGACAGGTAAAACTTCTGTTTTACTGAGATTGCCTAGATAAGACAGACACCATCTGGGTAAGGCAATGGTAGTCATTCTTTGTGTCCCCAGAGCTTAAACTACTTATTTAACTTTTCCTCAGGGTTCTGCTCGGGTATCTACAAGATACCTCTTTGTTTCATCTTTTTTTTTTTTTTCTCTTTTTGTTGGCATGCTTCAATTGCATGCCTTACTCTGGTTCCAAAAAGTTAGATAATACTATCCACCACCTTTCACAATTCTTTACTAGAGCTGTAAGCGTGAAACTTCCAGTCCTGCTTGCTATTTGGTTGAGCTATATCCTATAGCAATAGTCATAAATTGTGCAAGAGGAGTACAAATAGTTCTTCTTGAATTTACAAAGACTATTTATGCTGTTAACCAATATATACCTTGCAGGGATTGCATCTCTGTAGAGGGTGGAATAGTTAGAAGTAAAAAATCAAGTTAAACTATAGCTCTTTAACTTTAGGAAGGAGCATTCAGTAAAGAATGACTCATCAGTTCTTTCTTTAAGTCCACATTTACAGTTTGAGCTGAATAGTGCTATAATTAACTGGGAAAACTTCCAAAACCAATATAAAGAAAGAACCAGACAAACATCTTTTTGTATTTTAGCTAAATCTAATCTCTCCATTGGTCATGTCCATGGTAGAATAGGAGCCAATGTTTTTCTAAAAAATAGATATTTCACCAGCAGGACTGTTATGAATTCTATGCTTTTGGGTAATTATTGCATCAGGACCCTTGAACTTCGAAAATATTTTCAAAGACACAAAATTAAAAATCCTGATGTCATAATTAGAGGGTAGTACATAATTATGGGATTTGTGTAACCTACTCTCTAGACACGAACCATCTTTTAACAAAGTTCTTGGCACTCATTACTTTACTCATGTTTCACATGGATGTGAATGCCCTCACTTGGCCTGACAGCTCTCAGTTTGGAGAGGATTTAGAAGATGTGCACAAGAAATATCTCAAAGAACCTTTCCTGGTTTATGAGAGGCCATGCTGGTGTTACCAGTCTCTGCTCTGCAGTACAAAATTGCCACAGGTGCACAGTCCATGTGCAGACCCTCTACCTACCTGCCTTTCTCTGTTTCTTCCAGCCCTCCCAAAGATGGGATTTGAGAGGCAAAGCCACTGATGCAATTTGTCTGTTCACTTATTTGGCCAAGGGAACACTGAGTGCTGCAATGGCCTGTGATCCTACAACTGGACTGGACCTGGTTGACCATGATTGTTTCTCTTCATAAATTCCTTCTCTCCAGAGATGGCATTTTGAGGGATGAGGGGTTATTTACCTTCCTTCTACCAGCTGGCCCAGGAAAGCATAAAAGAATTTTTTTCCCCTTAAAAATTTCTGGAATCTGCCATTTCAGGAAAAATACTCCCCAGCTTTCATCACAAGCTTGGATCCTAATCTAGAAGGTTTTCAACTTTCTTGGCTTGAACTTTCCAAGAATCTTAGTTTTGTTCTTGTCCTCTTTCCCTTCCTCTAGCACCAGGATTTAAAGGAAACTTTGAAAAAATTATATTAGTTTCAAATGGAAGGAAAAAGAGTCTCTACTCCTCCTTGGAACAAACTTTATTCCTACGAAGGAAGCCATCAAGTAGCTCCTGGGATTTCCTTGCCAAAACAGAGCATGACTGGGTGATCAGCTAACCAGAGGGGTGACAGATCTATAGACAAAGGACTCACTTCAAGCACAAAGTATGTGAAAGAAGTTGGCCTCCAAGACTTTTTTTTTACTGAGTTGCTTTCCAACTGAGAAATACCATGCCCTTCCCAGCATCAGCTTCCTTTTTGCTGTACGGCATGACGGTGAAGCCTCTGTGCCAGCCTTCCATCAGCTTTTGGCAGCACATGGATTGTGCTGACCTGGTCAACACGACTACGTGCCTTGGTGCTTGGAAAGCCTTGCTTCTCGGTCCATTGCCTGCAAGCAGAGCCCATGTCACCGAGTCCCTGAGCAGGGAGGAGCAGCAGCAGCAGCAGCAGCTGTGAAAATTGCTGTGGGCTGGAATAGCAGCCCTTGGATTTAACAGCCAGTAGTTTTTCTCCCTAGAAAAATACTTTGCTGCTAAACTCAGGCTAAAAGCAGAGAGCGCCAGTTCTAAAATCCCAGCATGCCTGGGCTTTTGCTAGTGCAGCTCAGGAGGAGAGGAAGCGAGTGCTCCTGCCAGACTCTGGAGGTAATTACTTTGGGGGAGTCAGGGTTTGCAGGTAGAGAGGGAAATTGAGTAGATTGGGCAAGCCAGCCTGCAAGGGGAGACCAAGCAAGCCCATGCAGAAGCCTCTGGAGTAGGTATCAAATGGGCTTCAGTTTGCCTGCCCAGATGTAATTTCTTACTCTGTCTCACAATACTCAGTTACAGGATGAAGGACAGACTTCCTCAGGCTCCGGAAAGGGATTGCTGTATGTTTGCATTTACGCAAGCTTTCAAGTAGGTACAGAGATATTCATGTGAAAAGTCAGCCCTGATGGAAGGAACAGCAGCAGGGAAGAAGGGGTGTTTTCTCCTATGTGTTCCTTTTCTTCCCTCATGAGTGAGACTGTCTGAAGTTTTCCGGATAGAATCTGAGGGAAAGGAAAAGAAACAAGTTTCCACCAGGACTGTGTTTTGATGAACCTGTCCTGTGAGGGTGTGGGTGAGATGTAATTCTGAGCACGTGTCCACTGTGCAGCCATGGCTTTCTGTGACCCTTGAGCAAAGCCTGCTGTGAGGTATGGGAAAAACTGGGGGAGAAAATGACTGGGAGGGTGCCTGACTGCTTCATGCTGCGTAGCTTCCAGGGGAAAAATACATGTTTGACGACCCTCTCAGCTGGTTTAATAAGAGGAAAAACCTCTCATTCCTAAAAATTCCTACTTTTTAAATAAGAGAGCTGAAATCAGGTGGGAGTTAGGAAGTGATGGCAAATGAGTAAATAACAAATATATGTGCCAAGTCATATATAATGGGAAAAAAGTAAATGTGTCTGGGGCTTTCTTTAATCATCCACCTTTGTAGCCCTCAAGAGGAGCACAGGGGACATTTCAAGAGAGAATGAATCTTTCTTTTACTTTGCCATGGAAATTAAAAATTCAAACCTGTGGACGGTGTACACCGCAGTTCCGGACTCCAGCCTGACACAGTCTGGTGGCCACATGAAGGCTCTCCCCAAAAAAGGTGGGGAGAGCCCCTCTGAGTTGCAGTGCAGCCACAGCCCTGCTCTGTTATAGCAGCACAGTCAGCCATGCCACATCTGACCTCTTTGTGGAATGCAAAAGAAATCACAGCAGTAATTTTGAATACT
Organism: Petroica traversi; assembly: GCA_025920805.1. Classification (NCBI taxonomy): domain Eukaryota; kingdom Metazoa; phylum Chordata; class Aves; order Passeriformes; family Petroicidae; genus Petroica; species Petroica traversi. Next base: position 10,122,988 of record JAHLSL010000020.1, read on the forward strand.
CCATGGGACATCAGCCTGAGTGCAGAGATACTGCTAAAAGTAATGTGCATCTGAAAAGTGACAGCTGCTTTGTTTTTGTTTTTCATAAGTAAAAGGTTCCTGAATTTGTTAATCAGGCTGCTTCACTATCTAGTAAAAAGCAGTCCCCTGAATAAAAATGTACAGCCTACAAATTAAAAAAAAAAAAAGTCATGTTTCTCTTCCTGTCTTCAGATTTCTCTTAATGGAGTTTTCAGATATTCCGCTGGGGAAAAAATGGTTAAATAAACTGATTTTCCTCTCTAAATCCTTATGTAACAGTACAAGGTGATGAGCACTGAACATGACAAATCCAGAGAACAGAAGCAGGTAAGGGCTGGCTCAGTGCCACTTGTCCCACAGTTTCCCTAAGCACTTTTGTTTTCCATTTCTTTACACACATTAACTAGCTGCTTCCTGCTGGGTAGTTAAATTTACTTCTAGGAAAACCAGAGAGAATTTGCAATGGAGAGGCTCACTTAGTAGCCTGGTGGATCTGGTTTTCCTTTGTAAATGGTCATAATTCACATTCCTGCTCCCATAGAAATATTTTGTATATAAAAGGGAATGCAGGAGCTGTGAAGAAAACCTGTTCTATTCCCTGTGTCTTCAATTAGTAGGACCTTGTCTGATTGATGGACAGATGATAATAGACGCCTTCTCTTATCAGCCCTGATACAAATCAAGCAGAGCAGGGTGTGGGAGCAGTATTTCCCACACCTCTGTAAAGCCCTGCCCAGCAGCCATGGTCTCACCCTGCTTGGTCACACCATCAGCATTGCCTTTCTTTGACAGATGGACCAGACAGGTGGGAGCACCAGGAATTCCTCTCTGAGAAGCCGGGTCAGCAGAGCTCTGGCAGTGGGAAGCATCCCTCGTGATGCCCCAACCAGCATCCTTGGCTCATTAAGGAAAAGGGCAATAGGACATGGAAGAAAGTCAGGCCTGCTCATTCATAAGGGAATGGATAAAACCACCCTCCTGAGGCAGACATGGCTCTTTGATTTCTTTGGCAGCATTCAGAGCTCCAGAGGGGCAGCTGCAAGCCAAGGTAACCTGTATCAGCTTAGAGCTGGCAGCATGGTGAAATATCCTCAGGTGCGTCAGTCAGGCCCCTCCATGACTCCTGTTAAATCTGTGCATTTCACATGCACATCCTCTCTCCCACGTGTTGTCCCTTTCCTCCGAGCTCCATCCTCACTCCTCCTGTCCATTGGCCAGGCAAGAAGACCAGGGATGATTTCACATCGACGGTAGATGGATCAATCCAGAGGTTCTCATCTTTCATCTCATTCACAAAACAACATTTCAGACATCACTCATGCTTTTGAGTTAATCTTCCAAGCCTGCAAACTATGAACTAGCCCCAGGGTTTTCTCTACGTTAAATGTGGTGTTTATGTGATTTGGGGGAATGTTTGACAGAGTAGGAGGTGTTCACATAAATAATACAGGCCAGCCAGAAAGTCAGTGGGGAGCTGCTCACTCAATTCAAATTGGCAAAGATAGCAGCATCCCCTTGAGAAGACTCAGAAAATTAAATTGAGGCAAAAAGCTGATCTTCTTTCCATTCACTGGGGACTAAGTGTTCCAGTGTTGCCTTTTCTTTTAAAATTTTTTTAAAGCAAGACTTCTTGATGTTCCATCCATCAATATTACACACAGCTGTTAATAAGGCCTCCTGTAACTTCATCCTCAAAGGAGCCTTCCAGAAAGGCAATAGCCGAAAGGGATAGAGAAGTCCTTAGGGAATGGTGAAGACAGAGGTGGCATAATCCTCTAGGACTATAATCCTGCACACCTGGGGGGAAGGCAGATACACCAAGACTGGAATAAATGTGGAGATGAGTGGTGTAAGGAGCAAGCAGAGGTTCTGACAAGAACTTGGCCTCCAAGGGAGCATGAGTTCATCTTACAGCAGGGAACCATCCAGCATGGATTGCTATCCAGTGTTTCCATTGCTTTCCATAGCAGAAGCGAGCAGTTATGCAATGATGTAAGGAGTTTTAGCTGGATTAAGTAAACTTTTTTTCTGAATTGAGAGAGTGATCTTTGATCTTTCCCTCTGTGGAAGGATCAGTATGAGCATGGTGAGCACGTGGACTGGCATGAATGGCTGGCATTGCTGTGAAGCAATACATCAACCAGGAGACCAACCTCCTGAGAAGTTAAACACTTGATTTCTGCAGGCCTATGCTTTGCCACGAGAAAAATTGTCATAATCAATTTTATTTTGCTCCAACTCACAAAGCCAGGAGACCTTTCAACATTTTCTTTACTTCTCATTTTCCTCTTCTTCTTTCTGAGGAGCCTTTGTTTGCCTCCCACAGCTTGCATAGTTGTTAAGGCCAGAACAAAGTAGAGCAAATCAATCATTTCTCCATCTTTAATGAGGTGATCAAAGAATGAATGAACATACACAATCAAAGGAAAGTGGATGCTCAGAGGGTTCAACAAGACAGACCCTTGTTTGGGAATAGAAGCCACACTTTTTTCTTTCTCGTGATGCAGTCATGTATTTTGCAGGAATCTGACATAAAGTATATTGAAGTGAATATATCTTTCTTAAGAGCCTGACTACCACAGGGATTTTCATCAGCTGCACTAAAAAAAAAAACAACCCTATATTATTGATCCAAGAAATTGCTTAAAATGGCAATGCTAAAAAATTACAAAATAATCCTCATTCTATGACAATTCACTCAATTGCAGTTTAGACTGTAAAAATCTTGCCAATGGAGAAAGTTGAAAGAGCATCACTAGAACTAAATTTGCTGCATTAACTAGAGTATCTATGTGTAAAACACAGCAAATTAGATGGGTTTGTTATCCTTTTATTTTTAATCCGGAGAGAAAGTGTGAGAAAGAGGAGGAGATCTGCCTGCTAGGCCTGTCCACTCCCCTGCTATTACTCGCAGCAGATGGGGTTGCAGCACACTGGTCTGGGAGCTTGGTGGGAAATCTGGGGCAGTGGTTTTGGGGGCTTCTCTTGGGTTTTAGTGCAGCCAGGCAGGTCATGCACAGCAACACCTCACTGCAGGGCTGCACCAGCTCTGAGCATGTGTTTGGCAGTTCTTGCTCTGCCAGTTTCTTTGCTCTCAGTGCCAGGCTGGGAGGGATTTATTCAGAAGGGACTTTCTGGCCCCAGGCACACTCTGCCCAGAAAACCTTGAGGTGCTGGAGATGCCTCATGTTGTATTGACGTAGCATTTGCAAGCCTCACCTAGGCTGTAGGACTGGTTGGGCTTTGCTACAAGGTGCTCAGGACTTTAGTTGCCCAAATGTGGGCTGTCTGGTTTTACATAAAATTTTGTGGGTAGGCCATTCCCACAGTTGCATCCTTTCAACACTTTTTTTTTTTGCCTACCTTGTCAGCACACCAAGACATAGCACAGCCTGAGCTCTTCTCTTAACTCACTGTGGTATTATTTTTCCCTTAGAGTATCAAACCACAGAAACAGCTTATAGGATATCTTGGCAAAGTTATTCCCATTTGTCCAAACACAGTCACTACTGAGTTAGATAAAGAGCAAACAAGGATCAGTGGTTTGCTGCTCTTCCTAGGTTACAGATTAACTCTGTATGATTAACTATTTATGTATCAGCTGAGACTTGATTTTTTTTTTCTCATAATGGTCCCCTTCCTTTCATTCTTTACAAACTTGTTCTGGGGATAAGCAGAAATTTTCAGGGGCAGGCAGCAATAATTTTTAATATTCCAAGGTATTTCAGTCAAAATGATTTGGCACAGTGGGACATCTTGTTCTGTGCTGTTGAGTAATTTCACAACTTTGTGAAATATCACTCACAGAGCTTTCTCTGAAGCATACAAACCACAGAGCATCTCCTTCTCTGGAGATGAATAGGAAACTAATCCTGTTTCCAAATATAAACATGACATATATGCAAGTTCCAACTTTGCTACTCATTTCATGGCATGTACAAGGCTTTTTGGGGGGACATTTTTCTCTACTCACACTCATATGCTAAAATGAAACATTGTTTCTTGATTGTACACCTGATTATTCATAAATCAGAAAGCCCCCACAGTTTCACTGACACTGGTTTGCAAACCCACTGTTTTGAGGAAGGTCATTCAGAAAGTTTTGTTCTAAAGCAGATGTGTGGTTTGACCCTTTGGGCTCATCTATAATATTTCAAAGCATCCACAGGCTGAGTGAAGGATTTACAGCACATGCTGTCTCAAGGTGAGACACAGGGCAGTGTGTACTGCAGGCAAGGCTGTGCTGTGGTGCTTCCATCACTGGAAGCATTGAAGAATATGTTAGAAAGATATAGTAAGATAATAGAATACAATACTTTTCTAAAGGCAGTTGTTCTTATCCTGGAGCTGAAAGAATCAGGCAAGCTACTGGATTGCCTTTCAGCCCTGTTCTGCTGTGATTTTTATTGCAAACCCTCAATGGGTTTTCCTCAATTATATTTTTCCAAGCTAGAGCTGTACAAAATATTTGCTAAGAAACATAAAACTCACAATTACCAAGTTGTATGGTCAATAATAAAGCTGTAAAAGTTCACTTTCTAAACGGGAACAGATGGGTTTTATTCCAGAGGATTAGATATGACCAAGAAAGTGTACTTAACTCGCAGAAAAAGGCCAAAAGAAGGCCTCAAGCAGCCACTAGGCAAAATGGTATTAAAAGCATAATTAATCATTCTGCCATATACAACAAATTATAGAAAAACTGTAACTCTCTAAAAATCCACTGGCATTTTTCCAGTGGTCACCTTCAGTCAGTGATGGTAGCCGAATTTATATGGATTTCCAATAGCAAGTGTTCAAGTTTAAGATTAGTGTCTATCTTTTTTTTTTTTTTTTAACGTAATGATGTATTTTGTGTCTTCCCACTGAGATTTATTGTGGAGACAAAGGAATAAACCACTATCACAATTTTGATAACATGGGACTACACCAGATGAATTGGTTCCAACATTAAATTACCATGCACAGTCTTTGTTCATCGCTGAAAACTTGCTATATTAGAGAAATATGCTTAATAAAAAAAGCTCAGTTACTTATTTACTCATACAGGATGTTCTGGAGTTTTGCTACTGATATTGGACATCCCTGAGTAGGAGGGGAAAATTTGAGTCATTAAAAGAAGTTGAGAGAAACACTGTCAGATTTGGATTACTTGAACAAACTATGCTGTGCTAACTTGGGATTCTTTGTGGCTGGGTTATAATTTATAAAAATACAGCTTTCACTCTGTCACAGATAGTCAAATGCCTAAAAGTGTGCCAAAACCCTCAAATTGCTCAAGTTTTTTTTTCCAAGCAAGTATATTCCCTCTCATTTAGACCTTGTATCTTTTCTCCATTGTGTAAGCAGCTCACAGATTTAACCTATGTCACCTGCATTCCCTTCTATAAATCCCTCTGCCTTGCAGAATCCTGGGTTCAAAGACTCAAGTAGTTTCCTGGATTCTTCTGTCAGTATATAGACCTTGTGATTAACATTTTTGCCAAACTGATAATAAATCAAATTCATAGAAATAGTCAGGAAAAAAACGGTCACTCAGAAAGAAAGTTCAGGGGGAAGTTCTCATGAAATGCAGATTTCACCTCCCTATCAACTCTAAGACATTGCAGGGGCCATGGCCTTCCTTCAATGCTCTTGATACAGCTTTAAGGATCTCCCACACCTTTCTCCTTCTTTTCCTCCTACTTAGTCACCAAAATATATTTTTATAAACACTTGTGTCTTAAGTCATACTTTCTTCTTCTTGAATGTTATTTGACAATATTCTATTTGAGGAATCAGTGCAGGTTGTAAAACAGTTCAAGTTAAAAGTCTGCATTTACAGTAAGGAAAAAAAACCCACAAACCTAAACTATCAAGTACAAAAAAATTAAGAGTAAGGTGTTGAGATGAGTCTACCCACAATGCTTACTGCAGTTTATACAGCAGTATACAGACGTCTTAGAAAATGAATCACTTACAAGCAGCAGATCAAAATACACATTGCACAGGGACAGACAAAGCCAGTGGAAGTCACATCTGGATTTCAACAGCCAAGGCTGGTCCACAGTAGAACCTTAGCAGAAACTTCATTTCTCACTCTGCACCCAAAATTAGCTACAACAAACTTTCAACCATGCTGGAAATATCTGAAAATATAATAATATTTTTTGTCATAACTCAGATATGCCTCTGCATTAAAGAAAATAACCAGCTTTTAAAAAAAATTGTTAATGTGAATGTCTACTAAAGGCAAGCCATACCCAAGGAAGAGCTTGGTCATGGCTCTGCACAGAGGCTCTCTGGCTAGAGAGGGAGCTAGAGAGGTGTATAAATGAAATTTGAGGATAGTAATGCACCCATAGTGGGGCTGGCTGCAAGGAGTGGGTCAAAAATGAGGTTATAAGCTTCTCTTATTCACTGAGGCCCTGCCTGCACAAGTGACCAATTTTTATTTCGTGAGGCTTTAATTTTCCATGTAGGAATCTAGCAATCAAACAAGACATGTCAGAGCCACAAACAGAGTTTTTGCTTTGCGTTCAAGGGTCAGTTCCAAGTGCTGCAAAAATGTAGTTCTAAAACATTTTCAGGTTTTATATAATTGCTTCTTCCAAGATCATATCTCTGCTGGTGCATTTCATCAGTGTAAGCATATTTTATAGCAGTTGTTGAAACATCCTATGGCTGGGAAGGTGGATTGACAACGGGGGAACATTTTGTTAGCAGACATAACAATACTGCGCCAGATGACTGGCGCAGGTACAAATAAAAATGGGAAATGTCTCCTGCATCCCAAATTTAATGCAATAAACCCATGCCTGTGCTTACATCCTAGATATGTAACTGGAATCTAGTCAGATTGCTGTTTCCTGCTGCAGGAGCCCTTGCACCTGCGTGCTGGGAGCTGCACAGGCAAAACTGCCTCTCCTCTGTGTGAAAGCCCCCTCTGCTGGACCAGCCTGACACGGAAACAATGCTACATTAAACCAGCAAATCACATTTCCTCCCCAAAAATGGACAAGTCAGCAAAGCAATTCCCCATCAGCTGAACCTTCCATGGGGAGCCCTTTTCCCGAGTGATGCAATGCGGGTCATGGGAGGGGTTCTCTAACACACAGCATGGATGAACACATACCTTACCTGTCCCACACCTGAGGAGGGCAGAAGGCCTTTTCTCCAAAGTACAGAGGACTGGCAAGTTTCAGGCTGTTTCCTGATGCCCTGCCAAGGAAGTTCCTACCTGGTGGAGGGCAATGTCATCTCTCATCCCTGAGAGATGTCTTGTACTGCCAATCCTTTCATCTTTATAGAGAGGATCCTCTTAATACCGAGGAATGTCTAAACTGGGCGAAATGTCAGAAGGCTGAGGAGTGAAACCAAAGTGTGCTGGTGAGCTGAGCAGGTTACTGTGACACCTTGAAATCACTCAGCAACAGAGAGGTCCCGGAGTAAAAGTAAAGATTATGATTTTTCTGAACAGAGTAAATAAATATTTAACGTCATGTTCAGGAAAATCATAATCTTTACTTTTACTCCGGGACCTCTCTGTTGCTGAGTGATTTCTATGTCCCCTTCACTTGTGAGCTGCTGAAGACAAAGCAACTCCACAGCTACCTTTGATATGTTCTCATCACTCTCTGGTTCTTTAGACAAGTGCCATCATTACAAGCTACCCACTTTCAGCTGGATCTTGATTCCAACTACAGCTTCCCAACTGCCCCTTCTCCCTGCTGTTGCACACCCAATATCTGAGCTGCACCCAGGGATGACCCCTGTGAGCTGCTCAATAATGCATTAGGACATCAGTCAATATGGCTTTTGGCAACGAGCTGCTGTCTACAGCAGGAGTGCCTTTTAACATGCAGCAGGGGGAAGAGCTGTGGGTGCTTGCTGGACAAAACTGGATGCTGTTACCACCTGACTTCATAATAAACCAAGTTATGCTGTGCCATCAGTGTGAATTTTCCTGCCAGGCACTTGTGCTTAAGCAGTTAACAATGGCACAAATCTGAGGGTTCTGCATATAGACTGGTCATACCCAAGTCATTTACACAACCTGTGTGGGGTTCTTTCTGGTGCCTGCTGACAGGGGTTTCAAGTTTCAGGACTAACAAAATGGATTATCTTCACCATGCAGTGTTTTATAACACATACTGAAAATGACATTTAACACAAGCCTGTAAGTGAGAGGCAGTGATGCAGCCACTCACTCTGCCTTGATGGAGAATAAACATGACAGCAACTCAAATAAACACACAGACTATCATTAGTTTGCAATGAATCTCTCTCACACGTGGCTCGCTGAAACTGTGTGACAGCATCTCACAAAGGCAAAACAGAATGCATCCCCAGTGAGCAGAGGGAAAAACTGGAGGGGAAAGGTCCACAAACCCTTGAAGGGTGAAAGAAAAACGCAGCTGAAACATGTGACTGAGGAGAAAGGAGACCAGTAATTTTGTGAGGGCTCAAATGAAAACCATGTGAGGCAAGATACTCAAGGAAAGACTCATAATTATATTTTTGCAAATGCAGTAATTAGTAGAGAATTAAATGTACCCCACATTTTCAGTGCAGGTAAAAATTGCAAAGAGACATTAAGAGGTGGGAGAAGAGAGAGACAAGTGTGGAAGGGGTGGCATAGTTTAATGGAAGAGTATCACAGGGTTGTGGAAGGAGCAGTCCATAAAGCTGTCCAAATTATTCACTGTGAACCAGCACACCTGGAAAGCAATGAAAATAAATATTGTTCCTTTCTTTTGGAAAACATACTGTAAATCAGTATATCAATCTAGGCCCTCATATGACTTATTTTCTGGAACATGTGTTCCATGCGGGCAAACTGTGAGATAATGAGACTCAACTTTCTGCCTGAAACATGCTTCTGTCATTGTACATTCTCTTCCTGTTTCCACCACTTGTAAAATGAGAATAATAGTACTATCCTCCTCTATCAGAGCTTCTCAAAGAAAATAATCTGATATTGCAAGGGCTCAGGTGCAGTGGTGTCCTGAAAGAGATGAACACAGAGCAGTCTTAGCAGGTCTTCTGCTCCAAACATGAACATCCTACCCTTCAGAGACAGAGTAAGAGGCAGTGTTTGCTGCTTTGCTGTTGTAGTCATGGTCTCTCCCTGATGGTCAATCTTTGAACCCATGTGGAAATCAAACAGCTCAGTAAAGAGTGCTTTTAAAGTTCACCAAGTTTTTGACCAAAAAAAATGCCAAAAATCTTGTTCAGCAGTCTTAGCTAACCCAACATTTCCAAAGTTTCCTCTTTAAATTGCTTGAAACAGGAGACAAATCCTGCAGAAGAGGGTATGACCAAAGCTTTCACAATGCCATCTCCTTAACATCCAGAGGTTTTGCTGAAGTCTGAAACAGTGCAGTTAACTTTACCCTTTGGTCTTCTCCTTCTCCATATGCTCTCTTTCAACCCCTCCAAGCAATTTCTGCCTTGGACCAAGGTTGTGTCAAAGGGATCTCATCCCCAGTCATTATCTCAATTCAGCTGTGTGAAAATGGCTTTTTCATTTCTGAGCTCTAACCTACTTGAAGTTTAAACCCCACAGTTACAGCTCTGTGTGATTTTGATAAGTTTAAATTTTTGCTTTCATCCACAACTGGAGCTGGAAAAACTGATTCTCAACAAATAATACATCCCATGATGAAAGAGTCTCTTTCCATCTGCAGAATATCTGAGACCAATTGTAATTTTCTCAAATGTATTTTGTTTTCTACCACTGACAAAAGAATTATTTTGTTCTGTAAACTCTAGTGCAAACATCTATGCAAATGTTTAATTTAACAATTATTTCAAAAAGTAAATTTATAATTATCTACTAAGTCAGATTGCAAAGAAATACTCAGTGTTCCAGACTGAGGTTTGCTCAGCTATTATTGGCCACAACTGGGACTGTTTCCAGCCCTTGGCTGAGAAAGCAAAAATAACTGGGTAGCATACATGTATTTCTATTTCACTGAATACTTTTGCATTTAGAGTTTGAATGTAACTACTCTCAGATATTCCAGATAAAATTTTGTACCAGAGAACAGACAAAACCAGATATAAAGTAGCTGCCAAAATTCACTCAAATGTTAATTCATAGCAAACATATTTTTGCAATACTGGCTTTCAAGAGTATTCCAATACACCCTCAGCCAGCAACAAGGAGTCTCATTGATAGTGCTAAGGTCAAAAGCTTTATGATTAAATTACAGTGTTTATGCCCCCTCCTTCAGAGAAAATTGGAAGGCTTGTTAATAGGTTCATAAATCCAGGTGTAAAGGTTAACCCAGTCATCCAGGCTTATGTTTCATTACTAAGTGTATATGTTTTTGTAAGATGGTAAATAGCAATATTAGTGTTTACTGTTATGTGCTGGATGCAGATTGGACTCATCCTTTCCCTTTATATTATGTATATATATAGGATATGTAATAGACCCTGAAAACCTATCAGCATTCTTATACAGCATGCTTCAAAAGAGCTTTTATTCCTCTGGATCAGGTAGAACAGTTCCTGGATTCCTGATTATTCTGAGCAGTGAGCAAAACAAACACACAAAGAAACCAGCTCCCTGTGTTAGCTTGCTACAGAACTTGCCTTCACACTTATCTGAAGTGACAGCCCCTCTGGGCATGCACTCCTTACTGCCCTTCATTTAAATGCTGCAACTTCTTTTTTTAAATGCACTGATTTTGAATAGAAGACTAAACAACTGTTACATCCTAATTTAATCCATGTAAAACCTTACATCTAAAGGAGTTGGACAATAAAATGAAAGGAGATGTTAACACTGGGTACAAGTGCCCAAAACCAGACTCCAGCACACAATAATCTTACAAATAAAACCTACATGACAAGCCTCCAATGGAGTTTAGAGCCTCATTCCTGATCTTTCTGCAAGATACTCACTCTGAAAACCAGGGACACTGAACCCTTTGGCAATTTAAAAAGATAGTTTTATCAGAGTTATAGTTAACTCCTGGTTGTTCATGGACAGATTAATCAGGTAGCAGCTCAGTGGGCTCCTGCTTTGACAAAAAAAACTCTTTGGCTACAACACACAGCCCAGCATGAATCTTTAACTTTTCCTGCAGGAAAAAGAACTTCTTTCTAAACCAAACTCTACAAATACCCCCCCCCCCCTTTTTTTTTTCTCCAGTTACACATTTCTGTACAGAAATTAAATCAGTTCTTTATCTCTTTCATGTCTTTCTTTTTACGTTCATGCCTGCTATATTAAAACAATAGTTCTCATTGCTATTCCTTAAGTGCATATTAAAACAATAGTTCTCATTGCTATTCCTTAAGTGCATATTTTATGAAACTTCTTCCCAATTGATAGTTTGGGGAGAGTATAAAGCAATGTACTGTGGATACTTCCATTCCCAAAAAGGAAAAAAAAAGCTCAAATTCCCTAACATCCTCAAGGCAGTTGCTGTGCATTTTCTCTAATACATAGTCATTATTGTCAAATTCTCCCAACACGTCCCCAAAAGGTTTGATATGAGCTTTAGGAGAAACACTGAAGAGGTTTTTAAGTGCATATGAATTAATTCACATCTTTGTTTAGTGGCACTGTCTAGCAGCAGTACAGGTTAGGCTTTTAATAATATATTATTTTACAGCTCCAAAGGAAAATTAAGCTCCCTTGTGCATTTTGACATGACTGTTGCCAATTCCAGGAATTGGGAAAAGGGAAAGTGAAAATAAGGGACAAAGCAGTGCGTAGAGTAAAGCCAATGGGCAACTCACCTGAGACACCCCCAACTTTTATAGGGATCCATCCATATGCTGCCTTGTAACAGTGTTCCTCATACTTGAGCTGTGCACCAGGAGCTAGAAGTAAAACAGATCTCATCTTAATAACAGGGGTTCACAAATTATTTTCCTTCTGATTCCCCCCAGTCATGGAGAACCACCTGCAGGAAGAAAGCCTGTACCATTCCCTTGCCAAACAGTCTCCCACAGGCTGTGATCCTGCCATTGAATCCCGAGCAGCTCCTTGTGCTCCTCTAGAAGTTGGAAAGAGTCAGAGACCAGGAGGACTCACTTGGATTGAGGGAGCTGCTGCTGAGCTCTCTGACTTTATTCACACTTTCTGGCACTCACACCCCTGGCACGGTCCAGGATCATGCTTTCCTGGTGATTCCTCCATGCAGGGACCTGGTGGAGGCTGTCACAGCTCCTTTCTCTCCTGTGCACTGAGGTTTCCATCAATTGGCAACAAGGTCGCAGCAGTAGCAACACGTGCAGGTGTCACCAAGTGGTGGTGACAGATTTGGCTGAGGCAAGGTCACCTGGGAGCTGGGAATTGATCCCAGTTTAGACACAAATCCCGGTATCATGAGTCATTTTTTTCTACTGTGTCAATTTGTGGGAGCTCCCACACAACCAGAAACTACTGATAGCAATGAAGAAATGCACCAGGAAATCTGCAGAAGCAGCCAGACCTTTGAAAGCATTTGGCATTTTAGCTTTAGGTGTGAGGACACTGAGGAGATGGAGAGAAGGACAGAGGAGGGCTGATGCTGGCACCATCCATGAGGGTGCTATCCAGCCCCAAGAATCAGAAGCCACTCAGATTTAGTAAGTGCAGCCACAGAGAAGAGCATGATGCACAGGTGGATGTAAGTGCCTTTCTGCACTCACAACAACTACTCTTTGAACGGCTCAGGTGCCCTGTTCAAAAATACAAATAATGTTTCTCTCCAGCTAGGATTTATTATGATCAGTGAAACACTTTAGAGTGAGTGGAAGTGTTTTCTCTATAAATATGGCCAATAATACTACACTCTGAGCTATGATTCCTTCAAGAAGCACAACTAAAGTACATTTACTGATGTAGAAAGGTTTCTGGGTGATCTGTATACTTCCAGGAATTTCAAAATGCCTCAGAGAGCAAAGGCTATGAGAAGGCCTTGCTCCATTAATGTAAGTCTTGGTCCCTTAATTTTGGTCTCACTTTTAATAGGTAAATGATTTAATTTTTCCAAGACAGCACTGAATAACCAAAAATTTTGCTTTCTACTTTTAACAATAACAGTCCCTTTTGCCAGAAACCTGTGTATAAATGCATACTATAGAAAACAACAACCAGTAATTAAAAAGGGCTCTTAGACCCCTCATAGTAATAATTAGCATTTTACATCTTTTCATACGTTCAAAGCAACTTGCACAAGTTTCCCAATTAATCTCAGCTCCTTGGGACTTTCTTCCCCACTGCACTGGCCAGCTCCCTGCCTGCCTGCCTCAGCAGCCCCTGCCAGGAAGAGGATAGATGGTACAACCCTCAGTGTGCTGCCCAGCAGCCCACCTGGCCACCCATGGTGTTCCACCAAGTCCCAGATCACCTTTCCTGGCAGGTTTCTCCAAGCTTGGCCACTTACCAGAAGCTGTTCCTCCCTAGGCTGCAAAGCAGCTCAAGAGCAAAACTCAACAGCAGCTTGCAGGACCCACAGAAATGGCAAACCCTTGTCCAAGCCTCAAACTCAGGAATTAGGGCAAGACGGGGTTGTGTGTCCCCTGGTGCCCTAACCCCAGATTAGAGGTGAGGATACCCCTGAGAGCCAACACTGGAAGGTGCCTCCATGTGCTCAAAACACTGGAGGAGCTCTTGGTTCCCTCCAAACTGCCCAGGGCTTCACTGTGGGATGAACCTGCAGTAAGGATGAACCTGATTTGAAATTCAGACCTTCTGAGACCACCCACAGCCTCCCCAAAGTTTTTTGCCACTCTCACCTACCACTAAACATGCAGTTTCTCTTCCTAATGCAGAATACTGTGATAAGTAGGTTAAGCCAAACAAAGCTGAAGTGTCCCTCCTCTCCTCTGTGGAGAGGGTACAAGTTTCTCCCTCCTCTCATCAAACAGACACCTTTGGACAGCTAAGTGGGTTAATGCACGTGGCTGAACCACAGGGACTGTCCACGTGGGAAAAGTGAAAGCAAAAGCTTTTAGAGTAAACCTTGGCCAAGGAGGTTTTTTCCTGTCAATGAAAACTTTAAATGTGTCCTACTGTCTTTCCTTAGTCCCTCATTTCACTGCCAAATCAGCATCAGTTTGAAGCACTGCATAAAATATTGGTGCATGTCTGGTTGTATCTCTGCATTAAATGCACACAAAGAGCTACAGGTTTTTTAAAAATAGAAATTATTTCAGTAACTGAATTGAGAGCCCATCAAGGGCCAAATTACCTTTGATATTAACAGGATCGTGGCTTCATGATAGGATGTGTGTTAATCCGTGATAAAGGTGCATGTTTTAATGAAAGAGATCAGCTAAAGCAGTAACAGCTTATCTCTGCTCTCTAAAGATTCCTTAAATATGGGTCCCCAGATCCCTGTTTTGTGTGTTCTCACATTAGAGCCCTGTGCTATTTCACCTCCCTCTGCTTTAATCTTCTGACAGTCAGTGTAGTGTAGTACTGTGAGGTTTGGGGGGTGAAGGGGTTGTCAATGTTTGGGCTTTTTAATTAAATCTAAATAAACTTTAAATGTATTACAAGCTAGGAATGTCTAGAAAAGTTTTTTTAAAATATCCTTGCCTGTTAACAACTCAAGCTGCACTAAATACAGACCTTCAGATTAAATCCTGAAAAGTTCCAAGGAGAGTTTCAGTTCTGGCTCCATGAGCTGTTCTGCAAAGCAGATCCCAAACCCAGAGGTGCAGGTCCTGCATACCCCAGTACAGCAGCTGGTGGCAGCACCCCAAATATCCTGCACACACTATGGAAGAAATGAACCAAATCCTCGTGTAGGTTTTATGACATGGTGCCTCAAGCATAGCAGAATTAAATTGTGCCCCTTGGTCCATCTCCAGAAGAAATTACTTCAGGTGGGTTACACCAGCTGCTCTTGAACAGATAGACTGAAGATAAATGTGCACACTATTGAAATATTGTAACTGCTTTTTACTCTTCTACTCACTAAAAATTTCTGTCTAAATTAGTGCTGACGCAAACAGTTTTACATTCCCTGCCCTTTTTTTTTCCCAAACCAACAGGAAAGAACTTGATGCAAAATACAAGAAAAAGGTTAAATTTTCTCTTGCTTATGGCAGAGTTACATTGTTTTATTCTTCTTACAACCCACACTTCACATTTTCATTTCTTGAGAGTGATTTTTTCTCAATGTACAAATATGTCTGTTGAGAGAAACCAAATCATGGAATCCGAATTAAGTCAGTTGACACCAGTTTTTGCCTTTCTCTCTCTTTTTTTCCATTCTTTCTTCTTAATAGACCAACCCAAATGCCTCTGCTGAGGACCCTGCACCTGCCTGCAGCAGCACTGCAGAAGCTGCTGGCAGCACAGAGAGTTGAACACCCAAATAAACCCCGCAAGGCTGGGTGCCGAGCCCTCTGCACCTCCTGGCCTTGCTCAGTCCAGGCTGGCATTGGCTGCAGGAGGGACAGTGAGTGATGGATGGAGGCTGACAGGAGCATGGCCCCGTCCCTCTCCTGGGGGCTTTCAGCAGGATGCTCAGCCACTCCCGTGCACGAGGCTCTTGGAGAGCTGGTTCTGCCAGTGAGGAGTCTCCCAGCTGAACCAAGCTCAGTTCTTAGCAGGGCCTCACATGTAACACTAGAAAGTGCCTGTCAGCCCTCTCACACACTGCTCACAATGCTCACAGCATTTCGTGCCTCACACTTCCCTTCAGGATGTTTCTTACTCCTTGTCACTGGTGGGAGGTGCCACTCTCTTCAAACATTGAAGAGAATGTTTGCCAGACACCATGGGGCAGTCTAGAGGAAAATCATGAAAAATTGACTTTTGTATCTCAAGAGCAGTTCTGTCCAACTAAAGCTTGATGCTAGATTTGCCCTACTAGAGAGGGCAAAAGCCCTCCATTGCAAATGAACATGCAGTGTGACACTGGGTTCACCTGTGGTTTTCCTCCAATAAGCTCCTTTCAGTTGCCACAGATCTTTTTCAAACAGAAAGGAAATGGACCAGACCTGCAGGTACCATCCTGGTGTTACAGGTCTAAGTCTGGTTAAAGGAATTTAACCCACTTACAGCAGATCTACACCAGCACAAGGAAATTCAGCCTGCCTCTGGCTGCATTTCATATGATCTATAGATATACATTGTATGGAGTTAATCATGTTTACAAGAGCTTCATATTCATCACTCAGTGATATATAAAATATATTTCTTTATCTATTAAATCTTTACTATCTGTAGTAATTATTCCCCAGAGTACAATAGATAGTGAGTCAGCAGGCACAGATTCAATTATCAGTTTTTACTGTAAGATGATGATGTTTATTGATATCACTATCAGACAGACACTGAAATGAAGCAGATGTTAATCTGAGGTTAAGCTCCAGGAGGCGCCTAGCAGTCTGACCAAAGGGACTGATGTTCATCAGATAATAAAAGAGGAGACCTCCCTCCTTCCTCCCTCCCTCCCTCCAGAGGCCTCCACAGAGCTCACAGATGTATAGCCTTGTTTTGCAAAGTCCTCCTCACACAATTTCCACCCCCCTCCATTGCTTTCCTTTGACTTTAGCAGACCGTTTTACCAATTTTACTTACACAAGAACTTTATGGATGGGTTTGGGGTTTTTTTCCCCAATATATCCTAAAGGGTAATGCCAGAGAAGTTGAAAACAGAAGTGAAGTGGTGAAAAAGTTTCTGTGACATCACAGTTGAGAGCAGAATCTGTCACTGGCCCCCATCACACCACTCTCTGCCTCAGGTAAATCCACAGCAAGGTAAAACATCACCCCCAAGTTCAAATGGTACAATGTAATTGAACAGGACCTTCTGTGGGGGAGGACAGGATGAAAAAGTAACAGCAGCTTTCTATGTGTCTCAGAATGCCATCACTTTCTAGTGTTGAGTGCAATAATGTGATAGCCTATATAGTAATGAAAAATATACTGGCAGCTGACACTCACAAAAATACATTAATGTTTAACATTAGAACTTGCAAAATGACTGGTGAGCTGGTGCAAATGATTGTTTAAAGGTATTTCAGTGGTATGCTTCTGTCCTAGAAGAGCAAATATGTCAGTTTCAGTGACAGATAAGTGGAAAACAAACCCCACAGGATCCCTTTGCTACACAGACATTAGTGCTGCATCCTACAGGAACCCGTTCTTTTTATTATTACCATTTGTGGATAAGCAAGGGCATTATTAGTCCATACCCTGTTGCATTCAGGTCCTTCTGTTCTGCTTTCAGCCCAGAAAAGGCATGGTCCAGCCTTGCCTGGCACAGCAGCTGGGTGATCTCCACTGGCCCTGGCTTGGGTTGGCATGGGCAAGTCTCTCCTGCAGGGCAAGTCACAGGGCTGCTGAGCACAGGCAGGCTTTGCACAAGAGCTGATCATCTTGGGAGGTGCAAGCCAGGGCCACAGAAATAAAACACCTCATTGACCAACATCAAAGAGCAGTTAAATGGTGAGCCTGGAACTGGAGCAGAGAGCTGCTAGATCATTTTGATTCATGCAGTCCCTCAGGTCATACTTGCATTGTTAAGGTCAAAGTCAGAAAGAGTTTGACAGAACATGAAGGTTCCCTCTATAAGTTCTGCTCTTAACCAGCCCAGCTCAATACCTGGATGGAGGCCCCTCAAAAAAGTTGACATAAGTATATTTTTAAGTTAATGTAAAAGGGTTGCTTTAAATTACTAGGAGAAGAGACTTAATAGGCTTAGAGACTAGCAGAGTTAATAGATGGGGAAGCAATGATCCTTTTTTTTCAAGTAAAAGGAGAAAAAGAAGGAGAAAGACCAACCTTTGGAATTCCAACACATGAGAAAAGATCATTTGCAAAAGAGTCACACTCAATCTCTGTGCCTAGCTGAAAGGAATTTGTGGTTTCATTTCAGGCCCTTTTGGACTGTTTTTCATGTCAAAATTACATGTTTGCTATACTTTGTCGCTCTTCCAAGATTTACTGGAACAAAGGAAACATTTGAATGAGGTTTGAGGCAACTTCTTTCTCACCTGTCAGGAAGGTAATCCCCAACCTTCAGATAAATGTGGGCATGTGGTTTCCAGTATTCTCACTCCATACATCTTCACAAACACCAAATATATCTAAAGTAAAAGGACAGGTTTTTTCCTCCATAGATCAAAATGTTAAAGTGATGGACCTCACCCAGGATGATCCAGACTTTCTTCCAAATAATGCCTTCATTTTCACACCCTATAGAAATACAGACTCCTTGGCACAAGAAATTAGGAGAAAGATTGAGAACATCAACCCATTCCAGCACTTCTACTCTCGGCCGTATCAGCAACAACTGGAACAAAAGCATTATGCCCAATTTAGGAACTGATCCTCACAGGTGAACCACTGCAACATTTTGACTGCTGTAACTCTGAAATGAGGTAGACACTTAATTGTTGTTGTTTCGTCCTGACTCTCATTCCTAAAGAAAAAGGGTGTTTAATGTTTTGTGTTAGCTCTCTTCCTCCAATATTTTGGAGTAAGCACTGTAGAGTAAACACTACAGCTTTAACATCTCCTGCTTACATGAAACTTTGTGGGTTTGAAATCTGCCTTCGTGTGTTCACACTGGATTTGAGGAAATATGAATGAAAGGGGAGGGAGTGGCTCCAGCAAAACAGCAAAAAGAAAAGGTGGACCTAGAAAGCCTCGTTTGCACCACACCACACCTCCATCTTCAATTAAAGGGAAGTTTAGTCTGGGTATTTGCATTCAGATGAGGAATTTTTGTTGGTAGAGCTGTTTCAGTCATAAATCACACCTCTTGGCACTCTGGCCACTGCTTATACAGTAGGTCCAGGCCTTGCCTTACCCCAGAACAGTTTCCTGTGTATAAAATATAACCCTGGGTGAAAACTTGAAGCACCAAGCTCAGGTACCCTGGATGCAACCAAAGCCTCCTTGCTTCCAGTATGAGCTACTGGGTCTGGCACTGGCATGTATAGGTCAGGGAGAGAAAACAGCAACTGGATTGACAGCTGCCCAGTTGGCTCCACCACTCACTGGGAGTGAATCTCTCAGTACCTTTACTTTTATTGCTCCATGCCGGGACAGCTTTACAGAGCAAGGAAATAGTGAGGGGGAAAAATAAGGTGGAAAACAAAGTGTTTTATCTGGGATTTTTCCATTGTAGAAGGATATGGATGTGCAACTAATTCTTTCCAAGAAGGCAAACACTGAGCTAGACAAGACTGCCTTCGAAACCCCATTAAAACGCAACATTTAGCATGCCATACAGGTAAGTCTGTATGACACATTGTGGTGTTTCTTTCTGACATAAATGGACAGAAGTTATACATTATGCAAAGCCTTAAATGCTGACAGACATTTGCAAGAATGTTTACATTTATTTTTCATAGCCCCAAGAAATCGATCTCTAAGGACATCCCATGAGACACTTCATTTGGCCCTGAAATATTGTCCTGAGAGACTGTGTTTCTGTCTTCCATCTGACACATTTTACAGAGGGTATCAGCACAGGGATTTGCACCTCAGCTGTGTCATGAGCAAAGAATTGCGATTGTTTCAATATGCTACGCTGGGACATTTAAACATTGATATTGTGAGGTACTACTTTACAATTCCCATTAGATTTGTTGTAAAGCACACATTTATGAAACAAAATATTTCTGTACTCACCCATAAAACTCTGTGTTATAACAGTATTGAGCATCTGGTTTTAATCAGAAGTCAGGAAATTCACTGTTCTAGCTGGAACTCCATCCTTTCTTAAACTCACTGTGTTTAACTTCTGCAGCTCAGATGTGAACAGGTTCTTAAGAGTCTCACTGTCCCTACAGAAAGATAAGCATAACAGGCATAAGGGTTTGAAATTACATGACATTACCAGGGACATTTCTGCTTTCTGGGTCTTTCTGATGGAGCAGCTTGAACAGTGGTAGTAAAGCAGGACAAAAAGACCCTACAGAACATCATTGCTAATAGTCTACACAACATGTTAATATTGCAAAGCAGGCACATTCAAAGTCAACTTTCAAATCTAAGCTCTATCTGAAAATGGTTTAATATTTTTTAAGATTCTGTTTAAATTAATTTAATGCTTCCTTTCTCTAAAACCTCATTAGGGATTTTGCCAATAAAATGCAATCAGGATTGAGAACCAAAATAATCTTTTTAAAATGCAAATCTATTCTAAATAATTTTGTTCATGAGTGAATCAAAAATCCATAGAAGGAAAGAAAATTAATGAGTCTAATGCACCTAAATGAAGTGCTGGAAATAATGTTGGACAAAGAGTTTTGACAGCACCATTTAATAATTTTCAATTGATCAGCTTTTCTAGTGAATAAATGAATTTTCATTCTTGGGATTTTTTTAAGTATTCTATAATATATCTGTTATTTCCTCATTCATTTCAGTCCTTGTTCTTGAGCTTTTCTCTGCTACTACAGCTAAGTTATGCCGTCAGCTACAAGTTTGATTAAAAATTGGGCCCCAAAACCCTTCCCAAGAAAATAAATGGAGTATCTAAGTATAGTTGAACCTTCAAAGGTTTCTTTCAGCTGTGATGCTACACATTCACATAACCCTTCTCTGAAGCTTAGCCAAACTCTACAAAGTTCTGCGAGAAAAAACTTTTCAGAAAGGCCTGAAGGGCCAAAAAAACCCCCCTGCAAAACCCCCCCTGAACATCTCATACACTGCAGGACTGGAGCTGTGATTGGAAATCTTTCAGAGAATTAGCCAGCCTCTCCATTTTTGCAACACTGATTAGAGGTGTTTATCCAGAGGGAGATGCTACCTCAAGCTCACTATCACTTCTCAATCCAGCAGCCAAGAAGGCAAATCATAGACTCACAATTATATTTACTTCTTAGAGTTTTGAAGAACAATGTCCCATACTGCTCAGAGTACAAGTAGATGGACACTGCACTCATCTAACATCTGAAACACTGAGACAATCCACTGCTGTGCCCCTTTCACCTGGTAGGACAGAAAATATAAAGTACACATTTAAACTAACTAAAGTGTGGTAATGTAAAGATAGAAACACACACATGCATACAGAAGAGCCCCAAAACACTGCACTAGAAATGGTAGCTTCACAAATGGTGATCACAAATGGTAAAGAAAAGTCGACAGTAATTTATGTCACATGAGATATGACCTAGGTTTGCCTCAGGAAAGGCTGTTCTGATGAACCACTGCCTTAAACCATTGTTTCTTTATCCCCTCTGCCGCTTCTAAAGCATTTACAGAATAAATTAACTTCTGTTTCATTTTTATGATGAGGAAATTCAGCCATTGCCATTTGTGCCTAGCCAGTGGGCATTTGTTTGGCTTTTATTTTTTGAAGAAGCAGACTGTGGGTGCTTGTTATCTATGCACAGCATGCAGGATAAATGCAAATACTTAGTGGTGTACCAAAAATGACCCTTAGATTTTGCAGATGGGAAGCAGAGGAATACTGCCTGGGTTACTAAGCCTTGCTATGTAAGGCTGAATAACCTATAACAGAACAATAGGTGGTGAAAAAAAAAAGTAACAAAAACTGAACCAGAAAAAAAAATACACATTAAACTGGAAAAAGGTGAAATGTGAAATCTATCCCTTTTCTATAAACACATGTGGAAAGAATAACACCTAACCTTTTTTATTCTTGGCTTCCCCCCCGCCACCTCCTTTACATTCCAAGAGAAGATCTGCCAACTTTTGGCCATATCCGTTTCTCTTCTGTTGTTTGCCAGTATTAGTGCACTCTAGCACACATTCTTTCCTAAGACTTCAAAACGAGTCATTTGTTAGGGCCAACTGTTTAAAGGACCCAGCTGCCCTTGCCTCCTTTTCTTGGAGCAAGCTGGGTGGTTCACAAGCATGCTCATACCCCAGCTCACACACTTGGGTTTGGCTGGGACCTCTGACTGAAAAGGCTCCTGAACCAGACTTCACAGTGCCTGCCTTGTGTGACTGGAGACCAGAAGGCCTCTCACCAACACATCCAAATGCTTCAAAGGCTCCCTTTGTCCCAGCACTGAGGCAAACATACCGGTGCTTTGCTTGTTAAAGCTGCTCGTGCAGGGCTTCGGTACTTCTGTTCTGTAAAGCATGTCAAAATTCTTAGATCTGGATCTGTTTATCATTACACATGTAAACACACGGTGAATTCACCTCTACATTACAGTTTAGCACAGTTGTATTTGTTTTAAGATTTAAACTGGGCTCTAAGATTCTAAACAAAGGGTGGAGTTTTTAACCAAAAGATATTAATTAACATAATTAAAAAATAAAATACTGAGTAGCTGAAGATGTACAGTACTCATTCTTTGCATATAATAATGTGACAAGAGGGTGAAATTCAAATCTGATGTAAATTGTGCCAACACAACATTGCTAAAGCTGCATCAACTTCAAATAATTTTTAGTCTGTCTCTGGAGCGGAAAGAAATATAAATCTCAATCAGCTTGATTCCAAGTCCACTGATTTTAATGTCAGTTTATAAGAGTAGCCCTTCTGTTGGAAGTTCTTTCAAAGATATAAAAAACCTAAAACTATCATACCAAGAGCTATTACAATATAGGCAACAATCCTTGTGCCCTGCTTTCTCTCCCTCCCTCCCCCTATCCCTCCCCTCTCTTTCTCCCTCTTTCTCTCTCCTCCCATCTCTTTTTTCTTCTTGTTGAGGAAGCTTGCAAGAACCTGCTGAGTTGTTTGCCCAATATCACCCCGTGAGCAGTGGAGTGAGGAACAGGGCCAGGAGCTCCTGAGTGCTCACAACCAACCTCTGAGGCAGCAGGATCCTCAGCCACACAGCCCTGGATCTGCATTTTGAGGGAACTTTATATGGGATGCAGAAGGAGAGTAGTGAGCCACTGGCTGGACAAAGACTTTAGGTTTGGTTAATTGATACGTTCAACCACAAGGCAGTTCAGATCCAGATCCAGCTGCCTCAGCATTTGGTAGTGTTCAGCTCTGGGGTCAAGGTTCCCTCTTTATTATGAAAATGGGCTCAGAGTGTGTTTTGATATATTTCCTACAATTAATACAGATTACTAGGTATGAGGAAAGAGAAAAGAACTGTTATGATTACAGCATAAAATAAGCACTAGGGGGTGTTTTGTTATATATCTCTGTCTACTGAAGGTGGTGTTTAGCACATTTCTGTATTTAGGCCAACAAAATTCTCTTAGAGGTAAAAAACCATTGTACAGTGATTAAAGACACTGACAACTCCCAAAAAATGTAGAGTCAATACCATGTTTAGGCTCTCATTTAGGAGGTTTTGCAGAGAAGAGTGTCACTTAAAACTAAGTGCTGTTGGCCATTGGAGAAATGAGGAAAGATACTATAATCTTATGCAATCCCAGTTTTGGTCTGGTCCCTTGACCTGGATTAACCTTTTTCCTTTTATCTGTATTTTAATTCCAAACACCTCACTTAAATGCAACTGTATCCAGGTCTCCGCTAAAAGCTTTAATGAGCAACACTAAGGTCAGCGGAAATGTTTGAACTTTATTATTATTTCATACAAATGCTGTAAGGATCCTTGAATCTCCCATAGTTATTAGTTATTTTGGTCTCCAGTGAGATGTTTGGCATGTGGCTGTATTAGCTTATTGATTTCTCTTTTAAATGGTTGTCTTTCCAGAGCCATTTAAAATATATGTTTCTTCCTCTTAACTTACTTACAAGCACACATACTGAACAAAGACTGCATGGAACTGGGTCCAACTTTCTTTTGTACAGAAGAAGGAAACAGCAAAATGGCCTTTCTAATCTTAGTAAATATTTCTATTTCTTTCTTGAGGGAAGAAATTATAAATTTATACATAGCACAATTTCACTACTTTTACTACATTATGATTTCCTATGTTAATAGACTAATGAAATACTGACCCTGAATTCTTTCAGTTTATTACATTACAATCAAATGTATTATTTTGTGCAATCGATATTAACAAATATAATGTCCATGTAAGTGTGCACACTGGTTTGTGGACTGAATGTAGCACATAAAACTTGTTGTCATTAATCAATAGGGTTCCCAGAGCAGCTAATTATTTTATAAATTATTAAGTATTCTTTTCATTGTTTGCATCCTACTAACACCTAGGGAAGTTATTACTGGACCAGGACTCCAGCTGTTCTGTTTCCATTATCTGCTCACAGAAAAGTGAGTAATTCCCTTACATGGTGTCTTTTGACTTTCTTTTAAAATCAATCCAGACTGGTTTGGATAAAGACCACACGGGTGAGGTCAATTTTGCAACAAGGTCTGAAAACTGGCAGTGAACATACAGTGAGGGTCAGGTTGACAGGGACAGATTAGGGGCAACAGGGACAAGACTGTGAACTGAAGCTCCAGCAATGTATGTGGTATAAAACCAGATTTTTAGAAAGCTAACAGAGTCGTGCAGCAGTGAGTGCTAGCAAAAGCAGTTCTAGGACTCTGATGTTCTTAAAATTATTCATGGAGATTATATCCTAACTTCTTACCTGGAACACAGACAGCTGCTGGACTTCAGGGTCTCAATCTGTGAAGTGTATAAATTCCTTCTAGGCTTTGGGCTGGCTTCAGCTCACATTTAATAGAATGGAAGAGCCATAAACTCCTCCAAATAGAAAGTGGGGAGGGGAAGACATTTTGGTTTTAACAGCTGCAGGTGTTAACCTTGAGGAGGAAGAGGTGACCGGGGACCCACTACAAAAGGGCTTCTGCATCTTTATGCGAGGTTATTGCAGCAGTTGCCTCAAAAGTCAAGTCCCAGAGCCTTGGAGAGGCAGGATATTAAGGAACCCCTAAGACTGGTTAGAAGGGACTAAGGCTTTGCACAGGTCTGAACCTCGTCCACATCGATACTGAGGAGTGCCTGAAAGCTAATCCCATGATGAATAGTTTCACAAAGTTAGCTGGTTCTGGTCCACATCAAAACTGGCATTAAACAGCAGTCTCAATAAAAGATCAGAGAAGCATAAGCCAAATTAGGCTATCGCCCTTGCAGATTGTGTTTGGGGTGCATTCCTGAGCTCTGGGGGAGGCTTCTAAAGCTGCTAACTTCTTTCCTTTTCACATGCACAGAGATAAAGATGGCCAGTTATCAGAGAGTGAAGCAATAACACCAAGTGTGTCCTGAAGACTAATGGAACTCTGTAGGCATCACCCTGAAATAACATGAGATAAAATTACTCTCAATAAGGGAAAAACATGATATATATTGAGAAGGCATAGGCTTCCCCTAATTAATCCCATTCTAAATAACTTTTTGCATTTTCCATAGAATTTTTTTGGGCGGGTGGTGGGGTGGGAAGGTTTTTATTCTGAAAGAGATTAGCAAGATGAAAAATTTTTGCCTGAAGAGATAAACCTCCACAAAGCTGCAAGTGACTGCAGAAGGGATGTAAAAGTAGATGTGTCCTGCAGTTCTATGACTAGGAACCACTCATCCTCTGTGTCCCTTAGGAATGAGCATGAATCATTCCTCACTTGCTTACAATGAAAATATAGCTTTAGAGAATTGAAATGTTAATTTCAATAAAGTCAAGATTTACTGAAATAAAAAATATCGCTTTGCTCTTTAAAATGGCCCATGGTTTTTTCACTTTGGACTTGTCAAGCTTTTCTCCTAATGTATTTCTAAATTCCTCTTTTACAGCTTAATATAACACAGGACAATTTCATTTTTTAGAAGTCAGAGTACACCAGTAGGATTTAAGATCAATACAAAATTTGTTACATACACTGAAATTCTAATCATTAAAAGAAACATTTTTGGTGCAGAAAGTTTAGCCAAAAAACCTGAGGAACCTCCAGGATTCAGCTATTTTACTTTAACTGACCTGCAATTGAAGCCTGAAAAGAACATCTTGGCAACCAATTTGAAAACATATTGTGAAGCCATGGATAATATTTCTGGATGAATAAGTAGCAGCATTCCTAAGAGTCATTTAAATGTGCATAAGGAGGATTATATGGATTTTATTGGTTTATGGAAGACATAAATAAAATACAAATGAAAACGTACCTTATTCAAGGTGATAAATGCATGAGCTGCAGCAGATAATCCTCATTAGCACAGATTCTCTGGGTGGAGAACAAGAAATCCATGATACCTGCACGGGCTGTATCAACACATTATAAACTGTGGCTGTATGAAACCTGTTAACTGAAACCAGAATTGTGTACTCTCTTCTCTTAAAATAAGAGGGACACCAGGGATATTTGTCTGGTATTTTTTTTTTTATTTTATAAATCCATAACTTTATAAACATACAAATAAACCAAATATATTATATTTGTATTGAAATATCATTTCAAGTTTTTACACAAAAGATTATTTTGAGTTTTGAGCTGAGTTTAGGAAACATTTAAAACTCCAAACACTCTAATTACAAAAGCATATCAGCTTGGTTCCCCTATCTTATTCTGTAGAGAATACTACCAAATTTAAAATTAGACTCTTGGAAGGAAAACAAAGTAAACAAAAATCCCAGGATAGAACAGCAAACTAATTTTTAAGGGGTCTGAAACATCTTTATTCAGGTATCATTCAAAGTTACAAATCTTTATTTCTTTTGACTGGGGAAACTTCCAATGAAATGTTGACTGTCATTCAACACAAACCTTGCATTTTAAGCACAAAAAAATACTTCACTAGAGAAACTCGAAGTTCAGGGATCAAAGTCTTTTTACTGGGTAGCTCTCATGGAAACAAAATGCTTTCTTTGAACTGGGGCCTACAGACCTGGACTGCCTTCCCATTAAAATACAGAAGATCAGTAACTGACAGCCCAAGGAATCCTAACTAGATGCTTTGAACAATGTTAGTGAAATTAAACAATACCCAACTTAAAATCAAATCTACCATATCCTAATGATTCAACACAGTTGTTGCCTGCTCCTTAATGTGGTTTAGTGTTCCAACACCTCTCAACTATTTCTCTTTCTCTGGAAGTAACCTTGTTACCATTCACACAAGAGAATGAGTCTTCATTGCTAGTAGTTCAAGTTAACCTTTGGAAATGCTTATTTTACAAGTTTATTCTGCATCCAGAATTGATGTGGTTAGAAAACAGACTCAACCAGCAAAAATCACTTTAGAAGTTAAAGTGACGACCCTGTACAAAACCAGCATTATAATTTTTGTAACTCTGACGACTTGGACTCAGTGTTCTTACAGTTTCACCAAGATGAAACAAAACTGACTTCACAAAGTTACTCCAGTGTGAAACAATTTTGGATAAGAGGTAAGAGCCTTTCAATACTCTTTCCCATATTGCCCTACAGAGCCGGTAAAAAAAAAAAGAAAAAAAAAAAGAAAAATACATTCCACACCTTTCTGGTAGGATTCAAAAAGAACCCAGAAAAGCAGAATAGTAAACACACAAATTAGTAACGTTTGCCACTATTATCCAGCATATGAATTACAAGGAAAACTAGTGGTGGGCACTGCAGCAGAGTTTAAAGGCTACAACAGCAGGCTTCAAAAGCAGAGGACTGAGAGATCCCCTACAAATAATAAAAACATTATTAGTACCTTAGCTGATGCCCAGGTATCTTCCAAAACATTCTGAAAATGGCCTTAGGAAGACCAGACAAGTGGTTAAAATCAGTTGATAACACAAAATCACAGAATGTTTTGAGTTGGAAGGGACCCACAAAGATCACCAAGTTCAACTCTTAAGTGAAAGGGCCTTTCAGGGATTGAACCCACAACCTTGGTGTTATCAGCACTGTGCTCTCACCAACTGAGATAATCTCACCATAAAGAACTGACCTCATCTCTGCCTACAACAGAGCTCTATAAGACAGTAAATAACTGGAAGGGAACCTGGGAGGTGTTAGAAATCCAGTTACAAGAAAAACTGGTTTAGTTTTCCAGTTGTTCCCTCAGATTTAATGGGCACCACAAATCAGTTGAGTGGGTCAGTCCAAACCAAGGTGGCTTTGCAGGGGTTTTGTCCCACTCCTCCTGTTCTTTTGGAACAGCAATTGGCTGAACTTCTGTCTTCACACTGAGTCCTATATAATGGACCAGGTTTTGGAGCCAGGCACACCTCTGTGAGACGAAGACATGCCTCTCTGCAGGGCTAGAAGTAGATACAAACTGAAAATAAACCCAGATTATTTTAGTCCAGAAATAATCCTGTTATGCTCTGAAGGATCAGTGTAGACTGGGAAAAAAAATGGAGGTATCACCTTTGCCTTCAAGCATTGCCCATCATTAATAACATATGGCCACAAACCATCCTCCAGTGCACCAAACCTGTGAGTGTAAGATCCTATTTGGTGCTTGCTCACAGAAACAGACACAACATCACAGGTGAAATCCAAGAAGTTACACTGTTCTGTCAGCAGCACTGGGAGAGGCATATAGTGTCCAAAAAATATTTTAATAGTAAGATTCATTTTCAACGAATTTTTCCGTGTTATCCTCCATTCCTATTTCTCTGCAGCTGTCCTTGTGTCCCATTTTCTAGGCAGTTTCTAGATTCAGTGTGTGTGTGTAGACCACTATTTGCAACAAGCTCCCTTAGAAAGTACTTATCACTGATAAATCACCCACTTGACTATGTTCTCCTCAGTGACCTTTTAGCAGGCAGTTAATGAAGTTAGCAGCAGTGATGCTTATAGAGTACTCATAGCCAACACATTGCTCACAGTAATTCTCCCAAGCAGAGATGACAGGGAAGGAGTGGCAAGGACTTCTCTTTTTGTTTTGAATAATGGCGGGTTTTTTATAAAGCAGGTTTTAATGAAAAGAGGAGCGTTTCTTCAGTGTTTTGTGAGTTCCCATCCTTTGCTGGCTTTATCCTTTTCCCATTCTAGTCTGGCTGCATCAGCAGGCTGGCTGGGGCAAGATTGCAAGGCTCCTTTCCTGGCAAGGGCTTGGGATGGATGTTCCAGGGAGCTTGGGGAGGGCCCTTCACTGCTCCCGTGGACTGATGCAATTTCTCACCAGCAGGACCCTCTTTTTGATGGCCTTGTTCTTCCTCCTCTTCTGCCAAAGTCTCTGCTGCTTTGTCATGCTTTACAGGCTGTCCTTCCACTGGAGAAAATTGACATGTATTACTGAAAGCTATGTGAAAAAATTCACAACAGATAAAAGAAGGGTAGTGCCAGCTTTGAGAGAAGAAAGCTCTGAAAGCAAGCACAGAATCAGGTTCAATACCAACGCATGACAAAAGGACAAAAAAAACAGCCAAAGTCAAGAACTTGCTTCAGATTTTAAGAAATTACTTGTCCTAGGCTACATTCATTTTTTTTAATATCTAAAAGATGCATGCCAAGACTACTTGCCTGGCAGAATTAAACTCCCTGCTTCAAAGTCAAAAGATCTTAAAATTATTCACTGGCATGGCATAAGAACTTCCTTTAACATGTTAAAAAATACTGGATTATTTATTGATCTTGTTGTCTGAGAGGGTGGAACCACAGTTTCTAAAATTTTCAGGAAAAAAGTCAGACACCTGTCATGGGAAATTTCTGATCCAATACCTGCATCTGATAAAGCTGTAAATGAAAACAGAGTCTCCTAATGGGAAACATCAGTCTTCCTTTGCCAGATAGTAAAGTTCTACACATGTTCCCAATATTAGCTCATCTAAGTGAATGTGAGGCACATTTTCTACTGATTAATAAAGTGACCACTGAATGTATGTCTAAGGACAGGACTGGCAATCTTGAGAAGCTTGCAAGATGCCTGGATATTTGCATCCTCAAACATCTGTCTTTGCATATTTCTAAGTGACTGAGGCAAACTGGCTTCTCTAGTAACTTCTGCAGTTAGGAAGTATACATGGTAAATAAAACAAATGTCTGAGGGTGTTAGTCTTTCTCCATCAGTTCTCACCATCTGAGCAATTAAGAGACCCAGTTGCCACCTAGAAGGTCTTATTTCCTAAAATTCAGAGTGGTTCAGCTGGTAACTTGTGGGCCATGGAAGTGTGTTGTGTGCTTCTGTGCCACCTGCTGCATTTGGACCAGTGATGAGAGGCACATCTCCTCCATCCATCTCATCTTTGTTTAAGTACCAAACACTCCCCAAGCAGTCAAACACCTTGCTCAACACAAAAAGTAGAACTGCAGTTGCTGCCATGGGGTGGAACCTGGGCTCCTCACACCTTTCCAGTTATCTTGCCTGAATGAATAAGGACTGTCAGTGTTCTATGGATATCCATTCCACAAGAGTATGATGGGCATGACTTCACTTGTAAAGCTCTGAAGGTCTATATTAAAGCAAACATCCGATATTATTCTACCACAAGAAGCCTCTGGCTTCTTCTGAGTGTGAAAGCACTATTGTAGTATAGTTTCTCATAACTAATCTGCAAAATGAAGGACTGAATGGTCTCTTCACAGCAATACAAACATGGGTTCTGCAATGAACTAGAAACTCAGAAATAAAATCAGGATTTCTCTTCTCCTCTATGAGGCCCTGCTCCTGCTGGTACAAGGTGAGGAGAGATCTAATAAGGAAGGACATCCTACTCACCAGATTCTGAAGGACAAGCAGGATGAGGATCTGCTGTCTCACACTCAATTAGATCAACTGCTTTAGTCTCCAGAGAACTGTTACCCTCCTTAAAAACCGCAAACTGCAAATACATACAAAATGCACAAAATATGCAGAGCCCAAATTAATAAAAAATTAACCTGAAACCCAAGAGGCAAACTAAAAGGGCCACACACACCAACCACAGAACAGGGAAAAAGGTCATCCTGGCTTCTGGGATGACCCTTCCCCGCAGGTAATTAAACATTTGAGTTGATGACGGCCCCAGTCTTTCTTTGGAAGGCGCCCAGTCCCAGCCCAGTAAAGAACTACCAACTCTCTTGCCTTGCAAATCAACATTTCCAAGGGCAAGGACAAAAGTTCATGAAAATCAACCCTCTCCATAGCACTGAAGGCCATTTTTAAAGAATTAAAGATATCTGCAAGAATCCAGACAGTAGGAAACTGTCAAACACAGGGAAGAAAGGAAGCCTCCCTTCCTGGCTCTCAGCATCTCCTGCAGGGTGCAGTTCCAACACGCCACAGTGACAGTGGAAGTCAGAAGATGACACCCTCTGGGGGAACACGCTGAAAAGACCAGGGGGAAAACAGAAAAAAATGTGGGTAGAGGAAGCAATGTGAAGCACTATGATGAAACTGTACAGAGGGAAAGATGAAAACCTAGTATAGGCGGGAGGTTTAAAGAGCAGAGATAGGGAAGAAAACATCTGTAAATAAGATGTTTCAACAAAAGGACTGACAGATTCAGGGATCCAGGTGGATAACTGGTGGATTTATGTGGATAGAATACACATGTAGCAAGTGCACCTATTTAGGTATCAGTTCATTTGTATAAAATCCTTACTCTTACAGCTGCTGACCCACAAGTGACCGGCCCCCAGTGGAGATTCAGCTATACACAGTTCTGCAAAATATATTTGACTGTGCAAAGCAAAACACTTTGTTGGTGAAAAGTCTCAGAATAGCATCAAAATCCAGGCATCCACAGAGGTTTTCCAAGGCTTACATATCAGTAGGACTAACTTGGCCTGGTTCACTGAACTCTAATATGAATGTCAAAAAATATGCAGGCATACCCTCAGCTAAATGTACCCTCTGCTATTTGCACCCTTGCCTGGCAGGAAAGAAGTAAAGGGAGAAGTGTATGATGCTTGGTATAATTTCAGTATCATGATACCTAACTTTTGATACATGTGATAGCACAAAATCTTGTTATCCTCTGCATAACCCTAGACAGGCAAGAACAAGAAAGGTTTTACACTCTCTCTTGTCAGCCTCACAAATGAGCAGTGGCAGTGTGGACTACCAAATTAATGAAATTCGTGAGATCCTTACATTTACTGCATACACATCATCCAGTCCCGATACTAAGTCCTTTGTTAAGATTATAAATGTGTAGACCAATAGTACCCAAAAACCTTAAGAGCTGAGCAGCTATAGTTTTCTGGCCCTGATGTAGTATAACCTTCTTTTTTTACATAAAGCTCTCAAATAATCTACTTGAAGTGAACAGTAGAAATGGACAATTTCCCATAGCTTTTTGGCAACTCTCGATGTTCTAACCTGAGTGCATGCAAGCATGAAGCCCTGGTGAACTTAGCAATCAATGGCTACATCAGCACAGAGAAAATCACATGCATGAAACCACAGCAATCCATTACTGAGTAAGCACCAGTAATTAGCAAAGGGTCAGTGATTTCCTCCTCCAGTGTGCAACAAGGCACTGCAATAAATTACTTTATTAATGTATTCAGTGTCTTTGGGTTCATAGTGAAATACAGCACAAATGTATAGTTGATGTAAAAATAAAACTTGATTTGCTTTTGTTGATTCAGTACATTGCTTAAGTTACCTTATATTCAGCAAAATTGTCACTGGTGACCAGCATAAAAGTGCAGGGTCAGCAGAAGGTGGGGACAGAGCTGATGGGCTGCAGGCCTCCTACAACACCCTTCCCAGGCAGTGAACTATTCTCAGTCCCAACAAATGTTTCTGCTTTTCTCTGCCTCAGGTGTTTTGCAAACTGTGAATTTTACTTCTGCTGTGAAAAATTACGGCACTTCCATGATTCAGCTCATTTGCCGTGCAGTACCTGGAGGAAAGGTGCTGATAAAAAACGGTCCACAAGAAGATACAGTTGACCAGCTAAGGAACAATATGCCATAACCATGATTCAGTACTACCAACATGTGCTTGACAGTGTGCTACAGTGGCAACCCACTCACAAATCCTGCCAGACACTCTCACTAAATCATTTTTCAAGGCCATTCTGAGAGTCTTAGACTGAGCACAGAAGTAGCCACAGATGCCAGTTATGTCACTCGTCAACTTCAAGTTCAAATTGCAATCACCCAGCAGTGTAAAGTCATTCTAATGCCAGTCAGAATCAGGTCCTTAGACCAGATTTTATAGGGCTAAATGCAGCTTCAAAAATGACAACAGCCACAGGCTTGTATAAGCAGACCATATTGGCATTTTTACCTACACCAGTGTAAAATTGGAACTTTATATATCCTACCAAGCTGCCTGATAAAGTCCTGGTTGTTTTTCTTTACAAGGCAGCAGCTTCTAATACAAGACATTTAATTTCATCAAGCCCCAAAATAGAGTTCAACATCTCATGTAGCACACACAATACTTGTCTTCCAAGAAGGCTTTTTTACAGAGGGCATACTTTCCTGTGAAAATAACTGTGTGATATGCCATGTCATCACATTGCCATTTCCTTAATTTAGAACACAGTTCCCCAACTGTTGTGTTCAAAGCTAACAATAACACTGGCTAATGGTTGCAATACACCCAGGCAGCTGTGAACTCTGAGGGATAACAATGAGGTAAGATGAACTAGGGTTCACAGCAAAGAGCTCGATGACTCCAGCAGTTATTTAATGTATTTAAGATGTGAATTATTTGATGGATAATCTCAAGTGGATCCCTGACACTCTTTGATCCTTCCTGATTCCCTCTCCACTCCACATTAATATAGTTACCAGAGACTTGTTGCCAGTAGGTGTTACGTCCTCGTTGTCAGCGTGGCTGCTGGCAGCTCTTATCGCCTCTGCGTAGAGATTCTTCTTATACAGATTCTGACTTCTGCAACAGAACAAAAGCTGAAGCAAATTATTTTGCCTCAAGAGGAACAGATGCTGGGGTTTTTTCACACGTTATTCTATCAGTATTCACAGAAGCAGATATATTTTGTTTCTCTCACGGTTTGTGTATTGCTCTGCGTTATGACACAGTGGTTAAAACAAATAGCTTGTCAGTAAAAGAAGTCAGTAAGAAGTATGCAAATTCTTGTTCCAGTGTGCCATCTGTAAAGGGTCATTCATTAGAATGAACAACAGGCCCTGTAATTTTAACTAGACACTTTCATTTTCTTCTATTATTCTACTTACAGTGCATGCATCTTATAAAGATTTGTTTCAGACAATGCAATGAAGAGTGTTTGCAGGTGAAGCACAGAAATAAAAATCTGACGGTATTTTTGCACATTATTGGTAGCTACAATTATGCAAGTTGCTTTTGAATTCATCTGCATCATTTATGCAAAGCAACAGTTTCAGAAGTTACTACGAAATAAGCAAATTGAAAGGCTTAAAAAGCTTGGAAATAAGATCTTCTAGGAAAAATTCATGACCTACAGAATTGATTTTAGTAAAAAAAAGATAAGACTACAATCTGGAGCTGGAAAAGGTATGAATAATCAGCTCAAAGAGGTTATTTCCATAAATTCAAAGGCTGTTATTTTTTCAGTTAAACAGTCATCATGTATAAGGCAGAATTAAAAGCCCATATGGGCCCAAACATAACATTTTATTTTACTTCTTTTGGGATCCAAATCAGTGCATCTTTATTCACTTTACATACACATTTTTGCCCTTCTAAGCATCAGCTAACAACATGAATGGTATACTCTTCAAATTCTTGAAGTCTGAGTTTATAATATCTTTTTACTTGATCATTTTAAAATAAAATTTAGTATATATTTACAAAAGAAAATATGAGTTTTCCTGTTATATAGAAACTTTCCTTTTATTCCTATATAATTTTTATGTACTAACTACATAAAAGGTCATAGGGCATAATTATCATTTATTACTTCCTTCATGAAAACACAATGTAAACGAATTTTGCTTTATGTGGCCTTGGCCAATTGAGATGGAGGAATTGTCAGTGTTGAATCTTTCATTGAGATTTGGGGTTTTTTTGTGGAAAAGAGTAGTTTCCTTGCTTCCCAAGGAAGATAAGAAACTTGGCATACTATACAGTCAGACTGCATAAACCTAACACTAAGAATAATGCAGTGCTCTTCAGCAGAGAGCAGTCATTGAACAAAACAATACAGTACTTTAGCACATTCGGCCTTCAGTTCCCACATTTTCAAATTGGCAGGTGTAGACCTCTAGCTTCATTTCCTTCAATTAAAAGGAGATAGGCATCTCCATTTTCCAGGGGAAGGAACAGGACTATTATGCTTAATCAGTACATTTCGATATACAGTAGATTATCTGAAAAAGTGGCATAGCAATTTCAGCCCAAATACTGGTTTCCAGACTCCAGTTAAATAGGGATTTTAGATCAGTGGTTTAATTTTGTTCTAGTTATGCTAGTAATTGCTGCAGTTCAAATTCAGTCAAGTGTGTAATTGAAAACGTGTTGTTGTGGTAAATAGTTATATTGATCAAAAGCATTTGGCAAGAAAGAAGCAAATCTAGAAGAAATTACAAAAGAGAGGAAGGGAAGAAATGTAATAATACCTTTAAACAAATCATATTCTGTCTATTTTTCATAAGAGATCATATGAAATATGTGGGAAAAATAGGAATCTCACAATTTTTCTGTTCTTTATATATCCACTGATCAAAATCTGAACCCCAGGTTATGAGAAAAAACCAGGCTGCACTTAGCTTTAATTCCGGACCCCTATCACTAATTAATAGAAAATAAGAAATGTTGCAGCTTCTCTACTTTTATGGACTAAATATGCCAAGAACCATTAAATAAGAATGAAAATATTAGCTTACGTAGTTAACTTCTTTGGTAGCTTAACTTTTTCTGTCTAGGAGAGTCTAATTTTAAAATTGACCTAAACCACAAACAAAAATCCTGCATTTAAATCAGCCTCTGAGAACAGCTGTCTGCCAAGGTCATGGCCAAAAGACTCTAGCTTAAATGCTTAATACTTTCCAGTCTAAGGGACACCGATGACATTTAATTTCACATCAGACTGGGTTCTTAAATAGTGACCATTGGAATTCTTTTTGCCACAAGAAGAATACCAAATCTGTGCAATTCATTACAGCCACAGAAGATGCCAGGGAGTACTTTTACAACAGATGTGCTTAGACTCACTTTCCTGATTTTACTCTTTCTACTGCCAGGAAAGCTGTTTCTGTGTTCACTGCTGGGAGAATCACTCTCTAAGTTTGCCTTGGGAAGGGCAGTAGGCTGCTTTTCTCAATGGCAAAGAGATTCCTACACTGAATGGGAAACAGAAGCAAACCCATTGAAGAGCTGGCAGCGAAAAGCCAAACCCTGACAGTTCCAGACATCTACAGCTGTGAAGGGAAACCCAGGAAGAAGTAAATGGGATGCTCCCAAGCTCTAATAAGGTCTATTCTTTTTTCCTCCAGACATGCTTGCTCACTAACACCAGTGTGAAGTTCTTCGGGCAAGGGACATGCCAGAACTTTCCATACTATTCAGATGCAGCTACTGAAAAGCAAAAGAACAGGAATTCCCATTGGCTGAGGACCAGCTCAGGTTCTCAGCCAGCCCGTGTTGGCAGCAGTACCTGTGGCAGTAGGCAGCCAGGACGCCCAGCAGGGCCAGCAGGGCCAGCCCGGCGGCGCAGGCGGCGATGGCGATGTTCCGCGCCTTGGCCCGCTCGGCGCGCCGCTGCTCCCACCACTCCAGGTCGCTGAACTGGCAGCGCTCCCCCACGTAGCCCGTCACACAGCTGCCAAGGCAAGAGGGAACATGCTGCAGTGGCCACCAGGACACAGCCCCTGACCGCCACCTCAGTCACCTCGCGCGTTGGGTCACCACTGATCACCAGGGCACAACCACGACCGCCACTTCAATGGCCTTGCACATTGATTCACTATTAATCACCACTACAGAATTATCTAGTTGAATTTACCAGTGCTGAAGACAAAATTATTTTAAAGGAATGCTGTCAAAACCAGTAGAATCCAGTATTAAAAGTGTTTTTCTTTTTTTTAAACTTTTTTCTACTCCAAGGTTTTACTGGTATTGAATCGCCTGTAGAATTATACAGAGAGATTGTAATTGCCAGATACCTATGGGTAAAAAGTAGGAAAAAAAGTTCTTAAATCCTGTAAATCCTGATGTATGATTAGTGTTTCCCTAGGATTTTCCATTTAACTTCTTTCAGCAGCAGGCTTCCCTTTCTTTAAAGTAGGCAGTGCAGGACTGACTTGTATTTTCAGAGAGACTTGGTTAAAAGAATCAAATTTTAATCTGAATCTTACTTTAAAATTAAAGATTAATGAAAGTGTTTTAAAACCCCCATGTATAAGGGTTAGAAATATCTTCAAAACTTACTTTTAATATAAGCTTCTTCTGCAGGCAGTTTGTGTTTATCTGTTTAGTTTGACCATTGTAAAACCCAAAATAGAAATATCCTATCGATGCATTAAACCCTCAAATCAAAATTACTAGAAAGTGAGAAATACATAAAAAAATAATCCCAGCTTAGTTTTACTGTGCAGAGACACATAAATAATAAAAGGAAAAAATGAAAGTCTGCTCAATTCATAACAATCCCTCAGCAATGTAGGCTCAATTCATCACAATTCTAATTGGTAATTTTACTCAAGACCAAGAGCTAGTCAAATGAGAAAAAGAAACAGAATTTGACCTGCAGCAGCTTTTACCTAATGTCATGAAAACATTATATCTGCATTCATTATTAAATGAGACACAAGCACTCTCATTCTGTCACAATTTAAAATGTGTGTGTACTGGAAGGGAGAAAAAAAATGCTAATTTTTTAATGTTAAATTACAATGAATTTCAAACATGCTGGCAGATCTTACTTTCTAGTAAGATCTTTTATTAATTTAAATAGTAATCAGATTTGGTATGTGTATTTTGATAGAGAACTTTTTTTTTCATTCCTTCAATTTGGTAGTTAATATATTAAAGCCTACATGAATGAATGCTGCCATCTAGTGAGGATTCAGCTGGGACAGAATCCAGCAACGCCCACACAAACCCCAACAGCATGGCTGAGCATGGTTGCCCTTAAATTTTTTAAATGCTTCCACTTCCAAAACTGAAAAATGTGTACATTTGAATTCTCATTATGCAGTAACACATAACAAATAAAAGAAAAAAGCATGCAATCCAATTTGAAAGTTCTATAGGTTTAGACTCTTTAATTTCAAGAGAAGAAATTCTGAGGTGAAAATTGACAGCTTATGATGCTTCTAAAAGTTACAGCAAAAATTCAAAACAAGTACCAGAGATGACTATGAGTCTGTCTCCAGTAATGTCTTTGCCCAAGGGCTTTGCTGAGCTCAAGAAATCCACAGCACAAAGCATCCAGTTCATTCTCATATATGTACACGAGACACATTCCTTTCATATTCTTACAGGTACAGAGGTCTGTAGGCAGGGAAGAGCACTCATATTTCAAAACAGGAAAGCCTGAGACACAGAGAGAGAT
Source organism: Petroica traversi (assembly GCA_025920805.1). Lineage (NCBI taxonomy): Eukaryota > Metazoa > Chordata > Aves > Passeriformes > Petroicidae > Petroica > Petroica traversi. The sequence goes on from JAHLSL010000020.1 coordinate 10,161,123, forward strand.
TTGTCTACCCTGGAATAGCATCCACCCCCTTCACAGGTCCTCACTTACCACCTGTTACCCCAGGGGAGGAGGCAGGCATTGGATTTGTCCTAGTGTAAAGATTTTATGTTTGATTTTGAAGAAAGATTCTGAGTAAAGCTTCAAATAAAATCAGGCTACACATTTAAATACCAGCTCTAAATGTTTTGAAGAAATTATTATCCCATGGGACTAGGTTGTCCCATTGACCAAGCCAAGGCTGACTTGTGGAGAGATGAGATTCTCCCTTCTTTTAGCAGTACCTGCATTTGTGGAACCCAGAATTAGGCATCACAGAAATATTGACAGGGGAAGTAGGTCTCAGTTTTGAGGTCTCATTGTAACTCTCCCTGTTTTTAAGAGGGTAATTATATCCTACATTTTTCTGCCTTTCTGTGATGGAAGAGGCTGACACCAGAAGACAGCTCCCTGGCCACAGTCAGAGAAGACAAGACAGAGGTGACCTCTTCCATCCCAGGGAATGCTCCACATGAGCAGCAAGGCCAGCAGGGAGGTGCAAGTCAGCATGACGTGTACAGGAGAGAGAGCAAGCACCTCTTCCATAAAGCCACGAACACTAAGTCATTTAACAAATCACCTCCCATTTCCAAAGCAAAGAATCAAGTGCTTAGGGAACAAATCCAATCCTACAATTAATTGCAAGGATGTGAATTGAGTGGCCATGCACCAAAGTTTACACTGATCACTTACAGGAAAGAGAAGGTTCTAATGCTAATGAATAAACAGGTCATTTATGAACAAACACTTCACTGCCTGCAGTTAACTGAAAGAAGCATTCCAACAGTGCTGTTCTTCAGCAGAGAAAATACAAATTTCTGTACTTACTTGCAGGCATAGTCTTGTAGATCAGAAACATAATTGCACACTCCCCCATGGAGGCAGTATGACTCGTAGGAAGGAGGGCATCCTACAATATCACCTTGCACAGCCTTTGTAGTGTATTCATTGCTGGCAGCAGTTGGGGGTACAGTGGATTCTGAAACAGAGGGTTTCACAAGGACATCTCAAACTTTTGGCCTCACTGGAAACATAATCTTACAAAAGAGTTCCAGAACTTCAAGGTACAAAACTAAGTAAAAATATCTAATTTCTATTAGTTATTTGTGTTTTACCTATTTTCTTATGTTGTTATCAAATTAAGGCAAACAGAAATTTAGATCAAATTACTAATTATGCTTGATTTCAGATATACAGTGTAAGACCTACAGTGACTGCCTGAGGTAGGTGTGTTTAGATGTGTGAGCCTAGCTTTGAAGAAAAACTGCACCAGCTGTCTAGGCACTTACTCTGAAGTGATTTTTGCAATGTATGCATCTTTGGCCTGTGGTAGATCTCTACCATGCATAAATTACCAGAATGAGGGGTAGAGGTGAAGGGTGACTGTATTTCATGCACTTGGAACTCAGACTCAGGAGTTTTCACAAGCAACTTGTCACTCTTATGCAGATTATTTCCAGTCTGCTGCCCTCCAGTTGATTGCATCTGTGTGTGATGGCAGATCACATTATTAATTGTTTCAGACTTGTTCAGGTACAGATAACAACATCACCGGGGCAGCAGGGTGCCCTATGAACCCAGCTCTTCAAAGGGATCTGCAGCCTGCTCTGAATCACACATGCTGCCACCTCCACAGCCAGCCAAAGTAGCTTTAAAGGTAGCACTAATACCTCTTCACAGCATGACCAGAGTGTAGACATGCCCTCACTGAAAAGGAGTGTTTTCATGCCTACTTTGATGCTACAACAAATCTATAGGTCAGAACAAAATAGCTGCATGGCAAAGAATTTCCAGCAGTAGCAGACACACCTCATCATTCTCATACAATTATGGGGCCAGTTCTATGACTCACACCAGTTTTACTGCAACGTGACCTTCAATGACATTTGAGTTTTAAAATTTCATTTGCAGGAGAACTGCCATGGCAAAGAGCCTGAATAGAAAGGGATGAGTGATTATAGTGAACCCCAGGTGTGTGTGCATTCAGCAAAGAAAATTTCATCTTGTTAAAAGAGCTTATTAGGCAAAGAACTAAAACAGTGTGTTGACATCTATGAATGCACATAGGATCAGACTGACAGATGAGGGACCTAGGAAACATTACTTCCAAGTCATGTGTCATTTAAAATCATAATTTCCTGAATGACACCTGAAACTATTGAAAGATTAAGTAACTGAAATGGGAGTGGGAATCCTGATGGGTGTCCTATTTTAAAAAGTCATAATTTCCTTGTTTTTCTGGAAAAAAATGGCTCTGTGACAATCACACAATGTCCCTCCATTGTCAGAAAGTCACTCAATCTGGAGTACAATTCACCCTGACCAAGAGGACTGACAGGGAGTAAAAGAATAAGTCACTCTCCTTTTCAGAGAATGCTGCTACCATGCTGAGGCACTAAAATGAGAGTCAGAGAGTCACTAATGCTGAACCTTCAGCAGTTCCCTTCAGTAAATTGGCAATCAGATTTTCAAAGGAGTTTCACCCTTTTAAGCAATTAGTGACTGGGTCTAAAAGACAAGATTATTCTGAAGAATCAAATGGCACTTAAATTATGTGCTAGACTTCAGCAGACTAACAGAAGGCTCAGGAAGTTTAATAAACAGAAGGGAGTTTAATAAATGGCCCAGACTAAAATTACCCTCAAAAAATGTAACTTCCAAGGAGTATTTACTTCTGCTATTGATTGTAAATGACATTTGATTGATTTGCTCTTACATTTAGAAAGTAAAAATTCACATTGAACCTTAGTATAGATATTTCCTAACTAAACTCAGATCTGTTCTCCTTAGTCCACCATAAAAGAGCCTCCTAAAGGCAATGTAAAATGGATCCACAAGCTGGTCAGGATGCTACTATACAGAGACCCTTTAGTTCCCAGGTATAACAATTTATCCAAGAGCACAGTTCTTAATTTAGGGCCACTTTGTTTTATTTGCTCACTCCGTTTACTCACTGCAACCGACTCCAGCTCCAGAAGCAGGATCAGCACACGAGCAAGTGAAGCTTCCTTCTGTATTTGTGCAGGTCATGTTCTCTCCACAGGTGTGGGACCCCATCTTGCACTCATCAATATCTGTCACCCAAACAGTCTGCAGTTAGAAGAATTAAATGCCTCAGAGCATCAGTTAAAAGGTCAGCACTTGCAGCACTGCAGTCCCCAAGCAGTGGGGACAAACACCAAAGACCTCTCCCTCTGCAAATATGCCTTCATGGAAAGCCTAAAGGAAAAGCAACCAGCATAATTCTATAGCAAGAGCATGCTGTGCTGCTGCAGAAACTCTCCACAGGGAGAAGGAGGGAAAAACTTCCCCACGAAATGTAACAAGTACAGCAGAGTTGAAGAGGAGACTTTTTTGTAGCAGATGTATTCTCCTGGCATTGCCAGTTAGAGCTTGCAGCCTGGATCCATATGTTGCATTCTTGCAGTAATCCACTGGAAGGGTTTGGCAGTGAGGAACTTCCAACCCCTGTACCACTCACCTAGTTCAGCTTGAACAAAGTTTAGGCAGAAGAAAAGTGTCTAGAAACCTACAGCTTTATTCAGTTTGTGTAAACACTTCAGTGGATGAGGCTTTGAATGACTGTGAAGAAGCTCCCTGACTGCAAGTTTCCAGGCTTGGGCCCATGTTAGGCTTTTATACACATCTCTCACCCCCATCCTACCTCCACACCCTCGTCCTGCTTCCTTCCTTCTCTGCAAAGCCCACAGCAGCAGCTTCTGCCAGGCTGGCACCTGCACATTGCTAAGAGGAAAAGCATTCCCCTCAAAGGTGAAACGTTTGGTTCACGTAGCAGAGTTTGGGAGCCCGATTCATTTTATGAACTGTCAGCAGAACAAGTGCCAGATCTACTTCGGGGAATCACAGATCTGCTGCCTCAGTTCTTGTGAAATGATCGCTTGAACTGCAGGGAATTTTTCCACAGTAAAATTAACAGGATCAAAACAATAAAGAAAATTACGAGCACTTAAAAAAATAAATAAAAGGGAAGACAACTGCTGTAGCATATTTCAAGAAATGTGATTTCACCAACACAACATGAACTCATTGTGTGTTGTCACTGGATGTACACTGCCATTCCTGTGCATGCATGCAGGTGCTTACAACTAAAGCACAAAAATCACTTACCAGTTTCTGGTTTTTATAGTACATTTCAAGTCACTGAACACAAAATTAGTTTCTGTTATGTTTACATCATAGTACGCTGCATCTTTTATTAAATGCTGAGAATCTCTTTTCTGGATTAAAAGCCACCAGGAAGATAATACACTGCTTTTCAATAACAGTAAAGGTACTACATCCTGAACAACTATACCATAGTATAGTGGTAAGTGAGACACTAAGAGCCCAGGGCTGCCTGAGGATTTGCCTTCTAGGTGATGCTGGGGCAGTAAGAGAACCTTGTCACATCTCTGTGCACTTCCATCTGCACTTCCAAACACCCTCAAAGACGTGAGCTCTGGCTCTGACCCCTGCAGGCAAAAAGCCTTCTTGATTCTTCTGCCTCCAATACTTTCCACACTCTGTCCATAATAATGATGTTGTTCTTAATTTTTCAGTCATCCTAATGAGCATTGATGAACCAAGTACAGTAAAGATTATGTAATAATTGGTTCAAAGTTAATGGGCTTTGAATTAGGCTATAAAAGAAAAAAGGAAAAAGAAAAGGACAAAAGAGAAGGCAAGACTCTCATAAAGCTCTGAACAAACTGTGCAGTAGTCAAATACTGGAGAGAAAAAGCTTCCTGTTCATATTTACCACGAAAATGGATTAAGAATTTAAGAGACGTAGGGAATGAACTAAAGACCTGGCATTAGAGCTGGATGGGAAAATCAGTGGGTCTGATTATTAACAAGACTCTAAATGTACTCCAGTTGTCAGTGTCACACCTTGAACCTCATGCCTATTAAACAGACCTGGAATTATTTGATGAGTATTATGACACACTCAATACCTGCTTTCGTTTATATTCATGGCAATGATTTCCAATAAAGCTCCACTCCTTCACCTCCACTTCCCTCCTCCCCTTCACTCTTCCTCTCTCTCCTTCTACAGCCACTAAAAAGAGTGCAAACACTGAGAGGAGATATTCACTGACAACCACAGGTTTTGCATATTGATCAGCTGCTGAGGTTGCCACACTTCAAACAGGGAGGGAGGAATCATAAAGGCAGAAAGACCCCAGCCTTCCAGAAAGAGCAGAGCCCTCAGACACGCCCATACCATAGCAATGCACTCCATCTCCAGTGAATCCTTGCAGGCACTGGCAGACGTATCCCCCTTCTGTGTTGATACAGTCGGACACGCTCCGATTGCAGCGGTCCACGCGCACCGCGCACTCGTCAACATCTGGGAGACAAAGCAATCACATGAAACCATCACCTGTCAATGAACAGAAAGATCTGCACCATGCATCTCCCTCACACTCTGCTGTCACTTTGTATTTGTGCATCTGAAGAAAATGCAAAGAGAAGGACTTTGTGGGTGTTTTTGGTATGAAGTTTGATGGGGGTGTTCTAAAATCCAAGAGAGTCAGACAGGTACTATCAACTGGAGACCACAAATGCCATTTGCTTAAATAAACCTGTTCAGAGGAAATGTCTGATCCAAAAAAAGGCTTTATGTCATAGAATCATAGAATCCATTAAGATGGAAAATACCTCTAAGAGCATTTAGAAATTCTGTTTTGCAAAAAACCACACAGACTTGAAAAGATAAATGGTTCCACGGTGAAAAAAATGTGTGCCCACTTCAGGTTAAAATTTTTTTCCCCTTCCACAGTAGCAGATTTTTCTGAATCTTCATGCTAAGCCACCAAATAGTATTTATTTTTGTTTCTAACACCTTCCTCTCTTGACCTTTATGAGAGCAAAACAATTCTTCCATTTATGTTGCAAACAAGTCCAGAAACTTAGAGATCACCCTGTGCAATGTTTTGCTCACCCTAATGAAGAAAAACAGGAAACATAAAAAGTTGCTTCTTCAGTTAACACCTCTGCTTAGACATGCAGACTTGAAGCAGTTGGGAAAAGAATAAGGACTGAAAAAACTAGGGTTTTATTTTACTTTTTTATTTTATGGCTGCTGGAGTATTTTTCTAGTGCTAGTACAAAACTAGAGCAACGCTTTTATAGAAACATTGCATAAGGAATACTAATTTTGAAGAGATTCCTTATGTCTAAATTATACATTAACTATCATGTGTATGGTCTGAGCTTTTATAATTAGTCAACTTTTGCAAATAAATACATTATACTTTTATGATCCCTTTTATGGCCTGTAATATTAATAGGATTAACACTCATGGCTTGAGGGGGAAAAAAATCGTGATAATTATCCATTTCATCTCACATGCTCTCTGCTCAACATCCCTTTCATACTATTGACCTTCCTCTGATGCCTTGCACAACAGAGCTGCCAGTGAGAAATGAGATAGATTTTCTTTCTCCCTCCCCAGTCTAAAATTTTTCAAAATTTATAATAAATAATATAATTTTTTTTTAAAGTTTATTACCATAGCATGATTTCCCCTTCCTGGTAAATCCTTTCAAACACTGGCACATAGCACCATCTTCCAGCAAAACACACTCTGCATTGACGTAGCATTCTAGTGCAGTGCAGTCATCTTCATCTAGAGCATAAGCGAAACAAAAAAAGCCCCACTAGGTTTATTTGGAAATATCAAAGGAAGTACTGCATATCTATATTACAGAAAAACAAACAAGCAAACTACTAAGAAGACCAGAACATACAGTCTAAGTTTGAAACTTAGCTCTCCAGGATTCATAATGACAAGCCAATACAATCACTGCAGCTGTTCTCTTTGTCTAGATGGAGTTGACATGTCATTTAGTATCAGGATTTCTGAATACTTTATTCAAAACCTATTGCAAAATGTAATAATCTAGTGTCACCAAAGATACGTAGAATTCAGTGGGTTTACTTTAACTTTGTTTACAGGAATGCAAAATACTTGAAAATCTAAGGGAGAGATTTTTCAAGAGTTCCAAATGAAAAATGTTTGTTCTCTAGACCAGGATAACATTATCAATTTTTGTTGATATAGCCAAGGAATATAGACACAAACTAAAAACCAGTCCTACGTGGAATAATTGCACAGAACCAAATTCTTGTTAGAAGGTTACGAGCATGAATACCTCCAGTCTAAACAAGAAGCCTTTCTTTCTTTAAAGTCTATGACTTCTTTCTGCCCTTTAAACCTGTTCAGAGCCTCAAAGTATAAGGAGGATAACCATAAGACTCTACCTGATACCATGATTTCAGCCATAAAAAATACTATTTTCTGCTTTTCCCCATTGTCTGTATCCTTAGTGCTCTGGAACACAGTCCTTGATGGTGGCACTGGCAGTACCTCCTTGTGCACAGAGACACCTCCTGAAAAAGACAAGAAAAAAGTGACATGGACTATTTAAATCTACTGAAAGAGCCTTCTGATTTTCCAACACTTGTCTACTTTCCAATAATCATGGTGGTTTTCTTTTAAAATAAATATCGATGTCCTCCCAGACTAACCTGTTTCTGACATCAAATTATTCTTGAAAGCACTCACTGGTGAGTTTTCTCAAATAAAAAAGAAATGTGACTCATTGCTCACAATACTTGTCACCATTGCATACATCTTTTTCACTGCAAAATTGTCAATGAAAAATTTATAGTGGTCAGACAATATGTTATTGTCCCAAGGACAACTTTCTAGCAGTTTCATTCTTCAGAGAAACCATCATTCCCGATGTTACAGCAAGGTGAATTTTTCCAGTGCTAACTGTCAGGATCCTCAAGGGTTTAAGGGGCATCTTTTTGGAAACTGGAGGGCTGTACCTGCTGTTGAATTGGAAGAATCCAGAGCATGACAGGCTTTTCCATCTTGAGTTTTCCTAAATCCTGGATGGCATTTGCAGTGGACAATTCCAAGGCTGTTTTCACAGATCTGATCACAGCCTCCATTCTCATACAGGCAAGGATTTGCCCCTAATGAAGAAAACCAGGAAACTTAACAAGCTGCTTCTTCAGTCAACATCTCTGTTTAGACATGCAGACTTGAAGCAGTTGGAAAAAGAATTAGGGTTGACTAAATAAAACTAGGATTTAACTTTATTTTATTTTTTTATTTAACAACAGATGCATAAAGCATAGATATTATCACCTAGCCCCTGGCAGGAAAAGATCTTAATGTACTCTGTATCTAACACATGCGCCACATTTTTTTATTATTTTATTTCCTTTAATATTTAGAGTCCTAATTTTACAAGGGCATAAGAAACCTGTGATTACCCTCTCTCAATCCTGATCTACTGAATTACTCTTTCTGCTTACAGAGAGATTATTCCCAACAGAAAATCAAATTATTTGATCAAAAACTAATAAATGTCACAAAATCTTATTATTGGGGGGGGGGGGGAGGGTGCTAATAGACTAAGATAAATAGGCATTAGAAGACTGTGGTAGCCTCATGGCAATTGATCAGCATCTATTCTTGGGCATGAACATAAATCTGTCAGCAGTCCCAGGACACACGCCCAGATGATGCTTTCAATAAATGCCAGTCTGACTATGCAAGGCTTTTTAAAGAGCCTGTTTCTGAGAAGATAATCCTCTCCCCAGGGACATCTATTCTTCTGATACCAGTGAGCAAGGGGAGGCTGGAAGGGAATGACTGCTGGGTTTTTGCAGTGTACCTGGTTTCGCCAAAGGATGAACTACAACCACTGATGAGGGTCTCAGCATGCTGCCTCGAAGACGTACCCTGTTTTGGCCAGTCTTCTTGTCCAGCCTCACCAGTGACGGCCTAGCCCAGTCAGAAATCCACAGGTGGTCCTCAAACACCGCTACAGCAAAAGGGTGGCCTAAAAAGACATTGGGTTTATCACTTCCACATCTGGAGAGCATACACAAGAAAGCCTGTAAAGGAAAGCATTATCTGCATGTAGATAATTTCTAACACAGGGGCCTAGGCACAGCCAGGGCTCCAGAGTGATTCCTGGAGAGGGATAAGTGTCGGTGAAAAATGGACCACAGGCATGCGTTACTTGTGCTCTCAGCAAAGGAGGCTGTGACGCTTGCCTGGCACAGCACAATCTCTACTTCTGGTGACTTCCAACCAGATCTAGTTCGCAAGGTGCTTCTACCTCACACATCACCATTTCTTCAGGCAGCCTTGGGACCAGCCTTTCAGAACTGCAGTAGCTCCCTCCTCTGCCTCTAAGTGGCCCAGCAGAGAGCAGCTGAGGTGCACAGTTCTTTCTGCAGTCTTCACGTAACAAGGAGAGAAACTCCTGGCATGTGCCATCCTGCTTAAGGGTCCTGGCACAGGGCAGCCTGGGAACTACAAACACTGCAGCCACTGACTCCTGGTAGGGCCCCAAAGCCAGTGTGTGCCCTCTGCAAGTGCCAAAATACACACAAGTGCAGTGCAGAGGGCTACACGTGCCAGCTAGTATAAACCACAGGAGGCAATAGGTCATCCAGGGAGCTTCCTCTCTTTCACTGATGACAACAGGATCCTGGAGACCAGCTTCAACCAGGCATCTAGCAATTACATAACTAACAGTAGCTGTGAGAAATTCCACCCCAAGTTCAGAGCACAGCAATTTTTCCTTGGTGCACTAGGAAAACTCAGATCCCTAGTTTGACTTTCAGATATAAACTCAGCAATTCAGGATTCAAAGGACACTTCCATATGGCAGACATAAAGGTATTTACAAAATGATTCTGACTCTTTCTAATCTCTCGTGATAGAAAATTGGCATTAGTCCATATGAGACTCTGCATTTTGTTTTTTCTATACACTTAGAAATCTCCTGCTTTCAAGGTAGCCTTTGGGCAAGCTTTTTGCAGTGGCACACATGCAATTTTTCCATGGATGTACACTTGGCTTCAGAGTGAATGCTTCCTGGCTGAAGCAGGTGTGCTTTGCTGTGGTCCTTACAGCCTGAGTGTGCACTGCACTCTGTGCTGCTGCAGTCTGAGGCCCTCTGGAAGGCATGCTTTGTAAGCATGTGATTTTTATGATTTGTGCTTTTGCTTCTTGATGTAGACCTCAACTAGGTGATGTTTAATTTCAGCAATGAAATTGGGATCCCAATATGCATTATCTTAAAAAAAAAAAAAAAAAAAAAGTTTGATAAAAATCTAAGGCAAGGAAACAAGAAAACAAAACAACAGATAAATAGATCCTTGGGGAAGAAGTATGTGTTGATATATCTTAAATTCACCTCAAAAATAAATTGAAAAAACCAGTCCTTTACAGAAAAAAAAAAAAAAGGTAAGACTGTTTAGGTGTTCTTTAGTGTTATTTTGAAGAGTGTATTGTTGGCACCTCACTGTCTCCACTGATCCATGCTTAACCACTGACCTTGGATCTTACCTTTTCTTCCCATTAAACTTAAGCAGGCAGACCAAGATATACATACTGTCCCCACCCAAACATTTGCTCACAATTTTAGAACCCATAGTTTGCATTATTCAAAAAGAGCACCCTGCTTTTACTAGAAATTTTTTAGCCTCTTACTTTGTGAATACATTAATTATCAGAAACAGAAGTGTAGTGTCGGTCAATGGAGATAGCAGGAACAGTGCAAATGAAACCCGCTGCACAAACAAAGGGGATGATTGTGTTCTTCTTTGCCTTGGGCAGGTGATAACAGGCTGTTTGACTTACAGCTGAAAACGTGGTTAGGCGGAAGAGCAGGAACAATTTACCTAATTTGAATGCAGGTCTGCTGAATAGCTCTCAGTACAGGGGCACTAGAGGGAGCTGCTGTAATAAAAATTCATGTTACAGCACAACACCTATGAAGAGGTGCCACCTTCCTGTCCTCCAGTGTACAGCTGTTCAAGAGCAAAAACTGAATTCCAATCTTCACTAACAGCATTAGTAAATGATCAGGACATGCTTCTCTAAATTCATACACCTAAAGGTGCTCATCTCTTTTGCTTCCTTGCATCTAGATGTTGATGTCCTACTCTCTCACCTCCAAACAGCCATGTCACTGCTCCTTTCTCATAGTCCATGTTTCTACAGGGCTCCTAGCTCTCCTTCTCTGTTTTCTCTCTGTAAGACATTGTCTTATGCCTCATGGAGAAACAAAACAAAACTTTGATCAGACTTCAATGTCATCCTTTGCAGATCTGCTGCAAGGTACGCAAGCAGCATACAACAGAATATGCACAGCAGGGGAAGAGAGAGGAAGGCTGGAAAGTCTCTCTTCTCAGGCCTTTGGATGTCTTACAAACTGGACAACACTGATTCTTCCTGGACCTCACTCTGCTCACGTTCAAAGGAGTGGAAGGGTATCTGGCTCAGGTGATGAACACAAGCCTTCCCACACCACAGACTAGAACAGAGGCTGCTCGACGGAGCAACAATAAAGTCGCCCACAGCAGTAACAGTATTGGGCTCCCAGTCCTCCCTCTGCCCATGCTTTGTATACACACCTTCAAAATGGTCCCCAGAGAGATCCCAGGATCAAAAGGAATTGTCCTCTCCAGAAACTAATTCGCCATGTCAAGATTCTTAAACAAATGGCTTACTTTGGATATGTCAAATCAGTTCCTTGTTGCTAACACTTTTGTTCTCTTATTCCAGAACAACACAGTTATGTGTTAAGCAGTAGAAATCTCAGTCATAAAAGCAACAATCAGTTTGCAAAACAATTTTTCTTTTTCTATCCATTGTGTGTTTAGAATCATTCCAGTGTTCAACATTGCAGATGCAGGTTTGCTGCTCAAGGACCTTAACGACCCAGATTAATTCCCTTTCTTCTTACAGCAATGTAACTCACTGATGCAATAAACACAGCAAAACCTGAATTAAACTAAGCAGCCATGCATGGGAAAAGCAAACTACTTTTTTAATTATTATTATTTTCATTTTTCTGTGAAGGCAGAGAAAACTTCTGTGCGATGCAAAGTGACTCATTAATAAAAGCAGAGAGTGTTAGGAAGATATACTTTTGCTAAAATGACTAAAAGGCAGCTGGGTAACAGATTGAAGAACTTAAGTGCTGTCATTAACCTCAACATGGCATGGGATGCGCAGCCAGTAGATTCCACGCACATTTGCAGATGCACACGCACATGGGCAAGCAGCAGTAGGTAATGATCAACTCCAAAGCCTCACCTACATCATTCTGTGCAAGAACTCGACGACCAGAGCCATCCAGGTTTGCACTCTCAACCAGGGCCAGTTTAGCATCACACCAGTACAGCTTGTCAGCCAGGTAGTCGAGAGCTATTCCACTGGGCCACACCAGGCCAGTGCTGGCCACCACCTGGCGATCGAAGCCTTCTAATGAAGAGCTGTCAATCCGCGGGCTGACCCCCATGTCAGTCCAGAATAATCTCCTTCAGAAAACAAAAGGAATGCAGGAAGTCAGTAAGTAAATGTTTGTCCTCTTCTCCATGGAGTTCTTTCAAAGCAGAAAGGTCAGATCAGAGCAATACAGCCCTGACTCACAGGAGAAAAAGTGCACGCTTCAAGCAAGCATATTGGCTGCTGATCTTTTCACACTTGCCATAAGGCTCCAGGTGATTACATTGGGACTTATGCAGAATCCTCACTCTGTTCACTGGCAAGAAACCTTTGGAAAACAACTACTGACTATCCTAACTGCCAGCTCTTCAAATCTGCTTTTTGATTTTCCATGTGACAGCTGATGGTAGTTTAGCAAATCAGACAACAAAAAATGATGCATTAGCCAGAGCCTTGTCTAAACAAGGGGGCAACAATGCACAAATGAAACCAAAATTACCCATTACCCATTAAAAACAAGCAAGAGTAGGCAGGTTGTTTAAAAAAAAAATAAAGTGTTTCAGGCTCAGAATCTTTCTTCCTTTAATAAAATCATGATTCTCGGGGTCTTCCTCTAGAGTGCTGTGTGTTATTCACTGTGTGTTTAGCAGTTTTAAATGAATGGACAGTGCTAGAAGGCAACCAAATATGGGGATAGCTAGAATTGCAAATAGTGCTTGAAGTTCAGGCTCATCTTCACAAGTATCAGTTGCCTCTGTGGGGTTTACTGAAATAAACCAGGGATTCTCTTAGCTTTATTTACAGAAGCAGTTTTGCTCTAACAAATGCAGGGATCAGGATTTTCAAGAGCTCTAATTGTGTTTCACATCCCTCTTTAATATTTATAACTGTAGACATTGCCATAATATCTGTTATATCTGTTCATCCTTTCACCATTAACTTTCTAAAAGGGAAGGTTTTAGTGATATTTCTTCCTCCCTTTCCCCTTGCACTCTTTGCCTCTACTAATAAACAATCTTCTAGAACCTACCTTTCTTCAAATTTTTTCCTGCAAAATATCTCTATAGCATTCAGTCTTTACTTAAAGATCCAGGGCAAGGTAACAAAACACCCTCTCCAACCCCACTTCTTCCTTTGATTCATCAGCATTTAGTTATAGCAGGATATGAGATTCAAAACAAAATTTTAAAAACAGACCAAACAGATTAAAAATGCTCCTCCTAAAAGTGTTGACTGAAATCCATGAGACTTTGCCATTGATTGAAATAGCCAGAATTACATCAAGATTTTAAACACCTGTGGTCATTTCAAAACTAGATAAGAAGATACAAGGTGCATTTAAAACAACAAACCTCAAGAACAATAAATTAGGTTTAGTTTCCTCAGAAACTGAAACATGGACAAAAAAAAATGTCCATTTTGTAAGCACTACTGGTTAAAAGTGATTACCTTCTACACACTAATATGGAACCATCAAAGTTTGTATTGTGGCACCTACGGCTGTCAGAGTGACCTCAGTTGCTCAGGCTTTTCTTTAGCTTAAACTGCATGCAGCATCATTAATGCTCCTATTCCTTTCTTCTAAAATCTCTATGAGAAATTAGCATGTCCCAACTCACGAAAGAAATCCTGCAATAAAACTTTACAGTTCACACAATTCTTCAAGGCAATGACGAACCCAGCACAACACTAATGCACTTTTTGACTGCCAAAAGGGCAAGGCTTGCACACTCATTTTTTTAAATCCTCCACAAGTATTACATGATTTATTGTGTTTATCACTCCTTACTTAGCAAATGGGTGAATGGCAATCCCTCGGGGCTGGGAGAGATCATCCCAGATGATCATTTTTCTTTGCATTCCATTCAGATTGCTCCGTTCAATGCACACTTTCCTGCAACACACAGAGCACTGTTAGGTCCTCCCTGCTGTCTTTTTAATTAACTTCTTGGGCAGAATGTGCTAAGATTTTGCATTGCTTTAGTTTAGCTGTAATAAATAATTTCACAGCGACAGGAAGTAATCCTGCTAATGTGGGATGTCTCGTTGTTTTATCAACAAGTAATTCATGTTTCAGCTTCATTATCTGGTCCAGGGCATAATGATAAAATACCTGCTGCTCTGCAGAAGACATGAGGTTCTCCTTCTTTGGGTGAAAAATTAATTGCAAGTATGATCACTAATAGATAAATGTTAGCTTTAAAAGGAGTCAGGAGGAAAACCAGCTCCTAACTGAATACCATTACCAAATGTATAAAAAATCTTCTTAAATTGGACTTTTACATAGCATTTTTCATCCAGAAATCACTGGTAATTTTGCATATTACATCTATTTTACAGGAAAGGATGAGGCTAAGTTTCTTAATATTACTCATAAAATCTGTGGCCAAGTCAAGTACAGAATCTACATTGCCAATCTTCCAATTCACCTTTTTTTCCAGAAAACTGATTTTATTGCTGCAATATTTGCCTTGCCAAACAAATATCAGCCTCTACCTGCAAGCAAGCCTACAGCCTTCCACACCTCTTTGAACCTTCAAAGAAAGGCCTCCCAGAGATGGAAGGAGAAATGTATTCCTGCAAATGTGAAATTCAAGCAGGTAAGTGCAGAGGTTGAGAAGAAAGTTGCAGGTTCAAATTTTCACATTCTCCCTGAATTTCTGTCTTATGAAGAGAAGCGCCATAATCTCCCACTTCACAAGAAACACTGGCATATTTCTACAGCAGCACAATCATATGACAAGATTGTACCTAAAAGCAAGGAAGTGGACTAGCAGAATATTTAAAATGGAGAAGGAGGGTCATCTAACCATTCAAAATTAGTTTTTATTGACTAATGAATTAAAGATCGTATTGAAACCTCATGACCACTCTTCAAGGAGTCTTCATTATCTGTTGTGATCCCACACTGCCTTTTCATCAAAGGTCAGTTTTGTTTCCCTCTGAAAGGTGCTCATATTGTCTGGCAGCAGTCATTCCTCTTTTATCAGAGAAAATTGACATAAGGCTCTCCAATAGCAAGATTCTAGCTGCCAACAACACTGACTTCTGCCCAAGAGGTACTCAGTATAGTAATATTCTTTTTTCATATGTGTATATGTATATGCATATATAAAGATATACCTATACACACACAAACATTCAGTGTATGCATATTAAAAAAAAAAGGAGTGTAAGCAAATGCATTAACATGCACATGTGCACATACATATATGCATATATGCAGTGCATCCTTTGGATTCCTTGCAACTGAGTCCAAACCCTCGCTTCTTGGAAAGACAAAGATAAAAAATACAATAGCCGATTGCAAGTGAGCTCCCAGCATTTTAGTTTTAAAGAATCTTCCAACCGTACATACTTGAGACTACAACTATTCAATCAGACTGTGAAGCACTACTGAATTAGCGTGATATTGCAGCTATTTCTGTATCACCAGTTATTTATTCCAAATATTTTGTGGCATGCTTGAACATAAATGCACTGTGGAGCATGTACCCTCTGTCTGTCCAGTACAATTTACGGTTAATCCAGTCCACAGCAAGGCCTTCAGGGGTATCTATAGCTCCATGAATAACCTTTTCACGATCTGAACCATCCAGATTAGCTCGTTCTATCCACTTCAGTGCAGTGTGGGCAAAGTAAATCTGTAAATAAATAACAGACAGACAAGGTGCCATTAGTTCCCATCTCACTTTCTACTCTACCTCCCCTGTCTGGTAATTCCATTTCTAAAATACCTTTTTCCATCTTGAAAATTCACTAAACTGCTTATTCACAAAAGGCTGCACAGGTAACCTGTGATCCCTGATCAAATAAAAAGGCACTTATCCTTCAACCAGGATGACTTCTACAGGCAGCTTGTGCTTAGCTGTAAATCCTGGTTGCCCTATATACAGCCCTCTGAATATCCTGTGGTTTTGTTCCAGCCAGCAGCTACTTCACATGCAGAACAGCTGAGGAAGCAAAAGCAGGAGCAGGCAGAAAGAAGCACATGGTCATTTCACTGGCTGCTCCTGTTGAAAAGAGAGAAGTGTGGAGAAGATAGTGGCATTCTATGTATATCAAGGAGCTGGGAAGGGGAAAAGGAGTTATAAAATTTGCTTCTATTTTTTTCCACTCTTCCATCCTGCAGCAGTCTTTATTTTTTACTCGGTATCTATTCAATAAGGCTCCAACATTTCCAGGAGAGGTTTCTTAGTTCGGGCTCAAAAGAAAAGTTCCTTGCTGGTGGGGAAACAAGGTCTGCATTTTCCAAGGGTGTGTAAATTTTGTCTTGTATCCAGTACCAGAGGGAGCCAAACACTGCATGGCACAACCATATGAAAAGCAATGCTGAAGCTTCCTTTATTCAATACCCTGGGAGCACCAAGGGGGTCTCAGCCCTGTGCTGACAAGACCAGCTCCTGCAGCTTGGCTGGCTCCCTGCGTGTTCCCTCACCCCTGTCCTGCCCACCCAGCCCCACAGAGGGGATCCTGGGGGCACACCAGAGCCACTGGCACAGCTGATCCACAATTGGCACAGCTCAGGACAACTGCTGCCTCTCCAGCAGGGCTCTATTTCGGGAGCAGGTGGCGGTGATCCAGAAGTGCCTGAAGTGCTCCTCCTGTAAATGCAGATCTGGTAACATCCACA
Organism: Petroica traversi; assembly: GCA_025920805.1. Taxonomy (NCBI): domain Eukaryota; kingdom Metazoa; phylum Chordata; class Aves; order Passeriformes; family Petroicidae; genus Petroica; species Petroica traversi. Next base: position 10,178,064 of record JAHLSL010000020.1, read on the forward strand.
CTTGTTTAGCTGTGTCCATCTTGGCCTTGAGATGCTTCCAACAACTAAACTGAGCTCCTCATCAGCTTTCACTGTACCATCCAGGATTTCTTTGCAATGCTTTTACAGTGTAAACAAGTCTCTCCATGGGAAAATATAACTATCTGCCACAGAAGGTTTAGCAAAGCAGCTGAACTCCTATTCTTCCCAAGTCTGCAGGAAAGGAGTAGGACACTAGGATATGGCCACACAGACAAACAGGTCTTTGTACATAGAAGACTCCTGCTTCCAACAGCACTATCTAGTACTTGAGGAATACGTTTTGGAAGAGCAACAGACTCCGTGAGCATTCAAAAATTTTGCTCAATAATATCAGGACGTGGGAAATAATTCTTTTTAAGATTACTCTTACATTTAGTAGGGACCATATGGCTGTACAGAAAAAAAAAAATTACTTTTGCTTGTAGCACTACACTGTGGAAAAACCCCACAATGTATTTCCAGAGAACAACACTGCAGTGTTAATGGAGAAAACTTACCAATCACACAAAAATTCTTTGAAATTGAAATCATGCCCAGAGTTTAGAAATCCAAATTCTCTGTGAATTTTCATTTTTCAATGTACAAAAAATAAGTAATTAAAGGATGAAACTATTCAACTAATGTTTGGCAGCCTGTACCAGTTGTGCTCCTAGACAGGCAGCAGAACAACGAGCAGCATAACATGTAATCCAGATCACTGACAGAGGAAAGGTTAAGGCACATGAAAGCTCAATCCTTTTGTCCTTGCAACACTCCAGAATCCTCTCATTTTTAATGCCTTACCTTATTTTCCACCGGGTCAGAATCCAGAGCTAAGACTACTCCCATCTGCCAGTCAAGTAAACTTGTATAATCTGTTCCATCAAAACTGATCTGGCGGATATCTTGGCCATTTGCAAATAACAAAAATGGCTTAGGACCTGTTGATGAAAATTTGCCAGCGTATTAATTGCCCTAAGTTCAAAGTGATCTCTAACTTGCATTACTACCTAACTAGCATCGTAAATAATTAACAGTAAAAGACAAAACAAGGAATAGAAGCACAAAGAAATAATGACAATTTTCCTACACTCCACTTGCCTCAGAAATTAAAGATAAATGTAAATATAATTTTACAGCATTAGCTTCAACATTTCTGAGAAAACCAGTCAAAATGCAGTCCTGTTGCATCTCACTCTGAGTGCCTTAGCCTCAAGGCAATCATCCCTCTGCATTTCACAGCATCACCATAAATGCCAGAACAACTTGACTTTTGCATAAGGAGAAGCCTTTTCTAGCAAAAGCAAGAAAAATACTGTCTTCCAAAAAAAAATAAATATTTCCTCTTATTTAGGTACGAATCAAAAACTACTCTTTCTGTGTCTGGAATCCAAACATGCACATCAAACACCTTGGCTTCCTGGGACCAGTGGGGAAGAAATATCCTTGCATGGAAAGTCCTTTAACAGACTATTCTCTACCCCATTCTCCAAATACAGAGACTTCAGTCCCAGGTCTGTAACACTGGACAGAAACTATGCCTGTGAAGGCACAAAGCCCTGCATACTGCAGAACAGACCTCCACAGGTGGGAGCTCAGAGTGAAATGTTGAAGATGGATCACAGATTGTACCTTCTGTGATGGAGACCAAACCACATACTGGTGTTGTTCTGGTTTATTTCCAAAATAGTTCATCATTCCTAGCATCTAATACTTCCCAAGTTTCACAAAGTAACCTAAATTCAGTGCAAAAAGGGATCCCAGTCGTGTCATCCACCTTAAAGGACTCCAGATTTTGCTTTTATTGGCAGAAGTGTACAGGCATACCAAGACACTGACCTATAGCAGTGCAGTGCTTTCTGTCTCGCTGAAGTTTATATCCAGGGAAACAAGCACACTCCCAGGAGGATGGGCTTAAAGAAGAGCATATCTGGCTGCAGCCACCATTATCTGGAGAGGTACAACCTTAAACAGAGCATTTGTAAAATTTTACTGTGCCGTTCTAAAAAAAAATAGAATACAACAAAATCAGAGGTATAAGAGAATGGTTCACTTGCTCAGGATTTCTACAGTGCAAATCATCTCAGTTACTGGTAGATTTACCAAAAGGCCTCCTGGTAGAAGCCTAGTGGAGTGAAAACAAATTAGTAGTAACTTGTTCCTAAGTTTTCCTGAAAACTTACAACACAAGATGGTGTGTTGTAACACAAGATGGGAGGGTGGGATAAATAAAAAAAGAGTATTTAATGTGTTACAGAGAACTCTTCTTCTATGCAAATCTCATCCCACCTACAGCAGATTAATAAATTTTATCAGACTTTGCACTCCATGCAAAGAAATGGCAAAGTTATGCAATTGTCTCCCTAGAAGTTAATTAGGCTAGGATAGGAAATCAATACTTTCTGATAAACCCAAGATTCCATGTAAAAAGAAACCATTCTTGTTTTTATTCTTTCTCTTATATTCTCAATACCAACATGAGCTAGCAAAACAGAAATAAAAACTGAGTTGATGCATAAAGTACAGTTCAGATATGAAAAGGGTTAAAAGGGAAAGAGGCTTTTTTTCACAGTATAAGGCTGTCAGTAGTGGAGCTACCTCAAACCTTAAGACTGAAAAGATGCTCTGAGAAGCTACAGTCCTCAGAATTTGGAAATTGCTGAAATAGAGTGTGGTAGCTTCAAGTATTCTGACTGCAAAAAATTCCATTTGTGGGTAAGTTAGAGTATCTCTGAACATGGGCTCCATGATGCCTATAAAGTTTTCTTCAGGTTTCACCCAAGCCTTAATACATATATTATTGTACATATATTTCCTTTCAAGTATAAATTTTAGATGTCTCCCACAACAAAAAATCTACAACATGCCTTGATCTGTCCTGACAACAAAAGAACTTGGCCAGCAAATAGTGGATGTTGCTGCTACTAAAAATCTATTTAAAAATGAAGATGAGTACTACTCAGCACTCAAAGCACCTTAGACTCTATTGCCTTTTATCTTGTACAATCACTTACAGCTGTTCAAAATGAGTGTAAATGCCTTCATTCACTTCTGGCTCTTGGTGAGCCTGGCAGCCACTTCAACTAGAAAAAATGTTACTTACCTGTGCATGTTTTGCCATCCGCTTTGAGTACTGATCCTTCCAGACAAAAGCAAACAGGGCCTTTAGATGTTTGAAGGCAGCCATGACTACATCCAGTGTCATTACTTGTACACTTAATTAGCTCTACAGTGATTTAAGGAGGAAAAGAAATCCTAAATGATGATAAAAAAATTTACTGTGTCCCCAATAAGACATGTTAACACTTTCTTAAATAGAAAAAGAAGGAGAAAAAAAAAAAAGAAAGATAAATGAAATATATAAATAAATAAATGTGTGGTGTCAAGAGTGCCACACTTCTGCAGTCTTTTTGTTGTTTGTTTTCCTTTGTTTCTCTTTTTCTTTTCCAATTTTTTTTCCATACTTTCTCCTAATTATAGCTCAGGAGATAGCTAATACAGCTGAGTCCTGAAGCCATTATTCTTATCAGCCTTAAATTTTTCCAAATTCTCTGAAGTCATCAAAGTGTCATCAAAATAGAAGTACTTTTGAAAACTTTCTTATATTTCATCAAAATAGCTTTTTAAAAGTACAAGGAATCGATACTGAAAGAATAAGTATAAAAGACAAAGAGAATGAGAAAGAAATACTTTCCTACTACTCCAAGGAATAATAAAACAGCTAGAATCAATGAAAACAGGAGATGAACCTTCTAGAAACACAACTACATGCCTTAGTTTCAATTTTAAAAGTAAAAAGGGCAAAATCCTAGGGCCTGGCAACAGCTTTCCTTTACTTGTTATTAGAAATATTACAGTGCCAATATTTATTTTTTTTAATTTCTTTAATGCAATTTCACAACATGTGCTCCTTACACCTTCTGCATTGCAGTTCTCCTTCTCTTTGTATCAATTCTTGTGCCATAAGACTGGAATTAATGCAAGATTCCCTTATAAGAATCAGCTGTACACATTGGCTTAAATGGTGCACAGCTCTTGCAAATTTTGCTTCTCCAGGGCAACTCATTCTGGACTGGTCTATTCTGACCACTTCAGCACAGAGACTAGGGCCCAGAAAATTCAAGTTTCTTTCTGACCAGAGCCTGTGGCTTTAGATGAGTGGCTTCATAAGAACTTGGAGAACAAAGCATCGAAATCTCTGGCCAGCATTTGGACTTCTCATCTTGTGTGTGTGTCTCTCTCAAGCCTCACACTTGGTGAACATCTGCCTTGTGCTGCAATAATTAAGGAGTTATGCTGTCCATGCTGCACCCCTAGCCCATGTTAGAAAAACACCATTTTATGTCTAATTTGAGCCACCCAAAATGCAGGCATACAATTCAAGCTGGTCATCCAAAGTAGGACTGAGTTGTACAGTGTTTAAGTGTGGTTTTAGCTGCAAAATGATATCCCACCTCCCAATAACCTACCAAAATGCAGCACTCCCATAGATCTTCTGCCACAGTTGGCTGCCTTCTGCAGCTGTCCCACACATCCTGGACCCTCATATTTGGGTCACTGAATCCTGCTCCTTGTTCTCTCTTAGTAAAGAGGAAGAAGTGGCTCTTGCAGAATCATAGAATACCTTGAGTTGGACAGGACCCACAGAGATCATTGAATCTAACTCCTGGCCCTGCCCAGGACTCTTGGAGTCTGAAATAGGCTGACTGCTAGATCCTGTTAGATTCTATGGCTATATTTACTCTCCAATAGTGATATTTAATATACCCCAGGTCCTGATCCTGCTGTGATCCACACTGAACTCATTGGTATGCACTGGCACTCCTGCCTGGGGCTTATTCCAATATTTTATTTCCTTACAAAAAAAGTAGAGGAACCTTTGCCTATGCATTAGTTTTATTTCAAAAGTGACTGACAGTATCCCAAGATCTCAAAACCTGGAATTATCTCACATTTTATGTTCTAGACTTACTTCAGAAAGGTTTAATTCGTTTGTAGACTGAGCATAGGCACCTAATTCCACTAATGTCATACAAATTAGCAATGCTATCAGCCCTGATCTGAAAAGAAAATATGTGATAAAATACATGAAAGCTGTGAACTACTCCTTCAGGGGAGGAAAAAAACCCAAGTCATGTCTCCAGACAGCCTAATCTGAGAAGAAGTCTCCAGAGAGAGCTCTTCTCAGATTAGGCTGTCTGGAGACATGACTTGGGTTTTTTTCCTCCCCTGAAGGAGCACGTACAAATTCTCACGTGTGACTTATGCTTCCTCAAACATGACACCTGAAATCAGTTCACTCTGATTAAGCCGATCCTGCTTACATAATGAGGGATTGGAAGCACACAGAACTTCCAGCAGTTCCAGTGTTAAATGAGGACTCTCTCCCATAGGATGCTCCAAGTGTGTGTGTGTTTCAGCTCCTTACCATGGCACGTTTTCCTGTCAGGCAGCAGGACAAAGCCTCTCGGGCAGGTGCAGTAATAGGAGCCAGGGATGTTCACACAACCCAAAGTGCAGCCATGATTCCAGAAGCCGCATTCATTAATGTCTGGGGAAAAAAAATAAAAGAGAAACTTGTTACATCTCAATAACATAATCAACCAATGTTAGGGAATAGATTAATGAAACAAAGTAACTGTCTGAAAAAAATACATCCTTTTTTTTGCATTCATTTCACAAAAAATGTATGAAAACAAGTTTGCAGACCTCATTCAAAGGAGTGTTAAAAATGTTCCAGCAAAAGATACTTGTGCCCAGAATAGATGCCTATCAAAAAGATGCCTTTCCACACAGATTCCAGTATAATTTAAGTCCTGTGCCCATCCAAAAAAAAAGGTTAATAGACACCATCTTAAAACAAAAATTATTTTAAAAAATTAGGTTTCAACATGACTTAAGTAAAAGCCTCAAAACACAAGTGTATTAAAAGTTGAAATTCAGAAATCAAACCTGATGAATTTCCTGAGAACTGGAATGCTGATGCTCAAGCAGATTTATAGATCCTGCAAGCTAGGAATTTTGATGCCATTATGTCTTAGAAAATCTGGGCATGTAATGAAAAAGATGCTTTAAAAAGTATTATGTTTCATATTATTAATAGAGATTTTAGATTTTTAGTAAAGCAATCCAGATTAAAATATTTAGATACATGTTAAGAACTTCTGTCTTTTTTGAAGTGGTACTTCAGATAGACATCTTGTTGTTGGATTATTAAATGTTTCATTTTTGGTGTTACATCGAGTTTCATCCTTATTTTAAAATTAAATTAGCACACATAAGCATGTGTACTTATCTGAAGCTCCTTTACCTAGTCAGACTAAGACCAAAATTTCTCACAAGAATAGCATCTGTGACACTTTTATGTGTCTCTTTTTAAACTATTTCAGAGCTTGGAAGGACACAAAACTGAAATGGCACACTGAAATTTTTAAAACTTCATAGTAATTTTTCATACTCGAGATAATAAGTAAAAGAACAGAAGAATTTTTTCATATGATGGAATAAAGCTGATGACAAATTCATGTATTACCTTCACAAAACTGTTTATTTCGACTTAAAATAAAGCCACTAGAACATTTACACCGATGATTCCTTGAGTCTGGCCTGCAGATTCTTCTTCTGCATTTTTCTCTGTTCAAATCACAGATTCCTTTTTCTGAAAGAACAATTACAGTGTAAGAAGAATGGAGTTCTTATCACATTAACCTTTCAGTAGAAAGATGGTAAGAGATTTTCTTCTCAACATCTTCTTTCTCAACCTGAGGAATTTCTTATTAATACAAAATAACTTCTTTTTTTTTTTCCATTGGTAAAATCAGGTAGAGAACAATAACTATAAAAATGAAAATACTTGGAAAAGTAGGAGTAGGTGTGTGCAAACAATCATTTCAAGATCTGTGTCAGCACAAGCAGATCTAGAGACAGCCAGAACTAGGGGATGGTTTGGTATGGGACCATACCTATAGCGACTATGAAAAGGAAAATTCAGGTTTCACACACCCCCAGTCCTGCACAGTATTATATATTACTCTGTAAAACACTCAAAAATAAGAATGATAGAGGGGGAGCACACATGCACAAAAAGAGAGAGAAGAGAGATTTTTAAAAGACAGACAGCACCAAAGACTGTTCTCATTATTCTTATTATTGGACGTTATATTAGAGTATTATTACCACATTATCACTCATATTATTTAACAAAAAAGATAACTGGGCAGATCATAATGACCATGTCTCATCAGGACCAAAAGTATTAGTGCACTCTAGAAAATCTTTGTATTGAAGTGGACTTATGAGAAATACAAGCATTGTCAATGTTGAACTCCAATTTCAAACTCAGAATCTTTCTTGAAAGGAAAAGAAAAAAATGTGCCCAACAGATCCTCAAGAGCTCTCCTATTTCTCCTGCTTCACAGAAAAAGCTACTCTAGAATCTTTTTTCACGGGAAGGACTTGCAGAGTCTCCTGACTGTGCTCAGCTCTCTTTCTGGGCTGGTGCTTTCACAGATGTGCAGCACTCATTATTTTATTTTTGTCTCCAAAATTATTATTTTTGTTTTAATCTTCATAATCTCCCTGTGGAGTTCCTTGCCCCTTTCCCAAGCCAGCAATAGATGAACTGCTGCTGCTGAATGTGGGTGTGCAGCCACACAAAATATTCTTTTTGCCCTGGGTAATGTGTGTGATGGGCTCAGAGAGGCAAAGAAATGCAAATGTACAATGTAATATTTTAGTGCTGTGTCTGATTCACAGTCTAAAGTCCAAGTGATGGAAAACTGCATAATATTTAAGCTCCAAGTTTATTCTTCTGCTAGCCACAACAGAGGAAAAGTTGGCTCCTTGGTGTAATGACGGTTCACATCTATAAAAATAGTAATATATAATTTCCCAGGCAGACGCTGCAGCTTGGCTGCAGACACAGACACCTTGCACACATTTGCATCCAACTGATTCAGTCTTCTCCAAAAAAGGTCATATCATTAAATATAAAACTATGAATGGATGATTAGAAGGATATTATCTATGTTATTCAGCATGTTATCCCTTAAGAGACTTGAATTTTGTGAGACTTGTGTGATTTTAGCTGAGCCCCTCATTTTGTAGAAGTAGTTTTGAACTGGACACAATCTTTTTCTACTGCCACTGAATCAGGAGCATACAGTAGTGGAGAGTCTAATCTTCAATAAAGAACCCATTAGAATGACAAAAGTGCAAGTGCATGCAACCACAAAACAACAGAATCCAGAAACAAGACCACATTCAAGATTGTATCATATGCTTCTCATTTTTCTGATTTTTCTCTCCATGGTTGTACCATTACTGATCTAAGAGGTCTAACAGCATCTAAGACACCTGGCAGTTACAAAATAAATAATAGAAGCTGTAGTTTTGCCATCTGGACAATCTCAAGAAGACATTTTTGACTGAATAAGTACTAGAACTCTATGTAGCCATGCCAATACATAAAAACCCAATCACATTTCAAAGTTTAAAGAGAGTAATGATTAAATTAAAATTACAAAGCTTATAATGTAATATTTTCTGGGAGCACACCATTACAAACCACACTTTCTAACTTGCTTGTGTTTTGTGGGGTTTCCCCTCCCCCATCACCTGTCTTGCATGGAAATATGTATAATCAGATATTGGCCTGATGCTAGTATCTTACACTGGAAAGAAACACAACATAATTCCCCCAAAAAAACCCAATTTCCAAGCATACTGAATATCATTAATCTGTTAGGAAAGATTATTTTCAAGGATTCCAGAGTCAGTATTTGAGAATTTAAGGTATTTCAGCTATTTTATGAACATATATTAAAAATTCTACACCAAAATTGTTCTGTGGGGTTCCAAGAAACCCATAGATGAATTAATGCTCTTCTCTCTGCTTGGCCCTGTTCAATCCAAGGAAGTCATTTGAAAGAGAAAGGGAAGAGGGACATGAGGAATTTAAGTAGCAAAGTAAATAATTCAAATTCCAGTAAAAAAATCAAATCCTGTCATTTGCACACTTCTCCTAAATTCCCTTTTCATCTGAAGGAGCTCACTAGTTATTTGCTTTAAAGAAGGGTTGATAATTCACAGCTGACTACGTTGCAATGTACATTTTCTTAGCTTGTACAGAGCATCCAATTAGTCTAGGTATGCTTTTATCTCCAGGTTTCTCTGTTGTAAGATCAGCTATAAATCTCATTTGAACTCCAGGCTCATTAGTCCTCCTTTCATCCCTGTCCTTGCATTGGATAAGCCAAGCAATGTACATACAAAGTCCAAAAAGTTCATCTGGATTCAGCACATTAAGCTTCTTTCTACTCCAGCACTTCCCAGACATTTTTACAACAAGTTATTTGGATTTTTTTAAAAGAAGCCTAATGCTGACAACACTTACTATCATACAAAAATTTACTAAACATATTGGAAATATACATACATTTGAAAACACTTGTAGTTTATATATTAATAAAAGCAGGGAAAGCCCTTTTCCATGGAAGGAGAAATGCCAGAAAGCAGAATTCTCTGGTGGAAGAAGTGGAGTTAATCTTCTGAGAGAAGAATAAAGGCTAAGTGCCCACAGTCACTGAAATTGGCACTAAGTGGCAAAGTCAGCTGCACATTCTTGCCCTAGCTCCTCTGGGTAAGAGCACCAAATGTGTCAGCAGAAAAACAGTGCTTCCTTTTGCCAGGCTGGCCATTTTCCCTAAAGTAAGGACAGATCAAGTACTGTCTCTGAATAGAGACCCCCTGTGCTTACAAGGGTAAGCTTGATTTCCAGGAACACTTTATCTTCTGCATCTCAACACGTCTTGGCACCGCAATCAAAGCCTTTGAAGGGGAAATTTCCTTTGAAGGTTTTGATTTTCCCATACTGACCAGTCTTCAGAGAGCAGGTACTGCATGGTACTGCATAAAGCTGTTGGTTGGCATGAAGAAAGACAAAGCCTATTTTACAGTAGATGTTTAGGAATAATTCAAAGAGATATTTACATTTTCATTTTTGCTCATATGAACTAAAACACTGCATTTTCCCCATATCGTTACATCATTTTTACCTCTGGGAATCCATGGCCATCTTCCCTCGGAAGCTGTGCAGCCATCACTTGGCACACAAATGCCTCCATGCTGTTTACTCCATTTTTCTAAGCAAAAAAGGCAACAAAACCTATTCCATTAAAGCAAGGATGCTCTGCTCCCCAGACACAAGACATTATTTCCCTAAACATCCCCCACTTCCTACTGCCTCAGCAGAAATCTTCAAGGAAGGTGAACTATCCATAGCCAATTACCTTCATTTCTGGATGCACAGTGAAAGGCAACAAGATGACCAACTCACACCATGGGCTGCAATTGGTATCAGTCAAAGGGACAGAAGACTCTTATCCTGTAGTTATTATGAAAGCTTCAAGACTGTCTTAGACCTGCTGACTTTTAGTTGAATCATTTCACAGCAAAGCTGAGACATTCACTTGTAGTATAGAACATACTGTGTTCTTAAAATTCTTCAGTGCCATAATGATCAGAGGTGTTTAGATGCACCTTAGAATAAAACCTCCAGAATGAAGAAGACATTTGATGTGGACAATGTAGATAGAGGGTTAAAAAGCTGTATGTTTTGTGCATTTAGCAGGAAAGCACAAAATTATCTTTGTGTAAAGAAAGGGAAGAGAAGGAGAAAGTCACATTTATCTGCATGTGAATTTATATTAATGAAATGAGCAGTTGATCAGAATGCTTCTAGCCTGATACTCAGCTGGAGCTACACACACCAAGTGGAACTGTGGATCACTGAAGTAAAAAACCTTTTCCTTTATTTCACCGAGGCCTGGAATTTTGCCAAAGAAAATTCTTATTGTAGAGGATCAGAGTGCATGACATTATTATTCTCACACACAGAACTGCAGCAATACATTTACTTACCCAAATCCTGAGAATCAATCCTTGCACCTGGCTGCTTAAATGGATGTACTATTTTTATCTCCACTGGTGGGAAAAATGATGGCTTCAGGCTAATTGTGACTGCAACTTTTCCAGTGTATTTGTTGGCTCTCCATATCATGCCGGACTTCAAGTCTGAGTAGTACAGGTGCTCAGCAAAGAGAGACAAACCAAGCAATTGATGTCTACAACAAGAGAAGATAGCAAAGTGGAACATTACCTGATCCCTATAGATTTACTCACTCGAACATTTTCTGAGTGCCTAGTTCAGTCAGGTCCACTGAAAACAACCTCTCTTTGTATTTTTTTATACACACACAGACACAGGGGCACACACACAATATTATCTTCTATATACGAGAATCAGAAGAGGTGCAGAGGTGCATTCCCAAAATAATTCAGCACTCATAATTCTAAAAATTTGCAATAAATAGACACAGAATGGATAACCTGCATTTCTCACAGGTTTAATTATCTGTTGGTCAAGACTTCTTTAACTGAGAGAGAAAGCCTAGGAGTAACCCTTCTTCTGGTTTACCCAGCAACCAAAATGGAAATTTGGTTTGTTGAAGGATGTAGGTCAAGTAAGTTCCATCATTTCCCAATATCCAGTGCCTGCTCTGACAGTTTTGACTGTCTGAGGAAATCAAGGTGGAGATGGAGTGGTAGGAGTAGGGCATTCCCAAAATCCATCTTCTGCTGCTTCTCCTATCTCAGGAAAGTAGTTTCCGTTCACTGGTCAATTATAGCAGCTAGCAGGAATCACAAAAGGGCCAAGTTTCAAATAAGAGAGAAAGCACAAAGAAATACTGAAAGAGGTACTTTTGTCTTCTACTTTCCAGTACATAATCCAGGTGGAAAACTGAGGATCCAGATCATCCAGGCTAAAGGATTAATGCCCCAGAGAACAACAACCAACTCAAGGGAGAAAGTGGGAAAATGTAAGGAAAAATCCAAAGCGACTACTGGCAATGTAGGGGGAAGCCAACTTAGTGTTCATCATATGCAAATAGCGGACCACATATTTAAATCAGCAGGCCAGAAAAACTGTGTATTTTTCTCAGTTTGCAGCTGGAAATCCTCTTTACACATGGTGGCAATCCAACCATACTGAAAGACACTGTGGTGACAACCTGTTCCTGATCCCCTCACTGGCCCCATGACCACCGCTGGGCACCTGTAACCTGCACAGCACGGACACCAAAAGCACATGGGCCTAAGAGCCCCCTCAGCCAGGCTTAGCACTGGCAAGCACTGGCACTAGGGTGGGACAATTCTCCTGCTCAGCACAGTTTTCACCATGTCTGCTGATGGTTCTTGGAGAGGCACGGGGCCAAGCCTCCCCACCCAGCAGCTAAGGAGGACAACAGGCTTAGATGGGGATGGACTTCAGGCTCTTGAGCACAGCTCAGACACCTGAGCTCACCCACTGTGACCTTGGATAAAGCATTTAATCTCTCCTTTTGGCTCCTCTATCTGCAGAAAATCACCACTAATAAACACTCAGAGAGGATTTCTAGGGATTAATAATTTATCATTTGGTAAAAGCTTGGAAGATGGCAAGTGCTAAGTGGCCATATTATCCTTATAAGAGGGACATATTTCCTTTTTCCTATCATTAACGTTACCTCTAGAGTCACAGGCCATTTGCACTACACTTTATACTCCTCATGTTGTAAGCTGACCCAATAAAAGGGAGAGTGAGGGAGAGAGCTGAACTGCACCCCTGAAATGAATGTTTTATTCCTGACAAGCTGAGGAAAACTCACCGGACAGAATTTCTGAGGAAACGAACAGCTCCACCATCATAGTCACATGATCCAATATGGGAAATCTCTTTTCCATGGTCATGTTGGATCCAGTAGAGCCTTGTATCAACCAAATCTAGAGAGATGGCCTTTATTTTTTCTGTGGTTTTTAAAATATTTATCATGTCACTTCCACTGAGGGACACTCGGTGAATGCTGGAAACTGTACTATCTGAAGATAAAAATAACTGCCTGCAGGCAAGAGAGGCATGTTTAGAAAACAAAGCAAAGCAAAAAAATCCACAACAAACAAACTCTACCTTTGCAAAATCACATCACAGCTACACACTCTTTATTTGGTTATCCAGTTGCTCCTGTATACAAAATTTCTCAGTAAGGTACTAGAACTACTGGTACTGCTGGAGATACTACAAATTAGTATTACTAGAAGTAGTAGCAATTTCTCTCAAGTAGGTCAAGCAGGAATCAGCTCAGCTTAACCACAAAGCACTATTGTATGTCTCTCTGCTTTGTTCAGCCATGCAGACAGACAAGGAAACTGGAATAACTTCTCAAATCTATGGGGAGTTCCTGTATATTTGAGGAAAGGCAGGTCTGATGTCCAGGCCCTAAATCCTACTAAGATGGCAAGATTCCAAAGAATATTAGCAATGCTACTATCATGAGAAGATTGGTTTATGTACAAATGTATTAGGAAAGGATATATGAGCCTTAATATTAAAATAGTTTCACACACCACTGAGCAGATTTAATGCAAATCAAAAGTGGCAGCAAAGACATGTTCTTGCTAAAGAAAACAGAAGCATTTCAAAGTCTGCTCAAGCTTTTTTTTTTTTTTTTATTTAATGTAAGAGGGTTTTATGTAAGGAGAAATTAGTATGGAGAGAGACCACTGTGATGATTCATACTGGTAACCCTTGAGGAGTCAGGCCTCTCATGCGAGCATAGTTCTCAGTATAAATGACTTGAAGCTGAAAGGAGCATCTCTGTGAAATCCACACTAGTAGTGATGCTAAGCAGCAACAGTGGATTCAGAACCAATATTCAGAGACACTGATAAAGAAACAAGGGAAACAGCAGCAAACTGTCAGTTCAGACTTTTTTTTTCAGAAAACATACCAATTTTTGTTCTAAGTGTGCCAGATCTGAGCACAATCTGGAGCATTTGCAGGCATAGTTCCCTTCGCTTCTCCAATACTGCTTTCCTACCCAGAATCTCTGCTGAAAGAGGGTAAGTTCAGAATGGATATTAAGAATTAATTATTTACTGTGAGGTGGTGAGGTGCTGGAATAGGCTGCCCAGAGAAGTTGTAGATGCCCTATCCCGGAATTTTTCAAGACAGGTCAGATGGGAATTTGTGCAGCCTGGTCTAGTGGAAGGTGTCCCTGTTCATGGTGGGTGGGTTGGAACTTGGTGACCTCTATGGTCTCTTCTAACCCATTTCTGTGATTCCATGGAACCACAATCATATTACTTTACTTATTTGGAGTCCATTTCAATGAAATTACTAATCCATTTAAAATTACCTTTGTTCAGCATCAACAATAATCCTTGTGGGACGACCAACAGCTCTTAGAAGAACTCGGCGTTTCTTCCCATTCATGTCTGTGGCTTCTATGGTTCCTTTCTGTCTGTTGGCCCAGAGAATGTCTCGGTTTATCCAGTCAATAGCAAATCCTGAAATGCCTTTGTCTATGTAACACAGTCTCTGTAAACAAGAAAAAAAAAGGGGTTGACAAGAGGAATCCTAATGACTACTCTAAACCTGGCTTTTGTTACAGGGAATAGAATACTCAGCTGAAACTTTCCAGTTCCTTCCTTTGCATGCTTCATAATTTTTTCAGATCTGTAGCTAATTCTCTTTCTTTTTCTTTCATCACTTTCATTTGGTCTTTGTACTTACACATGTACTTACACATACGCCCTATGAACTGAGCAACTCCCTGCAAAAGGAAAAACTGTTCTGCACAAGAAATACACTGGATTAATATTTAGCTACAACTTTTAGCATTTGGCATACTATAAAACACCCAAATCTGTACTATAACAGATGGAAGTCCCAAACACACTTTTGCTGGCCCCTGATCCTTTAAAATCAGTGAAAATGAATCAGAGAAAATTCCACACAGGTAAATGATACTGGCAATCTCTCAAATGAAAGAACCATCTCACAGCAATAAAGTTCAGCCACAACAGCCTGTCTGCCCTTCTTAGTCAGCCAGATGCAATGAACTGCACAGCTTTTTCTGAACAAAGAATGAAATGTTAAAGGCATTTATGCAACCATAGAAACCAATAAAAGGTTTGAGAAAAAATGAGTAGGAATTCGAGCACATTCTTCTCATAGCATTTGTGTCAGCTTGTGTTACTATAATCTTGAAGACAAAGCTGTAATACCAGAGATTAATCTATGACTGATAGAAACATTAATGTCTACAAAGTTGTCTGAATTTCCTCTCCTTCATTTTTAACTCCCCTTCACTTGATCCACAGAAAATACTGTATGTATGGAATGTGAATGCCAGTAAAACAGCTTGGACTCAGGATCAGAGCTGCTACAACAGCAAAAGTGCTAATGGATGAACATTAAAGGCAGAATTGAACCCAAGGAGCAGGTGGTTTCCATAGAGGGGTTTACACCCATTAACTTGGAGAATTCCAAACAACTGATTACCTCTCGTTTTGTGCCGTTTAGGTGAATTCTTTGAAGTAGTCGCCTTTCAGAGTCTACCCAATACACTTTCTCTTCTATGTAATGAAAATCCATAAGGGTTGATGGACCAGTATCAGCAACCAATCTTTCATGATTGGTCCCTTCAGTATCAATTCTAAAGATGGCATTTCCATGGCTAAAAAGTAGGAATGGTGCTGGGTCTGGTGTGGAGAAAACAAAAAGAGACCAATTAATTGATAGTCATTGCATTTTTGCTGCATTAAGTTCTCATCAGGAGTATACTAGTCAAAGAGAAAGTTCAAGATTTACCTGTTTCATTTCATAATAAGAAGTTTCCAGGTGCATAACAGAGAATATACACATTAAGGTGGAAATGTAATGGTCCTTTCACATTTCATGCTGAAAATTATGGCAAAATCTGTTTGGAAACTGAAACTGCAGTGGTTGTTATCACTAATCCCAAATCCTACAGCTCAGTCAGGGGTCAGAACAACTGCTGCAGGCTGGCCAACTGAGGTTGAAAGAAGTTTGCCATGGATGTGCCTACAAGTTGAAGACCACTTCCAACTATTGTTGTAATCACTTGCTGAATTATTCTACAATGAAGAAGCAACTCTCCATTTATCAGGAATGGGTACCATCAAAAATGCACTACCATCAGTTTTCTTACACATACACTATTGAAAATTAAATTGGTTTTATTGACCAGGTTCACGGCTTTTTTAAACTAAATATCTTTACTATTAGCATGAAACTCAAGGCTTTAAACTCAACAAAAAGCACTCCTACAAAATTTAGACAGATGCTTCACTTTATCATTGCAAGGTTGTTTAATTATCTTTTCAAAGAAGTGTAATGAGAAATATTTTGATTTCTCCAAGTAAAGAAAGTTCAGATGAGCACCCAGGATGTAATTTTCTCTTGTTCACAGTGAAGATGGTCAGTACACTGTTCCTATACTAACAGAATGTTTTGTATCTCAAATTTTAAACCTATCACCCAATTCCAGCAGCTGCTTATACGATTTTAATTACTCCCTTTTTCTGCTGCTGCTTGCACTGAGCAGCCCCATGTGAGCATATTTGAACAATGAAGACTGGCTTCATGTAAATGGCAAAAGAACACTGAAGTACAGCCAGGCCAATTTATCCAAGGGATTTGACAGCTACTGCCTGCAGTTTGCCAATTAGTTGACCAAGAGTATTTATATACTTTGGGTTTGTCTTTTCCACTCTCTGAGTTCCCTACCAGGTGCCTGTGAATAAGGGGTCTAAAAGGAACAGGAGCTGAACAAATCTAACTTTTACTGCAAAGGCACAAGACAGACTTGGGACTTAATTTTATCAAGGGTTAATTACCAGGTAAACCATATATGCACCAAAGATTTCTTGTCTTTAAAACATGGGGGTATTTCACCTGGTGTATGCCCCACAGAAGGGTTTATACCTGATATATAGGTTCTTTATCCATCACAGTAACTCCATCAGTCAATTTCTGTTGTTACTATAAATGTTAGTAATAAAATGTTAAAAAGTTATGGTGCTACAACATGAAGATAAGTTTGTTCTTTGAAAGATACCTGTGCCCGATTATCACTGGGAAGCAACACGTTTGTTTTCACTTCAGTTCAGAAATGAAGAATTTGCAAAGGAACTACAGATTTTTAGGCAGGACCACAAAAAAACTAATTTGCAACTCTTTGTGAGTTACTTGTTGCTGATAATTATGATGATTTTAAGGGCTGGACTAAAATAATTGTGTTGGCGGCAGTTTAGGAGCTCTTCAGAATACTTTTGGTCATGTTCACGGTGCCAAAGGCTACACACACAGGGACTCAAGTGCACCACCTACTTCTAGGGTTAGAAACATGCCTTGTCACATCCCATCCCTGAATTAGTAAGATAGTCCTGGGTAAATACTAGTCGAAAAAAAAAAAAAAAAACAAACAAAAAAACGTGAGGTCCTGGATCAGAAGGGAGCTAAGGCATAGCCCTGACAGGAACCAAAAACAGGCATTCAGAAAGTCAAAATGGAGAGGTAAGCAGTGAACTTCGGAGCGTCCCTACCTCATACTCTAGACACGACATAGGGTTAAGCCAATCAATAAAATCCAACTCAACTATTTCTCCCTGGATATCATCAGCTGAGGGCCAAATGAAGGTTAATCAAAGGCTGTAACTGCAAATATTTTCCTCTTAGAAGAGCTACAATTTCTTAAATTTAAATGCATCTCCCACATTTAAAATTCAATTTATATACTCAGGTCAGAGAAATAGAGAGAAATAACTCACAGTAGCACTCATGTGTTTTAACAGCCAGTGGATGAAATAAAAAATAAGGGCTTCCTGCTTCTAATTTTACGGCACTGTCACAAGAACCTAAACATGCTGGAAAGACACCGAGGCCAACAGACTCAAAGCAGCAGAGGTAGCATAATCTTGTGTGCTGCCATGTCTTCTTGGAAGTAAGGATGGGATAAGAGAGTTTAGAGTTTTAAATTGACAAAAAGGAAGTAATTGTTTTGTTTAGTTGTTTGTTTTCATACGTTTATTCATCTTTCCACCACCATAGTTTACATTCTTCACCATCACTCTTCATGACACCCACTTTTAGTTTTGCCACTTACCCACACAGTAGCAAAGGCAGTTTTTTGTCAGCAAACCAGAGAACCCCACTCACTGAGCAGTAGGGACCAGCAGGCATGGCTTACTTTGAAAAGGAATGCTAAGTGAGTCTCTGAAGCCCTTTTTCAGCTATCAAGGAAAAACAAGTTCTTACCGTTCACATAGCACGACTGCTTGTCAATACCCAAGGAGTAGCCGGGCAAACAGGAGCAGATGTATGACCCTGGAATATTGATACAGGTTTGGCCACAGGTTCCCAAACCACCTTCAAGGCACTCATCAATATCTGAAAAAGATTAGGAAAATTCAGCTAGCAATAGCAGCAAAGAACAAGGAGAAAGAATACCTTTGACATACTTATCTGATAATAAATTGTCACAAAATTTAATATCCCATCATTAAAAAATGAGGCAAGGATGGCTGCATTCCTTCATGCATTAGTTTCAGAATTATTGGAGGTTATCTTAAATTTATTATTATCACATTCACAGTGATTTTGGAGGGTGTTGAATTTTTGTTTAGGGAGTTTTTGATTGTCAAGGAAAATTACCCTTCTCCTTAGTGGCTGGGCACTCTGGGCTCTAATTGCCCAAACACAGAGAACAGACTTGTCCTGATTTGTGTTATTATTTGCTATTCAAATGCTGCTTGCAGCTGCTTCCTTCTATCTTTATCCCTTTTTCAACAGTAATAATTTTGCCAACAAATTAATAGACTTTGCAAAACAGAAAGCAGCAAACAGACTGTCACAGCACTGAATTCAATATTGAGCTCATTTTTGTTTGAGTCAAATCTCAAACAGACATACAAAACACTAAAATTCCCATTGTATTCTGACAGAAACAAGCCCAAACTAAGGCAATGAGCAAACTAATTAGAAACCAGGCTTTTAACTGGTAGGTTAGGCTAGAACCTTTAGGAATTGAAAGATATTTGATGTATTTATGGTGTTTTATCAGGGCTTGAGGAAGTGACAATTAAGTCTATTGTCTAATTAAGAAATCTATTTTAGAAAAAAATATTGCTACTGAGGAGCATAGTTTACCCTAAGGGGAGAAGAAATTCACAGTACCATGGATAATTGTCCCACAAAATTGAGATAATTTTAGTTCCTGTTGAAAACAAACATATCTGATAGTGACTTCCCAAGGTATTTGACATCTGGGAGTATCATATGCTGGTATATCTCTTACATACTTTCCTTCAACTACTGTGTGAGGGTTGCTCTAAGGAGCAGCTTTTTCCTTGCCCAAGTTCTGTTTGATGTCAGTGGCTTTTGTTCTGTATTTTATCATGTGACTTAGTACATGCAGGAATAAAGGAACCAATGTGTTTTGTTTTTAAGAGACACATTTGATTAAGTCACTAAAGGATGTGGATTCACAACCAAAACTGCATCTGTGTGTATTATGTGAGAATTCCTTTAAAGAAGGGCACTTTAACTACACTGAACAGCAATTTAACCAACTCACAAAAGACTTTGAAAGAAACTTTCTCAGTAACTTAGGGAGAGCTAAGCAATCAGATTTCTGATATCCTGTGGTTCTGTGAACCAGTCCGCTTAATTGCTTTAAGAGATTCTGCGTAGCAGAAGGATTCAAAGGGGTTTCTTCTGTGTCCAAGCACCAAAGTTGTTAAAAACAATATCACTGCTTTAAAGCCACCTAATGTGTCTGTACAAACTAAGGAAAGCTTCCATTTTGTTTAGAGAGTTTTCCCACAAGTTTGTGATTCCAGTAGCAGAAGAACTGATTTGGCAAGGTATGAAATGTAATCAGAGCTCATGCAACTGATTTCTGTTTAACACTTTACAAAGTTAAAGCAGAAGTATTTTCAGTCACATAATTCTTTCAAGTACTCTATTCTAACCCACAATTTTCTTCAAACAATCAGCTTCCAGGAGCATATTTTTTCCACATGCACTGGGATTGCACATTCCATTCTCCACAGCATTAAAAGAGAAACTCTTCCAAATCCTCTCTAGGAAGGTTTGACAGGTTTAAAAGTGGGTTTAATGGGCTACTATGGGCTCCAGGTCACCACTAAAACTAGATATTCCTGGCAAGCACTCCCTGGATGTCCCTGGAGCTAAAGGACTTTTTGACAGCCCAAAAGAGATGGCTTGGGTGACCTCAGCTCCTTGTCCAGCTGCTGTCAGTGTTAGACATGAACACTGTTTGACACTCTCTCCCTGATGCACTGGTTTTTAGATCAAGTAACTGACTGATTAAGCTGGACTCTTGACCTGATCCAGCCACCAACACCACAGCAGGTGTGGGAGTGTGTTGATAATGTAGTTTATGTTTGTCAATATACTTTTATGACAGTAGCGGCTTGCTAAATGAACCTGAAGTTATTTCTCTGTGGGAATCACAAGTATGGTTGAAAAAGGCAACTGTGTAAATATAGGATTGCTAAAGAGAGAGGTTGTTTGATTAAGCAATGTGTAGCACTGCTGATCTACTATTCAATCACAATAAAGAGCACATTAAATAAGAATAAAAAAATAGGCCTGGCCTATAGATTGTATCTAAAAATCTGCTTTCTCTGAGAAGGATTTGTGTTCTTACTGGACAGAAGGCTGACCTTTTAGCACTTTACTGGGCAAGAATTTCCAAATCAAAGCACAAATAAACAGAGGAGAAATTAATGACTGCTAGGAAAAAAATTCCTTCTCTATATGGCAGTGGTCAGGCTATATTGGCATGCTGTTTGTATTTCTCAGATAAAGGATGTTAAAGGATCATGAAAAATTAGAAAGTGTATACAAAAAGGATAGAAAGGTAAAGAAAAGTGCCCTTCTGTGAGAAAATTAAAGAGCTCAGAATGCTTAGATTATCAGAAAGAATTTTGGAAGAAGGATTGAGCTCCACAAATTAATACCTTCACAAAGAAAAAGTAGTGGATTTTCTAGACGCTATAATCTTTTTCAGGAACAATTTTACAGCTCTGATAGCTGAGAACTGAAGCCAGGGAATTTGAATTCAGACATTAAATTCACATTTGAACAGGAAGGGTGAAGCTACCTTCACCCTTCTAAAGAAACTAGCTACCAAGAGAAACCCTGAAGGCATGAAAAACATCAGTGAATATTTAAAGTCAAGGTCAGACTGGGAAGACATGCTTTAACCAACCACAGGTTACTGAGCAACATACCAAGTAAAAAGGACAATGACCCTTTATTTCCAGGGTGGATTTTCCAGTTTTATATGAGTGTACAAAAGTAACTCTCCAAGAACCAGAACACTGATTGATCAGGCTACAGGAATTTACACTCTTTCCCCAGTAACTGTACTTAAAGAGAAGATTTCAGGGTTATCAGCCTGTCCATGTTCATCACCACCAAAATTCACAGAGTAATGCAAACACCACGTGTACTGAAGAGCAAGCCATGGCTCCAGCTGAATAATGGCTCCTGTGGAAGGAGAATTGCCCAATAAAAGAGCAGCGACACAGTGGCCACAAGAAACTCGGCCACTGAGGTAAGCAGGATGAGCCAAGATACACAGTGTTATTGTGAAACAGGCCACAGCAATGGGAATGTTTAGCTTTTATGGCATTAATAATGGAAGAGGATCCTATGCTTAACACCCTCTCTTCCTTATTTAAAGTTAAAAAAAAAATCCAACCAGAAACCCAAACTCAACAAAGCAATCAACCAATGAAATCACCAACCCCAAAATAAAGCAAACAAACAAACAAAGCAAGCTGATTTTTAAGGTTTAGGACAACTGAATCACAAAACCATCCATCAGGTGTAACTAGCAGTGCCTTCATTTGCACTTCTAGTGCCAAAGGAAAGCATGGACTTGCATCCTGTTGAAGCTGTTTTACGTGTCCTGGCAACCACATCCCCCAATGGGAACTTTACCCTGTGAAAGAAATCGGCTTAGTGAACACAAAAGCTGTCTGCAGTGCCCTGACAGCCAGCCCTGAATGAAAGAATGAGGTTCTGCTTAGTTCTCAAAGACTTCTTTATGCAAAAAATGCCTTGAGAATCAGCAAAAACCATGAATCATGTCATCACGATGTTGGCAGCTCTCAATGACTTTGCATACAAATATACTACTTTATTGAGAGTCCTGAGAAAGGCCCTGGTTGCAGAAAGTTGAAGCATTAGTATGCCTGGCAGGGACACAGAGAAACCACAGAGAGCCAAACTTGAATTTCATTATGGCCCCAAATACATACGTTACATACATAAAGTATATGTGCAGATACATACACTCAAATAACCTCGTGCAAATTTAGTTCCTGTTGAGTTGGGCAGGATTGAAATAAATTCGCTGCATCCAGCCACCACAATAATCTTTTCAACAAGGTTGAACATGAAATTTCACCTGGGTGACAAAGAAAGCACCCATTCTTTTTATCTATTTTGTTTAAAGCACCCAGCTCAAAGAACAGAAGATAGCTGGAAATGGAAAAAGACACTCCAGCTACCAGCAAGTCACCATGAAATAGATGATGCACAGTTCAGTATCTTTTATCTCCAGTTTTAAATGAGGCTTAAAATACAACCTGATCACTCACAATTATTGAGAGGATAGAGGTTGTGAAATGCTCATGTACTATGGTAAGAAACACAATATGAATACAATGATGTGGTTACAACTCTTGGTGTCTTCCAGCCCAGAGATGATCATGACAGATATGACAGCAAGGGAGAACATTAAATTTATCAAGCAAAAAATCGAATAAAATTTAGAATTGAAATACAGTTTAGAAAACATTTGTAGACGTCTTGTAGAGAAAGAGCAAAAAAAATCCCCAAGAACTACAGTATCTTTTTTTTTTCTTCCTTTCTGGACTCAGATCTCAAATGTTTGCTCACTAGGATGAAAAAAATAAATTCTATCCTTGAAATAAATTTTATGTTAAATAAAGTCTATGTATAAATTAGAAGCTACAAAATGGACCTCTATTTCCTGGATTATGCTACTTTCAACATATAATTACTGGCTTGCCTTTCAAAGATGGAGGTCATGAGCATTACCAAATACTGTCATCTAGCTCCCTTTAAAATCAGATTTCAAATTAGATACTAAAAAGTAGTCTGTTTTTTTAAAAAATAGAATATAAAATTAATAACTTCTTTTTTGCACTGAGGAAATCAATGAGTTTTTCAATATTAATCACTGGCTCAGGAGTCTGCCCCTCAGCCCTCTTTAAGATGAAGCATCATGTGATGGGTGATGCCATTTCTGTCCTTTCTTGTAACATATTTGTCTCCTTCCTATTTTGATCCAAGTTTTTACAGCTGAAGATAGTAGTTGTCCACTGGATCCTGCTGGATGTGAATCTTCTCATGAATTGGTTTGTGGTTCAGACTCATGTTCAAGGATTTCTGACTACTATTTGGCAAAAATATTTACAAGCTCCCTTCAGCATAATAAGAAGTGAGCTAACTGGAAGACTGCTACAGAAAACAAGGAAAAAACACACCTCTATTGCAGCTCTTCTGAAATACAGAGGGAAGCAGAGGTATCTTATCAGGTTTATCCCTGTCACAACAGGGGTAGAAAACAGTTGTCTATTTCATTGGCTCTTACTGCTCCTTATGAGATGCTTGTAAAGAAAGAAGGAAAGGAGAATTTAAAAGGTTTTGGCATTTCATATTTCTCAGAATACAGACAAGAAGTTTTAACAGCATGTCTTCAGAAGGCCTTATGGAGCAAAGTGAAAACAGGATGATTTAGACAATTAAGGGGAATTTTAAGATGTAAAACAAAGAGTAATAGCTTAATGGTCCTTATCTTCGGTGCTCTATGGAAGGAGAGAGGAGAACAGGAAGAAAGAAAAGAGTAAAGCTTGCCACACAGAGGAAGCATCTGGCCAAAAGAGCTGACCTAGATAGCTGCAGTTGTCACCTTCAATTGCAGGCTGTAGCTCTGTAGGAATGTGCAGCATGTTAGCCCTGAAGAAGTGACAAGGCCTGAGCAGTTAATGTCAGAAACTGGTAGAGATGTGCTGAGTTTAACCTATGATTAGGCAAAACTTCAATAACATGGGGTTTGTTTTGCCTTCTTCCAAGACTTTTTGCAACACTGTCGGGTATCTTAAAAATTACTATCTTTTTTCATTTTCCAGACTTACAAAATGAGTATTTAAAGTCAGTCCTGAAACCAAAGTATACCTTCAGTCTTGCAGTATCCAGAAGACAATCTATTTACCTTGGGTAGCCCAAGACTCACAGGCATTAATATCTACTCTAAAATGGATAATGCAAGGGGCTGCTCTAGGGGTTACTTCAGACAAACACGTGGAAAATTTTTTCAGTCTAGAATAGGGAAAGCATCTACACACCATGAGAGAATAAAAAATACTGTTGCTAACATGGTCTTTCAGGAGGAAAAGAGGCAACTGATTCCAGCAGGCATAGGCCAACCTCAATGCTTGCAGTGTCAAATATGTTACAAATCAAAGCTCTCCTGGGATCAACTATTTGCATGTTTTTTCTTTGTAGGAATAATAGCTCCTTGGTAGGCCAGACTATTTTTCTTCAGAGGTAGAAGGTTCTATGTTTCCACTGGGGTCTACAAAAGATGAGTTATTAAAGGTGACTGAGTCCTCATATCATCTTAAAACAAGCTATTAATTCAAGATGGCATGTCAAAAATTGCAGAAGTGCTTCCAATTCTACTGTAACTTGCCAATATATTGATGCATTCATTCACCAGACTGGTTTTGCCCTGACCTTGTGATCTCTTCTGCCATACTTTCTTTCTTATAAGCCTTGCTGTTTTGGGACTAACAGCCCCTCTCTCAGAAAGGCCTCCTCTCTTGTCATACTAAGTAAGGATTCAAATCATCTCTCTTAAAATAACTGTATAAAATTATGTGAGACATTTAGGGTTAGATTTCATTATACTTCCACAGGATGAGGAGATCTTTGGTCTTTGAATAACCATAGAAATAAAAGGAACTAATTAAGGAGTGAGCCATTTAGCAATGTAAGAAGATGACCTAGACCTTTGTCTGAAGCGGCAGTGTGGAAAACAGATCTAGAAAAGCCTACACACATTCTGGCAAGTATCACTCGTACCAGCTCACTAACAAAGAGCAGACACCTTCTCAGTTCAGGGGAGCCCTTATGGCTGGCAGGTTGCCACCACAGCCTGAGATGATTAAGAATATTTTACAATTGGTGCATCTATTTCAGCTCGCCAAGGATGCTGGCCAAGCCACGGTTCAGCTTGCTGACATTGTTCACAGCTCAGTGGTATGAATCACGTCTCCCACTCACCACTTTTATCCCCAGTATTGCCTTCAAAGCCTGCCTCCAGCTTCCTGCCACTTGCTTCCACTGCACCCTCTGTCTCACATAATTACTGAACTAGAATATCACACGTCCGGTCTTCTGGTCAGAGCACCAGTTGTGTATCCAGTTCACAGAGGAAAGAGAAAGGGAAATCCCTTACAGTAAAACATTCTTCAGTCTCAAATTTCATGTCGAAATTTCACCACTGTTTAATCCCCTGTAATCAAGTGGTCTGTAATTGAAAAATTACCATAGTGCATCTCATTTTTCACTAATTCTTTGTCATATGGAACTCCTCAGATTATGTCACAGTAACATCAGCTCTTATGCAGGAGAATTCTTCTGCAGCTATTTCTTGGAGAGTTTGCTGAGCTACTGGCCAAAGTTTCAGTGCTTTATCCAGAGTACTCCATTCATGCAGCAGCTAATTTTCAACAGGAATGACTTAATGCATGGCAGGTTATGTCTTCATTAATGGAAGAGCAATATGCATCAATAAGCAAAATATGTCCACTGGGGGAAAAAAAAAAAAGGCTTGGAGCCTTTCACATTAAACCAGAGCCAAGCAATTCCCTTCATCACAGTAGGATTCTCCCATTATAGATGAGCTCTTAACTGGGCAACTCAGTAATGCAGAACTCATTATAAGCCAGGAATAACTAATGAACCTCCTAATCAGCTCGTGGGTGCTAAGTACCTGTGAGTAAATCGTAGGGATCCATAGGAGAGGCTTTGTTAAGTGCAAGAGTTGCTAAGGATATGGCATGCACATTGCATGTGTTTCAGCCTGAGGTTACAGAGAACCACATCTAGGCTGCTCCCATGGATCAAATGGCCACCAACAGCACAGAGGGAAGCCAGTCCCTACAGGGACACCCTCTGGTTTAAGTTTGCCCAAAGGGAGTCCAGTCTGTGCACTTTCAGAATGCTTTTCAACATGGAGCAAGCAGAGTAAGAAGTGGTGACATGGACATCAATTTCAGGAGTATGTTTCTCATTTGAACTGAAGCATCAGGGAAGGACCCCTCTAGGTGTGCTTGGTTCTCAGATAAATCTTCAGTCAGGTTTACAATTTGTACACAGAAAATGCCCAGCTCCTCTCCCCTCAGTATGACAGCATTTAACATACAGGCCTCTATTTTCTGCTTACGTGATGATATTTCTTGGCAGTAAGCACAGAGGAAGCACCTGTTATTACATCACTAGAATCATGACAAGAACTGAGTCAGAACCTCTGAAGCCCAAGGAATCTAAGGCAAAAGCTTTACCTCCAAGTATGAGGAGCTGCTTGAATCCTTACAG
The DNA here is from genome assembly GCA_025920805.1 of Petroica traversi. NCBI lineage: Eukaryota > Metazoa > Chordata > Aves > Passeriformes > Petroicidae > Petroica > Petroica traversi. Next base: position 10,204,633 of record JAHLSL010000020.1, read on the forward strand.
AGAATTTCCTCATCTCCTGACTGCAAAGCCCACAGCTTCACTGGCTCTGGATTTCTTGAAAAAATTGGAACTCATAGTAGCAGGGGAGAGAGAAGGGTTCTGTCATGCTTTGTCTTACACTTTGTAAAGAATGGGTACCTGCATTTTACATGTTCCAAATCATTGGAGAGGATTACAGTAATGTTTCTGTTGCACATTTCTCCCAGACCTCCCTACCACAGTATTAAGCACACCTGCTATTCGTGCATTGTATGAGATGCATTATTAACATGAGCACACACATCTAGATGTGTGTGCATGAAGCATAGGAAAAATAGTTTTTAAAGTTATCTAGCCCATATCTGTATATATACTAATACATAATCTTAAAACACTCTTTCTATATGTATCTAGAAATAAAAAAATGCACCTACACTCCAAGTTTAAATATATTGAAGCATGAATACATGAATGCTCATGCACTGAAAACTATGGACACACTAAAGCTATGTCAAGGAGTTTTGGTAAAGAGAGAAAAGTCCATATTTCTTAATGATCATATGAAAATTTATTTTGCTTCTGATAGTTAAACCAGCAGACAAGTGCTGATTTCTTGGGGGGGTGGGGGGGAAAAAAAAGCTCTGTTCATTTTGAAATGCAACAGATATTGAGAAGTTGATTTATCAGTTCTGCCAGTACAACACACAAGCAACCTGTAAAAAAACTCTTTAAAAATTATAAAGCTAAATCAACAGAATACAAATGCAGTTTTCTTAGTCTGGGAACACTGAGCAACTTACCTACACAAGCAGAGTTTTCAGGCTTTAATCTGTATCCATTAGGACAGTTCCAGTGCTGCAGAGCTGAGAGGCTGACAAAACCAATTTTAAAAACCACTGGCAAAAAAGCAACCAGGAAGAGAAACATAATCTTGAGGGGCTTCTTGAGCTGTCACTAGAGAAAAACTAGCTTGCATTCAGTCATATCCAGGACAAGATGAGCACGTGTAATCCCAAAAGGTTTCTGCAATCTGCCACTTTAGACTCAGACATCTTATCACAATTTCAAGTTTTATCTTTGCCTTGCTTTTCTTGTCACTTTAGACCTTTCTGTGTCTGACTACAACCTTGAAGAAATTCCTGGGTGATTTCTTCCCCACATACATCAGGGCTTTTTGTCTCTCTCTCTTTCACTGCTTTTTTTTCTCTCTTTTGGAAGTCAAGTATGAAATGCCTGACACTCTTGTCACAAATGTAACGCTTAAAAGCAATGCTCACGAGGATCACTGCATATTTCCTTGCAACAAAGCTGCTGTTTAAATCTTAAAAGCAGAGAATTCAGGAAACTCTTCACCACAGCTCTCAGTGCAGTGCAGGGAGCAAAATCTCCAGGTACCGTCCTTCTCTGAAACGCAGTTGTTTTTTACTTTCAGACTTGGATGGGCTCCTCTCTTCTTTTTAAAGCTCAGCTCGCCCCACCTCTTCTCTTTTTAGTACCACTTGAGTGAACTCTGTGTTTGCAAATAGTAATGTGGTCAGTTCCTTACTACAGGGAACTGAGCCAGCATGCAGATATCCAGCCACCCATAACAAATACAGTCTCTTTGGAAAAGCAACGCCTCCCACTTGAGAAGTACCTGCAGCTTGCCAGCTAAGTTTTTTTTCCACAGAGATTGTAGGCAAATTTATTCAATTCCTGTCCAATCATGATTGGTTGCATTCCTTTTAAAATCATCGTGTGTTTTACCACCAGAAACAAATTTTGTCATCAAAACATTTGATGAAAAATCAATGTAAAAAAAAAAATCCCTCTCTTTTCTCTGATATATTTCTACTGGAAATCCAAATTAGCTTAAGGTCGAGTTCAGGGTATATATATGTAACTTTGAACTGTAACTATCTCTCTCAGGACTGAATTTGGCCCTTATGCATTTCCATAATGCACAATACTTGTCGTGAGAGACTGAGGTAACAAATTCTGAGCCTGCATCACCCACAGATGTTGCAGTACACTGGTGTTGTTGGGATGCAATGCTCTTTTACACCTGTTCCTCTGAGGTATAAATTCCAGGTGCATTAAGCTCATAATTCTTCAGTATTGAAAAAATCTCCTTTTTCCCTGTCCATCAGCCTAACCCAGAAAAGCTCTAGAGCACAAGCAGAAGTTTGTGCTTCTAAGATTTACTGAATTTTGGAAGTGCTGAGATTTGAACATGTTTAAATGGTTAAGTGACCCAGACTTTGTTGAACTAACTACTGTGAGGCAATCTGGTTCTGTCACTTTTTTCTTTCCTTTGATTAAAAAAAAAAAATTTATTTCAGGAGTGTTGTGCTGGAATGAATACTAACACAACAGCTGGATACAGCAGCAGCATCAGAAGGTTACCTGCAACTGTACAAGGTCTGCATCTGGGAATGGTCCCCTCCCCAGATTTGTCTGAATCTACAAGAGTTCAGACTTGCACTGTCAGAAAATAAGATTATAGCCTGGTTATCATTTGGGGCCCTCTCCACTAAAAGTACCTGTTTCTTGGTGCTTCTGTCTGTGTGCAGGCACATTCTGGTCTCTTAATCTTCACTGCTACAGCCACTGCAACTAATTAAATCTGACCTGACAAATGGCAGCCACATTTCCATATACTCTGTTCAGAAACCAGCCTTTATCCCACATGCTATGCTATAAAATACAATAACAGTAATGTAAATTATGCAGGGCCAGACTCATGCCAAAGAGCATTTGCTTCTCCAAATAGTCCCTGGGAATACAAAAGGGCAAACAATGTGAAAGCACAGTATAATGCCACCCCATCTAGGATTACAGGATCCTGCCCAGGAACTGTGGTATGTTCCACACGAAGCTCTTTTGCTAATTCTGCAGTCATTGGTTCCTCCTCACACAATTTTCTTCACTGTTCAAGCTGGGAGCAGGCAACCTTAGCAGTTTAAAAGGAATGTGTCACTTCTTTGTGAGCAGCCACCAGCAGAGTGTTTGCCAGACCGTGAGGGTGGCCATCCCAGCACATCCCTGACCTCTTTCAGGGCAAACTCACTGAAGGAGACAAAATGAATAAGCTCTCCCTTTCCTTTTAAGACCCAGAAACAATTTCTGTCTCATTCTTTTTGTGTCTCATTTACACATTTTTTCTTTTCTGAACATCTCTTTCCCTCTTTCACCACTGCTCCATTTTCACATTTGCCTTTACACAAAACATAGTCAAAGGCACCTCCCAGAATTTATTTCTTCTTTTCCTCTGAATTAAAAATAAATACAGAACTGTCTGACATGCCAATACCACAATGACCTTTTCTGAAGGAAGAGAGCCCTTCACTTCAGCCAGGTAGAGACCAGTTAATAAAGTCATTAATATTCCCATCCTAGAAGTACAGGAATGGTTTTAAAACTTCTTAATAGCGGAATTATTTTTTTTACCCTTAAAATCCAAATTTATCTTGGACCAGAACTAGGGATCAAACCCACAATATGGTATGATATGATTTAGGCAAAAGGAGTTAACTATCCATTTGAAAATGGATAGAACCAATCACCTCCCCCTACAACAAACCAGAAAGTGCCCAATAAAGTGTTAAATGCACCAGGCTGTGCCACACTTACACTTTTAAAACATACTATTTTCCACCGAGACATTCAGCGTGTTGCTCACAATAATTCCTTTACACCTGAGGTAATTTAGTATTTCAGAAGTTGTTCAAATTCTACAAAGCAAACTGTTGTGCTCACTTTCAGGTATTAAGTACAGAAATCAACATTAGTCTGGTGCATTAGCCCAATAGCCCAAAAGTAGCTCAATAGTCTGATCTGTAGGGCTCCATGCAAAATCAGTCCCAATGATCTCAAAATCATCCCAGTTCATCAAATGTAAAGAACTCAGTTGAGTTTGACCTGCTGACTTGAGACAGTTATCAACTAACAGCAAATAAACATGTTATCCCTTTCTCTTGCAGTTCTCAGTATCTTGGTTGGCTTTGGAAGGTTTTTTTTACCAAAGTTGGTAAAAATCAGCTAGCGATTCAAATGCAGGGGGGCTTCTTGGCAAACAGCTGCTCTCGTTCAAGGACAGCATATTCTGACTGTTTCTAAACACCCCTCCCTCAGCTTCCCAGTGCTTTCAGTATCTACATTGTGGTAATAAGCACATTGTTTAAATTGGCTTTTATTCTTGCTCCCTACACATTACACTAGTTTTTCAGCATTTGGACTTCTTTTTCTGTCAGCCTCTGAAAGGCTAATTCTGGCCCTAGGCATATTCTAATGTGGTCAAAGTTGTATTTTATAGCCATCACAATCCAAATGACCACCAACACAGGTTAATTATTAAATGTGAGTTCAGTGATGTAGCATGGGAAATGTGTAGCAGCCGTCTCTAGTACAAATAGCACAGAGCAGCAAGGAGCGTCCAAATCCCACAAAACAGATTCCAGAACCTCTCCAATGGCCCCAGAAAATCTGCCAGCCCCTGGGACAAGATGTTCATGTGTCATTCTGTCAGAAAAGGTATTGACTCCAGAGAAGCAGCTGATTACACAAGCAACTTTTGTGATGATACTGGGGATTTATCATAATCTTCAGGAAAAAAAACCCAACAGTTACCTAAGCCATGCCTTGCACCTACTTGCTGCAGCCTGATCTCAGGGTCAGTGTTTACTTCCTCTGACATGACAGTGCTCGATTCAGTACTTTTAATGTCATTTCAGCAGGTTCAGCCTGCTTCATCTGTAATTCTGACAAAAGGGACATTATGCAATCCTAAATTGCCTGTCAGATCAAGGAGAGGCACAGCATGAGAGACTGGCATATTCCAATGATGTCTAAAAGCAGGAATGCCTGAAATCTCCTCCTGAGGTGTGATGGCCTTTCTGGCTTTGTCCTCAAGAATGTCACTCATCACTTCAACAATTTGGAGATTATATTTGGCTAACAGGATGTTTTAATTTAATTTACTAATAAAATTAATTGAAGAGTGGGTCTTTAAATTATAAAAGCTTTTCGAAAATCAAGTGTTATTGTAAGTAATCTCTTTCTAGTTGTCTGTTGCACAGAAGCAATTATGACAAACATCCACTGGGTTTTTTGGGAAGTTTGAGTACCATAATTTTTCTGCTACGGTTATGTTTTTTTCCTACTACAAACTGATCTTAAGCAATAGAAAAAGCTTAAATAATCTGTGTTTAAACCATACTATTAATTTCAGCTGATACTCTCTTTTTTAAAGCAGTTTTACATTTAACATTTTAACAGGCACATTTCACCAGCTGCTGTACAGTAAATACTTATTTCATCAGCTAGACCACACTGGAATCCACAGAAGGATCCAGAAAGAAAGTTAAATATGCTTTCTCTCTCTCTCCTAACCCAAGAGCCAGAACAAGAGTGAAACATTCTGGGGAAGCCACATAACACATTACTGACTTATGACATTTATCAATGTTGGATGACTACTTTAGGCCTCTATGTTAACAGACATGAAGGAGTAGTTAAAATAGCATGTTGAAACAGTCAGCTGGCTCTCTGAAGTGGAAATAAAACTGAAGATAAAGCAAGTAATTTTTTACCATGAACAAGACCTACACAGCTTGTGATGTGAGCACATTTAAGAAAGGATCTTAGTAACAGGTATTAGTTCATTGTCAGAGTTAAAAAAATTATCCTCTCTGTATGTTTTGTGGTTTCCATTCCAAGGACAGCTCTGTTTCCCTCACAGCAAAATGATTTCTAGTACACATACTAGAAAAGCTGCTCTAACAGATCTCTCAGATCTGTCAGAGCAGCTCTCTCAGCACTGGCTGAAACCTAATTTCACTAATTTTTAGAGTTCCTGAGCACTCACAATTTACACTGACACCAGTAAGAGATTAGGAATTTATCTGTCAGTCCATAGGCTCTTATTTGAAGTCCATCTACCACAGATATTGCTACTTTTACTCTTTTTGTCCTGTAAGTCCTGGCCTGAAGGTGAACATTAAATTTACTTTTTTAGTCAACTTTTTCCTTCTCATTACAGACCTTTTCAGGATGTTTATTCTTTTTATGACCATTAGAATAACAGAATAAACAACAGGTTTTTATGGTTTTGTTTTATGGCTGCCTTGCTGTGTATGTGGAACAGAATCCCAGCACTTACCAATCCAGTTCACTTTGTCCAATTAACTCCATTTCACCTGGTGCATCTACAACACCAGTCTGGCATTTCTACACAAACCCACATCTGCACCAGCTTACATCGGTCTAGCACATCTCAAAAACAGAATCAAACAAGATGGACAATAAATAGGAGTAGAAGTAGAAACAGGAATTGTTATAGTCATCTTTCCACAGAAAAAGAACTGAGGTGAATCCAAGACTGGAATTTCCAGAGATGTTGCCAGTGCCAGAACAGATCTCCTGCAAGCAGCTGCAGGATGCTCCCAGCTGCAGCTGTACTCAAACAATCTGAAGGAGGCAATGACATACTGAGCATGTTACAAGGCAGATCTTCTTTGTGGAAGTTTATTATTTTCCTGTACATGGCTATGCAGTTGGTGCCAGAGAGATTAATTGATGAATTTGTGGGCAACAAAGAGCAGGTGTAATAAAATACACTTCTAGCTGCTGTGAATGTTCAACTTTCCTGCAATTCATAGAGTAGATTCAAGAGGTCTCTGGAAGAAAATTTTTCCTGATTAGTAGATACTTGAGCATTAAGCATCTCCTGAAATATTTGCTCAGAGCCTGCTGAAAGTAAATTTGCACTGGAAGTACAGGCTTTTCATGTAACATTATTTCTTGTAGGAGACAATTACAGGTGCAATTTAGAACAAAAGCAAAATAATGTATGGGGTCAGACCCTACCCTAGAATGGATTTCTTATACCAAACTGGGAAGCAGTTGGCACAGAGTGATCAGCAAGGACTCTGCCATGCAGGAGGCAGCCTGACCTGACACCACCTCAGGGAGCCCCACAGCTGCAGGCAGTGCAGAGCCAGAGCCTGTCACTGACCCAAATGCCTCTGCGAGCCTGATATCCCAGGACTTGGCATCCAAACCCTGCAGCTACCAAACACACCCTGCTTGAGGCCACAGCTGTCAATTCTCCATCTAAACAGGGACAAGGAGACAAGAGCAGTGGGGAAAAGGCTGGAGCATTAAGCACAAGCAATAGCCCACATTATATTTAGCTTTTAGATAATGGTTCTGTACTTCAAAGCTTTGAACAGGTTCCATGTTGCTGGTTGGAGTGTGAATGTGGAAGATCCAGGTCAGACTCAACAGTGGTGATTTCAGAAAGGGAAAAACCCTTCCCTGCAGTATTATTTTTTCTCTGGAATCCTGTAAAACTCTACTGCACTACAGGAATCCCCTGAGATTTCCTGCAGCAGTTAGAAATTGTATTATTCTACAGTAGTTTTGAAGAAATTGAAATGGCTTGGTCTCAGGGACTGATCAGGCAAGTACCAAGAACTGTGTTAGCATTAGGGACAGGGAAAAACACTTTGCGATGGAGCAGCATAAAATGGTTGTGTAACCAACAAACAAACTGGGAGCAAAGTGCTCACTAACACTCACACACATTCTCACAGAATTTCTCCTTGGCGGCACACAACAAAGAATGTCTATCCAGCTGAAGGGTGAATGAACAGATTCCTGGAAGCCACAGTGACCTCCTTTAGAATTGCCAGCAGGTATTGGCTGGCGTGGCCTTTACCTTACACTAGACTGGGAAAAGCAGCAGTGAAACCAGTCACAGATAGACTTTGCAAAATAAAATATTTCTATGGATGCACAGAGAAATTCAGTGGATGCTATAACCAGATGCACAGTGTATTAAAAGGTTCCTTCTTTCCGCCTACATCCCTGCCATGGGCTTCCTGAGTGATCTTGGTGTACTGCGTAAATAGCCCAATATTCCTTTTACATGAAGAAAGGTTATTTAATTTAATAGCTGTTATAAAGTACACTGAGTCTCTTGGATGTAAGGCTGTGCTCAAAATTGTAAAGTAGTTGTTAATTTTGTCCTGCTAAAATCACATGGAGAGAACAAATTAGACCGTAAAATACAACGTAAAAGAGAAAATTAATGTGGATTTGTATGTGAGTTGTATCAGAAACATAGTGGTGTTGCAAAGTACTGAAAACTTTTAAATAACACTTGTTATTCTCAGAATGCAATATATGTTTATTTCTATATGGAAAAACACAGTAAAAATACACTTTCTTCTAAGGGGATATATTAATATTTGTAGTGTTTTTATACCAAAAATCATAGCACTGTACTGTAGAAACTTATCTGTTTCAAAGTGCAATCTAAGTTTAGTGTAAAAAAATTCCTGTTAGTGCTATGACAGCATTTTTCAGAGCCACTGCCCCATACACTATATAAGAAAAAAATACCCCCAAGTAGCTTCACAAGTTACCAAACTAAGACTGTTATAATAAACAGAGTATCTAACCCTAAACCACCATCTCAAAGATGCAACCCAACCTATTATAGTATCTTTACTAAACAGCAGAGGATTTCAGGGCCATTCTATATAACATTACAAGTAGGCACTAGGACAAGATTCTAAAAAGGAGCCCCCACTCAAATCCTCCTCAGCACATGGAGGTTTGCTGCACCTCTTGGGCAGTGCTTTGAAAATCAGCCATAGGTGCCCAGTTTTCCAAAATGAAATAAGACTCCAGTAAGCAGAGAGGGGCACAGGAAATCTATTCTGGGTGTCTGCATTCCCAGTAGTAAAGAGACTTCTCCATTTGCATGTTTGAGTTTGGCTGCCTTATTTAGAGCTGAGCTGGCAGGCAAGGCAGGACGTGTCAGAAGAAACCCAACCACCCAAAATATCTGGGGCAAACACTAAAATTTTACTGTAATCTGTATATCAAGAGTTAGACTTCTAGAAGGGCCTCCCTCATGTGTTGGCACAGAAGTCAAAGACTCATTCCTGCTTACATTCCCGATCTCACAGCCACAACAGCTGCCAAACCTATGGACTAAGGACAGGGACTGCTCTCAGATGTTGATGGATCACAGGCTTACCTTCACAGTCCAGGAGGAAACACCCACAGCGACAGCTCTTTGCTTTCAGATATGAAGGAGAAACTGATCCTTAGCTCATTGATATCAAGTTCCCATTGATTACATAAAAAACATTGGACCAGGTCTATCTTATAGAAATGATAAGTTTTTGTTTTAACCATCAACACAGATTAAATAAGAGCATTTCTTTTTTTCCCTCAGGAACCAAAGGAGAATAGGTCCCTTGGTAAAAGAATATCACTATCATATGCTCTCCAGGGCCTACTTAAGTATTCTTTTTAAACATGTATAATTTAACTTAGGCCTGACACTGAGAAATAAGAAAAAAAATTGAAAAGTATTTCTAATATTTTAGAAAATACTAGCAAACACAGCAGCAAAAAGAGGACAATCTGGTTAAGACTTCAGGATATGGTTTTCATGTCATGCCCTTTTACACCTGTCCCAAACAAGTTGCCCCTGCATGGGCGTATGACACAGACATTTCTTTTCCTGAACCAAGCCTAAGGAGGTTCCAGCAGCAAAGACTAACTAGAAACTGGCATCAATATTCCTTTTCTTCTACTGACGAAAAACAGGCACCTCTTCACTAATACAAATAAGGAAATAATACCTTCAAAAATTATCAGTTAAAGATTTTTCAAGGCATAGTGTTCTGTGGATCAAGTATGCAATTATTATTTTGTAATAAGATGAAGAAGAACAACCTTTTAAGTGCAGAGCAATTCAAGAAAGGAAAGTGTTAAAAGCATTTAATGCTCAGTGGTTTGCCTGTATTGCTGCATGGCTATTGAGAGCTCTTGCCACCGCTGCACCCGATATGAATAAATGACCACATTCATCTTTCACATCACCCTGGTTTTACCAGGGTCACCAGATTAAACGTGTTGTGCAGACTCATGCACAGACAGGAAAATACTGCCATATCTTAGCTTCATGTGTTTAATATAGACAGATTTACCATGAACACTTACCTCCAAAATTGCCAGGATTTCTCCTCACTAACCAACTGAACTTTTCATGGAAGCAACATAGCACCTATCCAGTAGCTTAGGGGGAAAAAAACTCTTTTTGATGCAGTAAAGTTCTTTGCAGTCAATGCTCAGGCAATGTTGTCAGGCTTAAAATAATACTCTGGATATTGGGGTGCTGAACTCAAAGCAGTTTTCTGTGACCAGCTGAATTGCAGAGTTATAGAGAAGCAGCATTTCCACAAAACTAGAAAGAGAAGTCAGCCGACACTATAGAAGGAGTTGGTGTGCTATGTTGTGAATGGCAGTCACTTTTCCTTTCTGCAGCATCACTACTTATACAGTGCATGCATTAAACACTGTGATAGGCACCTTAATAGCAGCTGGAAGTGCTGTTTCTCACAAACTGCTGGCCTTTGAGGATGGTGGAAGTGCTATGAAACCCCTGTACATAAACAAAAAAGCCTTTCTTGCATTTAAGTCCTGGGCAGAGCACAGGTGAGTGATGGCTAGTGAGGCCAATTCAAAAAATCATGGAGAATTTTCATTTTTCTGCAGTCATCAGTGATTATTTATCCACACCAAATTCATACAGTGACAAAAGGAGACCAATCAGTTGTACCTCCACGACTCTTTTACCCTGCTCAAAATCCCAGTCATCTATGCTTTCCCTCCTAAATAGACAGTCAGTCAGCCTCAGAGACTTTAGGGTGCAACAATTTTTGGGATAGGTTCAAAACACAGCACTAAAGGACATTTTGTCTGTTACTTTTTTATCAATTCAGCAAGAGGCTTTCCCTTTACCTGACACATTGGTGGAGTTATCAAGATGCAGAAGCATCTTCTGAATCTCTCACATGTCCCAACCTCTCACCAGACACTCCTGCTATTTATGCCTACTTATTCTTGGTGTCTGAACACTGCCTGAAACAACGTGTGACAGAATTCATCTCACTGTAACTGGAGCACCACCCCCCTAAATCTTGCACTACTGGCATTTGCTGAAATGGCTGTGGGCTCAGAAACATGGTCAAATGTCAGTTCCCAGGATGTTGTCAATAAATCATTTAGAGCATCTTTTCAAAACCTACTCCTATGTTTTCTCCCCAGCCCACACAAGGCTGGCATCATACAGATCACAAAGAACATGCCTTTTGTAGAATTTACTCCAAACATTCATCAGAGGAAGAAATCTCATCATTTCAGCTATATTTTTAGGTGGTGACATTTGATTTCAACTTCCTCCAGGCCTGTCCCCCTGCCCTTTTGATGAATCACAAGTTATTTGTACTGTAATGTGCTTCCTATAGTTAAAGTCTTGTCAATTCTTTCTGCCCAGAAACATAACTGGGAAGGATCAGAAAGATATGCAAGGTATGTTTTGAATATAAAAGATCCAATAAAAGTACATCACCTACATAGCTTATTTCTCCCTTCAGTTTCAGTATTCCACTCAGTAAGACTGAAAATTTTTCAGGCAGCACTGTCCAAGTTCATTTCAACTATCTTTCTAGCTGCCAGTTATGAAATACTGGAGTGGCTTTTCTCACTTACCATGGAGCCCATCTAATTTTTACAGTTCATTTAGATTCCACTGATGACAAAGGTGCCAATCTTGCAGCTCCTTTCATATGCAGACACTTTTTGTATCCTTCAGCCTTGGTTTTCCCCATCCACAAGTCTTGCTGCAAAGCACTTACCTCAGCTTCTGAAACAATATCAAATATAATGAAAAAAAAACCAAAATATTAGAGCCTTTTGTCCCCCAGGTCAGATTTCTCTAAACTCTGCTGAAGATCTTTCCTGGCTCCATCATTGAAACTGGTGAATTGTTACTATTCTTTCTCCTCTCAGTTCTTGCCCATGTCTTTAGAAGCCAAACCACTGGAGGATGAGGCCTTCCACTCAGGGAACTGTGTATTGTTCAACAGAGTGGTTTTATTCTTTACTTAATCTTACTTGTGTGTTTTCTGTAGGAATCTCCCTTGTTTCTCATGCATACCCCTCCACCACAGCCTTTTTGTTTGTTTAGAATCTGTATTTGATCAGGTGCAAACTTAACGCTCAACTACAAGGCAGACTTGCACACAGAGGGTTACAATAAAAATTCTTGTTTCTTATTCCAGTCACAAAACTCTCAGTTATGTGTTCTGCTTGTACTGAGCACCTTTCTAAATGTTCATCCACCAATTCTGGCCTTTTCCAGTCTTTTATTTTAAAAAGAGCAATTTTTTAACATTATTCCCTTTTTTGGCACAACTTTTGGCTGATCACCTCTTAAAAGAATTTTCATGACCATTCTTACAGTTTCTTTAGGAAGGTCAATGAGCTTTAAGAATCACCCTTTTTTCTCTCATAACATTTGATTCAGATTTCGTTTCTAAATCTCTAAATCTTCAGTAGTGAGAAACCAAAAACTTACCTTGTGACCTGCCAGACTCTTGTCTCTGCCAGTCCACATTCAGGCATTCTCTAATGTTAAGTCATTATCAAAGACACAAGTAAATGTCACTTTTCTATCAATAAACAAGGGACTTTATTACTTACCTCTCCTCATGAGTTTCTATTACACTTTGAAAGAAACAGTTCATATAGCTACTGGACATAATGTCTATTCAATCATTTGCCTGACCAGAACAAAGACCATTATTTTTCTGGCTTGTGAAAAATGTTTCTTTCCTTGTTTTTGCTGCTGATTACTCTATCCAAAGGGAATGTCTGCTCTTCTATCAAATAGTAAAAAATGCTCAAGCAAGCAACAAATAAACAGCACTTTTGTGTATGAAAAATATGCCTCTGCCTTTCTAGAGAGTTCCTTTTCTAATGCTGAGAAGTAATTTACCACAATCTTCTACAGAAAAATGCTATGCTCAGATTTTAGGCTGAACTCAGAATGACTGACACAGAACTTCAGGAATCGAGTGCTTTGGAGATATTGATCCAGACACAACAGCAAACAGTACAACTGCAAGGTGCAGTGCCTAAGTTCATGTGGAAGTGAAACCACAGTGGGAGAAAGAGGACAATGTAAGAGTAGGGTAAGCCAGCTATAGAGAATAACAAATTAAATTAAAAATCATATTACTTTCTCTGATCCTCTGCTATGAAACATGATGCTCAGAATAAGCAGGAGTGTTATGATTCCTGTTTTCATACTCCTGCTTCAGCAGGGAGGAAATCACTCCACCATGTCACTTCTATGCCAGAAAATACAAATCACCAAGTAGTATTCTTTTTTAGAGAATCAGTGAGAAACCAGAACAGGCTCCTCAAGACCTGTGAGCATGCTCTGAAAAAATACTCACAGATAATGTCATTCATGTGCAATCTGAAGCAAGCAAGACACTGCAGGGTTAGTCTAACATTGAATAAGGTGCTATCCAAAGAGAAAAAGTAACATTAAAAGAGAAAAATATTATTCTGAATTTAGTTTGCTGTGCTATATAGCTGCCTGCTCACTGCATGCTTATATTGACTTCTTTCTCTCTCTGGGATTTAACTTTCACATGACCTTAAACAGAAGGGATTGGGCTATAAAACAAAAAATATAATTGGTGCAAGTTATTTTTGGAGTCTCAAACGTTTGGCCAAATATTAGCAGGAAAAAATTCAAGACACATGACTCAATAATCCATCTGATCAGCCCACGGCATTAGATTTCATCATCAGGTTCTTACAAAAAACTGTATTCAGGAGTATTGGATTTAATTTCCTTTTTCTGTTTTAGAGACTGGAAAATAATACAAAGTAGACTATACATATTGTTTTGTTCCTGTTTTCCAAAACAATACTAAACTAGAAAGAATAAATGAAAGTTGAGCAAGAACATGATCTAGAGATTTGTTTATGAATTTACTTTTTGAAGTATTAGAGAATTTGTTTGAGGATGCTAGAGGTTTCCTTCTACTATGTGTCTAAAGGAATGAAAATACTAAAAAAAAAAAAAATCAACAAAACACTCATTTACTTGACTGAATAAGCAACCCATTGAATTTAGAGTTCCACCAAATCTACTAGCAATTGTCATTTGGATTCTTTTTGTTCTTACTTTCCATCCAGTCCAGTAGCAAGTGTCAGCAGCCCTTAGCTGAGGCCTTAGAAGAAATTGCTTGAACTTTCAGGCAACAAGCTTGGAATACTTAATTCCAGCCCTCAATACACCCTCACATAAATCTCAGTTCTCTTGTATTAAAAGGGAGTAAGAAAACACATTCCATTTTAGCCTTCTCTGGGCATAAGCATTTCACCAAGTCCTCTCTCAGTCACACTAATTCCATAAAAGATAATTTTTTAAAAAAAAAACCAAAACAAGAAACCACACCAATACCAAATTCCTTTAACTACTCCTCCAAAAAGATGTGTCAAATATTTGATAGCTCATCATGTTTTAGAATAAAGTACTTTCTTGTCAGAGCCTCTTGTGCAAAATGTAGACATTCATACACTGTCAGTAAACTGGTATTCCATTCTTATGAGAGGTGAGTTGTAGTTGTTTGCACAGTCAGCTCCTTTTCACAATACTCTTAAGTCAATCAAGGGTCTTTCAAAAATGTCAGACCTGAAGTTAGAACAAACACACTTAAAATACATACCTGGCAGGTGCTATTGATCTTGCTGCAGCAATTCCACATTCTTATTTAAACACAAGGTTAGGATCTTATTTCATAAAAATTAGAAAATTGGAGAAAAAGGCAGTTACTTCTCTGTTGGGAAAAAAATATCCTTTTGTTCATAGCTGCTTTCTGCCTTTCTGATGGAAAAATTCACATCTGAACAGTGGCTGTTTCAGACCAATATTTCAGCTTGACTTTCCTCTGTTTAGCAAGGGAGTCTTTCAGATATATAAAAATGACATATTCATTGTGTGTCCACTCTGAAGGGAACTCTGATCTCTTGAAATTCAGGGTAAAAAAAGTCAGTGATATGTAACTAGAAGAGAAAAGCAACTGTTCTGTTATGAACTTCTCATTTTCAACAAAGGAACGTGATGTGGAGTTTCTGTGGTTTTCTGTAACACCTAGCAGTGAATTCTGTGAGAGAAGGCATCCAGGTCAGCAGGTTTCCAAACTAGACACAGTTAGATAATTATGAAAAGGTTCATTTTGAAATTTCACCTATGGTCACGAATAAGATTCAAGTGTGTGTTTACCTCCCTGCCCAAAAACAAAACAAACTGCTTGTTTTTAAAAGAAAATCACAGATCAGGGCGGATGATTGTAGTATATAGCACCTTGGTTTCAGAGCCTCTTCAGAACTGCTGCTGATGCATGCCCCTCTTTCTTGCAAAAAACTCATAAGCTACTTGCTCATCCCTTTTGAGTTTAAAGGCAATGCTCTCCAAAAACCCCACACAACTTTCACTGGGACACAGGCAGACTTCAAGATCAGCTTCAAGTGCATTTTTCAAATTCTCGCGGTGGTATTGTTCCACACTACAATTTTATAGCTGCCCCCACCTTGCAAACCTGGACATTTGTAGAGCTCCAACCAATGCAATAATCTAGACGTAACTTCATCCATCATTTTACAGCTACCTGTCTGCAGATGCCCCAGCACCTTTGCCATGTACGTGGCAAAATTGCAAGCAAAAGGCATTGTGGCAAACAGTCCCAGAATTCTCTAGAGTATCACCCTTCTGCTGTTTCTCAGCCTTCTTTCTCAATATTCTCTCATTTCTTTTCAGACTTCATTTTGTCCCCACAGCTACACTCATCACATATGGTCTAAAGCTATAAACAAAAATAAAAGGGTTCGGAAAACACACTGTCTTGTATAAAAGCAATTTTTTATTTTCACATGAAAACAACTTCTATTTTACTTGCTTCTTTGAAAAGGTATTGAGTTTGCAATGTCCTTTGTTTAGCCTCCTAGATATAGCCCAAATCTGAACAGTTTTGCTATTACAGACATTTTCATGTTACACATGAGATTTTTCTCTTAATTCCCTGCCTGAGAAAAGTATGAGAATCTGATGATGGTGCAAGGAATATAAAGCCCACTGTGAGCAGTGGCAAGGACTAAAATAGATGCAGGGATGCCCTCAGTTTGGCTCAGTAAGTGCACATTGAAGCCAAGATTATGGTTTAGTATGACAAGTACTAAGGCCCACTATAAAAATGAGGCTTACTTAGAATTCAGCTCACATTACTCAGTTATTTCATTAGTCATCCAGTTTTGACACACTCATTGTACCTAATGTATAAAAAGAGGTCTAACCTTTTTGGTGAAGAGCAGGATGAATTCAGAAAACAAAGTGCAAAATATATTAAAGGCGATACATAAGCACAGGTTAAATCCTCTCCAAAGCCTCCTACCAGGCAAGCACAAATTACAGTCATCACTGTTCATACTGATGATTGATCCAGTATTGCTTTTCAAAAGACATTATACAAATGATTATGGGTGACAAAATCTATCTCACAATGATTCCATCATTAACAATTGACAATAAAAAAAATTACATCTTTTAGCAAAGTACTTCTTCAGCTCTTTAATTAAACCAACCCTGAGTGATACAGTGCAAATGTCTTTATTGTGCAATTTGCCTTTTGTGTCAAATTCCTGCCAACATTCCCCAGCACATTTGGTGTTTTGACATGAGTTACAGAAGCATGTCTGAATTATGTAACTCTTCTGACTTAAAATAATGTATGTTTTCTTGAAAGAACATGCTCTTTATACTAAAATCCATCTTTGATATACTGTTAGCCCACATGGCCAGAGATTAATTTCTAACTTTAGGACATGCTAATTCCACAAAGATTAGTCAAATCAAAAGGTTTAACGTTCACAAATGGGCTCTCTCCAATGAGCTGTGCACCACCTCATTCAATACATTGATATATCACCTACAAGTCAGGTGATATCACTTTTGAACTCCAGAAACAGATTTAGAGCTTTGAAACCTGAAATCAAATACTCTCCAGGAAAGAAAGAAAAGTTAAAACAATTGTTCTCATTAACAACAAACATGGTGTTTTTAATTGGAAACACCTTCAACAACTACCAGCTATAAACTAGGAAAATAGAAGGCAAATATTGTAACACTTCAGGTCCTGTTCAAACTTGGTTTGTCATTAACTTGTCAGATGAACCTTGGTTTTGACACAAAAAGAATCTCTCTTCCCTAAAAAATCCTGAATTTCAAAAAAACACCCTGCCAAAATAAAATATTCCTCTTGGAAAATTAAAACCATTTTCATTGCAATCAAAATTGTTCATGGAAAAAGAAAGATTGATTTTTAATACTTGTAACACAGAATAGAACACCAAGGCTAATTCTAAGCAGGCAAGCTAATTTTGCACTTTTGAACATCTCACCTGCTTCTTTATTACAGCTCCCACAGTTTCAAATACTCATTCTACTAATCCTGGTCACTGGACACCATGGCATAGGTACTACAGAGACTTTTCAGTGTGTTCATTTCCTGCCATGATTTTATGTCAGAGGCTTTTGGACGAAGTATTTTCCTCTCACCAAGCTATGCCTTACAGGATAAGCTCGTCAGCATTCCAGCAGGCAAAATTTCATCCTACATTAGTGACACTTAGAAATGCTACTGTTTTGAAGCTGACAAACTAAGCTTTGGTTTGTAGCTTCAAGTAATATTTCTCCCTCTGGAAAATGTAATTTCCTAATTTCCCAATAAATAAACAGTTCCTCTAGGCATCAAAAAGTCCAAGAAAACAACACAGCTGTAATTTTTAGGAAAAATGTCATACATATTTCTAAATATAATATATGAACCTAGAACAACAAAAGTTCTCTTATTTACTTCAGGCTTTAAAAAAAAAGCAGCCTCAGAATAGACTATTCATTATTACCACTAACAAGCATTTCTGAATTCATCGTCACTATTAGTTTCTGATTTTTAAACATTGAAAAGCATATTCACTACGCTCATTAAACTTCACGTCCAACATGCCCTGAGGACAAAAACTCCTCTTACTGTATCTCAAAATGTATTCTATTGCTGCAGTGTAGTACATAATATTGTGCAATATCTGTGTAATATATAGATATTTAAGATAGTGTGTTGTATTACACAGTACCACAGAATTTTCTGTACAGAGATTTCTGAAATTGAGGTATATAGACAGACACATCCAAGAAAATTCTAAGGCTGAGCTTTTTCAATAAGATCATTTGATGTAAATTAACATTATTATCTAGTGTCCCTCTCAGAGTTAATCATAATGTCTTACCTGAGCTTCAGGGCACTAAAGAAGCTCCTTTGCCCTTTGCAATAGCATCTGCAAAATGACAATACAATGTGTATTGTACCTCCCAAGAGTCCATAAACTGTGGCTTCAGTCTTGACGGGCCTGAGAATACTTTCAACCCAAGACTCTACCAACATTTGTATGACACCTCAAAGCACCAGCTGATGTCAGAAGAAAAACTGTATATTCAAATAAAGTTTTGACCACAATAGAAGTAGTCAAAACTGTTTTCCTATTATTTTGAAGTACATCGCTTTCAAGAAGATTGTGATTCATTTTTGATAAATGCAACTAACAAATCATGTGGAAAAATGAGGGAAAACAGAATGTTTTAATAAAACCATAAAGTATCTTGAACCATGGAACCATTTCATGCTGTATTTTTCTTTGGAAGAATATAGTTCCTCCACATCCGAAGTCAAAAACATAAAAAACCAAAATAAACAGGCAATATTTTTCTTCTATTCTCCCTCCCACCCACCACTATCCAGTAAAACTCTATTACAGACAATGTATTCTGACCACCATCTAGCATCAACCCGCTTCCAGGTGCAGCATCATCATTTTGGATTAATTTTAGCTATTATTTATTTCATCTCCACCCTCACCTATGTTCAGCACAAATGCTCAGATCTGGAGCCCTCACTTTTGAAAGTCATTTGAGAGTCCATGCTTGACCTAGAGCAAAGGAGAAGTCTTTCTGACTCATCTGTGTACCTTCGTGCCCAGAGCTGGTCCCCTGCCGTCAGCGTTCGAGGCTTCAGCGACACTGTTTCAAATTGCACATAGGTCTCCTTCGCAAGCTCAGCTTCCTTTGCAGATTTTGGTTTCGAGTGGAGTTTTAAAACTTTGTAGAGTAAGAAAAATATCAAAGGTAAAACAACCACACATGCTGCACTGCTGCCCACAATCAGGATAGAGAACTCAGAGCTGCTTTCATCATTTAAGCCATCAGTGGAGAAAACAACACACTGCTCTTTTGTAGGTGGCACACCTTTGGGCGAGACACATGCCATGTATTGAGTACTAGGTTGCAAACCATCAATTGTGACTTTGTTTTTGTTGGATTCAGTGCTGAGAGGCAGCATATCTTTCTCACCATACTTGGAGTACAACACAGTGACAGCGGAATTGCTTGCACCGTTGACAGTTTTCCAAGTTAAGGTCACTCTTTCATCAGTTTCACTGATCACTCTCAGGTTCTCCACGGTAACATTTTGCTCAGCCATACCTGCTGTATTCAATGAAGTATCCTCACCTTTCTTGCTTAAATCTCCAGTCTGCTTTTTGTTTCCATTTGTCACGGCCTTAGAACTTTTCTTTCCATCTACTGTGAGCCTGGATTGCTTTTTGTCAGTAAATGTCATGATGGTTGATCTCTCAGTGCTAACCAGAGCTGTGGTGGTCGGTGAGGTGGGAAGAGGTGTGGTTGTCCTCTCGGGTTCCAGCTTGGATTCCTCCTGAGTTGTGTTCTGCCCCTCAGCCTCTGGCTTCCTTCCATACTTCTGTGGTGACATAGTTGTAGTAACTACACCAACCACTGTGACAGTCACAGCAGCTTCTGACATTCCTGCCAAGTTCTTGGCTTTACATCTGTATTCTCCTGCGTCCTTGTATGAAATTCCTGTCAAGCTTATTATGGACCATCTGACACCCTCTCCAGGAGTTTCTTGAATTACTATGGGAAAGTGCAAAGAGTAAAAAATTATGAATGGGAAGTAAAGAGGAAGTAAACATTGTTAGACTACCTCTTCCCTTTCTGCCAGAAGAAATCACACGTATGAAAATTTTAAAAAGGAAACACAAGCAATCAAAAAACCCAAAAACAACAACGAGAAAAAACCAAAACCAAATCAAATTTCAAAAACAAACTGTGGAATTCCCAGCTATACTATATTATTAAATAAAAGTGCTCAGCCTGGGACAAAATGCAAATAAACGTCTGGAATAATTAGAATACAGTTTGCAGTTTCATTAAGAAAAACAAAACCACATAAACCATAAAGGGAAATCAAATGTCCTAAAGCTGCTATTGACTCTTAAATACAAAACCCACTGACTTCATGTGACACTCATCATGCTACCCATTTAAAACAGTATTGGAAATTGCTTTTGTTCTAAGATATTTCAGTACTCTCACCTTCATCAGACCTATGATAACTGCTAACTACCTGGCATTAGCAAGTAGCATTTTTTACATTTAAGTTACTACATAAGTATCTGTCATAGCAGCTAGAATGATATCAGACAATGACAGCCTTGCAACATTTGCAAATAACACAGAAAGCATGAATTTGGAATATCTTGTGTTTACAATGCTGAGTTTTAAGTCACTCAGTAATGGCCTCACTGGCTTTTTTAACATGAACATTTTCAAACAGAGGTTCCAGCAAAAAATTCTGCTTTCTGCTTCCCAGCTTCTGAGTTAGGGTCCAACTAACCCAAACTCCATTTTCCTTTATCCTTCCCCCACTTTATCCATTTCTCCCTTCCACACACATTGCTCTTTTAACAGATCATATCCAGAATCAAAACAGTCTGCTGGACCTATTAAGACAAAGAACTAGACAGAATTTCATAACAGCTCTTGCACAGATACAATGCCAGCTTGACGCAATACGTAGACCATTGTTACTCATAAAATTATCTCAAAGCACAAGCAACCCAACGACTTTTTGGTTCTCCCATTTCCTATAGAAGAGCAGTTATACCTGTATAGTTCACTGGAATATTGTCTGACCTAGTCCAAGTGAGCAGTGGTGTTGGGTACCCCGTGGCGTCACAGCGTAGCAGCACATTGCTGCCCAGTGGGGAGGTGATTTTTGTTGCTGAGGTCATCACAGATGGTTTAAGACACTGCTCTAACTCAGCTCTCTGGAACAAGATTCCTGCCAGGCTCTCGGGTCCACTGCATGAAACCAATGGATCAAGTAGTACAACAGAGGTGTCCACGATTTTGGAAAATTCAATTAGCTTTGAAATGCGACAGTCACAGAACCATGGGTTGTCCTGAAAACCTGAGGAAGGGAGGGAAGAGGGGAAAGAAAAAAAAAATGTTGTCAGTCAATATATGGATATTGATTACAGTATGACACATGACTCCCACCAAATACAATGAAGGACCTATTCTGAGTTGATGCTTTCTCTTTCAACTTGTGTTTTTTGTTCAGCTGATGGGTGGGAGAGTATTTTCAGTATGAATGTTTATAAGCTAAACTTCTTCACAGAAGTCTACAGGAGCATAGTGATGTGCTGGCACTACCTGTGCTTAACTTTGCTATTTATCTAGGAAAAAACACTTTGAAAAGATGTCTTACGACTGATAATACCTTTTCACCTGCCTATGCCTCCTGGAAAGACAGCTTCTCAGGGCTACTGCTCTGTGTCACTCTTCTCTGCTTTTAGTCCTTCTTTGGGCTCTTACAGCTTGACCTTCCCTGACCTTTTGTTCAATGCTTGAGGAGAACACGATGATTCAAGGGTTTAGAGCTTAGACCAACATCTCTGCCCCTTGAGAAAAAGGGATAAAGGCTAAGAAGAAAAAGCTTTAGGCCAAGGAAGTTCTTATCTGGCTGTGAACTACACCAATATTGTTAGAAGTCGGCTTCACTACAGCCTCTGAAATATATTCAAGAATAGGAGAAGAGTAGAAAATAGGAACAACTACAAAACACCCTGATGACTACAATATTTTTATGATGGCACAAAAAAACCCTATCTCTCTTCTGCCAGAGTCAATAACACTTGCTTCCAGTCTATTAATTAGAAGTTTTTCCCTCTTTGTGAATTTACTATGTTGGAAGAGAATAGCCATTTTTGAGGAATATCAGTCTAAATCCTCAGCTGGCATTGACTACTCCACTATGTTGACTTTCATAGAGCAACAATGGCTTCACCAGGTAAAATACAACTCAGCATATTACTCAGGAGTTCAAGCATTTTCTTATACTTTTGGGTATGCCTTTCTCATTTTCTCCAAGTACTACTAATGAACAAAACTCGTGGTCTGAAATAAGGGATGGTATGCAAGGACTCCTTGCTGCTGAATTTACTGATCAGTAAACACCTGCAAATATTGTTCAGTGTGTATTGTGAAGGATTATCAAAATTATGGGTTTATGCTGCAAAAAACCTGCAGATGAAAGAACACATGAATAATTAACTTCTACTTCTTTTTATCATCAGGCCAAGATTAGGTTATTTTAAGTACAATGATAGCGATTGGTTAAAACTGTGGTAAACCCCAATTAATCCCTGTTCTTTAAAACAAGACTTGACCTGAAGGGATTCCATGACTTTGACATCACAATCCAATTTCACCCCTTCCAGACAGAAGAGATTTTACATCTATTCACTACTTTTTGTTTGTTGGAAAAGAGAAGGAGGAGTCAAAGGAAAGTGTACCAAAAAAATCTCCAAACTATAAACATTTTGCCTGTGAACCTCACACATCTATTCATAAGGAGAAAACATACTATCCAAGTGTTTTCCATATCTAGGCACATCAACTGTTTGTGCTTATAACAATTCTGCTCAATCAAGCACAAGTATTTAACTATTTCTGCTCTTCTTTTCAATTAGGGAAGCTTTGTAACTAGAGGCAATACTCCTGTGATTTGTTTTTCTTTACACTTGCTTGTAAGGGGTCAATTTTCCTCACTATGTTAACAAATTTACTCCAGGAAAGGAAGGGATTTGTTATTGTTTCTAACTAACTCAAAGCACTCAAAAGCCTTTGAAATAGAAGCAAAGAACAGTTACATTAGAAAAGAAATTTAATCAAGTCCAACTGTTAATGTAGCACTGCCAAGTCCAGCACTAAACCATGTTCCTGAGTGCCACATTTACACATCTTTTAAATACCTCCAGGGCTGGTGACTCCACCACTTCCCTGACTCTCCTTCCAGTGAAGAAACTTTTCCTAACATATATACCTACACAGTTTTCTGAAGAAAAGTGGTCTGAAGAAAAGCCAAAGTCATTACAATAGTTATTAAAATTTGACAAAATAAAAGGAATTATGAAGCAACTATGAACAGTCATTTGAATGGATGGTTGTTTAGCCCAGCCTGGGACACAGATTTGACCATTTGTGTGTAGGGTGTCAGTCAGTCACCTCATCTTCCCCATCCATCACACTTCCCCATGGAACCAACTAAAGAAGCAGGACTTTACGCACAAGTACATATTCCTTCCTCACCTCCCCGGCACAGCCCCTCTGTTTATCTGCGTCTTGCCAATATCTGAGAGTATTCACATTATTTCTAGTCACTGTAAATCATCAAGTCATGTGAATTCCCAAAATGAACAGATGAAAGCACTATTGAGTTGGAAGCAAGATAAAACACATAATTTCATTATACTTCAGATAGTGTTGAGGAGAACAGAAATGTGAATGT
This sequence comes from Petroica traversi, assembly GCA_025920805.1. Taxonomy (NCBI): domain Eukaryota; kingdom Metazoa; phylum Chordata; class Aves; order Passeriformes; family Petroicidae; genus Petroica; species Petroica traversi. The sequence goes on from JAHLSL010000020.1 coordinate 10,228,233, forward strand.
AAGCCTAGTTTCCAAACTAAAAGGGGCATTTTGAATTTTAACAGCTTGTGTTGACAAGATGTTAGAAGTGAGAAAAAACATGTGAAAAAGTAAGGAAAAAGGTTAAAAAGGGGGGAAAAATAAGAAAATGGAAAATATTAGGGACCTTTAGTAAAAGAAATAGTTTCTTAAAAAGCAAAATGAAAATAATGATAAATCTCTGATGGCACGTTTATCTGAATAAACACTTTATAAACCCTGAATTCTTTTGTAGAAATATCAAGGCAGTTTGTTGATCTGAAAAAAAAATACTATCCAATACTAGCCAAAACAAACACTGATAAATATTTATGCATTGCATGTACCAACGCAGTGTTATTTTAATATTAATTATAAATTGCTATAAAACCCTTCATTCTAGATTTAGCATATTTTATATTTACTTTCACACATTTATATGTATGCTTGCAGGTACAATGGCAAACTTATATGTAGATGTGTCTGTGCATACACATTTTTGTAGTCTTCTCAATAAGCAGGTCTTCCCTGGGCTATGTCAATATGGACTTTAGCTATGATCAAAATTTCCTTTGTAAATCAGTAACCAGACTCAGACCATAACTTGTGTAACACACTGCTTTTCAGTTGCTGCAAAATACCAAGACGTAAAATATTCAGGTTCTGGGCTGATAAAAATACTCAGCACAGCTCGGACGAGCCTACCCCAGGCTCTTTCCAACTGAAAACTACACATTTTGATCCATGGCTCTAAACAGCAAAATCCATATCCAACCCTGTGTCACAGCATTTTCACCACATGGCAATAGCAGAGAGTAGTTTCAGGAAAAGCAGTATCTACCCAATGGCCCAGCAGAACAGCTGGGAGCCTGATGGACCTGAAGCATTCCAAAGTTTTGGCACCTCTGCCTGCAACAGAGGCAAGATCTCACATAACTGCCAGTCTGGCAAATACTGGACTCTTCTGTTCCTCCCAGCGACTCACTAGAGCCCACCATATGGAAAATGCTGCTGCCATCATTCCTGCCAGAAATGTAAATCTCTATACCTCAGCCAGTGCTGAAATTTAGTTGTGATTTGGATCAAAGTATTAGGCTATGGCTCCAGAGGTAACCAAGAGGGCCAGATGAATTCACACACTGGTCTCCCAGTCACTTGCACTGTTTAGTTTTCAGCTCACTCCGCAGCTTTGTTTTGAACTCTTCCAAAGGGCACTTCCCAAGACAAAGCCCAACATGGGTCCAGGGACATTTGGCACTCCAGGGATTGCTCCCTGAAAGGTTTATGGGTGAGACCACACCAAGGATGGCTCTCTCTGTCCTGTCGTTGCCTCCAATACAAGTGCAGCAGGTTTTGTACCTCCAAATATTCTGCAAGACTGTCAGCTCTGCAGGCATACAACATAACCCTGCTATCTCTATTCCAAAAGCACAGTTGAATGATTTCCAAAGCAATTCTCACATAACATCAGGCAGGTTAGACTGAATTACATTACTCCCAGAATTACATTTTAGAGTCACTGCAGCATCCTGTAGAGCCCACAGAGGACAATGGGCTAAATCTTACGAAGTGTAGAACAGGCAGTCAGCTTTAAAGAGAGCTGGCCCTAAGCTGTGTGGATGTGAGCCAGTGTGAGCTACTTGGCCATTGGGCCAGGAATCATTCCCTAACCCTCTTTCATTTTAGCACAGTGCATACACAGAGGAACATACAGTGGGAGAAGTTAAAAAAACCAGACCTCTTTGTAAAGGGATGATGAACTGGAATAAGGAGTTGCCAACAGGCTCTGGCAAAAGTAGCCTTTGGCTCCTCCAAGAGTCCTTGAAGTAAACGTGGGGATCTTGAACTTCTTCATCTGAGCAACTCTCTTGATGCTCAGTCAAGACAGCAAAGATAAAATTGCCTCCTGGTGTTAAAAAATATATTTGCACAAACATAAGAGTTTTAGGCCTTGTTGGTTTTGATCTTGTTAATTATATAAAAATGACAATCTTGTTTTGCCAGAATCAGGAGAGAAGACAGCTCAAGCCATAATTGACACTAATAAGAATCTAACTGCTGTTTTCCTGACTAGGCAAAACCAGCATTTATTTACTCTGGATTCTAGCTTCCAGCAAAGTTCTGGCTGCAGTGATTGTTCCATGTGGGTACATAGGTCAGGCTGAATGCTCCCACAGAAAGTGGCTGGAGCACATAGGACACTCTAGAGCATCAAAGCATGCAATGGTGGGCATCACATTTTAAGAGAAATTTTTTTTTAAATCTAGAAGAATCCAAAAGGAACTAATAACTACAGTAGAAAAATTAAAAAAAAAAATAAAAATACCACAAACAGGAAAAAACCCAAACCAAACTAAAAACAAAGAAAACACCCCAACCAAATCAAACCAAACAAACAAACAAACAAAAAAAACCCTAGAAAAAACCACAAACCAATTCAAAGCAGAACCAACCAAACAAAACAAAACAAAAAAAACCCACACAAAAACCTTTACATAATATTAGAAGCTGGTGAAAGAAGTGGTTAGGATGGCAAACAGGGAAGGAAAACCTATGAAAGATTACTACAAGAGATAGTGATTAGTCTTTCTGTATGCCCATGCCCTGTAGGACAAGAGGTAATCAGCTTAGTTTGCAGTAAGGGAGATCGAGGTTAGATATTAGGAGAAACTTTCCCACTACCCTGACAGATAAGCACTAGAGGAAGTTACCATGGGAGGCTTTGGGGTGGTCTGGCCAAAGGCTTTAAGAACAGCACTGACTTTCCCAGAATGGCTCAGCTCCTCTGGATTTGTATCCCAGCAGGTGAGATCCTTCCAGACCACACAGTAATCCATGACATAAAGATAATTGCACTTTATCTCCAGAGAAAGAGATGATTTCTTATTCACTATAGAGTTTCTTATGTAACAAGCACTGTCTGTCTTCATATATATATTATATACTCATAAAAAACTATGATGTCAGTGAAAAACAAAATTCAGCCAATTCATTCACAGCTTACCTAAGTTAAATTTACTCAATGTAACACAAGGAAAGCACTTGGTATTCTGAGGTGCAAATCTATAATGGCTGCACAGAGCCTCCCTTAGCACCTAAGAGTTAAAAAATTAAAAAATAAAATGAAAAAGAGAGAAGCCAGGTTCTGTTTAAAACCAGTGTGTTCCTCTCTGGAGACCTGTGTTAAAACCCAGTTGTACCTCATAAGATAAAATGGTCCAAAGGTCACATCCCAAGCCTTAAAAGACCTCAGGAGGCTGGAAAAGTGCGTGCACCATGGAAGCCTGCAGATGGTTTCCAGTGTTAAGGGGAGAGAAGAGTGTGTGAGGTTTTAAGATATTTTGGTGTTCATTTTTTTTTTATGGGGGTTATTTTTCATTTCTTAGTTCCTTTTGTTTGGTCTGAAGTGGTGAGCGCTGTGTAAGACAAGAAAACCAATTAAGCTCTGGGACTCCCACATGAGATCATGAGGATTAGATCTAGCACAGTCAGCTCCCACTTTGCAGCCTCCTGTAATCTTCAGTGTGGGAACAGGGAAAGGAGTACTGAGATGGACTTTCTTTTACAGCTTTTACTCTTTTTTTTTTTTTTTAATCCTGAATAAACTAAAACTCTTTAATGATGCAAGCCTACTGTCAGCATGCTTATAAAGCCTACTTGCATCTATTAAGTTACTTATATAAAATATAATCTGAATGGGAGTTTCAAGCTGCAGCGTCTGCTGTGAAACAAAGCAACTGAACAAATGAACATTGAATATGGGGCTTTATATCAAGAAATTGGAAATACTGGCAGTACAATGCAGGACAGATCTTTACCAGTGCTTATAGAATTACTGCAGTAGAGACAGCCAGGTGGTTTTCCTCCCTTCCACCTGCTGCACTACAAAAACATCAAAACATGCACTTACATGTATACAGTGATAGAAAAGAACAGTATTGATAGAACTGTTCCAGCCTGAGACTGAGGAAGAGAAAGAGGTTACCCTGGCAAGACTAAGAAGTGGAGATAAGGTGTCAGATAAAGCACAATGCCACTAACAGAACTGATGCAGTTGCATACTACAGAAAGTTATCAAATTATGAAAAAAATCAGAGTCTGACCAAGTTATTCCTAAATACTTACCTTAAACACTATAAAAAGTACTGCAAATATGTAGGGATCAGATTCCTACCCTCTCTCATATTCAATATGTAAATTGGGAAAAACTTCAGGATAATCAGTCAGCTTTAGAAGGTCAACAGAGGTCCCAGGGAGAGCTGAGTTGCTCTATTTTGAGCCACCAACACTATCTGCAGCATCATGTCACAGGACAGGCTTTATATGAGCATTAGCTCTAGCTGCTTGCTTGACTTGTGAGCCTCTGGAAAACAAGCAGCTGCAAAATGGACATGCTTACAGCTGCTAACACATACAGAGATGAGGGAAATGTCAGCAGGAACACAATGTAAGTCCTGCATTTATACAGCCACTGAATAATCCATATAGCCTGTACTCCTGGTTCTCATAGCTTTTACTTCAGTCTTACAGCTCTGAGGTAACAATACCCATAGAAGTCACTATCTTAATTTCATGGTTTTCCATTACCTACAGAAAATAAATAAATAATAGTAGAGCAAACTAGAAGACTGGCCAGGGTAAAAATCCTTTCTCCTGCATCCTAGGCTGCTCCTCTAACTGTTCTCACTTGCAATTTAACATTCAGGTATATTTTAGTAAGGAATGAGACAGATGTTCAACGTACCCAAAATTACTCTCTGTGTCACCAGAATGTCTGTGTTCCTGGACACGATGGCTCCAGAGAAGGGGGGCCAAATGTCCATGAGGTCTGATGGCAAGGTGGTCAGCTTGTTGCTGGATAGGTCCAGGTAGGTGAGGTTTCTCAGGAAGCGGCCAGCATCAGCAGGAATGCTGGTCATTTTGTTGTTGTGCAGATCCAGAGTCTTTAAGTTGGGCATCTCTGCCAGGGATTCCCAAGGAAAAGTTGAAAGCAGATTACCATCCAGCCTCAGCTCGTGCAGTTGTTTCAAGTTATAGAAGCTGCTGATATCAATGTTGGCCACACTGTTGTAAGTGACCCACAGGTATTTGAGGTCCACCAGGTAGTAAAAGGCTTCTGTCGGAATCCTTCGTATGACAGTTTTCTCTATACGAAGTTTTACAGTATCCACAGGAACATTCACAGGGATCTCATACATGTCAGGGTCATTACAGAGCACAGACCTAGCACCAGGGGAAAAAAAAAGAAAAAAGAGGGAGAGACATATTTGCATTTATTTATCAGAAATTTAAATGTCAGATTTAAATGCAAATGCTGTGACTTAGTGCAACACTGCTACCAGACGGAACACGGAAATTAACAGTCTTCTACATCTAAAAGTTGAATAAACTCCACAAACAGGGAGTCTCCAAAGACAAAAAGAATATAAACCAGAACTGATCCTTTCGCATGAAACCTAGATTTGCTTTCTTCTAAAGTATGTAAGCACCATCCTCTATCCAGCCCTCACTCTACTGACAACTGAAAGACAGAATCATGCATATAAGGAACAATACATGCATTTATCTCAAGTGAGAACTGCATGCCCCTTGTGAAAATTATTAAAATTCAAAATTAAGATCTCTAATCTAATCTCTAATCTCTAATTTTTCTGTATGATGAAGATTCAAAGTATTTTCTGTACTTACCTTTCAGAATAGACTGAAAATTGAAAATATACCAAAGAAAATTCAGTAAAGAAGAGCTTTCTAGCCCTCTTTTGGATGTCTATGTACAAATTATTTGTTTTAAAGAGATGAAAAGAACTTTCTGCTCACAATGATTTCAGTGAAATGGGATTTCTCAGCATTTTCAGTTATTTGATTTCAGGAATCAATTTCTTTGGGGTATATTGTTTGCACATACTAGCTTCAAGATTCCCCTGTCCTCAATAAGTCTATGCTTAGTTTTCTCCCCCTTTCCTCTAGGTTATTCCTCTATTTTACTTTTTCCTCATGCAGCTTTATACTGGATAGGCTGTGATAATAAATAGCAATGATAAAGAATATCTCCTAAAACTGACATGACAGTACCAGGTCACCACATTTCAAATTAACCTCCTTACTATTCAAAATTACATGATTTACTGCAGATAAGAAAAAAAAAAAAAAAAAGAAGAAGAAGAAGAAACTACTGTATTTACTTAAACCAGAATCACCTTACACTATTTAACTAGTTTGTAGAAATAGAAAGGACATTGTAATAGTAGGAATGTCATGGAGTAGAAAGAAATTGCCTCCTTAAAAAAAAATGAAGATTTAGAGTAGCTATTTGCTAAGTACAAAGCCATAATCACCATCTGCTCCTGTTCAGAAATGCTGCTAGCCATAGAACCCTAATGTAAAATATGCCTTCATTTCAACTATGCTAGTTGAAATATAGTTTGCAGTGTCTGAGAATGTTATCTCCAACTTCCTCAACCCTTTTCCTTATAAATTGCTCTATATAAAAATTATAAAACATATACCTTGTTCCAGTGCCATCACTTCTGCCATGGTAAACGCAAGTGCATTGTGAAGGGCAAAAGCCATGAACTTCTTCAAAAAAGCTCATCAGGAGGTAGAAGCAAATAGACAGATACATGGCTTCCTCCCAGAAGAACTGACATGAAGAAATGTGGAAGCTTTATTCCTAGGCACTCGTGTGTAGTGTGCTACGAATGTGAGTGTGGCCATCCATTTAGTAACAGCAGATTACAGCAGATTAGCTGAGATCTGTAGTTGCTTAACCTTCAAATGTGTCCTGAATGGCATCAGTTAAACCAGCTCATTCGCTACCCTGTCAGAGCACACTCTGCTTCAAATCACATCCAGACATGCTCCAAGGCTGTTTTCATACGTAGATTGTAGAGTTAGTGTGTAATAAAATCTCTCTTTTCTTCTAAGAGGCAGTGCATGTATTATATTGTCTATAAAGTGTTCCAAGGTTCCTGAAGGAAATCTAGTACACCATGAGGATATTGTGTGACATTTTCTTTAATACTGAAAATGGCAAATTTATAGGAAGCCAAGATTCCAGAGCTTTAAAAAAATCCTGTAAAAACAGGGTTTTGTCAAAAATACATGTGTACTTTAAATAAATTTTACACTGCAAAGCGAAACTGCATATGCACACATACACAATAATAGAAGCTAGATCTATACAAAGTCATCTTTTTCACCCTGAATAAATCCATTGCTCATAGGGACAAAGGTATTTCTTGAAAATTAAACATCTGACCTGTAAAAACATAAGATTGACTTAGAAGTGATGAGAAATTACCAAAAATATTTACTCAGTTTAATGTGTCTCCCAAGCATGGAGCTTTAGGGTACATTTTGTCACATTTTCAGGGTTTGCTGTGCAGACACAAGAACTAGAAACGTGCTACTTACAAAATAAAAGCTGTCTTTCCTACAAATTTATTTGGTTCTGCCAGTCAAAATTTTAAAAATACTTCAAATATGTTGAAATTCTTTCAAAATCCCAAAACCTAATAAAAGATTCTGTTGGGGTCAGGGTAGCTATTTGACATCCTAACACATTCACAGAAACAGAACTTCGCAAAGCATATCAACACTGACACATATACAGCCATAGGGAGTGTCCAGAATATTTGAAGACTGGAAAACATTCAAGGGAAGTTGGTGGAAAGCACTTCATGAAAGGAATTAATACATATGAAAAATCTGGGGTTACTGAACCTAAGCACTTTGCACTTCTGCCTTTCCTGGCCCCTCTGCCACCTTGTCTAACTCTGTAAGAGTCACAGTGGCCACTTTGCTACCCCTTTTTGTTTGGGACAGACATATTGGGCCAATAAACCTCACTCTCAAAAACTAAAGTCTTGGCAGATTTTTCCCCCTTAACTTCTCTAAAAAGATTACTGTGACTAACACAAAACAGCTGGCTGGGAAAGATTATTATTCAAAAAGATTAATTGTCCAAATGATTAATTAACTTGAACCCAGATTTCACTCCTTTCCACATCACTTATGCAGGCAAACAACTGGAGTTCTGCGATGTCAATGCACTTTGAGAGACACTCATGGGCAAAGCATTGTTTATGGTTATCTCTTGTCTTGTCTGACATCGCACCATGGCCAGGATTGCCCTCCGAAACCTGCAAAGGGCAAGAAAGGGAAACCAGAAAGATCATTAGCTGGAGAACCAAACAGAAGGAAAAATTTGATAAGATGGTCTTGACTAATACAAGAGTTTTCAATTTTAGTAGAATGTACTTAATAAAAAAACATATATTTGGAATTCAAAAGGGCCTGGGTCTTTTTCGCTTCTGGGTACGAGAACATACAGCTAATTTCATTTCTTAAATGGGGATCACAGTAGCTTTTGTTTATCCCGGGAGAGTGTACAGCCACAACAGAGATGAACTTACAGAATGGGAAGAAATACCAGATGTTTTTCCATTGACTCAGCAGGATCAGGTTTGTTCACCTAGGCAGAGATCACAGGCTGTGCTTGAAGGTTGGTAGCAGAGACAGGAAGAATGCCTCTTTGCAAAGCACAGTCCTCAGTCAGAGGCACTGGTTTGATTAGAGCATTTGTTATGCTTGCTCAAAGCAGAATAGGCTTAACCTATTTACTTTAATGAAAAGGGTCAATCCATCCTAATTAGTCAGAATGGGGGATACATCCCAAATCAAGCAAGAAAATCTACACGAGTTACATGTCACTAAGATGCACACAGTTTGACCACAGTCATTAAAACCAGTCTACTACTGATGCAACCCAAATTCCACACTGAATCCCCTCAAGAAAACACAAATGGGACTTTCAGAAGATATGCCAATATATTCTCAAAAATACATATTGATTCAGTACATTCTGATGATGACCAAAACAATTTATTTTAGGCTTGCCTGTCCAAAAGGTCCTCTTCAGTAAATTAACAGTGGCATATCCTTTGCTCTTCACTAATCAGCTTGCCATATTTTACAGGTAATCCTTCTATATTCAGGTGTTATGCTAAACTCATGGAATAGACTGATACTAAATTCAGAACACTTACTTTTTGTTTGCAATGACATAAATGCAGGGATTATAGAACGTGGAAGATTTTGCAAAGAGAGGAGCTATGATGGCCATTGCAGGAGAAATTTTCTTTGGGTCTCCAAAGGAAGACCACAAACACACAATAGAATATGGAGACCATGCCACCAAGAACATTATAATCATCACAACAGACATCTGTAAAACGAGAGCAACAGACACATAGCCAGTATTATCTCAAGATGAAGACACCACAACAAACCCTCATAACAAAAGCACATGCACCTAGGTGAAAATAGAGGTATCCTGCAGGAAATAATAAATAAACAAGCACACCTGACACCTTCTGACAGTTCACCCTGAAATCTCACTTTGGGGATTTAATAGCACACCTCACTGCCATGTATTTGGCATGGTGTCATTTCATTACATGCAATATTCCTTCAAAGTCAGCACAACTCATTATGTTAAATCTGTCCATCAGGAGTTTAAATTAATGGAGAGAACTTCACACATGAATTATGACCCCCATAACAAGTCGCTCTGGGATGCTATTACAAACAATAAATATGAACAGAGACAAAAATTTAAGCCAAATATTTAATTTGGCTATTAGTAAAAATGTTTCATAAGGCTTAATTATGGTACCATTAAATAAAAGAAAGTAAATGTTCTGGACATATAGTTAAGGAATCCAGAAGTGCCTGCTTGATTTAATGAAGCATTATAGATGTGTCTAAGAATTACAGAGGAGGTATCTGAGCAGCCATGCCTTCTCTTCCTGCCTGCCACAGAGAACAACCTGGGTGTGTTGGGGCTCACACCCCAGGACACACCACGCCACAGCCAGAGCTGGACAGTGACAAACTGGGGCAGTGGGAGACAGAAGAGGTCTCAACTGAGACAGACTTTTCTGGCTTTTGTCAGGGACATGAATCAAAAGCTGGAATAAAAATATCAAATTAAGCAAGAAGACAAAACAAACCACCAGAAAACCAACCAAATCTGCAGGGCTGCATACACACAGGATTCCCTAGTGCAGCTCACCTATACCTCTAGTTAGTCTTTCAGAGATGAACAAAACAGGAGTAAACAGCTACTCTGTATGAACTGCTCTAGAGCACAATCAATACACAAGCAGTGACTCTCACAGAAGATCCCTATTTAAATACAAACACAATACCAAACACAATACCAAAATGTAAGGAAGAACCTTTTCCTTTAGAAGTTTGGTGCATAGAAAGTTTAGAGGATGCTAATTTGCAAAAATTAAATAGTAGTCCAGTTTTAAAAAAGGATATTGCTTAACTTCAAAGCATTAAATTTTTTTCTCTTTTTTATTACTATAACTTAGTGTCTTCAACTGCAAAATAGGAAAAATGCATTTTCTTCACAAACATGAGCCTAAATTTTTAACTGAATCCTCAGTTTCAAGTATTCTGAAAGTTCTTCACAAAAGTAAACCACTCAAATTACTTTTTTTAGGTAAAAATACTGTTCTTCAGAACTTAGCAATGAGAAAGTTTTCCTTGGAATGCTAAGTTTGCACGGATAAGTAATTTAAAAACATAGGTACATACTCTTCTGTCCAATTCTCTCTCACTTTTTCATTATGCCCAACCATAAATCATGTCCTTACACAAAATCAAAGGAGCTGGCAAACTTGAAGATTTCTCAAGGACTTTTATACATTAAAAGAATGCAAACCTTCCAGGCAGGATATATCATTTCATGCTGTAACTCACATTTGCTTCTGCTTACATAAGAGATAAGCTCAACAGACTGAAAAGAGCAAGGGACTGGAATTACACAGCCTGGGAGCTGGAAATGCACTCTCATTCCTAGGCCACAAGTTCAAATGACGGTTGACCAATCCATTTCAGACCAGACACATCTGTGAACCAAGCAGAAGAACTCTGCATGCACAGAGTAAAAGTTCTCCTAGGGCACCAAAGGTACATTTCTAGGTAATGACAGAGGAGAGAGAAAAGGAAAATTCACAGTGTTCCCAGCCTTCAAAGCAGCTATTCATCTGGAAAGGGTATTAGAGCAAAAATAAAGAATCTAGGGTGATAAGTCAAGCCAAGAGTTTTCACCAAGGTTGAGCATTAGCTAATATTTAGTATGGAAGAAGGAATGTAGGAAACCAAAATGCTTAAAAGGCTGCACCGTTCCTTTGCCACTTGGACTTTTAACACAAAAGAACATGCTTAAAATAAAACATGCACTCATTTACCTTTGTCACATCTACTTGGTCAGACCAATCTATGTTAATGCTCTCCAGGCAGTTACTGCTGGCATATTGTTTCATTGTCCGGGAAACATTGTAATAACAGTAAAACATGACTGTTAAGGGTACAACAAAATTAACAGCAATTACACTCATTGTGTAGGAAATAAAGGACCTGATAAGACAGAAAAACAAAACAGAGTAACTTACAAATAGCCAACCAGGAAAGGTTACCAAAGAATTTGGTATTTTGATTTGATTGTGACATTTTATAATACGCTCTAAAATAATAAGGAAAATTTTCTTTAGCTTATTTTTCTTTTACTAGAAATTACAAGTATTGATGTTTTGAAGCATAGCTTAGTTCCTACGTTTTTTTCTATAAGTTTTGCTCTATGTTATTTCTATTGTTTTAAATTATTGTTACAGATTTTGCTTCATACTTCAGAATGAAATTATGCTCCTACAGAGGTGAATTAAACAATCTTAGACTTCAGTGAGCCAGCAAAGTCAAAAGAAAGCATGAGGGGGAATCTTACGCATCATTTTTCCTCCAATTTACTGTGCAGGTTGCTCCGGTGGGATCGGGAGCGTAGCTGGCCCAGCCTGCAGTAGGCATGGAAGACCAGAAGACTGCATTTATCCAGGCAGCAAGGATGAGGGTGGCATAGCTACGGGTGGTCATTCTTCTTCCTGTGGCCAAGCACACACAGTCACAAGCAGGTCTCATCTGCTGCTTCTTCCCAGTGTCAAACTAGAGTGAAAGTGGCTTCCAGCCAGCACATAATGAGTTAATAAAGACCCTTTCCAAGGCTTGCAGTCCCAAACACTCTGCTGACTGACATCCCAGGCCTTGCAGCCTTTAAAGCCACTTGAACATCACCACCCATTCCAATTCTCAGCACTCAGGCAATACCTGATCCCAATTCCATGCCAAAAGCTTATTATGTAACTGCATTCAAGTACATCCTTGGAAGCTTGCAGGGGAGGAATTAACTGTTACAACACAGCTGTAACAGAGTAGAAAAAAAACACCCAGGGTAGTGTTAACACTGCAACAGAGGCCACAGCTGCTTGACAGAAGTCAGAACCTCACACAGACAGAGGATTTTTGTGTGCTCCTCTGTAGGGATGTGGCCCTCTAAAGACTGAAAAAGGCCATGAAAACACAATTTCTAGACAGAGTAACAGCCTAATGGTGAAGTTTTCACTTTAACAAGCAATATGCCAACTAGGTAACTTATTTACCAGGTACTGTAGGGTCAAGTTACACCCAGCGCTGCAATTATGGAGTCATCCACGAGAAATCAATACAATCAAATCAGAATTTTATTCCTCCCAACACTGACTGAGTTTTGACCCTAAGTACAGTACCTATATCAGGCCTGCAGATGGTCAGGTAACGATCAACAGCAACAACAGTCAGCAAACCAATACTCGCCATCCCAAAAAAGATATTTAAAGCAGCATAGATCTGAAATTAAAACCAACAAGCAAGACAATAATTGCTGAGAAATCTTTTGAAGATACAAGCATAAATCTGTCTACTGAATCAACACAATTCAGAAATTCTATAAGCAAGGTCTTCAAGGAACTAATTCAATGCAGGCAATTTGAAGGTGGCTCATTAAAAAGTAAACATTTCAAAAGCACCTGCCTGTATGCACACTAGAAATCCTAAAGACAGCAGTCTCAAAATTAAAGAAACACTGTCCTTCAATAAGTAAATTTTGAGGTTCAGAGTTTGGAGGAGTTTATTTCATGTTTTCAACATATGTTAAGGAAACCTGAGGAACATTTGGTCCATCAGAAAGAGTTACAGCTTTAGCAAATGCGAGGTTCTGAATTATCACTTTTCCTGTTGTGACAAAGTACTACACTTATTTCACAGATCTGGCCCTCTGATTTACCCCCTCAGGCTCCATTTTTATAAGATTTTTTATTTTTATCAGATCTTTTGCACAGAGTGACAAATGCTGCAATCCCAGCATGATCCAAATGCACCTGCCCCACCATCCCCTGGGAAGTATGACCAGGAAGGATGAGTGGGAGGGCTGTGTAACCACTGGCACCCCAGTAACACAGAGCCCTGAGCCAGAGCACATGGAATCAGCAGTTACAACAGAACCACGTGGGATTCAGCCATCTCAGATCACAGGACTCATTTGGAATAGGTTGAAATGAATTGTGTTTCAAGTGGTTTTAACTCTCAAAACCTTAGTATTGAGATCTCTTCACAACTTTTGAACACATCACAAGTTACTCCAGATCCAAAGATGTTAAAAGTGAGGCTTCCTGCCAAACAGTGACGGAATTTTGAGTCTGAAATAACTCTCTACTGAGGCAAGTGATGTCAGATTGTGACAAGCTTCCATTACATAAATGTCCAAATTAATTGTCTTCTGACACATTTTCAGTATATGCCTTCATATTACTACTCATATTCCTGGGTACTTAAGCCCAACAGTCTATCAGTTATGTAAATTAAAATCAAAATACACTGTGAGCAAAGGCCACCATCTCTCTGCTGTGAAAATATACATTTTTCAGTCTATTCCTAAAAACTTACAGCTATTAAAATTAGGCTAAATCTTTAATGGACACCAAGAGCCACAGAGGCCTTCACTTTGGATATTCTATTAGTCCCATCCAAAAACGACATGCATTTGCCAAGCAGAACTCACCAAGATCTGTCAAGCTCACAGCCAAAACAGTAGCCACAATCAAAATATTTTAACAGTCAGCAAAAGCATCAAACATGCCTGTGCTACCATAACCATCTTCATTTCATGGATTGATTTTGTAAGCCTTCTTAAAGCTATTTCAAAATGTCTAGTTGATAGATATAAGGTTACACTTTAATGTTTTCAGATTGTAAATATAAGCTTAAAGTGAAATTTAGATGAAATACTATCTCCAGAAATTGCTGACATCATAGAACATCAACTTCAGGTCCAGAGTCAAAATCTGCATCTCTGCCTTATCTCTTAAAACAACACCAAGGTAGAACCATTACTTATTTCTCAGTTTGCTTTTAGGTGCTCAAAACTTTCTCTCTAACTGAACTGCAATACCTGGCATCCAGTATATCCAAATTTCCAGCTTCCATGCAGGTCTGAGGCAGCAGACATGGGGTAACCAATGCCACTAACACCAATGTCAGTAAAGGCCAAGTTGATAATAATTGCGTTGGTTGCTGTCCGAAGCTCTTTATATTTAACAAAGATGCCTAACACAACAATGTTACTGAGAATGCTTATGACTCCTGTAGAAACAGAAACAGGAAAACTTTACAAAATATACACACCAGCCAGTAAATACACATATAGAAGAAAATGCAGCCTATTTGAATATGTAAGTCCCAAAAATATTTCTTTTCAGTCAAGTGAAATTTTGCAAAGAGGATAGACACATGAAAAGGAGAATAAAGCTTTTTCAATTAGGCAAATCTCCACTTGGATTCAGTTAGTGCCAACAGCGGAGCATTTGCCAAACCTGGGACTTTCGATGCAATGACAACAAGCAGAAATACAAATGCATCTAGGATTACTCTTCAAACACTCTGGCCACCAAATACAGTGCTGACCTCCATGGTAAAGAAGAATGCAGGTTGGTGACTGGCAAAAAAAAGTGTTGGAAAAAAATTTATGCACCGAATCCAGCAGAAGGCTCCTGACAACCCCTGAGATTCATTAATTTCTAAATCAAATGAGGCAAAATCATGATTAACCCTCAGCTAATCTCTCATTTAACACCACCAAAGAATGTCTGTTCTCAGGTGCAGGTCTCCTGTTGGAGGTCCAACATCTTTTGGCTACACAGATGCCATCAGCTATCATATTCATATACTCCCACATTTCAGGAATGACACTGATCCTATGTATTCTTAAAATTAAAACAAAAGCAAGGAGCTGAGGAACTGATCTGAAATGAACATCATATTAAAAAAACCACTTGCAGTGCCAGCTCTGTCAGCTCTCCTGTTGACAGGTAGCATGTCATCTCTTGGGAGAGTGGAAGCAAAAGAGAATTACAAGTTTAATAATGCAGGCTTCTTATGAGGCATGTTTTAACAGATATTACAGCTAATAATGAAATCAGACATACCACAGGACCGTAAACTCGTATCCTCAGGGTGAAGGAAAGATCCTTCTAGACACACTTATGCTTAATAATTCAGAGTCCAGTCTTAAAAGTAAGGGGGGAAAGGGGCGGCAAAAAACAGGGAAGAAAAAGTGGAATGTATATTCATTAAAAATGTTAGTACCACTAAAACAAACTAATAAGAGAGCAAAAATAGAATGTTTTGAGAAATAAAATAGAAGACAGAAGATGGATTCCATCTTGAACAAAGTGAGAAAAAACATGCTGATACAAGAAATGCTCTCTTCTCTTGTTTCTAAACACCAGGTCACGCAGATGAATGAAGTTTCTTCAGGCAGCAGTAAAGCAGTGCCCATTAAAAAAGAAAAAAAGCTGGTCAAAGTACTGGAGCACAAATCTTATGAGGAGCAGCTGACAGAGCTGGAGTTGTTCAGCTGGGAGAAAGGAAGGCTCAGGGTGACCTTATCGTTCTCTACAAGCACCTGAAAGGACGGGGTAGCCAGGTGGGGGTTGGCCTCTTTTCCCAAGGAATAAGCAATAGGGTGGGAGGAAATGGCCTCAAGTTGCACCAGGGAAGAATGCTTTTGGATATTAGGAAAAATTTCTTCACTGAAAGGGTTATCAGGCATTGGAACAGTCTGCCCAGGCGAGTGCTTGAGTTGCCATCCCTTGAAATGTGTAGATACGGTGCTTAGGGACATAGCTCAGAGCTGGGTATCACAATGAGTAGTAGCATCAAAATAAAAAAAATCAGGAACATGTATAACATGGAATTTACCTTTCCATCTAGCATTTTAAAGCAATACCAGAGAATTTCATCACTATAAGCAGAATGACATCCATGAGGCAGCATAGCTTGCTGCAGCCTGAGCATCCCTGTTGTCATCACAAAAATGAATACACTGACCAGTGTAATGCTTAACAATTACTTCCTTCTCAGAAAAAAGAGAGAAACACTTAAACCTTTTCAAGAGCGGCATAATGATGAACACTGCACCCAAACTTCATTCTTATTCCTACACATCTGCTTATTATCAAGGTTTAAATATTCCAGATGTGAAATTTGCTGTAGTAAGGCATTTGCAAAGCAATCATGCTTTCAAATATTTTATGGACTTCAGCGTCAGAAAAGTTTCTCATTAAGAAACTAAAGATTTACTGGACTCCCCCAACTATAATTAGAAATAAAAACTTTTTTAAAACTAAAATCACAAAGTAATCCAACTTTTTTTTCCCCCCCAAGACATTTAATTTCCATGCAAGATTAAGAAAGAAGAGCTGAGTTTATTCTGGCTAATTCCATAGATACCCTATGATCAGCAGTGATAGCTTTGATCCCGAACACCAGCTGGTCAAAACTGTCTAAAAAGATCACCTTGTTACATACAACATAATCAATTTTAATAAAATTATAAAAGGTATATCTAGGCTTCCAGTACTTGGCCGTTATCTATCTCTAGAGCTTCTTAAGAAGCCTACTGATCTGGGTAGCTGTTCTAATTTCTCTAAAGACCTTAAATAAATTATTGTTTTTGCATCCAAAAATACCCACTTTTCCAGAACAGCAATTTGATACTCACCACTTCAGACATACATACTAAATAAACTCTGACCATCCATGATACTATTTCATATAAACGTAAAATACATTAATATTATAAAGTATTTTAAAATCTAACTACAATATGGAAAAAATTCTGGTACGGACAATTAATAAAGACTAAACTGACTTGATTTTCCATAATAAAGGGATAGAAGACCTGTTTTTAAACACAGTAAGTTTGAGTTTTAGTTAAGTTGATATTGCATTACTGTGGCACTCAGTACTTCAGAAAAGCACTTCTGAAGCAGTTGTGGTTATACAATGAGAAAGTTTCTAAGGGGAGTAAAAGAAATTCTATAATCATTCAAGTCTAGCCAAAGACCACTGCAGTCACAGGGAACAAACGATGTGAAGCCTCACAGTGTGCTTTTCTAACACGTGTCATTGGTGAAAAATACAGCTAGAACTGGAATCTGCTCTTCTCTGATTAATGACCAGCTCCCTCCCTCTAAGTCACATTCCAACCCTTCCCCTTACATCCCCCTAACAGACACCCGCTCACATGCTCAGACTACACATATATTACTACAAACATGTGGCCCAGGAGAAGTCTCAAGATAGCTTCAAGCAGATCACAAAAAAATGCAAGATGTGACAGCTATGCCCTATTTTTATCTCTTTTGCAAGCTAGCAGAAATTAATTCTCACTCTTTTCTATAATTACATATCAACAAAATGTATTTTTTGAGACACAACGCTGCCTTCAAATATAGAGCAGAAAACTTATATTCTGCACACTTCAGATGTTTCTGCATATTTCAGTCAGGCAGCTGATTGCTAACTTGTCAGTAAACATGGAGAAAAGCGATCAGACAGCTGTCTAATAAAAAGAGAAATACCCCCACTGTTACTATACAAAATGAGCATTCAGATCTACAAGTTCTATTTTAAAAAGTTACGCAACAATTTGCCAATGCCCATACCTGCTGTTATTAAGTAAGCTGCAACTATGTTGTGCTCAGTCTGTGTGAAGGCTGAATGAGCTTCATTGTCACTTTCTGAGGAATTGGATGAGTCATTCCAATGCATTTTTGACAAAAGATTGTCGTCTACCCTCTGCAATAATTCATCAAGAAGAGGAAACACTACAAAACCCTGTCAGGCAAATTCTTTCATTATTCAACAGACTCACTGAACAACTAAAAGAAGGGGGGTAGGGAGGAGTTCCCCCACCATTGACAGCTTCCAAGCATGATTTAATTGGACTAAAGTGGAAAGAAGTTTATGCTCCCAATCTATGCAGGAGATTGTTAATTAAAACAAAGAGCAGCACAGAACTGAGTAAATTTTGAACAGTATGCTTAAACTTCATTCTTACTGCTAATGAGATTAGCTGTCACATGCCCCAAACTTTTTCCCCTCAAACCTCTTGTGCAATACTTTGGAAACCTCAACAAAAGTTGACTCAGTTCAATCAATCATCAGCCTGGCTTGGAACTAATTCCCATCATCACGCAAAGCACAAAAACCTGCAGTACAACATGAAGAGACAAATGTCAGTCTGTAAAAACAGGATACATTTACTCTAAAGCCCTTCCCTTCAAATCTTTAGACTTACTTCTTCAAAGTTCTTTGTTTGATTTAAACTCTCTGAAAAGATGCAAGAAAAATACATTCCAGTATTTTCCAAAGTGAAGCATGGCTTTCAGAAAACTCAGTTGCTACATTTCTAAAATAGCCTGCTCTATAGAAAATGGTTGTTGAATATGCCTCCCTCTCCTAAACACAATGCATGTAAGCTTACTTTGGACAAATTTTCCAAAGCATCTTACTGGGCATTTTTCAAAGACCTGAGCAGCAAAAGCTCATGTTTTCCTCTCTTCAATGATGAGGTACCAGCACACCAAAGTGAAGGCTTTCTAAAAAACCCTGCATAAACAATAGCTGCAATAAATCCTTGCCCAAAGAGTTTATACCCAGTATCAGAAAGCAGCTACTTCCTCTCAGTCCTGCATAATACAGTTTTTGCCTCCAGTCAGTACTGATACTGGGTGTAAAAGTGACCAGGAGGAGCAGCAGTGGTTCATCATTTGTATGTGGCTCACAGGTAGGTCATGCAGGTCCCAGGCTAGGGCTCTGCCTTCTGAGCAGCAATAAGGGTGCAGTGACACAGGAATAGTCATCCTATAGAAAGTATTCCTGAAGAGCTCTCTCTTCTCTAACACTCATAGAGCACTCCCTCCCACCCCTTAGCACTCCAAAACAGACACCCTGCATCTTTCACCCATTTGAATATGCAAGTAAGACATTTTTTATGTAAAACTTGTGCAGTCATAGCATTTAGTCATCATT
Source organism: Petroica traversi (assembly GCA_025920805.1). Taxonomy (NCBI): domain Eukaryota; kingdom Metazoa; phylum Chordata; class Aves; order Passeriformes; family Petroicidae; genus Petroica; species Petroica traversi. The sequence continues at coordinate 10,247,487 of JAHLSL010000020.1, forward strand.
ACTACACACGATCTCATGTCTCAGTCCTACGAGCTAATGTTTTCTTTAATGTCCCCCATCTACACTCACAGCTCTCAATGTACTTGCATATTACAGTATTTTTCATGTCAGAAGAGGATTAGGCAGGAACAGAGGGGAGGGTTCTGAAGGGAAAGATGATCTGTTTGGCAATGAAGCCACTTTCCTCATGCAACACTGTCCTGCCCCAAAAGATAAAGGCATGGTGATAATTTGATATCTTTGCTTTCCTCCTCTGACACTTGGGCAGGATTTTCAAAAGCACCTCAGATCTTGCAGCTTCCACAGAAGTCAGAGCTTAAAATGCTGACTGTCTCAGAAAAGCAAACCACTAGTATTTTCACTCAGATAGGATTCCAGATGTACAGTAGCAATTAACAAAAGAAATTTTATACTTGATTAAAATACAACTTTCCAGTATACACAGTCCCTCCTACGTACCATCACATTGTTTCTCTTCCTTCTTAAATTAGACTAATTTTTCAGCAACGGGAATTGACAGAAAAAAGTCAGAACTAAAGGCAGACACTGTCAAAAGAGGCTTTTTTTCCTTCAACACTGTAGTTCATATTATAAAGCCAAAAAGATAAAACAAGAAATTGAAATCTGAAGTATACAAATAATCCAGGAAGATGGAACCACAGCTTCTGAGCGAGATAAAATATGTCTACCATATTGCTTATTAATACTGGTATAAGAAAGAATATAAAATGCAAAATGTCAGGCTGTTTTTATTCTCCAATAATATAGCATTCCTGGTGACAGAGGGGCATTTTATATATAAAGTCAAGTAATGCTTTTCCTTCCCACTTTTCCCAGTAGCAAAATGGAACTTCTAACTAAACCCCTCTTCAATTTTCATATGGGGCAATGCAATGAGGGGTTTAGTAAGCTGCTTTCAGTTATGTGTAAAATATATATCAATGATGTGAGAAATGTACCTTTTGCATTAAAAATAAATAAATTGGAAACCAAAACCAACCCCAAACCTCTTCTTTTTCTATTTCCAGCAGTAACCCCACTACAAACCCATCCCAAACCCAACCCCTCCCACGTTTACTACGCCCTCCACCGCTGGAGGGCTCTCTAAGGCAAAACGTCCCTTTAACCTTTTCCCAAATTGATGAAATTGGTTCAAACCCCAAGGAAAATAAATTAATTAACTTACGTCTTTTGCCTCATTCACAGAGACTTTTACTAGATTTAAACTGTTGGTTAGAAAAGTTTCACTCTATAGAGATTTTCAGCTGACAGAAAAAAACACCCTGAAAAATGCTTGACTCCACAAAGACTTTTACTTGCCACGCATTGCACAACAGCTACACTTTTTTTAAAATACACAACACTGTTTCTTGCCAAGATGCTGCTTTGCACAACTGTAAATTACTTTGCACTGGTATATGTGTGACAGCCCAGCATTTTTTCAGGCAAACAACCACACCTGCGAGCCAATGCCAGAGAAAACCCCTTTCTGTTCCACAACTGCCCGTGTTGCAGTCTTAACATGAAAACATCCCAATTATTTTCTGCACTTCATCAGATTTCTCTGACAAAAGAACATAGCAAATCTATGAACTACATTGAGCCATCCTATCCCAGCATCTGCAGAAAACCCAAGGAAAACAAGTAACTCTGCAAGGAATGCAGGGGCACTAAATCCACCATTCTTAATAGGTAACAAGCTTTATAATACAACTCCACTTATTACCCTCTGTTTAAGGAGGATTTAAGATTCCAAATAGAAAAATAAATAAACCCAAAATTTTGCCGTGGCACAACAGAAGGCTCCAGGTTTCCTAAATACCCGTAAGCAATCTGATCCTGGTGATGCACCAGCTGTCAGTTTCAAATTCAGCTGCAAGTTGGACCCTACACGGGGGGCAAACACGGCTATGGCAGTGCAGGAGGACACAAGCAGGTGACACCACTACTGCTGAGCACTGTGGGCTGCTCTGAAGCCTACCTGAGCTTCAGAGGAATATTCCAGGACAGCAACCCACCCTGTGCTGCTGGAGCAGGTGGCAGGTGAGAAGTTATTTAGATGTTCCAGCTATGGCTCCAAAGCCTGCCAGAAAGGGGAATACAGGGAACACCAAACTCATCCAGAGCCCACACTAACACCTTACCCCCAATCCCCTCACTTCAGACTGTGACTTTTCTTCCCCAGACGCTAAAAGTACTTGAAATTTGCCATTTCTGCCAACATACCTATTTCTGTCAGGGTACCTGTGAGCCCTTTTCCTATTCTCTGCAGAAGCAGCACACATCTGTATTTACACACATAAATAAAACCAGAACATTTCACTTACTAGGATCAGGAGCACTGTGAGAAACTAACAGATGAACTTGAATTAAAAGTTCAAGACTGAGAGAAAGGTGTCATATAAAATTAGAGTACCTCTTAGTTCATTACAGCATTACACTGCAGGCACCCTTATTTTTTGAGACTGAGTTTTTATCTGTTATAGTTAACACCTTAAATTAAGAAGGCAGGGTCACACCATGGCACAGAAAAGACAAGGCAGAACAGGGACTGAATGTGCCTTGCAAATACTACCCTTCCCCAGAATGGAGAAGAAAAATAAAGGCATCATTATATGGCAAACACATCCAGTTTCCTCATGTGTTCTTCCATCCTAAGAGCATCCTACACCCTCCAAGGAAATCTAAGATTATAAATTTTCTCAGATATTTGCATAAAATCCATCCAGCATTGTTTGTATGCATAGGCCATAGGAGCTGTAATGCTCTATAACCAAGAGGTCAATCTTTCCTGCAGAGCTGCAAAGGATTTTGCTGTTTAGCCCCTCTGCACTCCGAGGTCAAAGTCTTTGCTTTGGCCTTGCAGCGCCTTAGGCTGACTCAGTGCTCCACCTGCTGAGAGACTCAGCACACGCCTGCTCCTGGTGCCAGGCAGCACAGCCTGCAGCCAAACCCTGCCTGCAGCCAAACCCTGCCTGCACTTCACAGACCATGGCAGAAGCCTTCTGATATCCTGGGGAAAAGCATGTCCCTAAAGAACAGCAAAGAGCAGCATGAATTTGGGCATAAGAGTAAGGAATGTTATCTAAATCTTCCAAAGTCAGAACATTAAGGAAAGAAGAACCGAGCCAGCTGCCCACTATTGAAGCATCAGTGAAGAAACCCAGCACAGCAGAGGATGCAGCTGCAAGCATGACAGGTACTGACATTGCAGCTGCACCCGGTTTGTGTTGTTCAGCTGCAACGGAATCCCCAAAATGCAATTACTTGCATAGAATTTAGATAAAAGGCAATTCTACAATACCTCAAGTCAAAGCCTTGAGGCACTTAGGCCTAGCAATGCACAGCAACAAAGGCCTAATCATTCTCAGAGTTCTGGATTTAACTGACCAGGTTAAAGCTAAGCCTGTAGCATTACCAGGAAAAAAAAATTGGACTCCATAATTTCCTAAATTTCCTGGAGTTAAGAGTAGACTCAGTTTCTTTGCACAAAAGCAGACCTAGCAGAAACCCAATATTCTGTATTTTGGATTTTTAAGCTGAAGAACATTTTTATCTATTATCCTATGCAGCATCTATTCACATTTAAATGAATTCTTTACCAGTTGTTTTTCCATTCTTTCAAGTTTTGTTCCAGAAATTATTAAAAGTAATGGTCACATTTCTGAAAACATGCAGTAACTGTCCAGTCCTGCTACTGAAAAATTACCCGTTGCCTTTGTTAAGCAGAAGGCTAACATAATTAAACTGCTTGTTACTGCATTCATCAATCAAAAAGCCTAACAGAGCAATCAATTCTGAAAGGAACTTTTTTCACCCTGAACAAGATGTTCAAAACACTCGCACATACATTCTTCAACAGAGCCCTTTTCAAAAGTGCTTGGTAGGAGAGGCTGTGAAGGGACTCCTGCCTCCAGCTGAAATCCAGGGATGTTCTAGTTTTCACCTATTTTATTTCCAAAGTTCCAGGGTAGAGACGTACCCTGGTCTCCTCCATCCTTAGGAAGACACAATCACAATCTTTTCACCAAACCTCATTACGAACCCAGTTAAGGCGACCAGACTCGTGCAGACTTTGCCACACCTTTCTAAGCAACACATAAAACCATTGTGTGCAGAGGTGCCCTATGATGGGCTATTTAATCTTTGCCCTCCACAAGCTCAGAGCACCACAGAGGTGCAGTACCAGGACATCAAAACCTCAGGAGAAACAGGCTAAGGGAGGGATGCAGGGTCAGTTAAAAACCCTTAGCATTTTAATATCAGTGTAATTTGATACTATTAGATGACTGAAGTATAGTTTTAACCTTGTCTTTTTCTTTAGACAGCAGCTTCTAAGAAGACTGTGTCTTAATGCCTTTGGCTTTCATTAGGATTTATCCAGAAAAATTCACTGTCTTTTTTCCTTTATAAATTGTTATGCATTTTAAAAAAATTATCAACAGAAAAGTTTGAAATTTAATTTATAAAAAAAAAAAGTTCACAAAGGTTGTTTAAACAGCATGTCCATTTCAGAGCTGCCCAGAAGATTTAATATAAAAGGAGGATGAGAACCAGGGATCCATCATGCACTGGTTCACTCTGAAGTATGTGCATGAAGTGAATCTGTAGGGTCTTTAGAACCTGTAGGGTATTTCAGTTGATTGTTTACTCCAAACTCCAACATGGAGTCAAGCATTGACTGCACTGCTTGTCAGAAACAAACAGTTTAACATTGAATCCTGGCTTAGTTAACACACATTCTGAGCAGGTCTTCAGCTCTTCACCTGGGGCTTCGCTCTCCTCATGCATCCATCAACAGTCATTAAGTGTAAAAATAATTGTCATTTGTAGCTTCAAGTTCTTTTTATAAAATTTTCAGTGTCCTTTACAAAAATTTTTCACGGTTCTTTGCTTCTGCAGATGACATGATAAGACAATGAGGAGATAGTCATGGATCCATTTTTAATGTCCTCTTCCTATTTTATGAAAAAAGAAAAATACATAAAACAAGTCATGTCTTAGTTGTGTTTAAAGCAAATTCTATACATAACACTGAATGAGCTGAGGGATAAAATGCAAACAACTAACATGGTTTTACACATGCACCAATGAATACAGAAGACTGTGCTTCAGTTTAAGCTACCAGGATGCACAGAAATCTCTTGCATAGAACTACAAACATCTCTAAGACATTAAAAATCACAACATTCAGTTTAGTATTCACATGCTTTAGAAATCAGGAGCTCTCTTATTCCTGAAAGGTAAAACCAGACACTCACCCCGAAAGCCTCCTCCACCACCTCTTCCTCCTCTGAAACCTCCTCCTCCTCCTCTGCCTCCTCTGAATCCTCCTCCTCTTCCTCCACCTCTGCCTCCTCCAAATCCTCCTAAACAAAAAAAAGAAATTACCCTTTGAGGAGCATATAAATTCTCAGTATGCAAAACAATTTATTTTATTGACAGCTTCTGAAATTAATCTAACAACAACAAAAAAACCAGAAATTGTCAATTGCTGGACAGTTACCAGGTCAATTACTGTACCTTGTCTCTTCTAGGGACCATCTGGAGCATTTTAAGAATTGCTTAATATACCATGGCCAAAATACAAAAGAGACAAATAACTTCTTTCACAAGAGCAAAAAATGAATTACATATATTAACCACTAATTGATTACAACTATTAGTACTTATTACCTATTAATTACAACTCAACAGAACACTGAAACAAACAAACCAAACCACTTTGAAACACTTGTGCCTTGCTGCAAAGGGGTAGAGTATGGAAAAGAGGCAAGAAACTGCAATGTAAGAAAAAATAAACTTCAGCTTTAACTGAAGAGTGCATCACAGGTGGTGTTCAAAAAGCTTTCTGCCTTTGTCATCAAATTGGAGCTGTTACTTAGGTAGCTTAGAAGCTAAGGTCTTGCCACTGGAAAGATATCACTTCTATTAAGTCAAACAAAAACACGCATAACATTTTTCTTTGCAATACAGCCCTTGATATTAAACTACTCACCATCATCTTTTAAAAAAAAAACCAACACAAGTACTCCACAAAACGAATGCCCAAAATGAGCCATGGCATCTCAAATAACTCCAACAATCTGAAGCTTTCATCCTTGTGATCTTACCTCTACCACCACCTCTTCCTCCCCCACGTCCACCACCACGTCCTCCTCTACCACCTCCTCTGGGAGCACCTTTTTCTCCAGGGGGCCTTGGCAAAAATCTCTGAAGGGGCAGCAGCTTTGCTGGATCAATGTAAAACTGCAGGAAGAGGGTTTCATTAGTCTTTCAAAATACCAACACTAAGAAGCACATTAACATCTCCCTTTACAAATATCCACAGTTTGGTCTTGTCCCATTATGTCAAACTGTCCTCTGCAAATAGCCAAACAGAGAAAGTACACAGGAAGTAAATCACAGAATTAAAAAGCTGCTAAAATATTGGTGATATTTCTGTGATTTTCATTTGTTGTATCTTTTCTTGTGGGCAGGGAGAAGGAATAATTTGGCAAGTACAAAACTGAAAAGGAAGAGGAACTTAACTCCTGTGTATACCAAGAACAATCGGCTTTTAAAGTTGTTAAAAACTTAATAAAGCTTTTATTATCTGCTGACAAATTAGACTTAGCTAACCAATGACATACAGTAAAATTCTGTTCTGGAGACTGACTTACCTTTTGCATTTTTTTAAATGAAGAGGCTTTCATGTTCTCTAACAGTTTCACTGAAAAATACTGATAGTTTTGTTAAGGAGCACTACAATAATAAAACAGTAAAAACTTATTTTGATCAGTTCATGGAAGGAACATTCAGACATTTTCTAAGTTAGTATTTTATAAATTCAGCTAAATTTCATCACAATTGCAATTAAAAGTGATTTAAACCTGCACATTTTACTTCACTTTTAATGTTGGAGAGGAAAATGCATGCAGCCAGTGACTGATGCCCAACCAATCAACATAGACTGAGTCTTACTGACATGTTACAGGGCTACTCCCCTGCTTTTGTCATGGATTCTGTCCATCTGGAAGTGACAACACAATGCATCCAGCTGTGTCTGTGTCAGGCTGGCTTTGCCAGAGGATGTCCTGGCACATCCCACTTTTATGGGCAGGTTAAATAGTAAACTGGACAATGAGCAACAGGACATCTTAGAATAAACTCACTTAATAATTAAATAATGAGCTGGAGCATGACCAAGGTCCCCTAATGCCCAAAAAACCAAACCAAAACAAAACAAAAAAACCCAAAAACAACCAAACAAACAAAAAAAAAAAACAAACCTGGCCCTTGATCCAACTCTGTTATGGCTTAGTAACCTATAGGAGAAAATGAGGTCAGTTAGCCAGAAAATGTAATAACCACCATGGATCCAAGACACCATCAGCACTGGTACAGAGAGAAAATCTCTAACGGAAGTACTCTGTCATATCAAAAAAGCTCTAAGACAGGTACCAAATGTGAATGAAGCTCCCACTGACACCAACAGTTACAGCCACATTTGTGTCTGTTCACATGTAACTGATAGCCAAACTCTGAACTATTTTAAAATCCTAGAGAAATCTCCTTTGATATCCAGTCAATTTTTAAAAAACAAATACTGTAAGTCACATTTTTTTTAAGGATACAAAGTCTCTCAGCTGCCCAAAGATTTCATCCACTTTGCCGATCTGCTCCTTATTATCCAGGTACACCGGGGCATTGAAATAAGGCACCTTGTTTTCTTCTGTTTTACATTTACAAACAAGGTCATCTTCACAGGGGTGCATGAACTCTCCCAACACTGAAGTAAAGAACAAACAAGCTAAGAAGCTGGAGCAGACATTCTAAATTAAATAATAAAGTTTCTCCATGTAACTTACAAACTACCCTTTCTGGAGGGCCCTGGTCATATCCTCCTCTGTTGAAGCCTCCTCTTCCACCTCCTCGGCCGAAGCCACCTCGGCCACCGCGGTTGAAGCCACCTCTGTCACCACCACCTCCTCCACGGCTGAAGCCACCTCCTCTTCCTCCTCCACCTCCTCTCCCACGAAAAGACATTCTCTACTGCCTCCTACATTGTGGACAAAAACCAGATGTTTAAGATACAGAAGGCGTGTCACATTTGATCCGCTGTACAATTACAGTCTCCTGTCAGCCTGGTTTGTTAATTAAATTATTTGTTTTTTTCAATCCTCACTAAAAACATGCTGGCTTATGAAAAACCAAGTTTACACCTAAGATGTTATCCACTGCAACATCCACCTGCAAAAGTGACCGGCAGTGACCAGCACCTTTTTCTCTCATCTGTAGAAAGGCTGATGACACTTTCCAGCCCCATAAGTAAGTGGCACAAAGTGGGAACATCACAGAATGGTTTGCGTTGGTAGGGATGCTAAAGTTCATCTATTTCAATTCCCCTGCTATGTGAAGGGACACCTTCCACAGGCTGCTCAGGGACATCCCATCCAGCCTGGCCTTGAACACTCTCTGGGGTGGGGGATCCACAACTTCCTGGGGCAACCCGGCCAGTGCCTCACCAATCTCACAGTAAGTAACTTCTTAATAGCCAATCTCTTTCAGTTTAACACTATTCTCTCTTACTCTATCCCTACGTGCCCTTGTGAAAAGTCCCTCTCGAGCTCTGCTGCAGCCTCCTTCAGGCACTGGAGGGCAGCTGTAAAACCTCCCCAAAACCTTCTCTTCTCCAGGCTGAACAATCCCCACTCTCATCCCGACTGCAGAGAGGAGCTCCAGCCCCGTGCCCATCTGCGTGGCCTCCCCTGGATCGCCTACAAAAACTCCACGTCTTATGTTTCGGGGTCCCTCCCAGAGCTGATGCAGCACTGCAGGTGGATCTCACCAAGCAGAGCAGAGGGGCAGAATCCCCTCCCTCCCCTGCTGCCCACGCTGCTCTGGCTGCAGCCCAGGGCACGTTTGGCTCTCTGGGCTGAGTGCCCATGGCTGGGTCATGTCCAGCCCCTCACTCCCAAGCCCTGTCGGCCGGGCTGCCTTCCCTCTGTCCATCCCCGCAGGCTCTGCTGGTTCCGGGGGCCGCCCGACCCTTCCGCTCGGCCCCGCCAAACCTCAGGGGGCTCCCACGGGCCACACACCGCAGCGCCACCCGGGACCCCGGCTCCCGGGGCCATTCCCCGAGGGCTGACGGTCGGACAGAGAGGACAGGACAGACGGACAGGACAGACGGACAGCACAAGGCAGCAGCTCCGTCCCTCCGTACCTGCACGTGCTCGCCGCGCCAGCCCGGAAACGCCCGCGCTGCCGCAAAGGAGGCTGCCGGCCGTAAATGAAAGGGCAGCTGCCGGCCGACACTGTCGCAAAGGGCTGTAGCTTCCCGGTCATTCCCGAGCGGCGGGAGCGCGGGATGGGCGGGACGGCGGCGGGAGGGGTCTGTGATACACTCTATATATTTATAGAGTATAGAGGATAACAACGTGTGCCTTTCACAACAACCTGGCGGTGAGCGCCTACAGTCGGACAGCCCGTGTGATGGATCGATCTGGGCAAAGAAAAGAAAAGTGTAACCAAAACAAGCGCGTCCTTTTAATCATTTACTTCAAGGGCTTTGCTTTTGTTATCTCGTCGTGCACTTACGATAAAGCCGGTTAAGGCAGGATCTTTCGAAGAGACCAGATTTATCAGTTAATAGTTGAGGTTCCTGTATGTTAAAAACGAGGTCCTTTTCTGTTAAAGTTAAAAGGTTTTTAATAAAAAGATTAACAAGAAAAGACAAAGACAAGGCAAAGGAATTACAGCGTCCCTGAACGCCGGGTGTATTTGGTACAGGGCCAGAACACACCTCTCCCAGATAGAAACACTCCTTAAATACTTTTTTAGTCCTTTATCAGTTTTCGGCAGAGGAGTCTCTTATCTAGGAGTATCTTGACAAAAGTGTACATAGTTGTATATTCGTCATTGGCAGAGGAGACCTTGATAAAAGTGTACATAGTTGTATATTAGTCGTTGGCAGAGGAGTCTCTTATCTTGGTAGGAGTAGATCGCCTTGCTTGTGGGGGGGTCTTGTGAGGTATGTTAGTTATTTCTCAACTATTAAGTGAAACTAGAATGGCTACATTTCTACACAAACACTGCTTCTACAAGGATTAATATTATATACATAGTATTCATTATTTGCGAAAAACCAACACTATAATATGCATTTATAACACTGTACTTTTATTTCTAAACACACTTGAAAATATTTTTCTAATGGTTAAAAATTAAACACAAACATAACAGCTGACGCTCAAAAGAATCCCAGCCAGGGGAATTTATCTAGGAAGGGAGATAAAATTTCATCATGCGAATGCTCCCAATTTGCTTGGTTTTCTTGTGTCTCTTTTGTCTCTGTGGATCAGAGGTAAGATATGTTTATTGTATTAGCAGTAATTTATGAAAACATTTAAAAACCAGTTTGTTGTTATAAAAGCAAAACAAATTGATTTTTTTTTAAAAAAAGTTTCCATTCATAGTATTTGTGTTTCATACATTTGTTTTAGCCCAGCCTTAATCTTTGAAGTTTGCTATTTCTCTTTCATTATTTGATTCTTCCTGGTGATTAAGCTGACAGATTTCTGCAAAATATTTTAATCATGATCCGATCCTAAACCAAATTTGCAAGCAGGGCTGACCGCAGAAAGGTGCTGCAATTTTCCCTGCATCCCTTTTTGAGAAAGCCTTGTACAGCATGACATTATTCTGCTGCCAGAAGGTTTCCTGCAGATTGTCCCCGGGCACAAGTGTCCAGGAAAGCCAATTTGTCTGGGCATTCAGCACGTCCCAAGCCTTTCCGAGAAATCCCGAGATAAAAATCGGCACCTGAGGAGGAACTCCGAGCACAATATGGGAGTTTTGCCAAGCCGGATCTGGCTCACAGTTTGGATTCTGCTGAACTGAGAACAGCAGGAAGAATTTAATAAGATTGTACAACCGTGAAAAGGAGAGGTGTTGGATTAAATTCTGCCCCAACAACATCCTCACTGACTTTGCTGTGGGCAGGATTTCTCCATGAGAACTTTAAACCTCAGCTCTATTGATCCAGTTGACACAGTCAAAGCCGATAAATCACATTTGAGGACTAATGTCCCATTTTTACAGAGTCCATCTATGTATGTTTTTCATGTTCCGAGATTCATCCTACCCACAGATCTCAGAAAGCAGAAGCACTCAGCCAGCACCAAAGTCACCAGAGAGCTGCACAAACTCAGGTGCAGAGCCCTCACCCAGAGGCTGCCAGAGGGAGGGTCAGAATCTGTACCTGCAGTCCAGTGATGGCCACCAACCACACTGCAAATCCCTGTGCAAGATGCAGGGAAACAGCTGATGAGGAAGAGCATTTGATTTTCAAATTGCTTTCAGATACTTGTTAAGATACTTGAGGTACTTGTTACTTGAGTAGTCACATGGATTCTGCAAAACAAATCATTAATTATAGATTTATTTGCTAGTAAGTAGTTAATAATTATTTACACATGATATTGAAATCCAAAGTCAACCAGACCAATAAAACAAATCTTAGGAAAAGAGCCCAAACTGCTGGTTGTTTGGTTTTTTTTTTCCTAGTGCTTAAATTCTTTTATGTTTTAATTTGCTTACAGTCTCATTGCTGGGATGTGTTATAAAATGTTAATAATCTGCTCTGCACTTCAGCTGATGTTAGAAAAGTAAAGAGTATAAAGTTTGTGGGAGACCAGTAAGAGTGAAGCTCACACCAGGTAAATGATCCAAAAAGAATAAAAGAGTTTAGAAAGACTTAGAAAGATGAGGTGGCCAAAGACAAGGGGATAAACACTATAAAGGGTATTTAGGAACTTTTAGCTAGGAAAAGGCTTATAAATGGACACTTTACTGAGGTCATTGAAAGAATATGCAAAACTCTTGGTGCAGTCCCTAATCGTGCTTTAATTTTGGTTATTTTTTGTGTGCCTTGCAGAATGCAGCATCTGAAGAAAACCACTTTAAACAGGTTAAGCCTGCCCAGCCAGCTAAGCAAGACAACTACCTCATGGAAGAATGCTTAGGCAACCATTACACCCACAAGTCCTGTAAAAAAGTTTTTTGTCACCCATGGGAACGATGTGTGGAGGGAAAATGCCTTTGTAAGCTTCCCTACCAGTGCCCAAAGAATGGCTCTGCAGTTTGTTCCACCAATGGGAGGAACTTCCGCACTTACTGTCAGCTGAAGAGTTACGAGTGTCAACAACCCAGAGCAAAGTTTCTGCACAAGGGACCGTGCATGCCTGCAGGTATTAACACCTCCTTTTCCAAAACTGATCTGTCAGGGTGGCTAAGGAGGTGCTTACACTATTTACAGCTCAGAAAGTCTGTTCATTTTCTTGCACTAGTAATGATGTGAAACAGAAAATGAAAAGTCACTGAAAATGGGCAGTATCTGTTGAGCTTTATAAAAAAATTAAGTGATTGACAGGCCCAGGTCACCCAGCTGCTGGTTTTGCTACACAGACTGCTGCAGGCATTTTACCACACAGGTAGTAAAAGTGGGATCTGACCCTGTCTCTTCAAGTATTACTGGTTGTTTATCAAAAATCTCCTAGAGAAGATCATTATTCCAAAATGCAACCTGTTCTTGGTAGATCTTCAAGTACTCTTATGTACCCATTACCCTCATTTGTCCTTAAACTGACATATTCTGAGAAATTTACAGGCTCAAAGACACAAAGCCAGTCCTCAGAAAATTCAGTAGTAATACCTGAAGTTTCTGATTCCCAGTCTACTTTTCTTTCCATATGAACTTTGGCTGTAAATACAAAATCAGTCCTGATTTGGTTTTCTGCTGTCTTTCCACTAGATACATCCATATAATATGATTTTGTTGGTTTGGTTTTTTTTTTTTTTCATTTCTCTCTTTCTTTTATTTTTTAAGAAACATTTTCAATCTCTCTGGGTGATGGAGATTCAAGTTTGCTTCGAGTAAAACCTGTGAACCACAAGGACGACAGTTTTGTATGCGCCAGTGAGTGGACTATGAATGAAGCAAACGTGGCTTGCAGGCACCTTGGCTTTGAGTTGTAAGTTTGGGGAATTCGTCTCTGGGTAACTGCAAGGGATCTGAAAAAGAAGTGATGCTTACAGAAGTGTCAGTCACAGCCAGTAGTTAAGACAGGAAACTCATGAACGTTTTATTGGCTACAATATTCTGATAAAACTTCTTAAACTGAACCTGAGAGTGAAAGCTTGTTCTTTTTCCTGTAACCACGCTGATGACCCGAGCTGTGTATTCAGCTCCTCATAGTCAACTCTATATCCTGTACATAATAATTTTACACCTGTACAACTAATTTAACTTAGGTAGAGTTGTCTCCCCAATGTTACCCAAAAAAATCTTTTAAAAAGTTCCCAGAAAACTAAAACTGCTATTACAGTGCCTCTCTAGGTGAGAAGCAAGTGTTTCCTAGTCCTGATTGGTGTATCTTCAGATAGCAGAGAAGGGTTTTCTCTAGGACAGAGCATTCAGCCCTGGAGTCTCATTACTCAGTACTTACTTACTCAATCCGCATTTCTTTAAGGTAGGGGATGCATACATCCCCTGTTAGGAGAGTACGACTCAGGTAAAACCAAGAAAGATAAAATTTATCAATCCCAGCCTTGCAGTGGCCTGAGCTTCCTCAATATTCACTGGTTTTGACGGCACCACGGATAGCTGACTGCAGTTAGGATGATTCCCAAGTTATGACTCCCCTAAGTCCACACAGAAACCTGGGCTTACAAGTTTTGCTACATAATGAGACTTTTCTATCCATGGTGATACACAGTGACTTTCATAAACCTACATATGGATTTGGGGACAGTTTTATGTAGCAAACTGCAAAAATTAGCACTTCACTTTTCTTCCAAAGTAAACATCTCCTGTTTACCCATAGACAACTCCATGGGAAGTCTGCTCTTTTTCTTAGCCATGACCAAAATTCTTTGACACTAAGGAAAATCTTATCAATTCTAAACAATAAGAGCAGTGGACAATCCATTGTAAAATGATATAATTTGTTGTTATTATTTGTGTCTTTACAGAGGTGCTGAATATTACCAAGTCACTTCCAACATCAGAGAATCTGCCTTAAATTCATTAAACTGTCTGCAAATAAGTTGCAGGGGTCTAGAGACAAGTCTTGCTGAATGTCACATAGAGATGAAATCAAGAGATAGTAATGAGGGACTGATTAGCCTGCAGTGCCATGAAAATCTCAGAGGTTAGTAGTTCTTTTTAGTTTAATATCTATTTGGTGTTTTTACATTTTAAGTTTATTCTAAATAATGAGGACTTAGTTTGCTGAACTCTCAGCCACAGAAAACCTGCACTGAAACCTTTGATTATTTCAAATAATCATTTTGCAGACTTTAAGACAATTGCGACAATCTGGAGTCAAAAAACAGTCTTGAGTTTGCGAGTTTGAAAAATCACTGTTGCTCCTGAAGTATTTTTACAGACATTTTCCACAAAAGAAACGTATTTCATCCTTGGTTCCATTTGTTCCACCATCCCTTCCAAGGATATCAATGCACATTGTATCCCACAAGTCTTATCTCTCCCGGCTTGACTGGTGAGGAGACAGGTGACAATGTTTGAAGGACACTGTTTGAAGGACATCAATTAGCACACCAGCAGCCAGACAAGCTTGACTATGGTGAAACTGCTGGTGTCTGCTGGGGTGTTTAGGACTCCTCAGTTCTTACTGATAAAAGGGGAATCAAGGCCTTGTTTAGAAATCTGAGAGTTTTCATTCTCTGTAGGGAGCTTTCTTTGGGGCTGGTGAGCATAGCCTGAGTTGCTGCTGGCTAGAAGAGCAGTGAATCGCCTCAGGTTTTTCTTAAAAAGCTCTTGTGGATTTCTTTCTAGAGGGGGAACCTCCATCACCCTAATGCCTTGAATCATTTACAGTGGGTTTATTTCTGGTTTAGTCCTCACCACTCCTTTCATTAGAAGAAATCAAATTCCCTTTTGCAAGGCTATTGGAATTTGGTGGAAGAAAATAAGTGTTCACGCTGAAACCATGAAGTAAAGGCCATCAAAACAATAAAAAAAGATTCCTATTTTCCTGATTGGACCCCAGCATACCTGTCCTGCTGACAGGATCAAATATACAGGCAGAGTATTTCCCTGGGCAATTATGAACCTACAGTCAATTCCACACTAACTTCATTTTCATCTTGCTGCACAGCTTGTTCAGATGGTGAGTTTCACTGTGTCAACAAGAAGTGCATTTCTCTGAATAAAACCTGTGATGGGATCAATGACTGTGGAGACCTGAGCGATGAGCTGTGCTGTAGAGGTAACAATTTCTTTCATCATGTGTTTCAAAATAATTTCAGCAGAAATCAACCCACAAAGGATTTTTACAGCAATGTAACAACTAAATTCTGTTTTCCATTAAGTCACTTCATTAAACCAATCAGACCATAATTTATATATAGGCAAGTGCAAAAAAGCAGGCATAAAATAACATTTTGAAGCAGGTAAATGTTCTCTTGAGAAACTGGATTTCTTCAGGGGATGAGAAAATACAATGAGATCATTTAGGAGGCTGTTAAAGATTGATACAAAAAATTAGTCCTGTTAGAATGAAAATGTATTTTTACTTGGAAAAAAATCAATAGTAATTAAACAAAGACACTGGTTTTCAAATTAACTGTCTTTAAACCAAAGTAAGACCTCTCTTAAATTTATTACTAATGCAAGATCATCCATGGAACATCTGTGAAGAGTTCCTGGCACATTTCTTATTCACGAGCAGTCATTCTTTTAGCATCTGCAATTCCAGCTGTAAAAATTCTAATTAGAAATGAGCAATCAGTCTAGCATGACCTGAATGCAGGAGAATACTTTAAAAATTTGGGTTCCAGGTGCCAAATGATAATCTGGGTTAAAAATCCCATCATTATCCCTCCATAACCTTAATTTTGTAGTGTTAGAATTTCAAGTCAGTTTAATCTGATAATTGTGGGAACACGGTCACAGTAATTAAAAATAAATAAATAAATACCTGTTATTTCATATATTTAGTGGACATTTATTTGGATTCCTCATGACAAAAATAGTGCTGTTTTAGCAGAATGGGCTGAAAATAATGCTTTCTGAAATCAAAATAAGTATTTCATCATATCATCTTGCGATATTTGGATACTCTTAGAGAACTACCTTATTTTCTATTAAAGGCAAATATCTTAAATAGTAGATTGTCATAACATTTTAAATTATCTCAAAATAACCTGCCATGAATTCAAGCACTGCTTTGTGCTAATCTAAAAGGAAAGGGGTTCTCAGGTTTATAATACCTTTTCATATAACCAAGAATTTTAGAAGAAGTAAGTTATTACATCCAGTATCTTTCTTTTAGGACTCTTTATTCCTAACCTCTTGATTCCTCTTAATGAGCTAAATGCATTTAGGCATTTAGCTCATTAAGCCAGAAGTCAGCCTGGTCTCTGATTTGGGGGGGTTGCGATTTGGCACAAGCATCAGTTCCTCATTTGAGGTGATCAGTAATGCTGGCAAAACTGGAGATCTTGTGGCTGAGGTTGAGTGTGGATGAGTTATGCATGAAACTGGTGACACCAAGTCTAGCAGTACAGAACTGCAGTGGTAACAGAGATCCACATTTTTCAAGTCTTATAACTTCAAGATTTTAGAGTGAGGAGAGCCAAGTATTTTGTTTACATGCACAGAGCCTTCTTTTGTAATCTCTTTATCAACAGCCAGGTCCCCTGTAGTATGGATATACATTTGGTTTATATTTTAAAAAGCTGTCTGACAGTGTGAGGTTGCTGAACCGAATGATTCTGTGATTTACATTTGTAATTCTCTTGTGTTACAGAGTGCAGAGAAAACAGTTTCCACTGTCGGTCAAATATCTGTATTCCAAATAAGAATGTCTGCAACAAAGAGGTGGACTGCCTCACAGGAGAGGATGAAGCTGGAGTTCTCTGTGCAGGTTTTCTTCTGGAAGATGTTTTTGTTTATTTCCTTTCATTCAGCTCAATTTTAACTAGAGGCTACAGAATGCATGTTACTGTATTATTTATCATGCAACAATCAGTCTTCCCAATGTTATGTTATGCATAGTAGGATGAAAAGGTAATAGAATTTTCTTCCCTTTCTTTCTGGAAAGGAATGACAAGAAAACTAATGGAAGGAAGAAACAGATGATATTTTGGGAAACTTAAGGCAGATTATGTCTTTTGTTTATGTGGCCAGTTATCAAATGGGTATTCCTAAAAAAGTGTAGAGAGGGTGAGCAGGAATGCTTTCTTCATAAATGAGGAATTTAGCTAGTTTGTCAATATAATAATTCTTCTCTGCTGTTCCCCTCTCTGTTGAAAAGTTTATGCTTTGTTTTAAAATTAGAATGTTTTCCTTGCTCTCATAAGAGACAAAGTATAAGGCCAAAAAAGTAAAAACTATTGGTAAATGGTAATTAGTACAGGTAAATGGAACTCTAATGTAAACATTATTATCAGTGACATGAGATCAGACACAATGCTCAGCCCTCATTTAGGGACTGAATTCAGTGGGCAGTTTGTTTGAATAAAAGCTGACAAACCAGATTCAGCAAGCATTTAATTTACCTCTTGTGATGCATATTCTCCCTTACCCTATTAAAGAAGGCACACAGTACCCAACAGCAAATCTAAAGTGGGGGAAAAAAAACAAATAAAAACCTGTTCCTTGGGTTTTAGAAAGCTTCAAAAGGTCAGTGGGGCAGGAGGAGAAATTTTAGTAGTTTCTGGTGGAGGAGAATGGGATATCTCTTTAGAGATCACAAACAAAACAAGGGCAATTTCTCAGGGTTTTCTAGGAGAAGGACTCCCTTTCCAAAAGAGGAGATGTTGAATAGTTATGAATGGGTATCTGCTGGCTGTAGGTAATTTGGAGGCTGAGACAGCCAAGAAGTGCCCAGCAGGAAATGAAACAGCAGGCACCAGGCTGGAGAGTATTGCTCTCCATATGAACAGTGTACTTAGGCATTTAAAATGTGTTCCACAATTTCGGCACACAAACATATATTCAAGTAAACGTCTGCCAGCCATTTTAATATTTTGTTATTCTACTACAGGCAAAGAAGAAGGTGCTGAAAATGACAGTATGGATGAAGGTAAGTGTAACTAGCCCTCCAAAATCAACAGCATACCCTCTTATTAGTGACTTTCTAGCTATCAGCCAGATGCTCAGATCCAGAACACTCGGATATTCAGACCTTGTGATTTACTAATATACACTCTGGAACTTACTGTTTGTATCACTTTTCACTGATTTCAAGAATGCCCTAATTCATCCTGGCTGAGGACCTACATCTGCATGCTTTGGCAACTGGTAAACCCTCAGCTGGGGTAAACTGTCAGGAAATCTAGGGGAACATCCTTATAATTATTTGCCTTAATACAAGCAGCATTGGTAAATGGAGAGAAACAATGTGATGCTAAGACACAAGAAATTTTCAAAGCAAAAACAGATACCAAAATTTTTGGTCTTTGTTTACTGTTATTTCAGCTACTGGCATTCAAATTTTCAAGATAAAGATAAGCCTATCTCCAAACAGAGAGAATGTATACCTGAATTCTGAAATACATTTTTCCTTTTTGTTAAAGAAAGAAAAATGATAAAGACATTTCTTCCTCAAGCGCACTGCGGTGTTAGAAATCACACACTAACTCGGCGGAAAAGAATCATAGGTGGAGAGATTGCAGGAAAGGTAAAAAAATAATGAGCTCATTCAGCATTTATTTAAATGGGCATTATTTGCCTTCTTTTAAAGTTATGGAAATAACAAAATCAGCTACAACACTTATGTTTTGCAGCAGTAGTGGAATTGCATTGAATTAAAGAGAAGCACAGTTTATAAAGTAAAATACAGACTTTCAAAATAGAGCATTGTAGTACAAGTAGACACGGAAAATTACTCAGAAAAACAATTAGTACTACAGCTAAAAATAGCAATTCTGGCAAAATAGAATTAAAAGTTGCATCTTTGAAAGAGAATACAAAAAAAATGCATTCAAACCAGGTCAGACTATATATCTGTTTCTCTGATTACAAAGGGTTTCATGACTGAAAACTTGAGGGAAGGAGGCATTGCACAAAGACAGAAGATTGAATAAAATTACTGAATTTTAGTATATATATCCTTTATACCTAATGGAGCCCAATTTACAACTCTGGATAGCAGATCTTCTATTAAAACCAAACACAGTCAAGGAGATCAGGTGATATCGAGAGATGATTTTCCCTTTATGCACTAAAAGTTGTCCAATTGTAATGATTTCCTGTTAATTGTGTTTATTGATTGAATAGGGTGAATTTCCTTGGCAAGTGGCAATTAAGGACACCAGCAATGAAGGTACAACAGTGTACTGTGGAGGGGTTTATATTGGTGGCTGTTGGATTCTGACTGCTGCTCATTGTGTCAGGTAAAAACAACAGACTCTGAAATTATCTTCTTACTGCAAGGTTGAAAGATTGATTTGGATATTACTGCTCTTCTTAGCTATGTTTGTTAATTTCTGTTTGTCTGTTGAACTCACCCATATTAACAATGAGGAAGAGAATGTTTTGGCAGTGAATAGAAAGATGAAAAGTAACAATGAGTTTGAAGAGACATGGCATACTTCAGTCCTATGAAAGCAGGCAGGAAAGGTTCATTGTAACCACTCTGCTTGAAGTTAATACAAGGCACCTCCTCTATTCTCCATCTCTACCTTGGGGAAGCCAGGATCTGTTCCCAGATAATGTCCCTGGGGTCATATATTCCCCAGAACAAGGCAAGAGCAGACACATAAGATTTGCCAATCCCATCCACATCTGCTCACTCTATTTTCAGAGCAGCATTAACACCTGGTTTCTCTCTGTCACAATGCTAAACACAGAGCCTGGCTTTAACATCATTTTCTGTATTAGTTGCACCATGTGTCACCCGTCTTGAATTTGCTACACTTCAGAAAAACCTGGGCATTAAGTCCAGAAAGAAAATATATGTATCTACCATGCATTTTTATTCTACAGAAACTTTTATAAAATGCAACCGTTTACAGCTTTAAACCAATTGAAATGTAAGTCATGTGTTTATTTTGCTGTTTTTTTCCAGGGCAAATCGAGTCCATCTCTACCTTGTCTGGGTTGGAATGTTAAACACAATAGCGTATGACAAAGAGACAAATACTTTCAAAGTAAACCAAGTGATAATTCATGAACATTACAATGCAGCAACTTACGAAAATGACATTGCTCTGCTGGAGCTGAAAGGTTCTGGGCATGGAGAATGTTCCCTGGAAGACAACAACAGCATACCTGCCTGCATCCCCTGGTCAGAGTATATGTTCAAGACTGGTGACAGATGCAAGGTTTCTGGATGGGGACTAGAGAAAGGTATTTGCTTTAGTGTTTGCTTCAGGAATGTATTATTTGTAGAACTTATTATCTAATTGTGGTGAGCTTTCATTTTGGAAAGGCTGAAGAACAGTTGTGCACAAAGCACTCAGAAGAGGCTGAGTACAGAAAATGTAGGCTGTGGTTTGGCACTCAGGTGTTACTGCTGGATTCTCTTTTCTGTACTGCTTCCTCTGCTGTTTCAGCCACTTAATAGATTGATATGACGTGGATGAAAACTACCCTGACAGTAAGAAATTCTCCTTTTGTCTATCTAATAATTGTATTACCTGTGGAGATCTGTTAACAACATGTAACATATGTTGTTTGATATCTCATAGGGGCCCATAGCCACAGCCTGTGTCCCCTTCCCAAAAGAGAAGTCATGAAACTCAGCACATTCTCTCTCTGCCATGTATGGGTTTAGCCCAGAGAGGCTTGCACAGAGATAGATGAGCCATATATAATCATGCTTTCAAAGACCTGGGAAGCATTTGTTTTGTATCACAGAGTTACAGCCTGGCATTGGAGCTAGCACATACTGGTTGTGAGGTTTCTCCTCTCCATACTCAGTGGCATCCACCCAGCAAATGCAAAGTTGGGACTTGCTAGCAAAGAGACTGAACAAAACAGAGCATCTCTTTAGACTTGTGAATACGTAGCTAACCTATATCTACAGTAACTGCTCCACAAAGGTAGAGCACAGTTGGAAAAAAGCTAATAAGGATGAATCACAGCCATATCTCCAGTTCACAGAAAACAATAAACCAGTTTCCAAGTGCCTGGAAACGTTGATATGGAAAACACAGGAAAAAAACCCTGAAGAATACAAGGAAACGGAAAGGGTAAAAATGACGCAAAATGAAAGTAGTGTAGTTAACACTGCAATTAAACTACTCTGCTTTTATTTTTAAATATATGGCCAATGTACTGTAATTCATATGGGGTAAATATTAGTGGCAGTTTAAGGTTTCTGGTTCATAATACTGAAGATATTATTCTGTAAATCAGTGAATAACTAACATTCAGATTATTATATTAAATGTGTCTAATATGTACTTACCATTTTAAATTTTGAATTTTTTTAATTTTCTAGGTTACACAAAACAATTTATCCTCAAGTGGGGAAATGTTAATTTATTTCATAATTGTTCTGAATTGTATCCAGGACGATTTTTTAAAAAGATGGCATGTGCAGGTAAGCATCAATTTTCTTACTATAATTTCTCTCCCTTCAAGCTCTCAATTTAGGCCAGACATACTGGGTGGGAATCTTCTAGACTGAAGAAAGACAATAAACCAACTATCACAATATCACTATTGGCAAAATGCCAGCCACTGGAGCCTGTGGCCATTATATATATTTATAAACAGAGTTCAGATGACAACATGACAAGTTTCTATGATTATATGGGCAAATGTTTGCATGTGATATATATGTGATCTTTAAATACACAAGCACTTCACAGCCGACTGAACCTCCTACCTTTATTGTATTTGATTCTGATTCAGCAACGAATTTAAGCAAATGCCTGTCCTAGAACACTCAGCCTGTTGACTGGAATGTAACTGTTCATCTGCTTAGACATTTGCTCTATCGCACTGCATCCCAGAAAAAGACAATTAACTTTCCAAACTTAGATTAGTCTGTCCAGGAAACTGGTTGTCACTCCTCGTACTAAAATAAGGATTTTGAATACGTATTTTTTGCTGTTCAAGTGACAAAAACTGCTGCCAAATACTGACTAAAAGAGCAGTGAGTATTCGGCTTACAGGGCAGATGATTTCAACCATTTGTTACATGAAAAAGTAAAGGCAGTATTTAAACAAACCACCCAACAAGAAAATAAAAACCAGATAAAAAACCAAAATAATTTGTGATAAATTCAGCATGTCATCTGTAAGCTACTGGGTTTATTTACTGCTCCAGTTCTGTACCTTATCTCCTTTTTCTTCAATATTTTTCAAATTATCATACTTTATCATGAGGGGACAATGATTACTACATGAGACACTTTCAGAAAGGGGATATCTGGGGTTAACATCCCCTTCTTGATGCAAATAAAAACTTTAAAATTAAGGGCTGGTATTCACAGGAGTTAGTAATACAAGCAAGTATTTACTAAACGGATTAAAGGCAATAATATCTTGTTTTGTAGGATTAGTAATCCCAGCTCTGAAGAGCTCATATAACTCTTTCCCAGTAATGCAGAGATTGAAGAAACAGGTTACATTTTTAAAAGCTTGGGGACTCGTGCTTTGTACGGGCTCCTTCATACTAGAACAGTCAACCAAACAGAAAAGTGTAGTAAGGATTTTAATAAACCTTTACTGAGAATATATTAAAAAAATATAAATCATATTCTAGCTTGTCTCTTAACTTCTTTTTGCTTTTTATTTCCTCTTCAGGTACTTACGATGGCTCCACAGACAGCTGTAAAGGTGATTCAGGAGGCCCCCTGGTCTGTTTTGATGCAGAAAACGTGGCCTATGTCTGGGGAATTGTGAGCTGGGGTGAGAACTGTGGGGAGGCTGGTCACCCTGGCGTGTACACACAGGTTGCCAGCTATTATGACTGGATTAGCCACCATGTGACAAGGGGTCTCATCTCACGGTACAATATCTGAAACTCGGAGAATTAAATGCTTCCTTCATTTCACCCACGCAAAAATAGTCCTTTTGTCACAATCAGCAGTCATGTCACTTAGCAACAATCAGTACAAATCTTTGAGGAACATATTTGGAAAATTCAAACCACTCTATGAGTACCACAATTTTGCAGAGCCTGTGGGAAGATAATTTTACAGGCATAAGTCTGCAGCAAAAGTCTCTAATAAAAGCAGATATTAAAATACCTTTTTCTTGTTATCTTGGGGTTTTTTTTCCACTTTTTATATTGCATTTCAAGTTGCCATTGTTTATTTAGCTAAAAGAGATGATACTGGAAGCAGTGGTTGGAAAATGACTGCATTGGCAATATATGAACTTCACAGAAAGGACAGCAGCCAGGCTGCTTTAAAGAACTTATATCATCTCGAGGTGTAAGTCAACAGCAACCCCAGGCTTCCTGGCTCGGCATTTGATTCCTTAGGCTTATTGCAGAAGTAGACTTCAGACCATTTATCATATCCACCAGCTGGATATGACCATGAGATTTGTTGTAATGCAGCAATTACTCAAATAATAAATCTGCTTGGTAGTTTTTGCAGCTACAAACTCAGACAATTCCTATCTAGTTAATAAACATCATCTGATCATCTAGCCTGGGGCAATTTTTATAGCTCTTAAGTTTTATTAATTTAACAGCAGCTGGCAAGCAACAAAGAAATTTTAAAATTTAAATCTTCAATTTAAATCAAAAGCATCTTTTCCATTGTAAGAACTCTGTGTATGAATATATATATTTGAGGTGTTCAGCAAACACAACACCAAGTGGAGTTCTACTCTACACACTATCACACACTGTATGTGCATATCCATATTTATACACACATGTTTTATATAAATACATATAGATTTAATTCTCCAAAATCAAGTACCAGATCCGAAGTTAGACTCCTTGCTGTCATAAAGAAAACATCAGTCTCTACCTTCACATTCACATTCAGCAAGAGCTGTGCACAAAAAGTGTGCACAAATTCTTTTTGAAACAGTGGAATTTGATTTGTGGATTAGTACCCTTGAACCATAACTCACATAGCTCATGGACCATCTCAGCCAATTGTATGAAAATGTTCAATAGCTTTAGAACATTCTTTGCTGTATTCTAATTACAAATACTTTAAGTATCTATTTAACATTATGCCACTCAATTAATCATCCTGTTGAATAAATGGCATATGTTTATACAACACATTTGTTGTAGTGGTACTTTTTCTATTAATTCACCACAGTCAGATAAAAACAATTTTCACATTTTCATTGACTTTTCTTCATCTTCCAGACTTTTTAAAACCCCACATCAGCATGAATTTGTCCTGTAAAGACACTGTCAGTCACCAAAATAATTAAAGTAAGGGTATGAATTCCTTCTCTTGACAAACATACACCTCCTCAACAAGGTTTGCTATTTTGGAAAGCATTTAAGTATATAGTTACATAGAAATTATTTTGCTGCATCAGGGTCTTGGTAAAGAAATCCTAAATAGGAAAAAGCTGGACAGGTGTTCAAAGAGCCTCCTCTTTTGTTTGACTTAATTTTTCTCTGAAGAACTTTTCCCACTAATTCCTTCAGTTAACTACACATAATATTAAATGCTGAGGCTGCTAATAAAAAAACCAAACAAGAACAACAACAAAAAAAACCAAAAAAACCCCAACCAAACAACAACAACAAAAGAAACAACAAAAACCCCACCAAAACAGTAGAATGTATATCTTTATGTTCTGTCTGATCTGAAAGTCTCTTGGTTCTCTTTCCATTTCCTGTTCTTCATTACATTTAATTTCTGCCCTGAAGCCAAATATTACTATTTTCTGAGGGATTCCACACAGCATCAGAGTTTTCATTAGCAAAACCAAAACGAATTTCACGCGGATCCACTTCAGCTTATCTGTGAAGCATCTAGCACTTAGATACAATTTTTTTTTTTAAATTCTCAGAACCAAACACGGTGCTTAGCAAGCGAGTTAATTTTGGTCTGATTTTTCTTTTGAACAAGTCGAGACTGGACTTTGAGCTTTTCACAGATACACTTTCATTTCGCTCCGCTTTGTAACCTCGCCTTGTGCTTGTGGCGGTGCCGTGAGAACCGCTCACAGGTGCCAACATGACGGGGTCAGTTTCCTTCCCACCCAACATCGCCACCAAATGCGGTACCTCGGGGGCCCCGCTCAGCCGGCGCCGCGGTGCCGAGCTACCAGAGCAGGCCCCGCTTGGCGCTGCTGGGTTTGGAGGGCCTCGCACGGCAGAGGGGACACGGCAGAAGGGACACGGGAGACACGGGGAGAGGGACACGGGAGACACGGGGAGAGGGGCACGGGAGAAGGGACACGGCAGAAGAGACACGGCAGAGGGACACGCTCCGCTCGGCGGCGCTGCC
>JAHLSL010000020.1:10287191-10341765 GCA_025920805.1 Petroica traversi
GGGCTGGGGAAGGGCTGGGGAAGGGCTGGGGAAGGGCTGGGGAAGGGCTGGGGAAGGGCTGGGGAAGGGCTGGGGAGGGGCTGTGAGGCGCCAGGGCACAGGGGCTGCCCGCCCGGAGCGCCCGAGCTTCCCCCAGAGCGGCAGCGCTGCCCGGAGGGAGCTGGTGGGGAGCGGGACCTTTCCTTCTGTCCTTCCGTCCTTCCTTCTTTCCGGAGGAGGAAGGGAACGGGGAAGGTGCGAGGCGAAGGACGGCCAAGGAGGAAATGGATTTGCACGTAAATCCAGCGCTCCTCGCCCTGGGGAAAGTCCCCATGCAGCCCTCGACACGGCCGACGCGGGGAGCGGGGAAGGTCCCCAGCGTGTCACAGGAGGGCAGGAGAAGTCACGGCGGCAAAACTGAGTTGTGTTCCCGGAGATGCAGCTGGTTTAAAGGGACTCCTTTTGTGTGCTATTCCATTGTTTCTGTGTGCCTTGGCCTTTGGTCCCTGTTGAGACGGCCCATTTCCGTCTCAACAGGCAGACCTGTTGAGACGGAAATGACCCAGGGAAAGATGCTGTGAGAGGCCAGTGTAACCTAGTGCATGCCTTTTGATTTTTGATTCCTTTGAAGAAATCCATCTTCAGGAAATTAAAGACAAGTAGTCCCGTTGGTCTCAATCAGATTTTAGAACAAGCCCGTGCCGTTGTAAGACAAGCAGAAAACTTTTCTTTGATCATGATAATTCAAATAGTATGTACCCGACTGAAGTTGTGATATGAGAGTGGCAATGAAAACATAAAGACTAAGAAGTGACTAAACAGGATTAAATTAACAGTAAAACAGTTCCTATAGCCCATGAATTCTGTTCTACTTGTGTCTACATTTTCTGTCCCAGAGTTTGATGACTATAAAATTTTATGATATCTTTTGGGGTGGTAGTGGATTGCAAGAACTTTTGACCTCATCAATACATAGCTATGTTAGTTTTGCAAAAGGCATTAATAACATTTGAAAAGTAGATGTGAAAAGCTAGTATGGTATGTGCAAAGTAGTTTGTAAAATATATGTACACATTGCTCTTCTCTTGTAATTGCAGACCAAGTCCAGCTGGACAGCAGACCTATATTGCCCACCAAAGGTACAGTATCATATACAGTTCTCACAAGGTGGTAGTCAGTCTCTACCAGAAATAGTAAAAGTAGTGTTTTAATTGCCCACTGAGATGCTTAAGTGAGAGAGGAACAAGTATTTTGGCCTAACCATGTGCTAGTCTGTAGTTCTGCACACTCCCATGATCTGCTTATTACTTGTTTTTCCCACACTATTACTTTAATGTTCGTTCTGCACTGGAGATACTTAATGTCTGTATAGTTCAGCAGAAGAAAAGGTTTAAATCTTGCATCTTCTCAGTTGTCAATAGCTGTTACACTATCTACTGTGATTCATGTGCTGCATCCAACCTCAAAGGGAATGCTCAGCTTTGTATTAGCAGCATTACTGAAGGAAAAAGAACAACAGTGTATTTTTAAGTTATGTGAAATTGTAGCTATGAGTTAGAGTCTCTTAAAAAAATACAGCCAGCTAGTTATATAAAATCATAGTTTCTGAATATTTTTATGCAGATACAGATAGACAGATAGAAAATACGCATGTCTTGACCACTTAAATTCAGACTGTTGGAGTCAGAATTTCCAGAATAGCTTCCAAAAGCTGTGGGTACAGACAAACACTAATGAGGCTGTTTAACTGCATGCCTACCTATCTGATATGTGAATGAGCTTTTGGTTCGCATTAACAGCTAAACTTCAAGGCTGGATGCACACAGTGAAGTTGGGGTTGTTTTGTGAATGATTTTGTGGCTAAATCACTTCTTGGTCTCTCTAACAGATGGAAATGAGAACATCACAGAAGTAGATGCATTCGATATAAGGTAAAGGTCTGGTGGCAGGGACAGAGATGTCCCAAGGGACGGAGATCAGGGCAGAGTTTTTTTAAAATTTTTGTTAAGAATTTGACAGAATTATTTAATTCAACTCCACCCACTTACAAAACATCTTTCTAGTTTTACCTACACCAGATGCAGAAGCATGCTTATTGTGAAGGCACGTGGAAGGGACTATGAGGAGTGTTCTCTTTTTGTTTTAGGCATTTTGCAGAGACCATCACAATCTAAGGAGCCACTGGACAGACTAAGGGGTAGATTGTAGCACAGGAATATATTTCTCTGGAAGGAGGGGAAAGGGACCATGGAACATGATTCCATGAAAGCCCTGAAAACAATAAACTTCCTGCCTGATAACTTTATTTGCCTGAAACTTACAGCTGAGTAGAGAGAGTAGAGAAAGAACTGTTTAGGGAATCATCCTTTAATGGTCATTCACAGGATCCAGGGACCTAACTGTCCAAAATCCCTACTAGCCATGCACCTAGCCAAATCCTAAGGAAGAGAATCTGAAAAAATTCCGGTACTGGTATAGGTAAAATTGTTCATAATTACAATGCTAAAATTCATAAGCTTTGCATTTTATCATGTTAGGTACTCAGATTGGGAAGAATGTGATAAAGCACCCAACTTCTCTTATTGGTTATCTGGCCAACATTGTAGAACCTCCCTGACTTTGAACAGTCATTCTGAATTACTGTTCTCGGTCTGAATTCTTACATAAACGTTTCTAAAAGATGTTTCATTAATCATCTAAAAGATGATTCTCATAACAAAGTGGAGAAGCAGAGACAGTCTTTGGGTAATGATGGTAGTTTTGTTGTGAAACAAAAGCATTTGCTGATGAAACACTGATCTTGAACATCTGCACGCAAATATTCTAAGCAATTCTCCAGTAATTGCACCAAAGCTTAATATTCTATAGCATGGAAGAAAACATAAACATGGCAAAAATGACAGCTCTGAGCAGAGCCAGTCGTAGGGCAGCACAACCTGGACTGTTGTTCCATGTACCTCGAACTCTGGACTTGTCCGTTGCCAGTGGTGTTGCCAGAAGTGTTTTAGTTTCTGTTTTCTGCACTGATAACTATAAAAGCAGAAAGATTGTCTGCTTTGTCTTTCCAATTACAGCCAAGTCAACACTTAAAATCTTTTGGGTCCAAGAGTTGGCATGACTGTGGGTCCACAGCCAAGTCCAGAGTGTCACACATCCTGTATGTTGTGTTTTCCTCATAAACCAGTACAATTGCTGAATGCTACTCCCACACACATAGGTACTCCATGTGTTTGTTTAAAGTCCTTAAAAGTTGGGTAGGTCATTATCCTTTAGAAGACCTCTGTCCTTCAGCTTTAGGATTTTTGTGGGCTAGTTGCTAAAAACTTAGATGAACAGTTGCATCTTGATAGCTTTCATTTTATTAGGGTAAATAATAAGCATTTGTTCTCCTTTTGCAAGATACACTACACTTAGCAACTCATCCCCAGTTTATTGATTACGATGCAGCACTTGATTTACTTAGAAGAACTTGAAGGAATTCAGACAGCTACTATTCCAAACCAAGTACATATATACTATCTAATTTTGTAAATATTTATCGAAACACATAACATGGAGAATTTGAGCCATGTCTGAAATGCACCATTATGTGCCTTAATTAATGGAACAGCCTCATTTACCAAGAATGTTTTCCATCTGTGCAGCAGACAATCACTTGATCCTGCAGTGGAATACAAAATGAACCATCAAAGAAGAGGAGTTGCATTAATCTTCAATCATGAGCATTTTTATTGGCATTTAAAGCTTCTGGACAGACGTGGGACTATGGCAGACAGAAACAATCTGAAACGCAGGTAAGAAACTTGGTTGCTCTACTAACCCTTAAAAAATCTAAACTTTAGAAATAGTGATCAAATTAAGGAGTTGCCTAAATCTTGTATTTACTTGTGTTTAAGTAGAGACCAGAAGATTTTGCAGACATAGCAACTATGCAACTTGGATGAAGAAAGCCGTAATTAAAAAGCTTCAAAGCTCATTTTTTTATGTCACAGAAACTGCTGGCACAAGACCTATGAGTTCAGTGAGTCCAGACCTTTCTTTGGACAAACTCTTTGAAGTGACTTCAGGTGTTAGACTTGTATTTGACACCAGTTTGAATTCAAAATCATCTTCAGTAGTTCTTTTCATAAAAAACGCCTAAGAATATTAATTCCCCCACAGGGAGAGAAACTGAATTGGTAGCAATTGATATATAATTTGAACAAGATTTTTACTAATACTGATCTGTTCTAACAATAGTTTAACAGACCTTGGGTTTGAAGTCAGACTTTTTGATGATCTGAAAACAGAAGGTGTGCTGCAGAAAATTGAGGAAGGTAAGAGACTATGTATTGGTTATGTCTAAATTATTGCACAGACGTCCCAGATAACTTTTCTTCCAATCTGTCAGTTCATCCAACTTAAACTAAATTTTTGTGCACGAGGAATTTAACATTAGAAGGACTTAAAGGTTAGTCTGAAGATTATTTTATTGCAATGTAAGTGAAGCTTCTGTGGAGGGAACTAATTAAGTCACTAAAAGCTGAAGGATGGTACATGCTTCTGGGAGAAGATAATGACATTCTTCTTTTTAGTGACCCTTCAGCCAGGTTGAGTCAGTGCTCCTTGAAATCCCTACAGTATGGCTCTATTTGAAAATAGCATCCATTTGAAAAAGGACTGATTGGGGATTTAATGATGTGATACAAATGTACAATGTTTTGTAGAGCTGAATATGACTGTTTCATCATTTAAACACCACTTGACTATTTCAGCCTCTATGGATGACCACAGCAATGCTGACTGCTTTGTGTGTGTGTTCCTGAGTCACGGTGAGGATGATCACATTTATGCATATGATGACAAAATCAGCATTCAGAAAATCACAGACATGTTCAGAGGAGACAAGTGCCCGAGTTTGGTAGGAAAACCAAAGATATTTATCATTCAGGTAAGATGTCTATTTCTGAATTCAGTGAAGTTAGCACTGACCTGTGTCTTCCTGCAATACAGATGTCAGTTTTCCTGATGCAGTCTTTCCACAAGGCATTTAGGACAAGGATTCTTCTCTATCAGAAGCCCTAATGTATCCTACTGTTAATATTATTATTATAGCTGTATTTAATAAGCAACTTTACAAAAAGAAGCGCGAATTAAGCCCATGCCAGATGGACTGACAGTGAGTATATAATAGCAGAGAAAGCAGTACCAGGGGTTTTTTTTGAGAAAGTTCTGTGCAGGCTCAGCTCAGTTCCTGTTGCTCACACTTCACAGCCTTAGGCTAAGCAGATAAGCTATCACACCTATCACCATTGCTTCCTTTACTTGATCCTCAGTGAAGCTGAGTTTTGTGATTGGGTTTTTTGTTATTTTTCATTTTTTGTGGGATGTTTTGGTTGGTTGGTTTTTGTGGTGGTAGTGATTTCCTTGTGTTGTTTCGTTGATTTGTTTTATCTATGACCTCTACTTGGCATCTCTGTAGAATCTAAAGAATCAAATTAAGGCTTTATTGTCTCAGGAATACTGTTTGTGCTAAATGGTCAGATAAAGACCATATGTAACCTCCTGTTTCTTTCCTTGGTTCACAGGAGGATGCAAGTTGGGAGGTACCTCAGGAGGTCTCTGGTCGAGCCTCCTGTTTAAAGCAGAGTCATGGGGTCAAACCAGGTCATGCAGGGCTTTATCCCATCTTTATCCAGATTACAATTTACAAACTCATACATGAACAACCTTCAGCAGGTTGTAATAGTAGTAGTTTATAGAGTTAGCCAAGTATTACCTTTTTTTTTCCCAAATGAAAGCCCTTAGGGCACAGGGCTGCTGCAAGAAGCAGCATATTGTTAATTCACTTTCATTAGAACTCATTCAAATTATCTTTTTTAACCTGGTGTCAAAGATGGAAAAATACTTTCATACTTCAATTTTAAGTTCTAAGTAATACTTGGAAACATTTATAATACATACTCAGCAAAAAGCTAATTAACTTGGTTCATCAGCTGGGTTCTTTTCCAGCACAACTGGCATAGCATTTACCTCTGGATATCACAAGAAACATCAAGATGAAACTTTATCACTTTAAAGAAGATTCTTTATGTCGTTTTTTTTTCTTAGTGGTAATTCTGAAGTAATGCCCCTTTGTATCATCTGAGTGTGTTCTCACCATGTGTAGCCTTTCTGCATCACTGATTGGGATCACTACTGACTTCTCACAAAAAACCCTCCCTCAACAAACACATTTGAGACTGCACTAAGAGCAGAAGTGTAACAGCATGCAGTCATGGCTGTATTTCAGAACAGTAATTCAACACTGCCTTGCCAGCAAGGGAGGCAGCTCTTCCTCTCTGCTCAGCACTGGTGAGACTGCAGCTGAAGCACTCTGTCCAGCTCTGAGTTCCCCAGGTCAAGAAAACTACAGACTTACTGGAGTGAGTCCTGCAGAGGGCCACAAAGTTGATTAAGGGACTCTGGAGCATGTTTGATATGAGGAGAGGCTGAGAGAGCTGGGGCTGTTCAGCTTGAAGGAGATCGCTCAGGGGAATCTTAGCAATGTTCTAATGCCTGGTGGGAGGGAGTAAGAGGGAGACAGACTCTTTTCAGGGGTACCCAAGGGACAGGATAAGAGGCAACTGGAACAAAGTAAAACATATAAAATTTCATCTCAACAGAAGAAAACGCTTAGGTTTTTTTTTACTCTGAGGTTGGTCAAACACTGGAAGAGGTCACCCAGACAGATTGTGGAGTCTCCATCTATGAAGATCCTCAAAAGCTGACTGGACGTAGTCCTGGACAGCCTGCTATTGCCAACACTGCTTGAGTCAGGGGGTTGGACTAGATTATCTCAAGAGACCCCTTCCAGTCTCAGTGATTCTGAGATCATCTTTGCGCTTTCAGTGGACTTTGTCCCCAAGATTTTGAGTGACAGAGAAGTAAATGGGTCTTTCTGAAGGCAGGGTGACGGTAATGTGGCACACCTAGCTGAGCAGAAGTGCCTCTGGTTAGTGATAGAATTATCATATTAGCAGTGAGCTCAGCAGGGGTGCAAGCAATAACAATACTTCTCACCAACAGGCCTGTCGAGGAGATAAACATGATGATGCAGTCATTGCTCATGATGCTACAGACAGCAGCAGTGAATCCCTTGTCAATGAGACAGAAGTGGATGCAGCTGGTGTCTACACTCTGCCTGCTGGTGCAGACTTTATCATGTGCTATTCTGTGGCACAAGGTAACTTCTCATGTTTTAAATCCAGTGTCTGATACTTTGCTGTAATAACCCTGAACACTTCTTCATTTTGCAGTCAAAGAAATGAGAACAGCTCCAGGCCATCTGATTTGCACGTCTGATAAGTAGCAACTCGTCTGGGAAAGAACCTTATATGCTAAACTGAAAGTAAATTTTAAAAAAATTGAAAGGTGCATTAAATTTGCCAAACAGAAGCATTCTCATCAGTCTTACAGCTGAGCTGCCTCCTGACAGCAAGCATCCATCTCTTTTCCAGGATTCTGGTGGCTTATAAATTTCTCTGCCCTACATGGCTGTTCTCTCCAGTCCCCCCATGTATGTTGTGCTCAGTCCCATGTGCTCAGACCCATCTCTTGTGGAGATGCAGTCCTGTAAGCTAGCAATCCCCAAATCCTGAACACTACGAGTGATATCAAAGCCGTTTCCCATCTACAATTTCCAGTGAAATGACGTAATTGGCTAAGTAAGATTTACACCCATTAATAATTCCTTATAAATGGTAGCTAGTAAACTGTGACTCTCATAAATATTTTTCCAAGAGGTATCAGTACTTTCATTTGGATGTAATTTTATGTTCTTGTTCTACATTAGGCTACTTTTCTCATCGTGACACTCTGAATGGCTCCTGGTACATCCAAGATTTGTGTGACACCCTTAGGAAGCACGGATCTTCCTTGGAGTTCACAGAACTTCTCACTGTTGTTAACAGGAAAGTATCGTATCGCAGAGTGGATCTGTGCAGAGACAGGAATGCCATAGGGAAAAAGCAGATTCCTTGTTTTGCCTCAATGTTAACTAAAAAATTATATTTTCATCCAAAATCTAAGTAGATTATTCAGCAGTGATGACCACTACTATTACCTGCTGCAGAAGTAAAAAACAACATCTTAGTTGAGGAGACCTAATATTCTACAAGATTGTCTGCAAAATCACTGGGATCAAACATTACAGTTTGTATACCTAATAGGTTCTAAAATCTTAAAGCAATTCTAAAGCTAGAATTTCACCAGGGAATTCATCTCAGGGAATTTGGGAAAAGTTGACTGGTGCCAAACTATTAATAGGTGCTCAGACTTTATTGAAATTGACGCTCCAGACTTTTTTCTTAAAAACCTTTTTCTTGATTGTTACCCAGCTATGGCACATTTTACTATTTCCAAAATATTTCTAATGTTCCATTAGATTAACTTGTCTTGCTCCAAGAGCACAGTTTACAGGGAAGATGTTTGTAGGGCATCTTTTAAAATTTGTGGACAGCAGAATCCACCTTGCAACTTTTGTAGATTTATTGGGCTTTTTAGACGTTTATATTTTCTTGCAACACTAAAAAGAAACTTAATTCCTTGAGTACAATTGTAGCATTAATATAGGATTAATCACATAGGTTTGATTAATAATGAGTTTCCTTTTGCTTGAATATGATTTATGTTTGGGCCACAATTACAGCTTGGTGGTGCTTTTTATCCTCAGGAGAAAAACAGCAGTAGTGAGATGAGACCACGTGCAGCTTGCTCAGGGTGAGCTTGCCTTGTCTGTATCTCTAAAGCTAAAGATGCTGGACATCTCTAGGCAGCTCTACAAAATATAACATATGCAAACTTCCATACCTCTGTCATTGTGTACATAAAGTGATTGTACATGGTCACCACAGGATTGCTACTGCTGCAGATCAGTAATTGCAGCGGTGCTGACTTGAAGCAAATACTTCTTTATTTTTGGGGTTTTTTTGCATTATTAACTGTTCCTCTGGGGGACAACAGAGAACTCAAACTGAGCGAAGTGTCTTAATCCTTTTTCCTGGGGAAAAAATAATCAGTTTACTGTCTCTGCTTTAGTTAAGTCTTTCCAAGTACTATGTTCTGAATCATAAATGTTATATCTTAATACACTTGCTTTTAAACTTTGTATAAATCATGTATGTTTTAATGTTTTGATAAATTCTTCAAATAAAATGCAACAGTGAAACATAAATGATTTTATACCAAGTTTGAGATACCTTACTTTTCCAGAACTATTTACTAAGAAAGTTTAATTGTCATGATAATCTAAACTTCACCTGTGGTGTTACACAGAGTTAATGCACAGACCAGGGAAAAGAAAATCCTAACTGAAGGAAAAGAATCCTTTCTACTTCATGCAGAAGTTAATTATTCTGTGAGCTACTGTTGAGTTAGTAAATAGTACTAAAAAGGCTATCCTTGTTTGTTCTGTCATTTTACCAGCAGTAAGAATGCCTCCATTGTACTAATGAGATTTGACAAATATTTTGAAGAACTTTTGCTTTAAAAAAAAAAAAACAAAAACAACAAAAACAAGCAAAACAAACCCAAACCATCCAGTGACCAAATAATTTTTATAGCTATTTATTGCAACATTTAAAATTTTAGTGGTCAAAAATACACAGGTGCTATGGAGTAACTAAATGTTCGTATCAGCTTTGAAAGGGCATCTCCACTTTCCACAGAACCAAAGTCAGTCCTTGTCACTGATTTCCTGGATGGGAAGCCTCAGGTGCAGAGGTTGGCGCAGACGCCTTAGGGATTCTTCTGCCTGCAAATGCAAGAGAGAGGGAGAGTTCACCCTTCTGCAGCCTCTTTTCTCCTCCTTCACAAATGCATTCTTTCTTTTCTCAGAAAGCACTGGTCTTAGGCAAGGAACCAAACCAATCAAATGGAGGATGCTGAACACTGACAGACCTGCTCAAGTCATGCAGTCTCCAGGGCATGAACCCTGCCCGTCAACCCATTCACCCACACCACGAAGTATTATTTTCCTGAAATGACAATTTAAAAATTCATACCCCCAGGCCACTAAAAAAGTATCATACTCTAATATTATGTCAAATATGGCATATGAAATTACACCCTGAACAATGGTTTTGAACTAAAATTAGACGTAGTTTCCATGTTCTTTTATGAGACATTGAACACAGGGCTGTCAAGATGGGAGGGAGGAGTAATAATTGAGGAATGAGCGATCTGCTACAACTGTTTCGTGACAGCCACCAAATTTCTTCTAGGTGCACATACCACCTTTTCCACCCAGTCACCCATATTCTATAAATCTTTTACCTAAGAAATAAGATTATGATGTCAAATGCTGAGCTTTGCAAGTTCAGGAAGGGAGGAGATTGGTTTACCACAGCAGTGCAGTGCCCAAAATAAATGCAGCTATTGTATTAAATGGCCAAAATGCAACATTAATTAGAGTATGCAAAAAAAACTGACTTGTTCTAAATTAAATCTATGAAGGTCTCCCTTTCTGATGGCCTACAGTAGTTTATACATCGAAGGCAAACATTGTATGGTTATCTGAACAGCTGAAACTGGCTGATAAACAATACAGTGTTTTGATAGCAAGCCTTGAGGAATGTTCTGTTAGCTGAGAGTTTACTGAAAAAGCCTTAAGCCAGAAGCTGTGTCATTACAGAAGGACTGCACTTAAATACCTCTGCTAGGTCGTCTTTGAGCTTGTTGTATCGTTCCACATTAAAACGCTGCTTTTTGGATTTGCGGTAGAAGTAGTGGAGGAACTGCCTGTCCTTAGCATGGGGGTAAATGTAGTCCTGGGGAAGGAAGGACACAGATCTGTGGTTAGCAGGGAAACTGAGAAGAGCTCGGCACATCAGAAGTGCAGCCTGTTTCAGGAAGACTCCCTTTGTCCAACACCAATGTATGTTTTGTAAAGAGGCTACGTAAGAAGTTATGCCCTTACAGATCATAATGGCTTTTTAAACACAGTAGGAATCATTTCTATCATGTCTGAAGGAATTTTCAAATATAATAAAGACACAGTGTGATCTTCACAACTGGAGCTACCTTAGTCAATGGAGTCTACTTCTAAGTCAGAGAAAGTTCAGGGAACTATTTCTTAAGGATTTATTTGCAAGTCTTAAGCTGTGGCACCAGCAGCTGTTCAAAAAGCCAAGTAATAATCTCTTTGTCTATTAACAAAAAGTAGGAATGCCTTAGCCCTTTTTAAAAATCAGTCAGAAGGAGTAAAACCTCACATTCCAGGCCAGTTCTTCATAAAAACAGACACGTCTCCCCTTTTCACTGAAGGAATCTAATGTCTCGCAAAGTCTACAGATCCATTGGTATAGTGGAAGAAAGTGTTGGTTACTCTTCCACTTACTTCCACAACAGAAAGAGTTTTGCATCATAGAAAGTTCAACATCAAGATGTCCACTTTGAGAGTAAAGTACAGAGCTAAAACAGGAAAAACAAACATTTCTCAAAGCCTTAAGAGGATTTCAGAACAAGTCTGTATTGTGAAGCTAAGATCTGAGAAAACTTCTTGCTTCTACACAATGCCTGCTTCCTGCTCCATTTCAGCTTTCCTAGATTTACCTCCATTCATTCTAATTCATGGGTAAGCAGTCAGATTACGAAGAGCAGAGCAGTAACATTTTTTCAGACACTAAATATATTTCAGTATATTTCAGTAAAAGCTACTGTTAGGTGATTTGCTGCTGTAAGGTAATACTGGCAAATTGACACAGCCCTACCAGTCCTCTCCTGTTACTGCAGTGAACAGTAGGACAGAAAAGAGAGACTTCTTTCCTGACTTTTCATTCCCTAGGTTCTGAAATCTTAGTGACAGTAGTTATGCTCAGCAGCTGGTCTGCAGCTCACATGCAACAGTACCTGCTTGAATCTGCACGATGCAAAGTTTGTATCCAGCCTCATTAGGGATCAAACAAGTCCCTGTCTGATGGTGAGGCCACTTACTGAATTCAGTTTTCATCAGAGCTCAAACACTGTGACTCACAGAGTCAGTTTTCTGCCTTTTCAAGGCTGCAGACATTTAGAAGACAAGGTCTCACCTGCTTGGTAAGGACGAAGTAGGCGTAGAAAGCCATGGCACTGCCGTAGGTGATGAAATATGTGACTGGCTCCATGATGTCCCATGAGTAGACCCACCAGGTGAGCCACGCCAGCGCTCCCCCCTGGGTTGACATCAGAGCTAGGCCAACCCATAAAAGCCTGGAGGTCTTTGCATCTGCACTGTCCATGATTCTGGCTTTCATCTAAAGAAAGGAAATGCAGAAACCTGTTCAAATGAACATTGAGTGCTCCTCTACTATGTTTTGTCCCCCGGGCTGGATCCTTTCTCAGGATCTCTTACCAACACCTCTTACTGACTTACCCTGCTGAGAAAATAAAGTGAAGTCCAATGGCAACCAGATCTTCTGGCCATTGTGCACCAAGAATTGCTGCTTTTAATCTCTCCTTCCTGCTACTAGGGATCTATGTCTGTTGGTTTTCCACTTACCATTCAAGGCAGTTCTGGGTAACACTGAGGCTGGCCCTCATAAAGCAGGAGTCCTGTTGTCCACTGTCCTAAGCCACAGATGATGTCAACCCCACTATTGTAATTTTTTTCCATCATGGGTATTCAGAACTCATAAAGCAACAGGTGACTTTCAATGACATTTCAACAAATGGCCTTTTAATCTCAGTACTAGCCATGCTCATGACAGCTTTCTCCAGGTGTTGAGGTTTCTACCCCATCAGTGTCCATAACAGGAAGAAAAAGAACGGAATTGAAAATAATTTGCATTCTATTTGAGTTGACCTCATTTACATAGCAAACAAAACAGGCACACCCTAGCCATTCATGCTGATTTTCTTCTGTCACAGGACTCACTTTTGATGAAAGGAAATGCTTTTGAGTTTTAAAAAAAAATACCCCCATTTTCCAACCTGTTCAAGAGGCAGCAGCTCTCCTTTCAGATGGTCCAGTTTCTGTAGCAATTCTCTCTCTTTCCTGATCTGGTGATCTTCTAAATGCAGAGCCACAAACAGTCTGTGAACCATGGATTTGATATCTTCCATTTCAGTAGCATGCTCACTACTCAGCTTATCTGAAAAGAAAATATTTGTCATATAAACCATTTCAAGAGCACATCCTTCATTCTCTCCCCACCTCCAACCCCAAAAGCAGGACCACCGAATGGTAAAAAACAAAACCAAAGACAAACATCTTTCTCCCATGTCCCAGTTTTCTGAGACTTCCCATGCCTTTCACTAAATGAAGTGAGATGATCAGTTATTAAGGATTGCTCTTACCTTTTACAGGAGGTGACAC
Organism: Petroica traversi; assembly: GCA_025920805.1. Classification (NCBI taxonomy): domain Eukaryota; kingdom Metazoa; phylum Chordata; class Aves; order Passeriformes; family Petroicidae; genus Petroica; species Petroica traversi. Next base: position 10,300,483 of record JAHLSL010000020.1, read on the forward strand.
ATTGTATGCTGTGTTGTTGATAACAAGTTTAAAGTCATTCATCAATAAGACCTCCATCAAGGTTCCTTCAGAGACCTTGCTACCATCTGCAGAAGAAAGATTTCAGTCCTAGATCACTTTCATAAAGTGTTAAACATTAGCAAATAACCCTGTAGAAAAGTGCTGGGGTTCTTCACTAACAATGTTTGGAAGCAACTCTACTTTTAGAACTGATCAGGAGGAACACATGGTGTGATCCTTGGGCTGTCCTGTGCAGGGAATGGAGTTGAACTTTGATGCTCTGGAGAATCCTTCTCTACACTTTTTTTTTTTAACACAGAAATTTACATGAACTTTACATGCAACTTTGAGGTCCTAGCAAAAAGGAACTCTGGATTCATTCGCAGGAACATGTAACAGTGACTGCCAGGAAAACACTGGGGTTCAGATGGCCCAAGAGCCCCCAGAGCCACAATCACTGCTGCCTGGCATCACTGTGGCATGAGGGTTTAAAAAGCCACGGAGCAGTTGCCCCACAGTACCTGTTTGAGATGTTTCTCATTTTCTTTACACAAAAAGGGCACCTTCCCCTGCCCTTGCCAAGGGCTAGGCAGCTTTACTCCTAAGATGAATAACCAGACAGGCTACAAAATATCAAGATTTTTATATGTAGATATTTGTCACAGAGCTACTGCCTCAGCTCCTCCATCTCTCCTCACACATCCCCTACTGAAAGGCACCACAGACAAGCCCACATCTGCAATTATTTGTTCAGCAGAACCTTGTCCTTAGGCCCCATCTGATGAGACTGAGACTGCTGAACTCTGTGAGCAAACACCCCAGCTGGCTCTCCTGCCCACTGTGTGTGGGTAGCAAAGCAAACCCAGAAGCCTGTCACTTTTAATCCAAAATTTAGTGTGCCCATCTACTAATTTCTTTTTTCTTTTCCAATGTAATAAAACATCAAGGCTCTTTTGCATGTACCATTATTAAGGTGACATTTATAAAGAGACATTTAAGGGAAAAATGCTTCTCAAAAGAAGTGCCAGACAAGCTCTTTGTTCTGCATGTTCTGAACACACCACTGATTTATTAACTGGTACAACCTTTTATTAACTGAGAAGTTTTGAGGAAAGGGAGGTATTTTATTGTAGAAAATTTTGCACAGGCTTTAAGCAAAGGCTACTTTCAATCCTGTACCTAAACATAAGTGTTCCAACATCGCAAAGTGTTCCAATGGGGGCAAAGAGTCAAAATCAAACCCACAGAAAATGATAGCAAGTCATCATACACAACAGTGATAATTTCAGTTAAGGGTAGGTTTTCTTTAATGGTTAAATGACACAGAAGTGTCTACTCTAAATCAAGGCTTCAAAATTTTTCTTTAATAATTAATGTTATGTTCAACTCTCAGTACTTGACCAATAGTTTCTCTTTACAGTATTAGTTTCCTAATAAATTAAACATCTCAGCTGTTCTATAACATTACAATTTCCTGGCACCTGACAAATACAGAGCAGAGAACTATTTTGAAGTCACTGTTTTAATAAAAGTATTTCCAAATCAGAGGGGATAGGGGTGTGTTTAATCAGATGAAACAAGGTGAAAGCAACCTAAATTCCTCTCCACTTTGGAATCTGCTGCCTGTTATGCCAAAAATGCCAGACTTGTAGATTTCTTACAGGAATTACCTCATGCTTCTCAAGTGATGCACGTTTACACTGAAGCAGGAATAATTAGCTTTTGCCGACAGACCAGAGAGGAAAGTGATCCAGCAGTGAATCCCAAGCACTCTTGTCCTGGATGTCTGCACAACCAAATGTCTGCACAACCTGGATGTCAGCAGCACCCAAAGGTCAACTGCTGCCAGCACAAGTCCTGCCTCACCCCACCAAGAAATCCTGCATAGGGAAAAACTTCCGTGTTAAGGGGAAGGCCAGCTGCTCACAACAACCATTTGTTACAGTGGTTATGAAGATAAAGGGTCTTTCAGGAAATTATCTTCTTCAAGGGAATTTTCTACTTTTGCTTCCTAGGAGACAACTTTCAAAACAAAGCAAAACAAGACCAAAATAACCCAACACCAAAGTTCCATGTAAACGAAGCTCCTGAAGCTCATGTGCACACTGGGATGCACACAGACCACATCCCCATTGCTCCAGAAGACAGAAATAAATTGCTCTGTGGAGTGTTTTCCTTCCTGTTTTACTAAATGTGCCCACAAAGGACACTAGAGCAGCTTCTCTTAAGTCTGTGGCTTTCTGACCTTCTGGGAACATCAATCTATTTTCAGTTTCTTTAAAAGCCCCTGCAGCCCTCTGTAGTATCAACCAGAAAGAAAAGAATGTTATGAATGCACCCAGCTATGAAACTGGACCAGCTTTCATCGACACCATCTTTTCATCTGCTTTAACCTGCTGTTAAATAAATCTTTGCATAGGTATGTAGGTATCCTTATTTTTGTTTTCTTTCTTTTTAGGAGAGTGAGCAGGGAAAGGAAAAAATAATTCTTTTAATTAGCCAAATTCAAGTATCCTACCAGATTCAGACAAAAAAAAGCTACATCTCAGTTTGAGTTTTAAGAGTGAATCCTTCTCTAGTACCAGGACACAGGTTGCAAGACTTTTCAAAATTGCTGTGGAAAAACTACAAAGCACTGCCAAAACACAAACCAAGTTCTTCTTGGAAATAAAATGGAAAATGAGGTCAACTCAGTGTTTGTTTTTATCAATGGGCAAACCAAAGAGACAAAAGAGAAGAATACAGTGAGCAAGAAGGCAGTGAGCTTGAGAAAATTATCTGGCTGCTTAACTCATAACTTTTTCATACAAGTTCAAGTTTGTAGCAAGGCAAATGAATTCTTAGCTCTTGATAACACTGAACAACTGGCAGGCATCACATTCCATAGCCCAACAGGTTGTCCTTTAAGAATGATCATGGAGGACAAGATAAGAAAAATACATCAAGGAAATCAGAAGAGAGATACTTATTTAAAGACAGCATTACAAAGAGAAGCTCACTGAAAAAGATGACAGAGGACACTACTGGGACGAAAGGAGAGTCACAGTAATAGATCAAATTCTGCATTTTTATTCAGCCTTTTAAAGAGGACTCAGTTATTAACTCTGAAACAACAATAAACCCTAGAAGCATTCAAGAGTTAATCCAGTGCTTAACCTGATGGAGGACTGACCTTTTGCTCCAGAAGAGAAGTACAGTCACTTGAAAAGGAATGTATTTATTTGTGGGAATAACAGAAATACAAGATACCTGTTGCAAAGACTTCTGCTCTCTCAATTCCTTTATCTTCTCTTTGCACATCCTGCAGGAATGCTCCTACAGTGGTCACCACAGGCTTGACAGTGAACTGACAGCGCTCATTTCTTGTGGGCAGCATAAGAGTTATCACAGGAAGACCATGTCTGTAATTAATAGTTACTTCTAGGGGGGGGCGAAAAAAGAAAACTAAGTGAAAAAGCTGCATTGAAGGTTGTAGTTTAATGTAAAACTGTTTTTAAAACACAGGATAAACAAGAAAAATTAAACAAAACATTTCTAGATTTTTAAAATTAATACAATACTCCTCTTTCTGGAAGATATATAAAACCATGCAACTAACATTATCCCACAGACTCTCACAAAATCATTAAAAAGCTGGTTGACACTGATGGGAAGGGGGAAAAGCTGCTGTCAAAGCTTACCATCAGATGGCACCAGCGTGCTGTAAGGTGCTGGTTCCTGGCCCCTCCAAGCTCCGGTGAGCCTCCAGAACCCCACCTGCAGCCAGGACACAAGGGGAACTTGCCTTAGAATAGTTAGGTTTACCTGATTAAAGGCAGAACCCAGCCTGTCACAGCGATCTGCTTCCATGTGATCAGAGGTGTCTGCCTGAAGAAAAACCCCTTGCCTGGCAGTTCTACATAAAAGGTGAAAGCATCCTTATAAAAAGCACAGTCATTGTCAAAAGTATTATGGTATTGCTCATATAAAAAAAAAAGTTGTCTGGTGTGGTTTAATTAACTCAAGGAAAAAAGGGAACAGGAAGGAAAGAGGAAAAAAAAATTACAGTGTTTCTGAAGTGCTTCATACAATTCCTACAATAAAACCTGTCCTCTCCCCCCCAAAACAGCTGCTTGAAAAACTTCTACCTCATGGTGCCTGAGGGTGGAACTCCACAGAGCAACTTCCAACAGAGGGCATTGCTTCAGTGAAGACTTTCACTGCTGTATCATGAACAACAATCACAAATAAAATAATATGGGACTGAGGTCACTAACTGTTGCTTCATAAATATATACCAAAAGCTGGCTGTTGGAGATTTGTGCTGCTAAAAGACAATAACAATACAGCTGGAAGATCTTTTGTGTTTTAAACATGAGTGGCTGTTTCAACTGCAGGCTGAGAGGTGCTGCTGCAACTACCAGCACCACTGTGCTCTGGTACCACGCTGAGGGAGGCACAGCCAGGTGCAGTGAGCATCCTCTCTGCCCTGGGACAGCAATGACAGCAGGTTCTGAACCTGCAGGGTCACACACCTAAGCCTGCCCCTTCCACAGCCACTGGTGAGAACCATCAGCACACTTCAACACACTCATATCAAAATACAGAAGACAAACTGCTCTGATTAGACCCATTACTTAGAGCTGTCCACCCAGGCCAGGGTAGGTGCAGTGTCCTTTGCTTCTCCAGCCGACCCCCCGGCACAAGGAGAGGGACAATTTTACTGCAGACATTATTGCTGTAAACACTAGCAACACTATAACCACACAGTAACAGGTAAAAGAAGGGAAATCACATTCCTGACTAAGCCGGTTACAAAAACTGCACATGGGCTGGACCAAAGCCTGGGATTTGAAATATGATAATTGGGGAAGGTGGAAAACAATGTGGAGAGTGATGATAAGGATCGATTTTCCCCCAGTGAGCTTTACAGCTCATCTTTCTGAAGGCCAAAACATTTCAGAGTCTGCAGGATAATATTCTTTGACAAGGCAGGAAAACAAAGCTACAACTGCACAAGGCCCTGGCCATTCAATATGCCAAACACTGCTCACCACATTCACATGATTTATTTGTTTTTAAAGAAACACAAGCTTGGCTGTCTGCATAGGAATAGCCACCCAGAGCTAGGATGCATCTGGTAACTTATCTGTTTCTTCAGCAGGGAAGAGACTTTACCTGGGGCAGTGCACAGCCCAGCTGAGTTCTCACCCCATTCCCAGGGGCCACCTGCACCCACAAAACATTCAGGAATACACAGCCTGGAGTGAGGAGACAACCCTCAACACAGGATCTGCTTTGGAGCAGGAAAACTCAATAGCTTTGAGTACAACAGCAACTGCTGTTTCTTCAGGGGGATTTACCCGGGATCATAAGGAACTAATTTTACTACAGACACTTAATGTATAACTTTGTAATCAGTACCTAGATACTGATCATCCGACACGCCCCAGGCAATGAATTGCATCCTGCCTGTATTTGAAGGTAACCCAAATTCCCAACAAAAGCAATGAATTTTATACTTTACTTAGAGAAGAAGCAATGCATTCAACAATTATTAAATATTACATGTATTCATATACTATTTAAAATATTTATTAAATTCCATTTATTGAAATAAGATCTTTTTGGTAGTATATTCTATTTTTCTTTATATTTTGACATTACCATTCATGACTGAAAGAGTCTCTATACTGGAGCTTTTCTTTTTCTATTTTAGATTGTCTTTTAATGCAGACTACCATTTAAAATCACCTGCAAAGAATAAGAAAAGCAAATGCCACAGAGCCATGGAGTTGAACTAATATCCAAATACTTAACTCTTTCCATATTAGCTCTAGGTTGATGAATTGGTAAGCATGAAGGGCTGGGTTAACGTTCTCTCTGTGTTTCCTTTCAGTGAAGTTATTAAACCATTAGCTTGTGTCCTACAGCCAGAATCACTGAGATACTTGGAATGACCCCTATCCTGCCCCTGGAAAAGAAATGCTAGTCAAGCTAGGCAAGCATCTCAGCTACAGGAGGACTTGAACTTTGGGACCAAAACAACAAGACTGCCATCACAACATCAGTGAGAGCTGAAACAGGAATGTGTGCCCTGCATTAACTGCATCACAGCCTTGAACTTTGAGACACTGTAAGGAGCACAGCACACTGCTAACAACTCTTTTATATCCCAGTGTGTGCCCCTCTTGGCTAATTCCTCTAAACACACAAGACTAAGCAAGTTATGCTACCTCTTTCTGCAATTTGAACATGTGTGGCAGGACATCTGGCTAAAACACCTCTAGCTCAACCACAATTATGTTCAGGAGTCAAAGGCTGATGAACAGCATTTAGCTGTGAAACACCCCTTCTCCCTCAGCTATTCCTGCTTCCTAATGCAAAACACCTGGGAGCAGTCAGTCACATCTCCTGACTCAGTTCAAGGCTTGGACTCTCCTGGAAGTGAAAACTCATAAGAATTTAAGGATAGAGTGTTAATTGTGATAAAAATAATTCAACATATTCTATTAAAAATACTAGTTGGTACAAAACAGAAAATACACATGGAGTTTAAAGAAGTATTTCTTCTGGGCACTCTGGTCTCTAACAGCAGAGAAATTGCCACTGTTAAAGTCATGAGTGGAAATTTCAACAATCTGGTGGTTTACAGTAAAGCTTTAGGGATTAATGCAGCAGCATAGCTGAGCTGGAAAACCAGGCAGCCAGACATGATGAGTGGGAGAGACTGGAATAGAAATACTGTATTTTTCACTTTTGAGAGTGGCAAATGACTGAGCCTACCTACACTGCAGTTTCTGGAGCTAGCTGCTCCAAATAATCTACCTGCTATGATGTTGAGTGATTGTTCCTGCAAACTTAAGCTGAAATTTTCTTGTGACCAGTTATGTCTAAGAAGTTGTTGTCATTACCAGTATATTAGGTGACATGAAAGCCTCTGATCTTCCTCAGCATTACATTTGCAAACAGTAACCTCATCAGGGAACCATAACTTCTGTTCTGTAGAAAATTATAATGTGGGTGGGAAGAGAGAGAGAGAGAGAGAGAGCACAGAAATAAAAATATTTTTCACACAAAAAAAGTGATCTTGAAAACAGAATTCTACAAAAAGATGTTATTAGGACATTTTCTGAGAACGCTATGAATTATTGTTTACTTGATTTTGATTTACCACACCAAAATATTGTAACGAATCTGAATCAAATTGCATCTAGCCAGCAATCACATTTTTTGAGTTTTTGTCTTTGCTTATATGCATCTTGGAAGAGAGGGTAGTTTTTGTTATTTCAATAGCAAAAATACTGTAATGCTCTTTCGACATTCAAGTTCCCAGTAATTTGCATTTATTAGAGGAAGCAACAAAAAACAGTCAGCTCAACTCTGTCTCCCTTCTTGAAGGGACACACAACACTACAAAGTGAAGTATTATATTCCTTTGGTGTAAGATCCTCTCAAGACTGCCTCAAGTCAAACTCATGAGCAGTCTTCACAAAAAATAATGCAGACTGTTATGTGAATGGTCTCACACTTTCTCATTTCCTTCTCTCTGAGCCAATGATACAAATCTGATTTTAAAAATCACAATAATAAAATGCCCTACTCCACAAACCTTAATTACACTGCAGCAGAACACATTCTAATTAAAACATATCTTGCAGTGTGCTTTTCCATAGTAATGCAGTGTTACAGGTAGAGCTCAGTTATCACCTGGAGTCCTTGTCCAACACCTGGTACAGCTCCCTCCACACAGCTGCTGAAGGAGGACTGAGGGAAAGGAGCAGGAGGGGACAATTCATGGGGGAAATTAGTATTTGCAACACCTAAGAATGAATTTTGGGGCCATTTTTATCCGAGTGTCACCAGACGAGCCAACATCCCCAGTATCCATCACTCTCTTAACCTGCTTCAGGGTGTGAAGCAGAGGGCAGGACAAGTCACCTCCCTGAGTGCTGCCTGCTTGTATGGGCAGAACAAAAATGAGGGCAGGTACGTGTTGGCCACTGTTCAGGGAAGGAATGTGCTATAAATAGCTTTGTGTACTTCCCATGCTGACTTACACGTTTTTCTATTTCTGATGGACACACTTAGAAGATCTCTTCAGGGATGTCAGCTCTGCTGAAGATGTCAGCTCCCATCTGATTCTCCAAGGGAAACCAACCAAGATTGATTAATTAATTACAGACTAACAATCTGCAACTTCGGAATAATCTACAGGCATTTCAGAATGGTTTAAAACCAAGGGAAAGGAGGCAAAAAAAATCAAGTGCTGACACAGACTACTGAGTTTGCAGATCATGCACAACCAAGCTAACCAAAAATGAATCATTGTACCAATCAAGTTTACAAGAAGTTCATATAAGGTATTTCCCTTTTTAAAATTAGTCACTACAGCCATTTTGGAGATATTAGCTGTTAAACTCCTGTGCTGATTTTGTAAGCAATCCTACATGATCAGGAAAATACAACATAAGGAGCCCTAACAACTGTCTACAATGATCTTACAGAGCCCATTTGAGCTTCAGAAACATCTTCTCTCTTTTTAACTTTTCATTTGTCTTTTCTTACACTTGAAGGATTGTCATTGTTTCTTCGCTGATCCCAGAACTGATTTAGATGATCATGCAACAACAACAGCCTCAATGCAAACAGCAGCTTCAGAGCACATCACTCATATTTAGCCACCACTCGGATTTCTGGAACGCCAACATACATTAAACAAACAAAATCCCAGTAGCAGACACATCACTCATTTTGCCGTAACATCCCTATGCCAATACAACAGTTTCAGTCAGAGAAATAATTCTGACACCTGGGAGTATTCAAGATACACTTCCCTTTCCTAGGACAAAAAACCAAAAAGAGGACAGATTTTTTTTTTTTTCCTGAGAAACAGCTTTCCTGTCTCAAATGGGCCATGCAGTAAATACCTTCTTCCAGCTGTTCCACAAGGCACTGTAGGAACTATACTGCAACATTTTTATTTCAATCCTTTCAATGCAGCTAATTCAAAATCTGCAAAATTTTCAACCCCTTCCTCAGTACAAATCAACTTTAGAAAAAGTAACCAGCAAAGCAGTAGTTTTCACACGAGTATGTACATTCCAGTAATCTTGAAGAAGCAAGACCAATACAGGATTCATATGGCTTTTCCTCAAAACTAATTTGCTTTACAGCACTATTAAAACACAAGAAAAGAGCCCAAGCAACCAAAATTTTGGTTTCAAGTGCCTGTTATTTTTTTGTGCCGTTATCATCCCTGCTGATCTTTCATTTCCTGCCTCTGCTCAGATTCCAAGAACAGCTGCCACCAGATTTAATCAGCCAAACATTACCAGTGACCAAAATGACAGCTATGACAAGAAGTGCAACTGGCCACCAAGAACCTCTTTTATGAAGGTCCAGCAGGTCAAACCCACCACTGCAGAGGGGTTGTGCCAGGGGTGTCCTTCCACCTAACCTCCCACTGGGCAGGTGTGCATCCTCCAGCTGCCCTTCTGTTCCCTCACTGTTCCTTTGTGCTCTCTCACCCACTCTCTGCCTAAACTCTCCCTCCCCACATGCATGCCCCACTCCACTGGGCAAGTGCACACAGAGGAGAGAAGCCACTGTGCAACAGAGGCAGAAGTCCCTCTTCTTGCGATGTATCTCACTGAAGTCATCTGACTCTCCACCAGGCACCTGTGGATGCACAGCTCTAGGGAAGCACCAGGATTTGCATCCACATTGGTTTTACAAAAATAAATATAAATAGATGCAGAAAACACTGACATTTAAAGCAGGCTGAAATTAAGCCTCGCCCTCCTCTAACCAAAAGTATGATTTCAATAACAGAATAAGCAAGAACAGAAGAAGTGTTGCAAAGAAGCAACACCAGAAGTGCTGAGGAGATGAGAAGGATGAATATCAGCCGACAGCATCTGCCTGCAGTGTCTTCTGGGGACTATTCTGAAGTTACAGATATTCCCCCTTTTCAAAACAAGCCAACCTCCAAACCACTGTAAGAACAGGCCTAAAAACAAGACAGCGGTGCAGGTCAAGTGCATTTTTAGGAGCAACACCAAAAACTGTGTCTTAATGTTTTAGCCAATCTTTTTCTTTTCCTACAAAGAAAATCTTAAATCTCTTCCAAGTCTAAAGTTTTACATTATTTGATATTTTGCATCTTCATCCCATTTCAATGAAGTCTGCATGTCTGAAAGTTGCTGTTCTTCCCAATCTGCTTTATTTTCAGAAGGAAAGATAGGATGCAACACCTACAAGGAAGTTTGCAAATCAGACAGGGCTAAGATTTTGAGAGGGAATGATTGTGGCATGAAAAAGTATTTGTACTTTATTAAAAGCAAAAGCAAGGCTATATTCAAGAGCTGTACCATCTGTTCCCCAAAACAGTCTAGGTCAAAAGACAGATCTGTTAGCACAGATCTGTTAGGATTTTTAATTTGTCCCACAGAACAGATCTTTGCTCTTGTGCTGCACCTTTTGGGAAGGCATGCTGATCTGGGAAATGTTGCAAAACTTTATTTTAAGAGTAACAAGAGTGACTTTGTTTTCAACAATACACCTGTATTTCACTAGATGAGAAAATGGGCTCACTACACACTTTCATACAAAAGTCTTAGAAAGGCTGTACTTTAATGTATACAGCTGCTTCCATGTGTTTCTTAAAAAGGAAAAAAAAAATTGCTAAAACTCTTCTCTAGGAAAAATACTAATTGTTCAAATTGCCAGCCAAGACAAAGCTTGTTTAAATTTCAGCCGAAATGAGATTAGAAGAGATACAAGGATGCAAAGTCAGATGAACACACTTACATGTTTATCAAAATTACAGCCAAGTCTTTCTTTTCTCCCACAGAACTTTTCAAGATTGAAAGAATGAGCAGGTTGTAGCACGTAGGAAAAAGACGACGTAACTCAGAAAACTGAACTGCTCATCAACATTTTCATTTATAATGTACATTTCTATTTACAATATAAATAACCCTGCCCCTCCGCCCTACAACACAATAGAATTAGGTTTTCATATACCTACAAGGATGTACTTCTCTTTTAGGGACATTCTTTCCCCATGTTTTTCTTTACTCAAGTGTGCAGATTTCAAAAGCCTTAAGGCATTTATGCCTTGGCTAATAAAGAGACTGCTTGGAAAATTTCACTGACTCAAGGTTTACAATTAGTATCTGAAAAATGTGTGTGAAAAAGTCAGCCAGAATTACCAGCAGTGGAGAAATTCCCAATGACAGCTCTCACCCAGCTTTTCAGCAAGCTTTTTAGCAGGTAACACACCTCAGAATCGCTCCATCAAACAGATCTTGGAAAGGGAACCGGCTTTGCAGCTGCTGACACGCCCCAGGCAGGGAAAGCTGGCTCTTCACAGCATCCACTCCATTCCTCCCCCAGCCACCTCTTCACCAAAGAGTTTCTGTCTCTCTCCTGCGGGGGATGTTTCCCATCCAGTCCCCTCCCCCAGACCTCCCCAGGGTCGAACCATGAGCCATGAGAAACCACAGTACCCTGCAGAATCAAAGCAGCCATCTCCCCTGTTCAATTGGAGCATTTCCTTTCTTCCCCTTTCTGAAAACTTAACTGCACTGTTCTATGGAATTGCAGTGAAACTTCGCTCTCCTGAAGAGCATCTCCTTCCCACAGCTAGCAATTTCTCCTACCCAAACACCATCACCCCAAAGGCAGAACTTTTCTTGGCAATGCAGACAGTTAATTACTGTTTGGAGGGGCAGGAAAATTTAGGTATCAAATCTAAGACAACAGAGGACAGTAACAGAGTATGTACTTACTTTTATGCCCATGCAGCTCAGCCACATCTGTATTTGCTCTAAATGATACTGGGACTATCTGCTGCTGCACTGTTTTCCTTTTTCTCCTGCCACAATAATTCCAGAAATTATTTGTCTATATCATTATTTTAAAGCAGCAGATCATAAATGGATGAGTTTAGAGACACCTTCATATTTTCTTTTCCGTTTTTTTTTCTTTAAAGATATGAATTAGCCCAAACACTTAAGAACCCATGATTTTTGGAGGCAGCTGCATACAGGTACCTTTCCAAAGGTAAAATACATATCTTTTCTGATTTCTTTACAACCACAACCAAAAAAATAGGAACAGAACAACTGACGGACTAGATCAAATCTAATGCGTTTCTCTTATTATTCTCTTATTCCAGATTTATAGGGTGATACACTCCTGTGGAAGCTCAAATTACTACCAGAAAGTACAGAACACTCTTTTTACCTTTGTTAGAAAGTAAGTGAAGAAAACAAAGGCACGGGAACTGCAGTAAACAGAGAATCCTTTCCCTTTTGAGAGTTTCTAATGAATAATGTTTTTAAAAATGTCTAGGGCAGATACTGTGATACATCCACAATGAGCAACCAACTGCAAACTTAAAATCACAACTTCATAGAAACTTCAACAAGTGGTGTCAGAAACTGCCGAGCTGCCGTTTAACAGAGCCTCACGGCAGAAACATAAATTAAAAAATCAGACTAAACCAAAGGAAGTAAACATTTCTAAAGAATGAGATCAAAGGGGCAACGACAAAAGAACCAGTTTCAAGAGCTTCCAGCCTTCATGCATACTTTGCAGAGCAGTTGTGACAAACTGGGTTTAGTAAGATTGTCACAGCAAGACTGACACTCTATAGAAGACAAATTCATGCAAAGTCCATATCAGAGATTACATACATATTTTTAAAACCATGAAAATCATCTAGAAGGCAAGCTTAAAACCATCTATTTGTTTGCTTGAAAGAGAGCTCTGCTGGGAGAAGTAGCTACAGCAGAGGTATCTAGAAAATCCAGCCACTCTGGCATGAAACAAAAATGTGCTGCCAAGAATGCAGAGGCCTCACCAGCCCAATAGCTCAGCAAAGGTCCCAATGAGCATGGAGGTGCCTGGCACTTTATGACTTGTGCCTAAGGACCCATCACTCCAAAATAACTTGTGGACAGAGGTCTCAACATTGCCATTTCCAAAGCAACACATCAAAATGTGGTCAGATGCCATAAAGGAAACACTTTTGCTTTAATTTTAATTTTCTTTTGGAAATCTATGTTCTCCCACTGCTGTTCAAGAAGCTATTTTAATCTAAAACTGTCAAATAAATGGCTGTGGCTTTGGTAATACTATCCACTTCCCTATTTCAGCTGTTGGCATCAGTGTTTTAAAAACATAACTTAGCTGAACCAGTGACTCAGTGAACTCATTTGCAACACCAAATCCATTGTAGACAGATTTTTACCTTCTTCCTGCAGAAGTAAAAGTGCAAAGCATACAGACAGCAAAGAAATTATGAAATCAACAACCAATACATAGAGCTATTTAGTTTTACTCTGTATAAAACACTTGCACATTTATCTCTTTCTACAGAGCAGGCAAAGCAAACAAAAAATTAAGTTTTCCTCTAGAGGTTTCTAGTGTTTTTTTCTGAAGTTTATTATCACAAGAAGGACAATTAGAACCAGGACAAGAAGATGAAAGGCTCTGTGTGTCCCGGATGGACCAGAGCCTTTGTTCCGATGTGCCTGCCGTGCCTGCCAGGGGGGAAGAGAGCAAAACTGCAAGTTAGCTGCTCGCTTTTCACCCCAGAGCCTTTGAACTCCAGCCAATTAGGAGCTGTTCCACTTCCTCTTCCTCTATTAATTAATTCAGCATATGTATCTGAAAGACTGATGCAACAGACAGGGCAAGAATCTAGATGCTGTAACACAGTGATTTTCAGGCAGAACCTGTTACCCAGCTCTTCTTTGGGATACATTTAAATGAAGCATCTTATTCACGGAAAGTACCAACTAGAGGAAATAAATGCCACAGAATACTCTATGTCAGGTTGAAATGCTTAAAGCCTGTCCTCCAGAAGAAGCCACAACACTGTCCTAGAAAATTAATAGTCTGTGATCACTCTATTTATTTTGACCTCATTCCCAACATGCACCCAAACTCACACAGGAGTTCCATGTGAAGTCTATTCTCAAATAACTTAGAATTTTGACATACTCATCATTAATGCTTTACTATTCAGAGAAGCAGTATAACATACTTGCATTCCAAGGACCTGGAAACTGCTCAGTTCTTTTTCTTGGAATTTCAACACAGGCTCAGAATTAAAGTTACTCCTTCCCTCTGTTACATAAGTGTGCATATGCAAAGAGATTTCTTATCAGGAAATATTCTGCCACTATATTTGGCAGTTTGAACTCATTAACAAAGCAGGCCTCTGTTATCTCATTAACTGGCACTTCTGAATTTCCAAGTGACCCAGTATTTTCCAGGTGAAGTTTCTCAGTTCATCGAGGCGACTCAAAGCATTACTAATGCTGCCAACAGAAGAACAGGGAAACACCCCTCTCATTAACATCCCACTTGAAGGTAGGACTATTATGCACATTTATGAACAGTCAGGTTTGGGTGTTTTTTTGCTTTGGTAGCGAGGTTTCCTAGAGGAAAGAGAAACACAATCACACTGCAAGTCTGTTTACCAAAGTCAGTTTCCACTAAGATCTGAGACCATTTAATTACTCAGCTACTAGCCACTCAGTCAGAAACAGTTAACAAGTGCTAAAAGATCCATCAGCCTGCATTACCTCTGCTAGGACACACGATACTTTAGCACATTAGGGATGTTAATTTTAAATTAAATATGATTAGAGAGGTTACTTGAAACTGGCACTTGACATCTGCTCACTCCTGACAGCACACTTGTCACTCCACACCACCAAAACAAAAGGAAGGAGTGAGGCTCTTCAAGAGCAAGGCTGAACTGTTCCACCTCGATGTTTTTACCCAGTAACTTCTAACAACAACTAATTTGTATGTAAAACAGTTTTAACATGTTTTTCTATGCATATGGACAAAAGTATGCCAAATCAAACAAAAAGACTTTTCACCTGTATATCCCTATGAATGTGGAAAGAGTGTCATCTTCCACAAAGGTCATGAGCAAGATGGCCTGCAGGATGGGCACTGGAGCACAGCAGATTCTGCTGTGCAGACTCCATGGTCTCTCACCATGGCTGGGTGCTGGCAGGGTAAGTGCACTGTGGGTGCCACATTCATGCCCTTCTTGGAATAATCAAGGTATAACAGAGGTGTTGTCAGAAGCATGGAAAAGATGTGCAACCTACAGTGAGGAACCACTCTTCTGTAGGAAAATGGCTTAATAAACTGCCTAATGAATTCTTCCTCTTAGCTGCATTTTTCAGGTCTTTTTTTCCCAGAGTCCTCTTGCAAGCTCTTCCCAGCCTGATCTGCCCTCGGACAAGGATAGCACAGACTGTTCCAGGATTCTATTATAGGAGTGTATCTTTTATACCTCAGCAAAGGTACCAATTTTAACATCCACAAAAGTGAAAGAGCCATGCTGACGTATTCTCTGCCATTTTACAGTGCAGCAATTTTCTTCCTGCTGGCAATGTAAGCAGGTGAGCTGGAAGTCAGACCAGGTAATTCTGGTTTTGTCTCACTGTCTAGACTTGGCAAAGGCACTCACATCCAAGTTTTAAGGTGGAGTAGTACCCTCAAGGTATTTCACACTTGAAGTGTTTAAGCCTGGCATCAAGCACCCTAAAGTTACCACAGACCTCAACCTCAGTCTCACATGCCTTCCACCTGAGCACCCCAAATCTGCATGTACATCACAAAATGTTGGGGTTTACAGTTTTTAACTTCAGTTTCACATTAAAATACAGCTGTAAGACTTTCAGCAGACCATGAAGCCAGCCAAAACTTGCCATAACCTGTAGCAAAAATCTACTGAATGGCTGGACATGATGATCTTAGGAGGTCTTTTCCAACCCGAACAATTCTGAGATTCTGTGAGGATGAGATTCAACGAGATCTGTGTGACAGGTTTTGGTTCAGCACAGAGCAGGCTGTAGCAATCAGAACTAGAGATTTCCATATGGATCCTCACAGGTATTTGTACTATCTTCATCCCTTACAACACTTCTGTTTCCTTAGGGCATGCAGAACTCATGGGATGAAGAGACTCAGTTGAAACTGCACATTGGTGCACCATGTTTTCATATCAGTGAGATGTGCATACACAGTACTTTATTCATAGCACATGGCCAGCTGAGAGGAACTGCAGGATGCAAAACAATGAAAGGTCCACTAATAAATGCCTATCATAAACAAAATGTTGGATAAACCAGAGAGCAGAGGAAAAATGGCATACAAATGTACTGACTGGTACTCATCAGTATGACTGAGAGTGCCACAACACTACTAGCAATATCTGAATTAATTATTTCTCTTCTTTTGCCCCACATTTCAAATGCCATGAATAAAACTTATTCTTCTAGTTAAGGTTGAAACCTCAACAGCCAAAAGGTACATAAATGAATTTGTTCCAGCAGTGCCCAAAACAATCCCAACCCATGTCTTTGCAGTCATAAAAACTGAATGTAATCAAGTATCTGATTTGATCAGCTAAACAATACATGAGGACAGCAAAGAACTCTGGTTGTTGTCAGTTTTTATCTTCCTACATTTTTATTAGAAAAAGAATTGTGGAGAAGTGTCACAATACATTACACAACTGCAGCCAAGACTAATTAAGACAAAACCTTATTTCAACTGCCTCAACACTTTTTCAGCATAGGGTTCTCACAAGCAACCAAAGCAATCAGAGAAAGGCAGGAACCCTTATTTCCACAAAAAAAATACTAGTTAAAGAGGAAGAACCTTTTTGTTTTGTTTGGGGACATTTTTCAGTCCCAGGCAGCTATTAAATATAGCTCAGCAATCCAAACAGCAGCACAAATCAGCAAACACACCCCACAATATTAAGGCTATAATGGACCAGAGAGGTTGATCCTATCTGATGTGCTGCACATGTACAGCATGGCAATTTCTTCACAAAGCTCAGCCTAAGCTGAAATGCTCCCCCAGAAAATATCTTTGCCAAGATTTAAAAGATTTTAATACAGGGATGTTGTGGATTCTCCATAAATCAGAGATGACAATTATAAATTAACATAATCAAAAAAGCCCAGATGCTGTATTTTTCTTCAGTGAGTTGAGCCACTTGATCTGTATAGAGTATAACCTGCTTACATTGACAACTCTCTAGCCTCAGAAATGTCTCTTGTTTGTACCTTCAGACTACAAGAAGCTACTGAGATTGAAAATCTTCCGGGTTTTGTTGTAAAATATGGGGTTTTTTTCACTCTGGACACAATTCTTGTAATTTCATTAAAGAAAACTCAGAACTTTCTAGTTTTCCAGCATTCAGAATTGCAGACTCACTAATATTATGTTTGGAGAATAATACTCCTAATCCACAGTACCCTCCCCATACTCACCTGCCTCAAAACTTTTTGACTACAGCCTTACAATAGGGTTGAAATACAGCCACCACTATTCTCATGCCTCTTTCACAATAGCCACTTTACAGGACATATTCAATCATTTATGTTCTCTTTTTGCAGATGATGGACCTTATTTTTTACATCCTATAAATTTCTTTTACTTTTTTTAACTGGATTGGAAGAATACTACTGGGTTTGGCAGCTTACTGGAAACCTTGGACATGTCACCGCACCTCTGAGATGAAAATAATGACACTTAACCTCACTTCTACTTGCCTTTACATATTACAAGGGATGCACAGGAATCAATTTCAGCAAGGACACAGTTTCCTGCCACTGGTCTCTCCATTAATCAGCAAAGCAACTGGTAAAACATATTTTTTGGGTAATCTGTATATCTTACCAGTAACTGAATTTTGCTCCTGATGCTCAGGATACTAAACCATAAACATCAGCAGGTAAGAGCTCTTACACAGCCACACCAAACATGTGGCATCACTGCATTCACAGTTTATTTTGTGCTCTCATTTTACTGCCATCTTATTTATGAATTAAAGATGTACATTTTAGGAAGTGTTAGTAATTGATATGCTGGGAGCCCAGTCAGGCTTTACTTGTTCCCACCTCCAGTTTGTCAAGCTTCAGAATTTGCAATGGATAACTGCACCTTTCCCAGTGTCAGGGATACTCCTTTACAAAAAGGAGAGACAGCTTTCAAGTGTATTTTACAAGGACAGCTGGCTTCAAGGATATAAATTAAAGATGAAATGCAACAGAAACAACAGCAAAAGGTTTCACACCATGCAAACATAATGACTGCTCAAGAATCCCTTGTAATCAGAAAGAAAAAAAACCACCATTTCTTTCTTATGGTCAAGCTAACCTGCCATCTCACACCTCTGCTATATTATGTGTGATTACCCATTTCCTTACAAAATTGCACACCAGAGCTCAGCTTTTGTCAAATGATGAATAGCTGAAATTCTTTCCTTTCCATTTTGAAATCCCAAGCTGCCAGCCAGAGGCAATTTCCAAGCTAATCAGAAAAATGCCTCCAGCGCCATAATTTTAAAAAATTAAAATCTCATTTTTGTTTCATAATTTATGTCCTACAAGTAAAAGCAGTGCAATCACCTTTACATGAAAAGAATCAGAAGTGAACCATTTACTCTCTTCAAAGAACTTAATGACTCAATTATTTTTCCAAGGAAAGGGAGGCAAAGTCTAAAGCTCAGTGTTATCTCTAGAAGATTAAAGCAACAAATCAAAGAATACATATTCTTTATTATTCCTTATAATTATTATTATCCAGAGCTTCATGTTAACTGTCAAAGGTAAATGACAGGCCACACTGCAGAGACTCATATTCCTGTTCTGCCTAGAACCAAGATTAGCCAATCCAAACCCTGAGCAATGGGAAAATGATACCAGAGGTACTTCAACAGCTACTTCATACCTACATATATATAGATACCTTCATCTATCTATATATAAATATATATACATATATATACACACATATATATGTGTATATAGCCTTCCTGTCCTTAGCTTAAATTAGAAAAGCCTGAAAACCCGGTGGATTTTGGTCAGTAAACTCCTCAGGTCATTTCAAAATTCTCTTCTGATAAGGAACAAAACCAATATTTTGGCTTGATTCAATTTGATCTATTTCTGTTTTGCTGCTAAACCGTGCTTGTTATTTTCAGAACATTAACATTTGCATTGCATCCTCACTATCTGGAATCTGTAATTCCTGGAAATGCGGCATCCAGTTTTCCAAAAGTAGCACAGCATTTATTCTTACCAACCAGGGATACAAACACAGGCATTGTGACCTGATTCATGGAGCTCCCAAAGGGCTCCATTACTTTTTCTTTAAAGGAAGACTCTTACACACTTATCAATGTGCTGAACAACTGCATATTGGGAGAGATATCCCACCACTCACCCAAATCCACCTGACCAAGTTCATCAAAATACTAAATTGACAAAGGGAAGAAAAATCCTCAACTTAGAATTACCCTGGAGCTCCTGAATCTGCTAGCAAATTTTCGCTCAGTCCAGAGAGATGGTCTGAAGGTTATTTGTGATGTTCTTGTGTGCTGCATGGAAAAATCTGAAGCTGGTGGATGAGAGAGGTGCAAAGTGACACCCACAGGGAGGGAGAGGCAATGGGTCACCCCCTCCTAGAGCAGGCACACAGACAGTCCTTGCATTACCAGCTGGGGACCCACTGACTCTTCCCATTCTCAGCTCAACGTGGCATGTCCTATGGGCAAGGGCAAGGGTGACCAGGGGAATATTTGTCACATGCCTGCAGAAAAACAGCCTTGTTAGGTCTATGAGCCATCTAACTTCGATGGCTTGTCCTGTGCAACTTATAATCACATCATTACAGGCTACCTGAATAGAAACACCAAAAAAGGGATCTTCCAGCTCTGCATCAATTTTGCACATACCTCAAATTTACACAGAACAGAGAGTTCTCACAAGGCAAGACTCACATTTTCTGTGTTCCAGAGCAATTCAGCCCAAAACAAAGCAATACTGCAATGAAAATATAGTAGACAGAAAAGGGAAAAGGGTTGCTGTAAAATGGCTCAAGCCTTCACAACATGTTACATGTCTAAAGGTACAAAATCGAAGTACATTGTTCCAGCAATGATGTTTGGATTTTCTGTACTGTTTAAGTCTACCAGAGGCCATTCAGCAGGGCAAATGTGACCAGCATCCCAACACAAACCTAAAGCACCGCAGACTTGCTTTTCTCTCCACAGCCCCTTAGCCTTGCGTTCCACACCAGGTGCCACCATACCTGTAGTGACACCTCCCTCTCGCTTCAATTAGCATTTTAATAACCCAGAGATCTCACCTATTTTTGCTATTACCACCTAAATTTTACAGGTATTCTGTACAGCCTACATTTTCTCTAACAGTGCCTGGGATGTTAACAAAAATAACCTGCAAATTATGGGGTTAGTTTCTCTGTTTCTAGATTTAACATTTGACTCTTGAGAGCAATCCAGGGTGGGTAAGGCCTCCATAATAAGGGCAAGCAACCTTTCTGCAGGAGCTCTGCAGGGCAGGAAGGACAGACACCTAGGGCAGGAAAAGAAAGGCTTCAAGGAAGCTCTTGTGAGCACTGCTGCTAATCTTCAGTTCTCCTGCACCTCTCTTAGCTCACTCAGTGGTGCTCACAAACATATTTCCATCTCTCCAACTCTCTCATAACACTTTTATCCCACAGAAGACCATTTCCACTTCAAGCTCCTATTACCATTATGAAAGGAAGATCTTCCACATGGAGCCAAGCAGATAAGTACAATATCACCATTTCCCTTCACTTTCTTCATCTGAAAAGTAGACCTGTGTTTAAGATATCAGCTGACCTCAACTGCTGTGTTTTTAGTCATTGGTACTTATCCAATTTTATTATTAACGTGACAATCTCTTCTGAAAACTTTAAAATAAGATTCAACCACTTGCCTGCAGACCATGGGGTCAGGCAGGTGTATAAATTCACCCATCACCAAGTATTTTTTATAACACATGTTGTAAGTAATTCAACTATTTACCTTTCCTTTTATTTTTTTCCCAAAGAAAAATACCATGAAAAGCAGTAGCCAGATGAAAAATTTGGACATATTAAAATTCTTAAAAACCAGAAATGCACTTCGCACATTATGCGTATCTCAAAATTATACAAAATGCAAATAGTACTGCAATTTCTGAAGTGAAACACTTCAGCTGCCTGCCACTTCTCTGGTAGCTATTTTTTTGTCATTATCAGGCAAGTTGTTTTGACAGTTTCACTTCTGTGTTGACTATAAATCTGTGAATATTTAATGGATGATTGAACTGGAACAACTACCAACAGTATCCATCAGCTTGAAGCACAAAGCCATGGTCCAATAGCTAATTGCAAACCTGTATGAGTCAAAGTGCTGAAAATCTGTATTTACTTTGCACTGTGTAATTCATTGGGATTTAATAAAGTAACTGTGAATTACCTGACTAAATTACTAATGTGCTTCATGAGCTGCATTTAAACAAAAAGGAAACAGCTCAAATGTAGAAAAGAGGAAGGAAGAGTTTTCTGAAAACTAAACTGGAACAAGAGTAAAATTTCTCACAGGGCTGCAGGTTTTCTTGGTTGCAATAGATTGCTGTTTCTTTACTAGCTTTAGTCCTTGTTCCTGTGTAGCTCCTGCCATGGTAAAAGTCAGGCTCCAGTCTCAGCAGAGCCGATGCCTGAGGAGCAGCTGCTCTGGTAGGTCCTGCACTTTCCGCTGTGACAGACATCAGCTGATTGACCCCTGCCAAGGAAGGGTGAAGGAGTGCCCTAAGATGGCCCTTTGCAGCTCCTCACCCCACATTCTCTGAAAGATGCCTGTGCTTCAACAGCCTGGCCCTCCGTGGTAACCACAGCTGGCATCTGAAATAGGAGACAGAAGGAGCACCTGGCATCTTGGTCCTTCCCAGGACTTTATTTGCAACTGCTGGGTGTTGAGGCACAGACAGCAAAGAACACCTCTGCCCAGAACACAACAGCTGCTATGAGAGCAGCTCAACAACAGAGCAGCGAGCCTGCCAAAAGATGTTTTAGAAAAAATTGCTTTGCAGAAAAATTGCTTTGCTTTGCAGGGGAAAGGTTGGAGGCAGGAAATATATTCTTATCGTTTTGAGCCCTTCCAGCTAATTTGATTGTAAGTCTCTTCCTCACAGTATAATTGACTGTCTCTGAATCTCAGACAACTGCTGCAGGCAGGGAAGAACAACTAACTTCTTTATCTACTTTGAAAAACCAACACAGTTTAAATAATTTAAGTTACTTAAAGGTAACACAGAAAACTTAAGGTAGAGGAAAGAACAAACCCTCTCTGAGTATCATCTCTGCATCACATATGAAAGAGTGCTGTGTGCTTCCCTGTCCTAAGACTCAGCAGAAAAAAAAAAACACACCAAGAATAACATTACATTTTAAACGATCCACATACAACTTTTTAATTTTAAATCTCTTATGTCTAAATCTATTTCTTTTGCAAGTGTGTACTTTTGTTGACTTAAATATTTTTTATCAAGGGCGCTTGGTTTTTTTGGAGTGCTGCCACATCCACTGCCTGTATTTTGAGGGCATAGCAGATCAGCTGTCAAGAAGAAAGAACCACACAAAAACCAAGAACTGCTCTTAAACCCTACAGGCCCTCACAGGCCAACAACAGTCCAGATAGCTCAACATCCTCCCACCCAACTGTGGGTGAGCAAACCTCTTAGGGGTGCCCAAGGAGAAATGAGAACAAGGAAAGAATGTTTTCACTCCCTTTCACAGCCCATTTTACACGTTTCCTCTCTGAAAGAGTGAAATGCAAACATCTTTAATGTGGGTTTCACAAAATGCACCAGCTTGACATCCTTGCCACACTCTGATTCTGGTTTGTCTCACAACAATTACTGCAAAGATCACATACATTAAAGACGTTCAGTAACTTGCCTTTAGGAGATCCAATTTCATAGGCTTCAGCTATTTTGCCAAACGTAGAAAACAGCTGCAATAAACAAACAACAAATGCAGCCCAGAGGGGCTGCACACACTGCAGCCAGCTCTGCTCCAGACTCTGGCCTGCTTCAGGTAGACTTCTGCCATTCCTGCATGCTGCAGGGACCAGAAGCGGCAGAAAATGCAGCTGGCACACTATTAAAGAAGAACACCAAGGAGGAGCAGCAGAAGTCTAAGAAAGAATCCCTGGCAAAGGAGAAGTGAGTTATAGTTATCACCTGCAGCTTGCTGTCTCCTGCAGCCACCACCTTCACTTCATGATTTCCTAGGATTTCTTTCAGACTCCTAGGGAAAAGGTATAGTCTCGACTTCCTCACTGACCCAAAAAGGCTTTTGAAGCAGCCTGGCTGCTGAGGCTTTTGTGCTTCTCAGTGAGACACCAGGATGCCCACACAGTGAGGGAGAAGGGAGGATCAGCACCACCAGTGAGGTCACTGCTTTGCTCACTGTGCACAAGTTACAAATCAGAGAACTTGGGAGTGTTATCTATGTTACCTGTAAGCAACTTAGATTATTTAAACTGTGTTGGTTTCTCAAAGTTCATAAAGAACTAATTGTTCTTCCCTGCCTGCAGCAGTTTTCTGAGGATCACAGAGATGCTCAATTATACTGTGAGGAAGAGACTTATAATCAAATTAGCTGGAAGGGCTTTAAAAGATAATCACTCATGAATGAAGTGATAAATTAGTGAAATCATGTTATACTAGACTGTACAAAGGGGATTGAGTTCATTTGACATATTTGTTTGTTTTCATTCACAACAAGCTCATTAAATAAAGTCTAGTTTATAGAGTACATTATCCTATAAATCTGAGAAATTGAGAGAGTCCTTCCCCCAGCCTGGCGTTCAAGAATGAGAAGAGAGTGAGAAGTTTGTCAGGTTTATGTATCAGCATTTGTCTGTAGGACCGAAGACAGCACAGTTAACTCTAGATGAACACTAGACTCAAATAATGCTGACAGCTCACCTGACTAATGTCATGGGATGAAGCCAGGCTCAATAGATTCCTCTAATCACCCTAAAGACAAGATTTTCATTGCTACATATTTACTGGATATCCATCTAGGAAGTCATGCATAGGATACTCAAAGTTTCCATTCCAGACACAGCCCCAACCAATTTTTTTTTTTTGCTTACACTTCTCATGCTTGTTAGATTTATGAACCCCAGCAGTCACTGCTTTGGCAAGTTGTACATATTTAATTCTTACATTTTTCCTTAAAAATTCATCTATACAGCTCCTACCCATTTACTGCTTCAGAGTTTCCTTCAATGACCACTATCTTTATAACATGAACCCTAATACAATACTTCAAGTACTGATGTACCAGCTCTCTTACTCTCTTGCGCCCTAAAATAACTCCTCCTACACATGCAACACAACTACACTGCCATTTCCTACCACCTTAGCATATTCATAGTGATTCCTCATTAAAAAACTTTCTTCAGGAGTGCCAAAATTCAGTGGGTTTCCTCACAGGGAGATTGGGAAGGGCACAACAAAGTTATTGCACTTGCTCCTTTCCCTTTATCCAGCAGTTTTTTGTCTAGCACTGAGACAGTGCCAAGTAAAATGGAATATCAAGTGACTTCAGCTTTAATTGATTACAACAAAAATTACAAAATAAACCCTATGTTAATCTCAGTAACGCCTCTCACTTTTACATTTCTCTTCATGTGCCTTTCAGATTCTCTCTTAACATCTATGCCATTGGATTTCACTGGGACACAAGAGACATTTACAGTTATTAAAATCTTTCATCAAATGGCTCTGTTTTAAGCACCAGTGAGACAGCACATCCTGGAAAAAAACCAAAACCATCAGCCACTTCAGAAATTCATTTTGTGTTCTGCCTATGCAAAACATAAGGCACACATAAGCCCAGTCTCTCCATTCAGCAGCAGCAGCTGCAGGGGGATGTTGGCAGCTGTGTTAGGACACAGCAGGTGTTGCTCTGCTGCTGCTGCTCTTCCCCTTCCATGTAACACAGATTCTGGACCTCTGCAGGCACATTAAGGACTGCAGTCCAGAGGGAGAAGCTGGAGTGACTGTGAGTGGGGCTGGGAGGAAGGACAACACCAAATCAGGCCAGCAAACTCAAGACCATACCTGGAGAAGTGCTGTATGATACAGAGAGAGGCCTTGAGCAATCAGCACAAATCCAAAACTTAGCCCTATGCCAGACACTGTGAAGAAAATTAATTCTACCCCCACCCGAAACCAGCTGTGCTTCACCAACTCCGCAGCTCAAGCAGAAACTTTGTTTTCTGGTGACTTTCAATAAATACTCAATGTGTTCTAGTTTCTTTCTTAAAGGAACTGGATATTGACCATCCTTGCTCAAGAAGCAGGATGGTTTGTAGCTTTTTGTAGCTGCTCCCCTGGAAACCTATGATCTGTGCATGGTTTATTACCTCATTATACCCAAGGCTGAAGAAAAATGAGACTCTAAGAGCTGTCTGCTTCTAGTGAATATTTAACTACTAGAACCATGCCAACGTACTTAGCTTGACTCTCCTTAACTTTACTGCAGAATCATGCTTTCCTCATCCCTTATGGCCTGCAGCTGAGTATCATATTTAGCAACATAAGAACATTCCTCCTCTAGGATGTAAAGGGATTCTACTAATATGTTATGAGAGCATTTACTCCGAAATGAACTTCAGTCTCTCTTATCTCTTCAGATAAAGAATCATCTGAATGTTTGCTCTGCACTTGTTGCTTTATGAGCTTCAGCTTCACAGATTAGAAAACTTCTCCCAGATATTAAAAGAGGGAGAGAACAACACTCAGACTCTGAAATTGTTTGAGGGAGACAGAGGGGTGGCATTTCACAGTTATGGTTTAAGTGTTATCCAGCTGGGCATAGAACAGGGCATGAGGAAGGGCAGATGCGGAAAAAGCCATCAGGCAATTCCAGGCCCCAGGAGCGAGAGGCCAGTATCAAATGCAGAGCAGCCCCAACCTTTGCACCTTTCTGAGGATTTAAGACAAGTCCTGGCCACTCTGTTCCAGGGCCCACAGCTCCTCCACACAGCAAGAACTGCAGGAACAAGGCACCTCCTTCTCTGAGGAGTTTGAACAAGAGAGCAGCTGTCACTACAGCCATCACTTGTCCCTCTTCTCTTCCTCCTTCTTATCTCTTCAGCCTGTTAAAATTACACTTAGCATATCCAGCACATTCACATGTCCTCAGGAAAATGAGTCAGTTGAGTCCTCTAAAGCTCTGGTTCTCAGGTCAGCATTCAAAACTGAAAGGAGATCAGTGGAGCACCTCATAGAAAAGAACAGGCAATAAAAATCCTGAAAGCTGGAGTGACAGGGTCCTAATATGTAAATCTATCTGCTAAGAAAATCAACTACATTTATGAGAATTGGAATGCTACAAAAGCATCAGATCTGAAGGGCCAATATAAAGTAGAGTTCTGGACACATCTGTGGGTCTAAGCAACACTGCAATTTCATTTTATCCCTTTTATGTGCCACTGCAAAGATAGGACAAGGCAGCATTCTTTCATATCTCTGATTTGCAGCAAAAAAACTCTAGTTAGACTGTTTTCAGCAGAGGAAATGTTGATTGTTTTGGGTTTTTTAATGAGGATTTCAAACATCATTTATTTCTGTAATTCCAGCTCAAATGTCACCATCACCATTATAAGAGTAATGACAGGATTGTGCTCCCAAATACACCTTCAGATTCATGGCAAACGGCAGGTCTCATTATTACACCAGCTATTTCACTTCTGTATTCCACTAAAAATACAGGACTCACACAGCAGGCATTTTATGAGCATGAGTGAAATTTGCTTTAGCATTAGTAAAAACAAAACAGATGATTATGTTGCATTTGGCAGTGGGCAAGGAAAAATAGCTACCAGTTTGGCCTCTCTCCTTTCTACAAAGTAGGCATCAGCATCCCATGGTGCTGGTGCAAAAAGAAGTGCTATGGCTAATGCTGAAGGCCGTGCTGACAGGTTGGCACAGGGCCAGCAACCCAGAGCACCCAGAGCCCTCATCAGCTCCCAGCTCCTGGCTCACAGAACTCTGCACTGAACAGAAACTGAGCCACTGCTGCATGTAGAGGCAACACAGGACAAATTAACTGGCTGGCAGCATCCTTCTCTGAGAGACAGCAACCCTGGCTGCCACTCAGAACCCATCAGAATTCTTAACCTCTGCCTTAGAAAAGAAAAAGACCATTTCACTTGTCAATAGGAACGCTGATGTGCTGTTCTTGACAAGCTGCTCACCTTGACTCACAGCATCGCTGAGTCGACGTGGTTGGTGTCCAGCTGGCTCAACACTGGATTTAGCTCTTGCCTCTGTAATTAAGAGCTTAAAGGTGCAGTTATATATTTTTAAAATGTTTTCATATTAGCTCTGCTAAGGCACTGTAGGCATTAAAAAGCACTTACTGGTATAGCTATCAGGAAACAACTCTACAAAGACACAGGGTATATTTCTATGTGAATGTTTTAGCTATTACTACTGGCTCAGAATACCTAATTAAAAAAAAAAAATCCTCTCAACCTTTCTTCCCCATTAATTAAAGCCATCAGCTGCAATACAGAAAATGATCAAGAAATAGGTATGGGATACATTTCCCAGAGAAGCTGTGGATGCCCCATCCATGGAAGTGTTCAAGGCCAGGTTGGATGGGGCTTTGAGTAACCTAGTCTAGTGGAAGGTGTCCCTGCCCATTGGCAGGGAAGTTGAAACTGGATGATCCTTAAGGTCCCTGACAACGCAAACCACCCTATGATTCTATGATGATAATATGCTATTCTAAGTATTTTAAGCTTAGAACTTTCAAAGTAAACAAATAAATGTCTCCTGCTTGTTAAAGTGGCCACAAAAAAAGATTTATAGTATAAGTTACAGCAGCAAAGCCTCTCAGTATAGCAATATCTCATACGTGCAAAACAGGTAAACAGTTCCACTGACTGTTTTTCCTTCAAACTAAGATTAACAGCAGTTCCTTGGCTTTTAAAAAATCTAGGACTTTGGCTGTTTGTTGCAGGTTTCAAAAGGTATAAATTTCATATTTTTTATTTATATGAAATCATGTTAGTACAATTTATTGACTTCTGTTATGCAGGGGAGGCTGAACACTACAACTGAAAGTATTTTTAATCTCTGAATGAGACCAAAAATACTTTGACAGAAAATACCTAAAAAAAACACCAAAGCAATAATCAAACTTCCTTTGTTGTAAAATCTGTTTGATGCTGAAACTCATTCCCTTCTGAAACAACACCATTCACATTCAGCCAAGTCAATCTTTAACTTAGGTCACTATAGTTGACCAAAGTTAAAAAAAAAATCAAATTTAAAAAGTCCAATCCCAGAGAGTAAAATACATCTATCAATCAGCAATTCACTGACAAACACACGCACACGCACGCTCCAAATCCTTGTGCTATTTATGTCAGACCTTCTGTCACTGCTTGTCTACAGGGTAAGAATCTCAGTTTTAATAAAAGAATCTATTACCCTCTTAAATGTAAAAGAGCTTGAAAAAAACCCCAGTATTCAAATACATCTCAAAGGCTCAAATCTCAGTGCAAGGCAAGTACAGAGAACCATAATATTTTGTTTAGTAGATATGTGCCCAATGTTTCTGAGAAGTTATGATATTAAAAAAAAAATACACACCCACAAAATATTCAAGGAGGTGCTTGCCATTAAGACTGAAGTGGACATGGAGGACATCCATTGCTAGAAACACAGAGAGGAAAAAGGTTTCTGTACCCTATAACCTGCATTGGTTAAGAATTTTTTTGGTTGTTGCTACCTTGTGAATTTGACACTTGGACAAAAAGCTGTATTCAGAGGCAAGAGGCTCAAGGAAGCTCTGGCTCACTGCTCTCTTCCCCAGGCAGTGAGAAGGTGCACACTGCCTGCCCCCACACAATACAGAAGGGTTTTTGGTCCAGGTGCACATCACACTGAGCAGCCACACACTGCTTCCAGGTTCCCAGCTAGCCTCTCCATATGGACAGCTTTTTCTGGATATAGCAGCCCACTCAGAACGAGACACACTGAAAAGCATAATCATGCCCACAGAGCCCAATCTGCATATCCAAGACCATCTGCAATATGAAAGCAGATACCCAGGACTATTGCATTCCACATCCTTCTTAGTGAAATGGAGAAAGTGGGATAGGCCAAGCTCTCAGACTGTCTTGTTGCTTTGTTGTCAGGAAGAAAGACAGTGGGTGATGACCTGAGTTCCCCACCATGACACAGTAAAAAGATTCTTGTAAATATTTCTTGCATTATAAAACTTCTTGAGAAGAATTCAGTCTGCAGAAGCTACAGTAACATACTGGGTCCTAAAGGTCTTTATTATGAGCATTTTCCCAGAGCACAAAATAGTATCTGTATGGCTTATTAAAAGTCTACAAAATTAGAAAAAATACCCGATCAACAACAAGTAAGGAATAGAGACCCATAACCATCTTTGCAACCTTTCATCCTGGAAGAAAGCACAAGGCAAAATACAGTTACAGTCTTCTTGATACCACAGGATTTCACTGGGATACTGTTTCTCAGTGTTCCAGTCCCAAGAGTGAGGATTTGATAAAGATAAATAAACATCATGAAAGAACTCTTTCCTCACTTGAGACTGATGAGCCTCTGAAGGTTGATTCCTCCTTGTGTTTATTTTCTTTCCTTAATGAAGCTCAGTTTAAATCCTACTGCCACATTTACCTGTTGCAGCTGCAGGCTCTCAGGCAACATGAAAACACTACTAAAATTCAAACAAGTTAAGTAACACTATCAAACAATAACTTATACAAGAAGAGATAGTCTGAACAGTTAGTTCTGCACTGATCAGGGTTATACATACCAGAGTGCACATTACACTAGACAGAGTATGTTACAACCAACCAGCAAAAATGTAGGTAAACTGCTTGCTAAATATTGATAGTCTGGGCTAAACATAGGAGTTCATCAGTTCTGTGCGTTCACTACTGCCTTGGAGTAAGTGTAGTTCCAAATTTCTCTCTCTCTGAATACGTGCTGTTTGGCTTCAAACATATTTCCCTGAAGTCAGACTGCTGGATTTTTCTGCTTCCATCAGCGGAAGACAGGCAGGGAGAGAGCACAAAAGCAGGGAACAAAAAAAGTTCCTCCAACTCCAGCTTCCCTCTGAAGTGGATCCCTTGAGAATGCTGAAAACCACACCATGACCCCACCCTGGCTGAGAAAGCAGCACTGCAGGGGTGAGACCCTCACTTTGAGCTGCTTTGGGATGAAGGAGCAGTGAGGTGCCTGGAGCAGGAGCCAGAGGCAGACTGAGGTCAACTGCATCAGCCTGGGCTGTTTCTGTGATCAGCAACAATAAGTGGGATAAACTGGTTACGGTTTTTTAAAATTTTAAGTGACACACTCTACTTCTGCAGCAGCAAGGGACCCCTATGAGACCAGCAGCCAACTGACTTAAATAGAATGTGTGACCTGCCATCCCAATTTGAGTCTGGCTGCAGATAAAATAAAATAAAAAAGTGGCAGATAAGGTGGTTCCCCTGTCAGCTCCAGGCCTAGGAATAGCTGCTGGCTGACTGTTTTTCACGATGGCCACTCCTAGAACTTTGCATTGCTTGTGCATATGGAGTGTTTCAAATTTTGCCATGGAAATACATTAGCATTCTCTTGCACACTTAGAGATAAGATCAATTTGTGCCACAGCAGTATGCACTGACCTGTGACCCAGCACATTGCTCCTGGTTCCTTCTGACTGCAAGCACAAGGTGCTGCATATTTTTCTTAGAGCTCAAGTCCTTGAGCTGTGGAATTACTCACACAAAATCTAGAATCAGAGGCACCACAAAGGTAAAAACCAGTATTTAGGGGTTTGAATTCTAAATGTTATATGACATTCAAAGTTTTTAGCAGCATATGAATACTCTACACTGGCTTTTTTTTTTTTAACCTGTTAATAGCTTTTGATAGCTTTACCTTATTATAAACCTTTATGCAGTTACTTCTTTCACTAGTTATGAGTATTCCTAACTTCCACAAAATCTTTTGTCACATGTCAAGAAGAGTATAAACTACTGGTACTTAATGCTGAGTGAGACAAGACCAGCTGTAATTGTTAGTGGCAGAGTGCACAGGTGTGAGGTCTTACTTACTTCCCAACAACCCAAAGCTGTATTTGTATTAGAATGCCAGTGTGATCACAGTTTTCATCTGCTGGCTCAGCAGAATCTCCAAAAATAGTTGCATCTCCATTCATAAGAAAAGTTAACATGGCCATTGCAGAAGGAGAAGTAACCAGGAACTCACAAAGAAACAAGCTACAGATTGTGCAGCATTATGAAATGCTGAAGAATGGCACCACTGTGAGGGTTTGCACGGATTAAAGTCATACCACAGTCTGATCTATAGCCAAATATATTCACTTTACACTTCCACTGCCATGAAGAACAGTTTGGGGTCAGTACTCCAAGGAGCATGCATGGTTTAATAGTTTCAGAGTTATAGCCTATCAAACTCCATGGCATCAGATAAATAAAGAGATTTTAAATCACTATAATAAAGAATACAATGAAGAATATAATAAAGAATATAATGAAGAATGAGTTCACACCCAACAGATTAATATGGGGGGAAATGGCAGACAATTCAGTACTGAAAAATTCAGTCCCTGCACATTAAATTGGGACTAGCCCCAGCTCTGCAAAAATAATAGTGTTACCTGCCTCACAAAAAACTCCTTTTGGCTGAAATCCACTGCAGCTACCTGAGAAAGTGCACCAGTCAGAACTGACTGCAAAAGATCCTGCTATGGTGTTAATGCCTGGAAACACATTCTGGCAGGAATCTTGTCTCAAGATTTTTATTATAATTTTCTTTATTTAAATGAGTTTCAACTCATCCTTCTGCAGGTCATTTCCCAAATCAACCAAAGGCAAAATCCCCAGGAAGCTCCTCTTTTTCAACCCTCACTGCCTCTTTGTGTGGCACCCTTAGCAAGGCTTAGGCCTTGCAGTATTACAGGAAACACATTTTGGCTCTAAAAATCTTTTCCAAATCAACAGGCAAACTGCCAAAAGGTGTGCCACAAACACATGTAACCTGATGCCTTAATAGTTCAGGATCCATTTAAAAGCAGTTTTTGGGAAAGCACTAGCAGGAATCCAGGATATTGCCAGCAGCATGTAAAATTAAAAGAAGATGCATAAATTAAAAGTAAAGTCCCATCTAACAGGGATGACATGATTCAACCCCACAGTGTATTTGGTTACTGAGCACAAAAGCTCCTCACAAAAGAGCTCAAGGACTTGATTCAGTTTTCCTGTCTCAACAGAGCTGTGGCCGTCCAGCAGACAAATGAAAATGGGAAGGCAGGAAAGACATACTCACTCTCTGGCTGCAAAATAAAAGTGATTGCTCAAGAACACTATTTGCTGTGTCTGCACACACTCCCCTCCCAAATTCAAGAGACTTCCTGCCTTTAGTTAAAAATACTAGCATGTGCATTGCTCTGGAAAAGTATTTACAGAGCCGGGGGAAGTCCTGATCTCGGTGTAAACTTTAAAAACTGATTCTGTCTTTTAAGAAACTGGCAGCTTCCTGGTAGTTTTATCTGGGATTTTAAAATTCTAAAAAGTTGCAGGGAGAGGGAGGAGAGGGGCCAGTAAATTGAAGTTTATCCACTGAGAAGCAAAGATAAACTCCCCACCTTGCCATTTCTCAAATATCCCTTCTACCTAAAACATGCCAACTACGCAGATCAGATACACAGCTCTTACAATACAGCACTGAAAAGCAACTGCCTTTAATTTGCAACTGTTTTACCTGTGTTAAAAGTGTCAAGCATTTACCTGAGCCAGGGATCAAGATCCTTGACTTCCAACACTCGGCTGGCTGAATATCACCAGCTTTGGGTCCAGCATTCCAGTCAGGAAGACCACTAACTTCAACTTCTCACACAACATTTCTTTTATTACAGATACATTTCTTCTACTTGGCTTGTATGGCAAATAATTAGTTAAGCTTATTTCCGTGTCTAGGGAAAAGCAGAGACAGCATCTGCAGAAAATGAAGCTGAGCTAGTTTGTGGTTTGCCACCTTCTCAAAACACATTTAGACGGCTTAGCCCATCTTTATTGCAATCTACCTGTTAAAACCATATACCTCAGGCTAGCCAAAACCTGTGCTCCACTCCCAGATGAATCATCACCTCAGCTCCCAGCCTGTACCTAGCTCAACCCGGAGATGATCCCACTGCTCCACCAACCCTCCCTGCATCCCTGTCAGTGTATCCTTCACAGGGGCAGCACCTGCAAATGCCCACCTGTGCTACGTGTGCTCCCTGGACCAGGAACCCTGTCATGACCATGTCTCACCTGAGGGACTCTAGCCTAGAGGGGCTGGCCGAAGAGCAGCTGAGGCCACAAAGGTCCCCAGAAGCATGGATGCTGCTCTGCCTGAGGGGCCTGGCACCTTTATGCTTCTATTTAGAGAAAACACACAAAGGTGTTTTATAAAAGTCTTCCTTCCACTGATGCCAGAATGATTTTTCCATTTCCTTTATATCCCTTTTACACAGTTCTGTGTATCCACAAGCATTAGCATGCATACTTGTAACCCTTCACTTAGTCTAGTGCTTAGTGTTTTGTAAGTGTTCTGCAGGCCCTGAGACTGAGCACCCCAGAACTGCGGACCCAGGGAGACCAAACATTCCTACAATCTCAGGAACCCAAGGTCTCCAAGCAGGACAGATTCTGTAAACTAGAGGTTAGCCCACCCCAGCCCCTTATTGGGCTCCCTTGTTAGATCTGCTGATGTGTAAAGTCTATAACTGGTGTGTGTGATTGACGGGGGGGTGTGCATTTTACCACACTGTCACCTGGGTGAAGTGGATGCATCAAACAGGATCCTGATTAAAATACCGAGGTAACGACCCCAACCCTCTTAACCGTGTCTAGTTTCATTTTTCTAACACCAGGAAAAGGCATACACATGTACAGATAGTACAGTGGAAAATGCTCGCAGCTGTGCTGTCACAGGCAGAGAGTGGCTGGCTCAAACAGCAAGTGCAGATTATAAATAATAAACAGTTTGCATGAGAAGGTGCAGAGAGGGCCAGGTCAGGCCCTAGAAAAGAGAAACCTCCAACAAACCCATAGGAATGTGGTTCTGTGAACACTATGGTATAAACACTTCAAGTACAACCAGTGACTACGCCATACAAATAACACTCATCTTGGAGTGGAAGACTGGAACAGGTTGCCCAGCCTCCCTCACTGGAGATATTCCAGAACCATCTGGATTCAATTCTCTGCCATGTGCTCAAGGATGTCCTTACTTGAGCAAGGTGGTTGAACCAGATGACCCCCTGTGGTACCTCCCAACCTTTAACATTTCTGTGATCTTTTCCTCACCACAGCACTCTGGCCAAAGTGATATACTCGTGACATATGGAGTTTGATTTGCCAGGAAGAAAAGCAGTGTAAGTTTTCCTCCACTCTGGCAAACATACAAGACATGTAAGGATGCTTTTGTGATCTCTAAATCAATTTGTGGTCTCTTTACTTTAGTTTTAGGTAACAATAGGGAGATGCTGGGAAGCTGAAATCACTGCCTACTTTGCAGGTAAACAAAATATTTCTTAAAAGAAGACAGTTTATTTCTCTCCATCTGACTGGAGTGTGAGGACTGAAGTAATTTTGAATTAAAATGACCAAATAGCTTCAAAACTGTTTTCAAAGTTGTTTATAATCTGAAGAAAAAAGTATAATGTACTGTATAATGTACTCAACTTTTCTGTCCCTTTGAAGATGCACTGCCTGTGCTTGTGACAATAAATTCAGCTTTTTTAAAGGTATAAATGTCACATTTATAGAGTAAACATCTTTTTCCCATTTCCATATGAAGGTTTCCTGACCACTAAGGGGAGGTTGTGCTTGCACAAAGGCATTTGTTTATCCATGCCCTGACTGCTGACAGCTGACAGTGCTGCCTGCTCACATCCAGCCTCACTTGAACAAAGGAGAATTAGTTTGTGGACAACAGCTACCATCCTCAGTAGGCAGGCAGCCAAAAAATGTTCATTTTAACTTCTCTTCATCAGCTGCTGTGCCACAGAGTCATTCTTACACAAGGGATTTATTTCCCTAGTGATGGACCTGATTTCTGGTGTATGGATCCACACTTTCCTAACACCAGGAATGCACGGCAGGTATTTCTAGTGATCCAGGACTCGGGCATGTCACAGCTACTTGCATGCCTGAAAGCTGTCTTCCTCCCAGCCTCCCTATGCAAGTTCACAGAACAAACAGTTAACTTCAATTTTTTGCTGTGCTCCTTAGATCTCCTCTGGGGTACAGAAACAACACAGTGAGAAGTCATATGAATGGCAGAAGTGACCTTATAAAGAGCCACCTCTTTCCTATGCAAGCCTAATCACCAGGTTATTACTCAGGATCTTGACAGCAAGAGAGAGAACGAGACAGAAACACAGAACCCTTTCATCTTTCTGGAAAAGAGCAAAAGAGGTAAGAAACCAACCCAGAGCAACAGCTGCTGATACATGCCCTTAACAGATACTTATTTAATATAGTATTATAAAAAGGCACAGAAGTGACCATGTAACTCCTCCTGGCTCAGAAGAGTTTCCTGCCTTCGCATAAGGATGTAGGAACTTCCCCACCATGAGCCACCCAGTGAGAAATTCGTCTTTGATGCTGTTTTCTAGCAATGTCTTCAGGGTTAAGATGACCCTAAAGAAAGCAAGCTCAGCTCAAGCACAGCTACTCCATTCATTTTCCTTCAGCTCATTTTGCTTCAATGGGAAGAGGGAAATGAAAATTTTGCTGTTTAACTAGATGTTGATGTTGCCAAAAATCTTACAGTGTAAGAAGGACTTCAGGAGAGGAAACCCTCAGTACAAGAAAACAAAAAACAAACCCCAAACAAATAAACATCTCTATTTCCCTTTCCCTCTTCTCCCATCCCTTCAGAAATTAAGATACTATAAACTCTAGGATAAGGTCTACATTTTTGCCCTATAAGCTTTGAAACATAAAAATGTAAAAAGAAAAAAAAAAATCAGAGGAGACTCATATTTTTAAAACAAGGTTTGTCAACAGCCTTAAGTGCTCAGCACTTCAGTGATTTGTGGTAAATCTTTAGAGCATCTAAGACGCTTGTAAAGCAATTTTCTCAGACATCCTCTAGAGATTTAGGATTATAAATTTGCAGGTATAAAGGCTGTGAGTCAAGTCTTTTAGCACTTGCTAAGAGTGCTAAAAGGAACAGTGCCAGACTTAGCTTCATCTCATGAGCAACAAAAAAATTACAGTTATAGCATTGTTTTTATGCCCACAGCATCCACTGCAATTGAAACATAGCATCATTTTCTGTCATCAACTTTATTAATCACAGAGCACCCAATACAGGTATCACCTTATGACTATTTCTATCCCCATTCTAAATTATGTATTTAAAAAAGTAATTATTAACAGGAAGTTATATGCATCTTTATTTTCCTTTACAATAAACCTGTTGAATGTATTTGGAAGAATGTACTTCTCCAACTTTGGGAAGCATAGTCTATTACTCCTATATCACATATGAGAAAGCTCTTCAAGAAATCTGTTACACTATTACACAGATTTTGCTACAGTCAATAATGTTAGACCTGCATTTCAGTTTTCTTTACGTTTCCTGCAATACCTTGACTTAGCACACAAAAGCTCCAACTTCCTTAAACTCATGATCATAAAGAGAATGTCTGCACTCTTTCCAACCTTGCAGGAGCTGGTTTTAATATCCTTTCCTTAGGAATTCCCATATTCACACAACCACCAAAGACCCACATCTGCTGATACTCGGAGTAGGCAAAAATCAACACACTATGCAAGAAAAGCTGATTTTATCTACACATCTCAATTAGCTGCTTTTCTGTCAATTATCCCACTGGAAAACAACACCGAGAATTCATGAAGGCTCACTGTTGATGCGTGTGTCAAACCCTGAGTGAGGCTGGCTATTAGAAATTTCCCAAACCTCTAAGGGAATGAATGTCTTGCAGGTAACTGCATATACAAGAGCATCTCACAGCCCTCTAAGTTACTGTACTGGAGAGAGAGAAGAGACAGAAAAACAGTTCATGGGAGTATCTGCAGAAGTACAAAGAGAGATGAATTTCTGTGCTATATATCACATCTCTCCCAGAAGTGTATTTATCAGGGGAAACACAGCCATCTCCCAGCTGCCAGATGAGAAAACAGCAAATGACCAGCAGCCGTTCCCAGTGCCACCCTGTTATTCTGGCACAGACAGTATCGAAGTCAAGTAAGTGAACTTGCTGAGACACGAAATTTTTTTTTGCAGCAGAAGCACCAGAGATCTTCTAAATAGGTTTTTCTAAGGCATTTAGAAATTAGTGCTTGAAAGAGTGAACAGAACTTCCATAAACAAACAGTTCAGCAGTTTGTATGTTTTTGCTGATATGTGCTAGTAAAAGCAGGAGGTTTCTGTTTAGAAAAGAAGACTTGGATCAACAGGCTAAGTTTTGTTGCACAAGGCTTTCAAAGTGGAGGAAAGACAAGGGAAAACACACCCAGCGGCAACAAATCACTCCCAGTTCTTGGCTCCAATTAGACATCAATTTCCAAAGGACTTGAGTGGGCTGAAAATAAAAAGCAGGGACTTAAACCACATTTACGTGAAATATTTGGCTGCATAAGACACTCAGTGACAATCTATATCTCTGTATTTGCCTGGGATATCCCGGGGTTGCTGTCTGTCTGAATATCTTAGAAATCCCAGCAACAGATCATGTGCAAAAAGAGACAAAATTAAAAACCTTCATGGAATTATCCCGTGGCTGATAGGACGGGATAATTTAGATCCTTGCTTATAAGATTGTATAAAACTGAAGGACAACCTGGATAGATGTAATGCTGAGAGAATTATGGTAATTTGGGAGTAAGAATCACTCCCTATAAAAACTAACAGAAGGATGGGAAAAAAGTTCAAGCCAGTCTGAGGACCTGCGCAGTCAAAAACTTATCAGCTGAAAGCACTGAAAGAAATATTTTTAACAGATATGGATGACACTGTGAACTGACCAAAAAAAAAAAAGCCCCAAAATAAAACCCTCACTATTCTGCTTTCTGCAGATAAACAGTGACTCTCCTACTGGCTGCAGTTTGCAGCTAGGGAGAAAATTCCCCTCAGCAACAAGCATATGCAATATCCCAAT
Source organism: Petroica traversi (assembly GCA_025920805.1). Taxonomy (NCBI): domain Eukaryota; kingdom Metazoa; phylum Chordata; class Aves; order Passeriformes; family Petroicidae; genus Petroica; species Petroica traversi. Next base: position 10,338,580 of record JAHLSL010000020.1, read on the forward strand.
CAAGGAAGAAAATAAATCCATAATGTTTCACACAGAAGCCTTTGCAATTTGCTCTTGCCAGCTTACACACGATCTTTTCACCTTGCCAATATTTTCTAGAGGCACAGTTTTAAGAGAATTTTGTGCATAGAAATGGAATGCATTCTGAATGATGCCAAATAAACTTACATTTTCAAAACAACTCAAGTTTTTCCCATTTTACTTCCCTCACTAATACTTTTTCAAAGCAATCCCTGGCTTTTCCAGAAGAAATGTCACTACTCCAGCACATTCACACAGGAGAGAAGAAGTTTTAGCAAGACAAAGGGCAGTGTGACTGTAAAGAAACAATATTTTAAGCTAAGAAAAAGCATGTAACCCAGACTTCTTCATTTTCCATGGCTGCTACCCATCATAAGTGATGTAGGCATGCTGGTAGAGATCTCCACAGTACAGACTAAACTAGAAATCTCACTTACATGAATGGCCATAAAAAGAAACACAACTTCAGACTGGTAGGATTTAACACTATAGAGAAACTAACTAGGATCATCTGGAAAAAAAAAAGAAATCCAGTCCCTTCAATGTTTCTGGCTTAGAAGGTTTATGAATTTAAAAAGAAAACTACCTCCAGCAAATTAAAGCCTTGATTCTGTGTTAGCAAATGTATTCTCCACTGAGGTATGGTGAGGGGAGATGTTCCTCACAGAGAGCAGGGCAAGTAAGGCATTTCTTTCAGCACACCCTGCAGGAGTTAAATCGTGCAAGTGAGGAAGCAAAGGTGCTGGCAACCTTTAGGTTTTACCACATATGCAAAATAACTGCATAACTACAAATCTGGGACTCTACCAAAATGAACGACAGCCTTTGGGGAACAAAATTATGTGTAATAAGAATGCCTGTCCAAAGAATACAATGTAATATGCTTCACTTAGTTTGAAAAACTGCCTACACTGCTAAGCCCTTTTCTCTTTTGCACATAGCCTGCTGTCTGGATTTCTAACACATTCTTGTCAAAGCAGCAGCCCCAGGACATCCCAGGCAGCTGGAGTCTGTCTAAGAACTAGCCACTTTAAATTCAGAAAGACCCACCTAGCAAAAACTTCAATTTTGCAAAATGCAGAATTTGTATAAGCATCACTCCAAAGGCAAAGCAGCTAATGACAGCCATAGGAAAAGTTTTAGATCTTGTTCAAAAGTGGAGCTGAGAAGACAATGATTAAGGACACAGACCCTTAGGACAGCAATCCCTGCTGCAATCCTGAAAAAAAAAATTACAGTAAATTAGCAATAAAGGCTTATTTATTCCCACATCTGTGTATTTATTAGCCAAAAGCACAGCACACAAACACACCTGCCTATCAGCACCTGAGTATCCTGCAGTATGTGACGACCAAGTGCACAGCCTTACAGCCTTGTGTGGCCATACAGCTTTATGAGTGGAAACTCTAGCAAAGGCCCCAAAAGGCACAGACTGATTCCCATCACCAAACACAGCACTAAACGAGCTGCAGAGACCACGCCGAACACCAAGGCTGCTTTCCTCAGCCCCACACAAGCACTCCAACCTTCCTGAGCTACAGGCATAGTATTTGTTCAGCCAAATTGCAAAGGCAAACAGCAGAGCTAGGAACACTGAGCAGTAATGGTGGAAACAAATGAAATAATCACAACAATGCTTGCACTGGACGAGGTGTGAGCAATCTGATGTTCTGCATTATATCGGAACATAAAAAGCTAAATGACTGCAATAACCATTGGGACTTTTAAAAATTTTACTAGCTTGAAATTACAGCTACAGCCCATTAATTTAAAGTTTACAGGAATGCCTATTTTAACTGCCTGAACCATTCTGCAGACACAGTCAAATAATTGAAAGGAAATGAAAGGTGAACACAGAAATGAGGATATCAGTAAAAATGCTTCATTAACTATCATGCTATCAACTCTGTAGGAAAACAACTGCACATATAAGAAGTATTGTATATTAATTTATTCAAAAAAATTCCACATAATAAATAAACAAAATGTTATTATAAACACTTTTCCAATTAGATTTTTCCTCAACATTACAACATTTCTCTGCTTCACCTATTTGGTGCAAGAATTTAATTCCTGATGCATGTCACTGTCGTTCCATCCCACAAAGTAACAGACACGATCACTTCTCTGCTCTCTCTTATTATGACAGTGCTGCCAAAGTAAGAGCTTTTCCTCCTCCACCTCCTCCTTCTCCTCTCATTTTTGGTGTCTCTTCTTAAGGCTTTATCAGCTTTCAGTCTCGATTTAGAGCCTTAGAAAAGCACGAAGCTTGTCTGCAAAGCAGTACCGGGAGAAGTTAGAGGTGGCAAACTGAATAGGCAGTGTCAGCGTGTGTTGAATGACAGCGCAGACCCTCTCAGAGAGGTGCAAGGTGTTTTCAGCAGGCCCCGCTACACCCTCGGAAGATTAAGTAGGTTAAGAGAATATTTATCCTAAATTCCCTACTTAGATGTCCTCATCTACGGGCATGCGAAAGCAGAAAAGGGCTATTCGCATTAAGGGATGCGGGGCAAATTAGTGCAATAGGATTTTATAAAAGGCTGCTTGAGTAGTTTGAGAAAAAAATATTGGGAAAGAATAGAATGTTCATTCCGCACAACTCAATTCCACCAACTGCCGCGGGTTTCGAGACACGGGTTGTGGAAGCTGCTCAGTAAACAGCACCAGATCGCCCCGGACTTCCTTCTGGGATGTCAGCACACACCCCAGCAACTTCCTTGCTATGGGAGGGCCCGGACGCAGGGACGGGGTTTTGTCGTGCTCCATCACAGCAATGTTTCCAAGCATGCACATGGTATCTCTATTAGTAAGAACAGTAAAAACGGATTAAACTGCCTCCTCTGCCAGCAGCCAGGAGTGGCTCAGGACTCTGAATATCACACCGTCCTACGCGCCAGCAGATCTTCAAATTCACTGTGCATTCATGTTTGCCTTTATTGTTTCCAATCTCAGAATCCCTGGGACTTCTGAACGCCTGGAGAAGCTCCGAGGCAGCTGCACTTCAGCACTTCACGTTCAGGGCAGCAGCACCACGACAGCCCATAGGAGAAACTTCTTTTGTACTCGTGGCTGTTTACAAGAGCAGCCCGTGAGTCACCCGGGGCAGAGCCCCCGGCCCGGCCCCGCTGCCGCCCGTGAGTCACGGGCAGCGCAGGGCAGCGTCGG
>JAHLSL010000020.1:10342165-10395545 GCA_025920805.1 Petroica traversi
TTTTTTTTTTTTTTGAGGAACGGGGCTATCGCTGCTCCTGGGTTTCAGTGAAATAAACGCATTCAGGTGCCACAGAAATGAACAGCAAAGCAACAAAAGAGAGACACTCTTGGAGTTCGTCAGTTTACGTGAGAGTTTTGTTTACAGAGGTAGAGCAATTAGCAAGGCTTAACCTTTTCCTATTCAGTCATTTGTTGGTTAACACTCCAAGCCCACAAACACAGGTTTTCATGTTCAGTACCAAAAACTGAAGCACATTAGACCCGCGGCACTCCGTCAAAGAAACATATAGGGAAGCTTTGTTGTATTCCTCTGCTTTCTCCACCCTTTATAATGTTCCTCCAAAGCAATGCTGCACAAAACAAAACTTTGCCTGATGATAACAAAAGGATCTTAGAAAACGGGCTGCTGTAGATCTGAAAGTGTCACCGTCATGGAAAAACTCCATAGCTGCACACTTGGTGGCTCAGGGGACTGAATAAGACCCTCCTTGTGTTCATCCTCTGAGCTCTGGCATGGAAACCTCCAGCAGCTTAGACCTTAGGTCACATACACATTCACTCACATTTCAGGGTCACTGTGATCCATGGAAATGAATGCGATCCCAGGAAACAGGAGAAGAGCAGTTGCACTGTTAGCAGGCAGTGACTCCCAAAGGCAACCATTTGCGATGCAGTCACTATAAGTATTTACCGCAGCAAAAACTCTCCAGATTTTATTGGAGTAATTTTATTTTAACAAAGGTAAGAATTAATTTCTCAATCTTATATACTTCATTATGTAAATTATATTAAGATTCACAAAGTTCCCAGAGGTGAAATAAGGATTAAATTATTAAATATATTTATTTGTTATATTTACAGTTTTATCAAGTAGAGCTAACTAGGTCATGGTAACTGACTTTTTAACCCTTCTACCACGTAGTGATGGCTTTATCAAAATTATCTTCATTGGAGAGGAAAGAACAATGGCAGTACTAGGAAAAAGATAATTTAATTTTGGCCATTGTTAAATGCTATATTTATTTATTGTACTTTGTTTTAAAATGCTGATAAGGAGCAAAGAAGCACTGATGCTCACAGCAACTTGTGAATGTTAACTTTTGCAGGGGACTGGGAATCCAGGCTCGTTTTTATACACAGGCAGGAGAATTAAGAGAACATTAATCACTGCAAAATATAAAAAGATTAATTTTTCTCTTTGAAAGATCTATCCTAAATTTGCCTTTGACACCTGTACAGCTGTCTCATGAGGCAACTTCTGCTTTGCTGGCTAAGCAACATGTTTCATGTCTTACAGTTTCCACCATAAGTACTCAGTTCACTGTTACTTGGTTGGATTTTTTTCAAATGATGCTTCAAAATGCATTTTCTTGTAATTCACATCTAAATAAACGTCATATATAACCAACACTTGACAAAGAAAACTCTACATAAAACTGTCATTGTATTTATCTGTTCATAGCCACTGAATACCATATATATAAAAGAATGCTGTGAAACATCACTGTGGTCACAGATACCATTAAAATGCCTATTAAATGCCTATAAAATTCTGTGGGGAACTTTTTAAAGAAAAAGCTATTTACTAATATAAAGCCAGAGGGAGTTCTAGGGAAACATGAAACTAAGTGGGAATAAGAGGGACCCTGGTGCTTCCAAGTGGAGAGGGGTTTGTCTCAGAAGTTTCTTTCATTTCAAAATAAACTTTAAGATGAGACAGAAGGATACAAATAAACTTCTGAATTAAAAAAGGTTTTCTTTGGGCCAAATGGCAAGCCAAGAAGAGCATCCTAACATGCCTCACCAACTGGATTGTCAAAATGCACTACTGCCAGAGCAGAGATCTGTACCCTCACCACAGGAAGGAACATGGTTGAAGGTGATGTGCATTATATTTCAAATAAGTACAGAAAGGAAAGGTACACAGACTAATTACAGGATGATCACCTTCATTAGCCAGCTACAGAAGTCCAATGACAAATTTAATCAGGACCCCAATTATAGGATGATATTCCCATCAACCAAGGGAACAAATATTAGATGTAATATCAGCCATGATTACAGGGAAGCCAGAACCCTTTTCCTCATCCTCTGACTTGTTTAATTCATCACAATTCTTTAAAAGCTTCCTTTTTTGTTCACAGGTACCTTTCCAGAGTCACAAGAATGAAACCCAAGCTCCTATGAAGAGAGAAGCACTTTTGGACATGATACCAGCAATGTGCCATTCTGTGTAAAGACAAACTTTGTCACCAGGGAAAAATTATGTTCTCTCCCATGGCACAGAGCAAAAAATACTTTTCAAGGTATAAAATAAGAGCTCATTGCAAAATATTAGCTCTGCCAGAACTAATCCTCCTGCTCCAGTAAAGAAAGAGGAAGGGACCTATCACTGCCTGGCACAGAACACAAACAAAAAGTCTCTATTTTTTATAGAGCAGGGGATTCTGCCAGTAATAATTCCTAAATAAACTGCTGGCAGGCATAATATCACATGGGAAAATACCTGGACTCCAATTACAGAGAGAAATTCTTACTCAAGGCCGGAGAAGTGCTAAGAGGTGGATGCTTATAAATTACACTCTTATTACAGAGTTGCCAGGCTGTCTAAATTGTACTGGAATATTAAGTCAGTACAGCAGAGACCCGAGCCGTAATTAAAGGGAGATGGCATAATTTACAGTCATTGCTTTTTCCTCGCTCCTCTGAGTCTTGTTACTGTGTGTCCTCTTTTGCTAGACTTTCTTATATGCTTCCTCTGGCTTGTAAATATATCTTTGAAGTGGTTGCACAACTGTGGATGGAGGGAGCTGGTGGGATAGTGTGGGGACAGGCAGAACTTTCCCTCTGGCCACCATTGCACAGAGAAATCAGCCTAATCTGCCTCAGGAGCCACAGCTCCAGGGAGAAATAGACAACAAACATGCCAGAAAGACATGGGTGGAGATCTCCCATTTAGAAATTCAATTCTGGAGCCACTCCAGGCCCAGCTTGTGCTTAAGGCATCTGTCATCAGGGAGCAGCAGCACGATGGAAAAGTTCAGCTGTTTCCTTTTCCCTGGATACACCATCTGCATCAGGGACAGCTTTGGCCACTCTCAGGCTCTGGTTACTGTTACTACACTTTGCCACAGAGACAGAGTTCAAGTCTTTAGCTTGGCACCTGCAGTATTAAGGAGAGTGTAGTAAGTGGTTTTTCCTATTCAGGCAGCCTTAATGACCTGCACTACACCTGAAATACTGATGGCTTAATCCGTGAGAACATGCAAATTTGATGTCATTGGTGCTGGAAAGGAAACGAGAACTCTTCAGAACAGAGCAGAACCCTCGTGGTGAGGGCTCTGCAGTGAAACCTCTGCCTAAGCATTCAGTGCCAGTAACTGAGTAATGGCCATGCTGAGATCAACACACTTCACTCAAATACACAGAACATGGAAGCAAGAGGAAAGAGGGGAACTGAAAGAAACACAGTGCAAACCTGCAAATAGCAGTAACAAATGACTCTTCAAACAAAGTAAACGTTCATTATACAGAGAAAGTAATGCACACCCACAGAAGCACATTTTTTATGTTAGTTTGCATATTGTTTATGTTAGTTTGCATCACATTACTCATTGCAAATGACACCAGAGCTGAGCACAAACTCCATGAGTCACAATCCTTTTCAATCTAAAAATGATGACACCCTGTTTTATGCAAATACTCAGGGATCTGAGTATCCAGTCCCACCCCCATCCCTTCTCAGGACATTCTACTCCACCTGCCTGTTCTGCAGAGCATGTTTGTGCAAGGGGTTTTGTGGTAATATTCTTTGTTCAGATAATAGTCCTCCCTCCCTTCAAGGTGGTATCATGTTGTCCACTCTGTTTCTGTTTTAGGCTAAGGAAGAAAGGCTGCCAGAAGCATAGCAATGTGTTTGAGAAAAGCCTGGCTCCTAAGCCATTTTACATCTGATTCACGTAAAATCCACAAACTGGAGCTCAAGGGCATTCCTAGAAGTCCTAACTCCTGCTTCGAGAAGTCTTGCAGTCATACCTAGACCTATCCCACAACACGCAGTTTCTATCAGTATCTACAAGATTTCAGTTACTTTCAGCTGTTTTTGTTTTTTTTTTTTTTAAGACAAGTGATACATTTTAAAGGAGCTGAAAAATTCTTTCTCCAGTTTTAGGAAACTGCCACTGAGGAGGGCTGACAGTTCACAGGTTTCTGGCTTTTTTTTTTTTTTTTTTAAACTTCTCCATGAAGCTATAAAGCAGAACTTATTTTTTATAACACAAGCAAATGCACTCATTTAAAAACATGGGTATTACTGGGTAACAAAACTTGTGGTAGCAAGAACTTTTGATGAAAAAGAGTAGAAAATGGAAAAGGCTGGCGGTACCTACCTTCATGCAAATCAGTTCATGTAACACTATGGTATCTTGCATACCTTATGTCAAGTGAAACCCCAAGAGGTGGTGGGGAAAAACAAATGAACATGCCATCAGAAATTTAAACACACTGGAAAATTGAAAGCCACCAAAGGCAAATTAAGGAGATGATGTAACAGTGTACTCAAGAAAGAAAAATCATATTTTTCTCCACAGGTAATTAGATTGCTAAACCTTTCATTAGAAGAAATTACTCAGTCTAAGATCAGCTCAGTTACTCCAACAAGCAGAAATGCTGATAGGGTTTTACATCTCCAGCTGATCTCTAAATTTGTAACGTAGAGATGCATCTCAGGGTAGGACAACTTAAAACACGAGGGATTTCTCATGTTTCACCCCGACCATCGGGTACCAGTCACTCTTAAAGAAGAAAGGATGCTGGAGCTGGTGGATGGGCAGTGCTGCTCGATGCTCCAGCTGCAGCCTGGCAGTGCTGGAGCAGCTGACAGAGCCCTCAGGCACTGCTTTTCCCAACGCCTGCGCTCCTCCTGCAGAACCGATCCAGCCGCACCGCTGGAGATGCCAGAGACCACGTTCCACAGGCAGCTTCCACTCCTCTTCCAGGAACTTAGAAAAGTTTCAAAGCACGTTTGGAAGGCTGAAACATTTCATGCTTGCTCTCCAAGAATGAATTACACTTTCACATACATGGTTTTGGTAATTAGAATAGCCTGGATTATAGGAGGGAAAAGGGAAAACTAGCAAACTCACATGGCTTTTATTTTGAATGAACATCTAAGGCACTTTGAAATACAGCCATATTGTAAGAAATGCTACATGTGTTTATCTGGACAGAAAAGCACCAATCTTTCTGCAGCTCTGCATGTGCTCAGTAAACTGGACAAAGACATCCAGCACTCATACCAGTGATTTCAGTTTTACTTCTGGCTTCTTCTAAGCTGTAGTTCAGATAATGAAGGCATCATATTGAAAAGAGCACAAAGAATTTCTTAGCTACAGATGACTGCTTCATATTTTATTCCTTTTTTTTCTTCAGCATTAGGTCATCACAAATTTTTAGTAGTATTTTGTATTCATAGAAGCTGAAATTCAAAGCCTGCAAAACTTTCTGAAAGCATTTCATCTACAGAAGTTATTAACAGAAAAAGTATTTTCCTAAATATTCCTTTCTCCACTGAAATGTTCTACCATTAAATAATCTGTTAATTTTTAAAATATATTTTCAAATGAGACTAACATTTCCTATAGTTAGCAATTACTAAAATGGCTAATTATCACCAACTCCTTCTCACACCTGAGGGCTCTTATGCCAATGAACACTTTATTCAAGGATTCCCCGAGGCCTCAGTGTCTTCCAAGTGGAGACTTTCTACTCACGTTGATAGAAGTAGTATTATACTGCTTGCTAACCAAACAGCACTTCCAACACTCCTGACCTTTGTAAAATTGACACTTTTCTTTAAATGGTAACATGATTAAGGGTGCAATTTGAGATCTGCATTTGATGATGCCTCTAGGGAAGGGTTCTCTTAACAAACCCTTAAAAAATCAAAAGCCTCACACATAGCTTTAAGCAAATCTAAACCAGAAAACCATGAAGGAAAACCGGTGCAAGAAAATGAAATATTAATCCTTTCTCCTTTAGAATTTCTTTTTTTAAATAGGTTGTGAAATATTTCCAGTTCTGTCACCTCCCCTATTTATCTTCTGTAGAAGTGTGCATGGACTAGAATCCTGTGCTGTGCATGAGTGGTACTCATAATTACGCAGCTCAGGTCTGCCCAAGGAAAGTAAGAAGAAAGTCTGTGTAATTTTTTTTTTTCTGGTAATCAAAACAGTAAAGGAAAAGACATCAAAGGCCCTACAAGTGGATTGAAGCATAAAACGAAGAAAGATCTATTATGCAGTTACTTGAATTGTCATTGTTGTAATAGTCTTTTACATGATGCTAATCGTGAGAATTCTCAACACGCTCAAGAAAGTAGAAATGCCTTTGGATTTTTACATGGACAGGAATCATCAGTATCTTGTGAGGAAAAATAAAATGTTCTCAAACGAAACTCTATCCCAGTTATTTGCAAAAGTTGTAACCACATCTTCCCAGATTCGTGAATTTGAATATAACATAACATCTCTTTAAGTAAAGACATGCAAGACTGCTAGAAATAGTTTCCTTTTTTTAATTCTAGAGGCTGAGAGGTAAAGAAATTGCATCAACAAATCATTACAGTTTGCCCATTCCCTTTAAAATTCCCAACAAAAGTCTACCAAAGATCCTGGTATGTTAAAAATCAGAAGTATCTGTTATTAATTATATTCTACCTCCTTTACGAAAATCTGAGATGCAATAGGGCATGTAAAATCCTCTCACTCTTTTTTTAGAACTGAATAAACTATCAGAAAATACTATATAAAAATTAACATGTATTAAAATATGAAAAACTGCTTTTAAACAAAACATCTATTAAGTAATTTTTACACAGTAACAGACACATTTGGAGTATTGCATAAATTCATTGCCAGCTAAGCCTCAGACGTCCCTGCTCCCTGCACTGCCTGCAGAGACAAAATACAGTTCAAAACTTCTAACTGCAGAAGTCAGTGACCCACTTGTGTCCCACACTTTGAAATCTTCATTATAAAATTCTTACAATCTACCTAGTCTGAAAAAACTTGATTCCCCATTTTAAATTATTGAAAAGCTCTTGACTCTCTGGATTGCTAACAACTGATTTTGGCTTTTTATGAACAGTAGCCATGACAAAAGTATCTTTTCAGTATCTGACAAAATTTACAGCAAGCCAAGGCAAAACAAAATTACCTCCCCCTGGTCATCTTTCCTTCACTGCCACAAAGCTCCACACCAAGATTAATAAATAGCTTTTATTTCTTAAAGCTTAAGAACAAAATAAAGAATTGAGCTCAATAACACTTCTCAGGGAGCTGCATCACATGTCCTACTATTGTTAGATCTTCATTGGCTCCAATTTCTCCCACATGAACTTCCATACTACTTCCTTGGTAAAAGAGGTACAAGATGTTGCATGTGGAACAAAGACATGAAAAGGATCCCCACTGTCAGTATTTAAAATACTGAGCACTTGACCTGACCACCCAATGACTTACTTAGCTGGGGCTGGGAAACATCTTCCCTGGAAAATCCTAACTTTCTAATGAAATAGGCAGGATTCATACTATGCAATGTGGAAGACACTTTGGGAAAAGTTCAATCCCTAGAATGGCCAGAAAGCTACTTTGGACAGTTCAGCACTTCATTTAAGCACATATGAAAGCGTGCCTTACCACTTTTCCAAAACCTTACTTAAGTAGGCAACAACCTTCTTGAGCCTCTTAAGCCTTGGTGAGATTAATCTTCAACGTGTATCTTCTGCTACAGTGGCATGATCCAAACTACTGTAAGAAAACCTGTCTTTTAGATCACAGAATCATGGAATGCTTGGAGTTGGAACAGACCACCAGGGCTTATCTGGTCTGACACCCCTGTTCATGTAGGCTCATCCCAAGGCACATTTCACAGCATTGCATTCAGATGGCTTTTGAATCATCTCCAGTGCAGGAGACTCCACAACCTCTCTGGGCAATCTGTTCCAGTGCTCAGTCACCCATACAGTAAAGAATTTCTTCCTCATGTTCAGGTAGAAGTTGCTGCGCTTCACTTTCTGCCCGTTGCCTTTTTTTCTATTGCTCGGTACCACCAAGGGGAGCCTGGCTCTGTCCTCTTGTCACCCTCCCTTCAGATGCCCATAGACATTGATGAGTTCTCATCTCTGTTGTCTCCTCTTGAGGCTGAACAGGCCCAGCTCCCTCAGCCTTTCCTGTAAGAGATGCTCCAGTCCCCTCATTGCCCTTGTGGCCTCTGCTGGACCTGCTCCAGGAGCTCCATGTCTCTCTTGTGCTGAGGAGCCAGGAACTGGACCCAGCATTCCAGATGTGCCTCACCAGGGCTGAGCAGAGGGGCAGGATCACATCCCTCAACTGTGGCAATGCTCCTCCTAATGCACCCCAGGATACCATCAGCCTTCTTGGCCACAAGGACACACTGCTGGCTCATGGAGAGTTTGTTGTACACCAGGACCTCCAGATCCTTCTCAGAGAGATCCTCTTGCCATGCCTACAGATATTCTATTGATCGAAAGATTAAAATCAGTACCTTGAGTCCTGAGATGTGTCAAATTCAAGATACTTCCATGAGACTGTCTTTTTAAAATTTAAACCAAAGATCAGTTAGAATGGAGATTTGTGCTATAATTAATAAAAAATTAACAAAAAATAACTATATTATCTGTGCTGTATAATAATTTTACTGAACAAATAGCTCTCAAGATGTACTTTTCATAATTTTTATATACAAAAACTATACTAGAAGAATAAAGCTTTAAGAAGTGATTTTACAGAATATGTTGCAATTAATCATGGCATAACATGTTCCCAGATACCAATTCCAAACTCACAAATCAGAAGCATCATCATGGAGCATTTAAAATGTTACATGCTCTTCCCATCTTTGCAAATACAAACGACTTTGAAGATGCCCCACCCTTCAGCAGTACTTCGTTTTCACCCAATGCACATTGCTTTACAAACAAGCACTGAAATCCTGAAGGTTCAGGACAACATTCAGCATTGCCTCAGGTATTTATTACACGATAAATTAATTTACTAAATGGAAAGTTTCTCTTATGTAATTCTTTGGGTAACTTAAACACATTTAGTTAGGGACAACACACAAATATAACTTATAAGGTATCTTCTCCAAACAATGAGTTTGTGCTAACATGCAGAGTAACACTACTTGCGCAATTTAACTGTTGTAGCTTTTAAAGCATCTGCAAACCATAGCTAATACATTTTTCTCCTTGACTATTTGATTCAGGGGCTATAGCAGTTAAAATACAATGTTAGCATTTTCAAGGCTACATTAAATTAAAATGTAATCATACTAATCATCATTTGCCTCTTTGTACCTAATTATTCCATTGTAGTCACATTTTATTAAACCAAACAGATAAACAAAATTCAGAAGACTAAGTATGAGTGATTGTGCTTTATGCATTAACTCTAATGTGTCTCTAAAAAGAAAGCCAAACAAAACCATCCCAACCTAACCAAACTGTAAAAATCTGTCATAAATCTATCAAAAAGCCCAAACCCTTGAGTTACCAAAACATTATCAAGAACAAAGTTTCTGAAATATGCAAGTGTGATTACATTTTGAATTTTGTCATTTTAAAGCCTTTACTTTCACTGATGTAATGTAATTCATTTTTACATCCCTTCTTGTTTTTCTTTAGATCCCAGCAGAATTCAGATCTTCAAGTGAGTGATTACCCATGCTTACTCTAAATGGCAGACAAAACAAGGTACAGAAACCTGGACTGAAGACTACAGTAGTTACAAAATGCAAAATGCAAGGTTAACAGATATGCCTTCTTTAGGGTAATACATAAGACAGGGTTTAGGATGTCTAGATCAAAACTCATTTCAGATTATGTGGTGTTTTCTCCTCCCTTCCACAGATCTGCAAAATCTTCGGTAAGAGTTTAGCTGTAAAATTATTATAGTTGCATAAATATAAAACCACATGAAAAAGCAAAATATTTTAATTAGTAAGCCAATCATAAATAAATTTACCTAAAATTAACAGAAGCAGCAGCTGTATTCCTTCTACATTGATACTTTTAAAATCATGTTTTAATAGTCAACTTCATTGTCTAGCCTGGGACACAACAATTCATCATCATCGAGCACTCAACAATTCTGCACAATGAGCTAGGTCTTTTTTTAGTTACATTTTTTACATTTTCTTTACAAATGTAATACTTATGTACATTATATATTTTATTTCTACAATTGATTTACTTTACTGAAACTCTACAACTTTCACAGGGAATTTGCTTAAGTCTTTAGTAAATACGAACCATTCCTTTTAAAAAGAAATTCATATAAACAGCCAACATACATCACTGCCCTTTGACATCTCTGTTAAGGATTTGGATCTGGAAGGGCTACTATAATAAATGTAAGAAAAAAGGCTTTACCTAATTGTACATTTTGTTAAGAAATATCATCCCACATAGCTACATAAATTCACCAGCTTGCAATAAACAGAGCACCATACCGCTGCACAACTGGAAACGTGTACAAACCAATTTTAAAGTTTACTAGTGAAACAGCTTCATCACTTGTAGCACTTTTAAACTGAAGGAAATCTGCAAAATTCTTTTGGAAATGTATACTCCTTTAGCTGTAAAGCTTCCAAAACAGTGCTGGTCACTGTATATTGTGAAGAGCAAACATCCATTTCTGTAACTTCCCGTTTGCTTCTCTTGGCCCATGCTTCTGTCTGAACTCAGACTTTTTCTTCTACCTATTCCTTGGTCACTTACAAATCTGCTGTTGAATATTAAGTAGGAATTCATAATATGAGAAAGCTGCTTCTGACCGATCCTCAATTAAATGCTGAAAAAAATCTGTTTTGGCAGGATTCTCATCTCTGAAAGAAGAAAGAAAGGCATTTAGCAAAATCAAACTTCGAGCAAAAAAAATCCACTGCAAATTTCAACAGAGGATTAAGTTCTAATAAATTGCTTACTGTCATTTGCAATATAAATTCAGTCCAAAGATATTACAATCGCAAATAATCCAAACCTAAAAAAAAACCTTGAAGCTTGCAATACACTATCAGATAACAACAACATCTATTTAAGCATATAAAATGGTAGAAAAGCAAGAGAAATACAGCACTTAGAATATCTTGCAGAAACACAAAAAAGGAAATGTAAAAAATCTTTTATTTTTTGAAGCTAACAAATATGACGGTGGCAATGAAAAAATGCAAAACTTACATATCTGCTTACATGTAATATCAACCTCAATCCCCTCCTCAGACTTTCTTAGTTTGCAATAGAATAGAAAAGGTAAACATGTCAAAGACCTAGTATCCAAAATTATTACCCCCATAAAAATTTGCTGGGACACAGTCCTCTGTTCTGGTGTTGTGTAGCATGAAGCAAAGCTCTCCTACTTATTATGGTCTCTTAGAACTTCTTGCAAGTTAAGCAGCAGCCACAATGCCAACAGCTCAAGAGCTTCAGTCCTGTATTTCAGTATCATTTCTCTGTGCAAGTCATCATACTCTCTAAAAAGTGTTCTCCTGCCCAGCTCAGTAAAACAAGTACCCAACAAGTGAAATGTAGTCCCAAGTATAAGCATTTTGTAGAATTTTAACCTCCTTAAGCAAATCATAGCTTAAGAAGTCTTCAGAACTCAGCTCAGCTACCATAGATCAACTGCTGTCCTATAGATCTCAGTAACACATACAATTATTAAACCATCTAAAGATTACTAAGTTAACTTCAATCGTTTTTAGATGCATATAATGAAATTATAAAAGCTATACCAGAAACTAACCTGGTTAACACCATAAGGACATCTAGTGTTGTTTACAGTATTATATTCCTAATATAAAAATATGCAACTAATTCCTACCAATAAAATTATGAGTGACTGAATTTGCACTAGATTCAAAGATAACACTAGACAGTTTTAGGAGCATTACTGTATCAGCTCGGAAGATGATATTATTCAGTTACTTCCAAGGCGGTATACTCAGTTTTCAGTCTAAATTAGAAGTTGTAAATACAACTTGTTAGTAACAACTCAGTACAAAACAGAAATACTTACTTTATTATTTGAAGAACTGGACTTAAAGGTCTACTGTCTCTAAGCCAAGATATAAAAGATCGTGTCCTTTCTGAAGAAGGTGCATCCACCTCAGGAAGCTGTGTCTGGTTGAAGGTAATTTTTATTATTGAAACTATTTTAAAAAACAGATCCTGAAAGTCATAACATGACTTAAGCCACAATTTCTATTAGGAAATTACCAATAATGGATTTACATAGAGATGTTTTTCTTCAGCTTAAAGGACAATACTTCATAATATCTGTGGTGCAGTGCTATCTAGGAAGGAGTACATCTTTAACTTAAACTAGGTTTTAAGTGAAAAAAATTTAGACAGCGAGGTCGTATTTTCAAAATGCTGCTTTTGCAGTCTTCTTGCCTGTGTCTTCCTGTGTCAATCAAGTTTCTACATGTTGCACTTTGCATCAGTGAAGAAACAAGAAGTGATATCTGAATTTTATATAAATAACTATGGAAAGACACCACTGGATTATTTGGTTAGGGAATAAGCTGGAAAAAAGAGACTTAAAAAGACTTGAGCGATTCACTGAGCTAACTATACCAACTCTTCAGCCAATATGACACTTTCAGAAAATTAACATGTCATAAAGGAATTTATGTCAGTTACAGTAGTTCCACTGGTACCTTTGTAGGAGGGCATAATTTAAAACCAAAGATAGCTTTTTTTTTACAGTAGTCTTATAGTTTGCCACTCTGAGCCTGTTCTTGTCACTTTCCTCCTGATACTATGCAACTGTAAGCAGAAAATATCTACCTATATGCCTCTATGCTAACATTTTTTGGTACTACCTGGATATTAAGTATTTGATTCTGAACTTCCCTAGAGTGTCTTAAAAGGGTCCATCCTTACCTGCCAACTGTTGACATTATGGAATCATTACTCACTGAAGAGGAGACTTCTCTTTAATTGCTGCTCTGTTTCACACATCAGACTATAGGTACAGGTTATAACAGAAACCTCTCCACCAAAACACACATCCAAGAGTCTTTGATGCTCTAACAGCTGATAGTTTCTCTTTTTGAGTCAAGGCTTGGAAGCTGAACAAAACTTAACTCTTACCATTACTTACAGGCTTATTGTGTCATACCACAGATTTATTTTCTCACACCAGGTTCAGGGAACACAAGGCTTCTGAAAACTATGGCATCAATGAAGTAACTCTAATATTAATCTTTAACACATCTGAATAGATAATTTTTGTATTCATCTTGTGAAAGTACTTCCTATTCTTGTGCATGCACACATACTTCCATTAAAATAATAAAAGCAGCTATGTTATAGAGAAACTGTTTGGCATCTCACGAATGCTAAAATTTACATGTTTAACATTCTCTCCTTGAAAACATCTGACAATTTCTACCTGGCTCCTATGAAGCTGACAAGAGGTTAGAAGGTACCTAACTAGAATAAAAACCAACCTTACCCATAGTTACATAATTAAAAACATAATTGAAAATGCAGAAATAAATAGATTAAATGCACATTCTAAGTGTAAGCAATATATAGCTCAACTCATTAAAATGCCTACCATTTTCTGTGGCACTGATGCATAGTTTGGGTATCCAAGGACATCTTTTATGAAGTTGTTATCACAATTTTTTCCAATCCAAAGGTAAAAAATCTGTAAGTTGTCAGAATCAAGTTTTAGTAAAGGCCCTGCATACATTTTAGAGAAACAGGAAAGTGGTGATGCAATAGGAATAATACCAGAATAGTAACTTCCATGCAAATTAATCACTTGAATGTTCCAGCTGCAATTCATACATACACACCTGTATTCATATAAGTGTGTATATAATCAGTACATTGGTAACACTTAGAGTAAGGTCACTAAATATATATATAAAAAAAGGTAGAATTCAAATACTGAAAGATTGAGGTTGCAGGACACATTTATAATGGAACAATTAATGCAGTAACTTCCCATGCTACCTCCTTAAATGAAACGCCCCAAATTATTTGAAGTCACACCACTCTGTTGGTTACTGCACACTGGCCTCCCAGTCTAAACAAGTTGTAGTAAAGCACCAATCATCAAAGTTTATTGTAGTAATTATTTCAGAGGTCTGGACACAATAGATAGATTTACATTTTCCCTCAGCCCTGAAGTGATTCAAGGTTAAAAGCACCTTCTAGACTGCCATTGGAGTAGCATAATGCTTTATCCAACTCAGTGTGTTTTAGCGCAATTCCTACAAATACCTTAAGCTGTATCTACAGATTTTGTTCACTCTCCAATTCCCTTTCACTTGCAACTCTTACTCAATGCAGGCCACAAATCATAAACCAACTCTTTGTATGTAACTGAGCACGTTTCTGCAACAAGTGTTTTGTTAAATACTCTTGTATACACAATTTAATAGCCATTAGAAGAAATTTTGGAAAAATAAAAATATCTAAATTCCAGAAAAAACACCTTGATGTGAATTCTTAGTATATTTTGATCAGTCTTGAATGAAAAAAAATTTGACCTCTATAGCCTCAAAAGATTCTATCAAAATATGGAAGCTTTTCCCTGAAACACAGATTACTGTTAGGTTACCTGGAATGCTGATTCACAACACTGCTATTGCTGAGAGCTGACTGGTTTGAATAACACAGCGGGCACTGCTTTTTTTTTTTCCCTTAAAAAATTTTAAAAAAGGAATGTGTAAATTTTAACTTACTGAACCACAGTCCATAAGAAAAGCTCCTTCTCTTGTCAACTTCTCTGCAGACAACTTCTGAAGAGGTGGCTGAGGAACAACTCTGTCATTTACATGTATTGTACTCTGTAACAAAAAAACAATTATCAATATCACTAGAATTTTACCTTTAAAGGTAAAACAAGACAAGAAAAACACTGCTAATCTCTAGTAAAATTCTGAGGATTCTCATGTAACATAATACTGTTTTAAGTCTAAAATTAATATGTACATCAAACAGTTCTAGAATGGTTCTTATTCTTAAGGCTACTTTAATACTTATAATAATGCAAATTAATTTGAGTTGCTTATGTAACATTTTTGATGCTAGAGATGTCACAATTCAAAAGAATTTCTAGTATTGACACTTAAGTTTTCTACAAACAACTTCTGTTTTTTTTCCTCTGCATTCAAGTTCACTGGAAATGTTGCAAGAGAAGAAAACCATCAAATTCTACTCCCTATAAGGAAGGGTTCAGTATATTATTGCATTAAATTAACAGGAAGTCTCCTGATTTAACATCCTGTCCAAAGTGATCTTTGGGTTTGTCCCCAGAGCACTAGACTGATCTGATTAAAGAATCTGGCTGCTTGCACTGACATTATTAAAAAATACCCTGCCTTCCTCCCCAGCAATAAAACAATCAAAAACAGTAACAAAAAAACCCAACCCCCCAGTATTTTCAGATTAAATCTGCTTCCTTCTCCAATACAAAACCAGACTAGATCTCTGAATCATTCTGCAAACAGTACAGGCAAAATCCAATCTACCGACTAAGCACATGTCTGTGTAGTGAAAGATTATTAAAAAAACCCACTGTTAAAAAATTTCATACTATAGTGCCACAGATTAGCAGTTTTTGTGAATTTATACTTAATTATGAAAATCAAGCTGCTGAATTCCACTTGGAGAAGTTTCAGGCTTTACTCAGTACCCTCAAGAATCAAACGTTAAGAGAAAAGAAAACCAGTAAAAACATTTCAAAAGAATTCTGGAATATGTCACACAGATTTTTTTTTTTAAAGAAACAAGAAATTGAAGAGCAGCCTCTGTCACAAATACTTTAAACTGAAGTACTGCTAAATGGCAGACTAGCATTCTGGTATGATTTAAATTCTGGTTTGTCGATTAATTTCAGTAGGTAAAATGAGTCCTATTTTTTATATTATTGTACTCGAAATAACTGATCTCCTGAAGGCACTGCTGATTCTTTACATCACTAGCACACTGAACACAGAGTTTCAATTTAAGTGCCACAAGAAGAAGTTTACAGTTGAAGTTGGACCTCAAAGGCTGGGAGGGGTGGAGTATAAAAACTCCACTGAAGAATGCTGAGTTTAGACTCACCTATTTGAGTTTATGAAATACCTTAAAAGAAACTTTAAAACTACAAATAGCTCAGAGGTTGTGCAGAACAATACAATACCACTACCAGAGAAACTATTCAATTTACCATATAATCTTGTATCACTTAGTTCCAAAACTAGGGACTAAAAAAAAACTCATAAATTTTACTTATAAAATCCCTTATTTTTGCAATTATATCTAACTTTGACCTTAATAAAATCCCATCTTGCTTCTTACTATTAAAAAAATGCACCCATTTCCTAGGCTATGTCTGTAGAAGATGAATTAGTAAAACCTGGTTTCATACATGGAGTACTTTCTCAGCCTGATCAGAACCATCCAGAAATACAATTCTGTTTTATCCACTTCATTCTGAGAAATCACTGGAAGGTTGTTATTGCAGGAAACTGTACCTGATTTCTTTATCTAAAACCTTGAATCATCCATCAGATCTACTACACCCATTTACCACAGAAAGTTCTAATAATAAAAACACATTGAAGATGTTACCAATACATACAATTTTCTTTACTTTCTTTGTATAATAAAAAATTATGGAATTATTGTGGTCATTGAAACAAGACGAAGTAAAACCAAAGTTCTGCTCATACCACACTACTGTACTTGCAACACAACACTTGAAAATAATGTTTTCCTTGATTTTTATAACTTAGGGGAAATGCTCCATTTGTATTACAATAACAACATAAAATTACTGCAGCACACCAAATTTAATAGGCCATTAAAATGAGAAAATGCTAAAATACCTCATCAGTCAACTTGTCTATTCTGTACAAGTTGGGATGTATCATCTTCATCAGATGAACAAGAGGCTGGCTCTTCATCTGGCACATTGCATAGACACGATCATCCAAGCGTGTACTTGTGCCTGTTCTGAAGGCTTTCTGCAAGAGAACAATGTCACTACTCAAACAAATCCTGTATTTTAGGTCACATATAAGAGTGCATTTCAGACTTTTCTAAGTGTCAAGCAAAGGTGGCAAAACTTTTGTTAAGAAATGTATCTTATTGACAGAATCTTATCATAGAGCTTGAGCAAAGTTTGTTTAAAACATAATCCGCTGTCCCTCCTTACCGATGAAGGAGAACGAACTTCTCCCTCAGTTTGTCTAAAATTTTCATGCAATTGGGCCAGCATTTCTCATTTTTATAGTTAACAAATGACACTGGCCTGTGAAACTCAGCAATGCAAGCTATCATAGGAAAGATATGAGACAGAGTTCGGGCAAGGTACATATTTGCACAAGATTAACTCCAAATTTATAGTAGAACGAATTCAGTCTTGGAAGGGAAAAATACTTTCATGTTTTAGAGAAGAAACTAGACTCCCATAGGATAAAATTTATTTTTAAACTCATTTCTAACTGCATTTTTCAGATCTCCTTTAGAATCAACTGGTACACAATTGCTGTGAGAAGCAACACAATGAAGTAAATATCATATTCTGACTCAATGGAGAACATTCCGTCAATCAAAGTTCATATTCACTTCTACAACAAACCTAAGGATATCAATCCTCCTAGGCTGCCACAAGCATTTTGATTTTGGTTTCTCTATATCCCAGGTTTTATTATTGTTAATGAAGATGATAAAAAACCCAAACCTGAACAACTTTTCTCAGACACTCTTATTTCTGTCTTTTATACAGATCTTGATAGTAAATGGTCTGCATTTTCTCCCCCATTAACTGCATTTGTTATGCAATATCAAAAAATCATAATCAGTATATTAGAGACTGAAGTAATCACTAAAGCAAAGAAAATAAATTATTATGCTTAGATCTCTTACAAGACTTTTAAAAAGGTTTATTCATCATAACAGAACCAAGAACTGTCAGACATGACAGCCTTTAAGCTGTGAAGATTTATCATCACAAAACCCTGCAGGAAGCTCTCTCTTTTTAAGTATTATGTTCAGCACTCCAAACAAAGGTACCATTAAAAAAATTTAAAAAAAGTAGTAACTACCTCTATGTAAACTTTCAAGTACATCTCTTGAGTTTCTGTAATAAATTTCACCATATTGCCATGGAAACTAATTTTTCTCCTTGTAACTTTAAAATACAAAAAATATGTATTGAAAAATACTTGTTTTTTTCTTCAAAAAATAAAGAAATACTAATAAGAAGTTTCCAACAATCTTTATGGACTACACTAACTTGAATGCTAAAATTTGAGAAATGCTAATTGAAAATTACATATTTATTTTCATTGTAAAACAATATAATACAAAATATAAAAAAATCAAAAGCAAGTAAACTAATAAATGGTTCAGACATTAACAATTTAAAATAAGCTACCACAGTCATCTTCTACATTAAAGTCCTATGAGCATAAAGATGGCAATCCAATTTTCATAATTTCAGAGAAGTACAGACATTGCTTGACCTAGACTTGAAAAACTCCTCAAAAGGAACAATGAACTAAGCATCAAACAGCAATCCACTGTTTGAGAACATACCTGTTTGAGAAGAGCCAAAATATAGAGTGGGAAGAGCTTGAGGGAATTTGGTG
Organism: Petroica traversi; assembly: GCA_025920805.1. Classification (NCBI taxonomy): domain Eukaryota; kingdom Metazoa; phylum Chordata; class Aves; order Passeriformes; family Petroicidae; genus Petroica; species Petroica traversi. Next base: position 10,360,852 of record JAHLSL010000020.1, read on the forward strand.
CAATCAGCATGGACTGCTGCAGGTTTGAGGCAGTTGACATGTAAGCTGACAAGGAGTCCACCACGGCATTGACTAAGGCATCTCTTGCATCTGCAAGGCTGGATGAAACAGAGCGATCCACAGCTGGTGGGTTAGAAGGGGAGAAGATGTTACTAGAGATGGCCTCGCTCATTCTCTTGGATTTTAAAAATTTTAGTTGTGCTTCTGAGTTATGTTTTAAGATTAAAAACATCCCCCAAACCACATCTGTGGTCCTAATGTTTTTTAGGAGTAAATTAGATGACTGTCCATACAGAAATTAACTTTCACAATGCTAAAAATATAGTGTAGCTTATTTTGGCTACAGTTTGTACTCTTGGAGAATTAAAAGAGATTTTTAAAGCAATCACACATAGTGGAGTCTAAATTTAAATTTAAACCTCATACAAGCAACTTAGATATTGCTAAAATGCTGTTGCCCAACCTCCAGGATAAGATTTGCAGCAATTAATTTTGATTTTTTTTTTCCCCTCACATAAGAAATTTGTTCCAATACTTCAGTAGCTTAATTGTGATTAGTGTAAATGCAGCTTCACCTTTCTCTGCTGAGCAAGGGCTGCAAATCTGTTGGTTAGAGGAAGCCACCTGCTGGACTGAATGTGCATTTTAGAGATCACAGAATGGTTTAGGTTGGAAGGAACCTGAAAGATCAACTAGTTTCAACCTCAAAAGACAAAGAATTACAATTTACTTCTAACTGATTTCGCTATTAATATACTATACAGCACATGCTAAAATGCTGCACAGTCATACACATTTAAAAGCAGAGCTCAGTCCATGAAACAGCTACTTATGACCCACAAGTAAGAGGTAAATAAGAATCCGCAACCCTGCAACAACAAAAGGAGAGAAAACCAGTATCTCAGATCCCCTGTTGTCACAAACTCCCTTTTAGTCTCCAGCAACTCACTGAACTGAATCAGTTCAGTGTTTCTTAAGTAATCTCAGAATGCTGAAATTTGAGTGAAGAAAGATGACACAAAAATGAGGGTTATGATCCAAGTGTGTTATGATTCTTTGTACTTTACTAACCTCCAAAGTAAGAAGGCTGTTTTAAAAAGACAAAAGTCAACTAAGTATTTAGAACAAGGAATACATCAGTTCACAGTTTCAGTATAAATTTGGTTTTGTCACCTTTTGCACTCACAGGTTTCAGTGTGTTGCACTCCAACCTTTGTATAATACCCAGCCTTCACTCACTGCTTCTTTTAAACAGCTGGCAAAATTAGGAAAATACAAAAAAACGTGAATCTTTGTGGTCTGTACTCACCCATGTTTGCTAAGAGGCACACGACTGCTTGCACATCTGCTCCTGCATACACATCAGACAGGGAACTCACTACAGGCAGGCAAAGTGTGTGAACTCTGATTCGACGCTCACCTAAGAGAAATAAGTGGAAATCATTATGCATCCTCTCCTCGTAGAAGTAAACAAATTCAGTCATTACAGCATCTCCTCCCATCTAAGATGCACCCATTCTACAAAACATTCCAGACAAGAAATTGCTGCAACACTGTGTCCCATACCCATCTCAACCTGCTCAAATTCTACTCTAAAGCAGCACAAACTAATGCCAAACTAGAAACATCCACAGTGTCTTTGAGCCTACAAATGAGGTACACTGAAATCCATACCAAAATGGTCTTTCATCCTACAAATGAAGTACATTGAAATCCACCAAAATTCTGTGGCATCTCCCACCATACAAATTAGCTGCTATTCTTTATGCCCACCCAATGTACTAACTGCAGGTTGTTCCAATCCATCACAGATCTGAATTTGGACGAAGTGCTTGCCAAACAAGTTAGTGCTTGTAACAGTGGACAGATTTTTACTTAAAACAGTCTTGCTCAAGCAGCACTCTGTCAGATGCAGATGCAGTTTTCACATTAAAACAGTGTTTATAAGTATTTCCATTATGTGATTAACTGCCAAACAGGCTTAGTAGCTTACTAGCTCTGACAAGATTCTTTTAGGTATAGAGCACAACAAAAGGCTGTGGAACTAACTTTATAAACATGACATCATAAAAAGAAACAAAAAGCCCACTGACCAATTAATTTGAATTTATTTACCTTTGCTGGAAGTATACAAAAGAGCTGTTTGAAAACAAACCAAAGATGTGTCAGTCAGACTTTCCTCTATGGACATTTGTACTGCAAATCCAGCATCAGGATTGACGTTGGCAAGGGACAGTAAATCAGTAGATCGTACAAAAAAATTCCCATGGAAAGTGTGTATTGAAAGACCTAGAAGCAGATTAAATAATTCAGAGTGAGGTTAAAAAAGCATGGAGAACTCTCACCAATAACTAAAACCCACAGCCCTCAAGCTAAGGTTTAAGAAAACAGTAAAAATTCTATCACATAGAACCAATTACATGAATCATTACACATTTAAGCGTTCATGTTCAATCCTGAACACTCAGAAGAGCATGATGCCCTTACATGACACATGTCAACTTCAGTGAGATGATACCATCAACTAAAAAATAAACAAAAAAAACCAAACACCATAAGCTAACTTATAATGAAGAAGGTAATTATCTCTCTTACTCTTCAAAAAAAGGAAAGTAACATTCAACTCAATGTTGCTAAAGATCAATCAAAATGATTGCTGACACAGACCAACCGTTCCATATGAATCAGTATTTAAACATACCTTTTGTGCATCTTATGCGCATAACTGCTTCAAACCCAATCTTTCTGGTAAGGTATCTTTTCAGGTCTTTTTGCAACTTTTCAGCCTGAGCAGGATTATGGCTACGATGGAAAGATGGATAGTAATAGATGCATCCAGCAGAATACTTGGACATGCAAGCTGTGAAAGAAGGAAAGATACAATTAAGAAGTAAAATTGTAACATGAAATCAGGACAAAGAAATTGTGGCCAGACTTCCACAAGTCACATCTATGTTCATCTCATCACAATGAGAACTGTCCCAGACCCAGGCCACTGCAGAGAGAAATTAATCACCCCGACACAAAATGATCTCATTATACAGCAAGCTCAATAAGCATCCTACCTTTGACAGCTAAGAGTGAAGCGTTTGCAGAAATATCTAATGGTGTAGAGGCAAAATTAAATGTGTGCGCAGAGACAAATCTTGGATAATTATTGAAAGATGAAAACTCTGTTCTACCCCTATAATTAAACTTCATTTATTCCTTGCCACGTTTCTGCTTCCTATTCTTGAGCAGGAGAATACTTCTGACTTAAAACTTTGAAATCCTAGAATAAGTTGTCTGATACCACCAACGTAATACTTCTGTTCTTTAGTTTCATCAACTTCAATGTCAATTCCTTTGTAACACTGAACTGCAATTATAGAAGTGCTAAAATATTTACACAATTTAAGAATTCCTGAGATAGCCTTTGCTCCTAAAGAGAGACAACAGTGCAGAAAGAGGGAATGAGGTACTCCTTACCAAGAGAAGCTAGATCAGAATATTGCGAACTTAAGAGAAATAAATCCACAGCGGTCTGCTGGCCAGAGCAGTCCAGTGCCAACTTCTTATAAAAGTCTGTTGCTGGACCAAGATGCTGGACCACCTTTAGTAAATAAATCATACAGGGAGGAGTTAAGACAACAGTCACGCTTCTTAGACCTCAAGGACAAGAGACATATTATTCAGCTGCATCTGAATAACTGAGTCACAAATATTTGCAGCTTCTTGCCAAGAAAATTATGGACCAAAGGCCAAAGACAGCTCATGCACTCCAAAAGTAATATCACACATGCATGTGTTCTTAAACACATAAACACAGACATAATTAAATGTAGTTAATTCCCATAAACAAAGATCAAATGATTGATCTGCAGAACCATGCTAGTTAGGAAAACATGGCCAGTCCTTGGTCTCTTGAAATGAGTAGCAAGGGAGGTTTTTTACCTTTGTGCTTGACCTTTGGTTGGGATCCTCTCTGGAATGCAAAAGTCCTGCTCCCAAAGACGGTAACTGAGTTTGGAACACAGAGATCCGGCCACCCGTTGGAGACATCAGTTTAAATGCAGCCTGAAGAGCAGGGCCCAATGCACTGTGTGTTTCTCTTGTATTGGTGAACATATTTGGTAAAGCATTCAGTAGATCTTTTATCAGCTGCAGAACAGATTAAAAGGTGTTTTATGAAATTTTGCAAGCTTGAGATTTTCTGCTGTTTCTAAAAAGCTGGATTGCCATGACTGAAGTGGCAGAAAGGTTACCAAAAGTTTAGTTTTAACGCACTGCGGAAAACAAAGTTGTAACTTTAAAAGCTACAATGCAGCCAAGAAACAATATGTAATACTTCCATAATGAAAACTTAGCACTGAAACTACCTATTATGAAGATAATCTTGAATTCAAAGTTTAAAAGGAACATCAGTTTTGTATATTTAACACCTTAAATTTAATGATAAATTCTGAGCAATCCTACCTCTTTGCTTTCATGGAGATTTACAAGTAAACTATCTGGTGTAGGTAGGAAAATATCTGTAGAGAGAATAGAAAAAAACCACATTTTATCAAAGAAAAAGATAACACTAAAACAGAACAAAACATTTCATTGTCCACTGCTACACACATCATCAAACAGCCTACTGTTCTAATATGAGTGTTAGAGAGAATAATACAGTCTCTATAAAGTTTGTCTTATCCAAAGCAAAATTAACTTTCGGATTTCACATTTTAAGTATCACCTACTCTGTAGTTAGAGCAAGACTATTTTTCAAAAAAATATTCTTATTCAGCAACATTGACCAAATATCAAATAGTTCAGAGATTCCAACCTTTGTTCTGGGGAAAAATAAACAACAGGTTCTCAAAAATCAGCTTCCATTTTCTTTTTACTTACCATCAATATCTGAGACAATCAGCATCTGAGGCTGTGATAAACCTTCTTGCAAGTTGTAAAACTGAACAGTGCTGTCAAACGTTATGAACCCTATTCTTGTTCTTGAATCTCCAGGCAGCCTGAAGCATTAAAAAATAAACTATTAAGCCCTAAAGCTCTCTCTCAAGACATATAGATACTCAGGGCTCCTGCTGATGCTAACAGAAACTCAGTTCATGTGTAAAGAAGTGAAAGGGGAACAGAAGAAGAGAGATCTGAAACATCATATTCCCCCAACATTTTCTGAAAAGCTGGGGTAATGATACAGTTTTTAAGATCAAGCATTACAGATAAGCACTCAGAAATATACTGATGTATTGTTCCAAGAGAGAACTTAGTAAATTCATTTAAACATTACCCTGACACAGGAAAGAAGGCAGGCTTCTCAGTTCTTTAATACAAAAGAGTGCATTCTGCTCTTTCCTAATCCAGAGCCATCACTCACTAACGTAGTTACAGAGTACTTACATCTCTAAACCAAAATCCAATGTCTCTACAATGCAACACTCTTATTTCTCATGTGGACCATATTTCAGTGTATGGCATAATACAAAATTAATGACTAAATGGAATTTCACAAATAAAATATAAAAAAACCATCATGAAGTGCTGAAAACCGTGAAAGTGATCAAAAGCAATAGAGGCAAATATCGTTGTTACCATCTGGGTATATAAATTATGTGGATGCACTGATTTTCTGTAGACTTTCATGGGATTCTATGAAATTTCTTAAAACAATTAAGCATGTTTCTGAGAATCTGTTGACAAAATAGCCGTAAAAAACTGAACAAAGAAACACTGAACCAAAAAAAGGAAGTTAAGATTTTTAACATAAAACCAAATTTCCCAAGAAAAACTTGTAGAAAGGAATTTTCAAGGCAAGGCATCCACAGGATTAATTTTCAAAAGGCATGAACACAGTGAGGCTCATTAACCCTCACTCAAAATGCACCCGCAACAATCCCATACATGCTGTCCCAGTGCAAAAATGAAAATACACAGAAATTTGCACCGGTAGATCTGGGTGATATTAAAAAAATCAAACTGAGAGCACAATTCACAAAGGTAGCCTCACTTTCATGGTTACAGTGTTCAAGTTTGCAGCACCTCAGATGTTTCAGCACAACAACTAGGCAATTTAACCTCTGTAATTTATCATTTTTGTTGGTCTTGGCAGGGGGTAAGAAAGCAATTTAAAAATTGTGATATAATCAACATATTGTTAGAAGTGACAGCTAAATATTCCTTGCAGATAAGTAAGTCAATTATATGCAGATACACATGTAGGGAAGAAATTCCAGGCAAGCGAACCTCTGCCCTTTAGGGACGGAATGCTTAGACACTGAAATTTCTTTCAAAATTTTAAGATACAATTTTTCATAACAACATGTTAGCTGATTTGAAATGGTTATTTATTATCTTACTTGTCCAAGTTTTCCAGCAATGACTGGCAGACTATTGTCAAATATCCAGCCTCCACTGCATTATGAGACACATCTAAAACAAATAAATATACTGCAGGCTGAGGAGGACGAAGCTACAAAGTAAAAAAAAATAAAAATAAAAACACTCAAAAATCATATTCAAAGAAATGTTAAAAGTGATTAGTCATTAGAAAGGGAAGTAGGAAAAGGGAATACTTAGAAAAATGCAAAGTATATATTAGGCAGTAAAGGTAATTCACTAAGCAATACGCAGATAGACTTAACCACACCCCCCCAGTTATTAATAACTGCCATTTGCAATAAACATAAAACGTTGTACTTCAGGAAGAAAAAAAATATATTTTAGTCCCTCCTTCCAACAGTCAACTCAAACATGATGAAAGACATGGACTTGGATCTTTTAAATTCCACTGTTCTTTCAGTACACGGACAAAGAAATCCATTAAACAGAGTTAGAGCATTCTATCTACATCCATTCTCCAAACGTGTAACGAGCTCTGTTTATCACTGTTAAATGTCTCTGCCACAATGTTTCAATTCAAAGACAAGAGAACAATTTATTTGTGCTACTGCTAATAATGTCATTATGAACTAGGCCTTTTCCCAGGCAGACAAGACCATCACCACAGGAATTGCAAGCTGACTCCTAATAAGAACCACTTCTTCACAATTACAAACTACAAATTTGAAGCTGAATTAATGTGCTTATTATTCTATTACTGATCTTTGAGAACCTCCTCAAAACGAGGGAGGAAAGGCACATTAAACTACACTGGATGACAACACACATTGAATTACTTTTAACTGAAAAGCTTCTGGCTGTGAACATCAGCCAAAACTCAAAATATGAATTTAACTATTCCTTGGTGTTAAGAGGAGCTTCACAGGAAAATTAATACACACCACTAGAGCAATATGTAACATTAATTTCAAGCACTATTGTAATATATACAATTGCTGTTGAAGTTACTATGAAAACTTTTTTTTACCATATAGTCTGAGGAAGCAATGAATTCCACTGTAGAATTTTGCACCTCTGGCCGTTTGTGAGGCTCTCCATAAGACCGTGTCAGAGGATTATACATAAATTCTTCAGGAACTATTAAAAAGAAATCCCCCCGCAAATATATTATATTTTTGTCAGCAAATAAAAAAACATTATTGCACCTACAAGCAAAATTATGTGGCACATTTCAATTATTGCAACAACAAAAAATTCACATTAAGGACACATAAAACAAAGGAACATTTCAAGTATCTCAAGCATATCTTTAATGTAAAAGTTCAGGAATTGGAAAGAAAAGGTTTATTTTAAACATCAATATATCCCCAATTATGATCAGCAATGCAAGTACAGCCTTTCTCAATAAGCAGCAATCTGTACTGTTTCTCATAACCTCTGGCCTGGATTGCAGTTGTAGCTGTCATCATGTTTCCATTTGCATATTGCAACAGCAGTCAGTGGGATTAGCTGATTTCATTAGACAAGTAATCAGCATAACATGAATACATTTTCTTCATCTCCCCAAAGACTGCAAAACAACCTTTCACTTCAAGAGAATGCACAGCACATCTGACTTAAGATGTTTTTCAAAATCTCTGGACCATAAGAACATTGCCACTGTAGTCTATGTCTTAATCTAAAGTATCCCATGGACTGACACCATGCAAATACTTGAAAGAGATTCAATAAATGCAAGCATCTCCCGCTACATTCACTTACCATCATTAACTCTATAACACAGGTTGCATTTCCACCGCCTTTGATCAATGAAAGAAACAAAAGGGTTGATATAAGTCCTGCAGGATCTGCATCTCACTATTGTGCTTGATGTTATTACTGGTAATTGCTAAAAACGAAAGAATGAAAAGCTGTCTCAAAGCTTTGCAATGCATTTAATGGAAAACATCACTGGAAGAACAGTTAATAAAAGCTTCATAAGACTACATTTTTCTATAATCTTTCAACTATTTAGTTCAATTTAATAGAGTAATTATGATGTCTATTAAAAACAACCTACCCTTAAAATCATGGGAAAAAGAATTATTTAAGGACAACTTTGAGTGACTCTATATGAAAGATGACAGACAGCAAACCTTACACAAAGAACACACACAAAGAAAAGAAGTTATACCACAGAGTTATTCACATTTTTACATGAATGCTCATAAATTAGATTGAGAGGAGTTGCTTAATGATTATGAATATAGCTTCAGTCTTATATTATGCTTCCATTCAATTGACAGCAAGTATCAGTCCAGTCACACATTCAAACCGAGCACCTCTCTTCGGGAGACTTCTGTAAACACCTTTTCAAGAGCTATCTGACAGTTGTGAGCCCAACACACAGAGAAGCAATTCTTCAGAGAACCACAGGCAAGTAAAGATTTCCAAAACAAAAAAAGAAACTTGAACGGCTTTCTCCCTTATGCATTTTAATGAAGTAGCAATTTCAAGGATTTTTTTGCTTTCTTCCTCTCTAAGTCGCAGAGAATTCTTTGGTACTTCTGTAAAACTTAGGACTCAGAGTTCATTGTATTTTATTGTTTCAATGAAAATAGAACAAATGCATATATAAACATACTAAACAAAAAAGTAAGATACTTTACCGTTAGGTCCCGGAAGGGGTGCAGCAACAAACCCAAAGGAAGCTTAGCTTTGTTTAACAAAGCCTGTGTCTGTGGAATATTTGTCAATGTACATCGAAATGAGCTGAATGGAAATAGAAACATTATGTTAAAAAAGAAACTTTAAAGATGTTGAAAACATTGTGTTCACACATGATTTTAAAGAACTTAGAAATTTAAGAAATCCTACGTTTTACAAAAAATGATTTCATTACAAAAAATGCAAAGAGATTTTAAAAAGGGCTTCCTAAAGAAACAGAAAAAAATATTCCCTGCTCCACAGTTGAGTAGTTCAGCAATGCAAGTATACCAAAACTAACTTGCAATTAAGACAAAGAACTACTTTAGGTACAACACCCAATGAAAACAATGTATTTTTCTGTTCATTGTAGTGGTTTTTCCAGTGAAGCAGTAGTGTATTTAACTAGTTCTCAGAATGTCGTATTTATATACGAAAAGTGGTAGAAAAGGATCCCAAATACTGAGAGAGTCAAAACCTTTTGTTTTGTGCAATGTGAAGGGACACTAAAAGAGCCCAATGCACAAATAGTGCTGTTCAAAGTGTCCCACATGTAAGAATTATTTCCAGGCCTTCCGTTTTCTGATGGGACCATGCATTGTCTCTAGAGCAGTAAGGATGTTGAGTCACTTTGGAGCAATGAAGAATATTTATTTTGGAATTACAAATAAAATCATTGAGGAATAGCACTTTCCATTGTACTTAGCTGCACTTGACTTGGGATAGTTGATAGTACTACTTAATGTGAATTAGTGGCAAAAGGATAGGTGACTGCAGAATTACTGTAGTAAAATATACTCATAAATTGTTAAGTGTATTCAGGCGTGATCATAACACTTTTGTGGAAAAAAATCCTATGCAGTATTACAAAATATTCTATGGAACATACTGTGTAACATTAAGGTGTTTATTAGACCTTTTTGTAAATGCATTAAAAAAGGTGAAGCTAAAGCAAAATTATTAAGTTATTAAGAAACTAGTTACACTCACTGCATATAATGTATTCCGATGACAGGACAGTCACAATATTTGCATCAGGATTCAGAGGATAAACTTATTTTCAGTTAAAAGGAGTTTTATTAGCTCATCACTAAGATTTAAAGTTAGGAGTCAGTTTAGACATTTTTTGACATTTTAAATAATTACTGCCCACTAAAAAAAATAAGACACTGTCCCCACACAGTAAACTTACTCTGGACTGCAATTTAATTTCCTAAGATCAGAATTCAAGTTAGGCACAGGTGCTGGAACTGAAGACACCGGTAAAATATTTCTATCATGTGTAAGGTTTACTGGTCTCAAGCTTTCTGGCTGCTGAGAATGCTGTAGACTTAATCCTCCTAAGGAAGAGGACAGCTGGTTCACACCTGGATATTGCTGAAAAAGGTAAGGGCATGACAAACAGGTAAACACACAATCATGTTTAAGTAAAAACCTTCAATCTTCTTGTAGTCCCCTCCCTTCCAGATGTGCATTAAAGATAAAGCAGCAGTCAGTAACAAAAGCAAACAAAAGGCGTGTTGTGCTGCAGAAATTTAAAAATGCTACAACAGATGAGTCACATCTTCCAAGTGTGTATCATTGGACAAAATTCAAATTCGTTACACAAATCAACTCTGGAAATCACATAAAATCCTTCAATCTCTCCAGGCATAAGAAAACAAGTTACTTAAAAAGCTGACACAATTACCCTCTCACTCTGTCTGCAATTTAACTTTGGCTACAATCAACTTTTCCAAGTTACAGACACTGCCTTTAAATATTTATTTTTAAATTAAAACAGAACACCACAAAAGAGGAGAACAGGTTAGGTTGGAAGGCACCTTTGAGGTCTGGTAGTCTAACCCCTTGCTCAACCAAGGTTAACTTCTAAGTTAATTTAGGTTGCTCATATTGACTCATCCAGGTAAGTGTTAAAAATATCTAAAGACTGACAATTTCACAGCACGATCTGTTTTAGTGCTTGCCCACTCCCATCCTGACAAATTTCCTCCTTATATGTCCAATCAGAATTCACTTGAAACAGCTGCTGTTCTTTTACTGTGTGCCCCTGGAAAGGGCCTAACTCCACCACGTACTATAGCAAAGATGAAGCCAACCCTTTCAATTAAAAAAATAAATTAAACGTTTCTTCCAAGTCACATTTTACATTATGTCTTTGACAGTGAAAGCATTCCTGTATATTATATGCAGTAAGAAATTTTGATCACCTACCACAGCAGTTTCACTATCTTTGCCAGCTGGCCCTTACTTCAGAGACAAGGATTTGTGTTTCAGTACATTTCTTTATATAGACCCCTTCACACACAGATTTCTCTGCACTTCTTCAGCAGTTGTGTCTTGCCTCAGTATCTGGCTCTTCTGTCACTGTTCTCGAGGGATTCATGTGTACAACAGGAATAGGGTGATTGTACACAATTTCTTGGATGTTTGGAAAACAGAGCAGATGCAGGCAGCCTGCTCCACTACAAATACCCAGCACAAGCTCTGCACAGCTCTTTTATCTGGACCTATGCCATGCCTTGCTCATAAGGTCATTTAATGCTTGAGATCACAGCCTACAGCAGTGCTCTGACACATACTGATCAGGTATGTACTCCTCATGTTTATCCATAGTTTCCCAACAATAATGTCCAGCTCTTTCAAACACCAAACTTTAACACTGTGGAAGCTGCTAATTACTGGTGAAGCAAACTTGTTAAGCCTAACCACTTGGAGGCACACTTAAAAGTTTTGTTCAAAAGCCTTCCAATAAGTTTAGAACCAGAGCTAAGACATCAATATTATACCTAACACTTATTGTTTCAGAGATCATAAAAATATGAAATATGAAAATAAAGGGGAAATATATCACACAGAAAAGGGTTTTCCCAAGAAGACAGCTCATGAAATAATTTTTAAATTAAAAATACAAGCCTGTGGATAGTGCTGAAAACCAGGATGGTGTCCTGGATTACTGGGCTGCACAGGTGTGGGTGGTGTTGCATTTTGGTAGCCTGGCTGCAGTGCTGGATATCCGTAACCAAAGGGCTTAGAAGCTTTTGATGTTTGGAGGACTGATGGAGAGGGAACTGGGCTGCTGGTCACAGAACGTGTCTCTGGAAAGACAAAAGAAATGCCACAGGTACTGAATTATTTCCTTCTTAATTTAAATGTAAACTCCTAAATGCTTCAAAACAACATCGCCATTTAAAAGTTTTTTCATTATCCATCAAGTTATTTTTTTGCATGGAAAAGAGAAATTATCAAGGAAGATTACTTCAAGAATATTGACAAAGTATATACAGAAAGATGACCAGAGACTTTTGTCAATACAAACAAAATATTACCCTACAAAATGAGACAACTTGAAAAAAAATTATTTCAATTGAATAAAAATAGAACCACATTTTATTCCTATATATATTTGATATAAATCACAAATGAGACCATTCATGCTTAATCTCCTATTTACCACTTCTGAATACTGTCATAGTCTGACTAGAATCATACTCTGATTCTACAATTACTTCATGAAAAGCCGTGCCTACAGTTAGAAAATAGTTCAGGTGACTTGACCTTATGTTTCTACAGAATTCATAAATGGTAGAGGAGAAACTAAGCGTGGTATCTTTTGAAGTTCAGTACTGATGCAAGTTTCTCTTGTGTATCCCTGCAGCATAGTTTAGTTCTGCTATTTTTAAAGGTCAAACTGAAACCAAGATACAGACCTAAGTCTACAGGGAACTTAACAGCTGTAAAGAGAGGAAACTACTCTAGAAATGTCTACAAATGTGAGCTAAGTTTCAGAAGAACTGAAGTTTTGTAAAGCCAACTGGGAAAAGTGCAAGCAAAGAGAAAAAAGCACTCCAGAAACCAACTGCCAGGAAACTGTGTTTGGCATGAACATTCCAGGAGGGAAAAAACCCCCAATAAAACAAAAAACAAAAAACAAAAAAAAAAAAAAAAAAAAAAACAAAAACAAAAACAAAAAAAGAAGGAACAAGTTATTTTTAGAATATGCCTTCAGCAGATCCAAAATGGTTAGTTACTAGGCCAGATGCAAGAATTTGTAGTCCTGCTACACTCTATGTGAATAACAATATTAGCTTTCCAATTGAGAGAGATCTCCCTTTAATCAGGAACCCATCAAACTACGGCAAACTACCCTGTGACACACACAGGGACCAGCCCAAGGCAAAAGAGCCAGAAGAGTCAGCCCCTCCAAATTAATCCAATTATCATTTAAAATACTAGCTACAACACTTTGAATAGCATCTTTTCCACTTGCTCTCAATATGGCAGCTCTATAGATTTCAAGATCAGGAGAGTCAGCCAGTAGATTTGTTTAGATCCAACCTGACATTCCTGATATTTTTAGAGCTAAGCGTAAGCAAAATAGCAACTATTTTCTTTAAATTAAGAAAAATAGAAGAAAATAACCTGATCCAAGCATCTCTGCAAGCTGATATTGCTGGTCTCCCAAAACTTCTGTGATGTGTCAGCAACTATTATCAGCTCCTAATGTCAACAACACAATCAGGCGCACAGTATAATCTAGAAAAAGATGCTGCTCTCTTAGCATATTTTCAGCACTACCCTCAATACTACAATGGAAAGTATGACTTATGATTCAGGGAATTTTTATTAAATCGTTATATGAACTTCAGTGTTAGAACTGTGAGAAATTATTTTAAAAGGCATGTATGTTTGCTCTGATGATTTCCCCTGTCCCTTTCAAAGCCACTGCCTTTCATCTATTTGTTAATTAACAATAAACAACACTAGAAATAATTTAAAAACCCCACATTTACATACCTAAAACAAATAAATCAAAACAAACTGCTTACCTGGATAGCCACCACCTTCCAGGGTATCATAATTGTTCAGAACAGGAGAGGCACTGCTTGTAGTAGAGGAGCTATCAAGTGCTGGGGGAGGAAAATAATTTAACTTTAGGTATGTTGGAAATGGCAGACTTTTGATAAATAAGAGACTAAGATTTTTTTTTCTAAAACCTTTGATAACAAACTGCCAGAAACATCCTGGGAAAAACTCACCACTTCAGCCCTAAGACTTGAAAACTATTACCACTGTAAAGAGGAGAGGGAGAAAGTATAATAACATGATACTAAAAACAAACAAGCGCATGCCCAACAAAAAGCAAGAGAGATCAATGGGAAAAGGACAAGAACAACGAAAAAAGTTGTTTCTTGAAATAAAAAAAATATTTTTCCATTAAACCAAGAGCTCTTTCTAGACTACATCAACTGAAGCCTTGCACATTTTAAAAACAGTCCATTCGTGACTTTCTTCACAACTGCAAACAACAGAAGATTCTCATCATCTTCAGAGTGATTATCCACCATCTCCACCTTCAAGCCAAACTGACAAGTATTTAATCTTCCCTCCTTTCTGTACTGTTCTAATTCACAGCTTTCCTTTCAGTCTGAAGATTCTATTTTCCATTATCATTAACAAGAGATCTCAGCTTCAGTCAGTATAAACAATTACTCTTGGCTGAGGCAAAGGCAGCTGCCTAAAAAGTAACTATGTAAAAGTAAGTGCCTAAAGTTAACTACACAGATGTAATAAAGAACAATGAGCACATACATGGTTATTAGGACTGAAGAAACTTGATGGCTTAATTTTTAGTTCAACCTATGCACAGATCTTGAATATCTTAGTAAAACATCTGGCAAACAATGAATTATTAAAAAAAATCTCTTCCAATGCCATTTCATGCACATTACTTTCCAAAGAAAAAAGGGCCAAGAAGATTAAAGGTACCAGCTCTTTAAACACACCAAGCCATGAAGTGTGTTAGAAAATAAAATATATATCTAAGAAAAAAATTAGAATTATACATATATTTTTTGTGGCAGAAAAGATTGAAATGATTCACTGATACTGTTCTGATCAACCATGACCACACATCCCATTGCAAAGCTGAAAGTATTTCAAGGGAGAACTTCAATGGTGGAACATTTGAGACTTCCAAGTAAAGAGACTCCTGCATTTGAAAATATAACATCACTGACATTTGGGACACAGCAGTACCATGGCACCATCCTGACAATATAGATTTCCAAACTTTCCAACAGATTACTTTCCAAAGTAATCAGATTTCCAACACCTACTCTTCATAAAACCACTTGACAGTCTGAGCCAGAAATTTGTCCAAATGAAATCTGTTTAGGATTTGCATTAGCTCCTGGTGACAGGGCATAAAACAGGATGCTGCTTATTAAACAGGTAGCTTCTGTACTGAACCTGATACCTCCAAGGCTACAGGTTTTAGTGAACTACAGAACTTGAGGGAGAATGATGGTAGGGAGTTTGAAATTTTGTTTAGGGAACAAAGTAAGGAGAGAAAGGTTATAACCGATAAAAAAAACCTCCCAATCAATGTCCTTTGACAGAAACCTTGACATGCAAATCCAGCACACTGTTCTTAATTATAACCTGGATGCCATCATTGGTTTGCTCCAATCTTCAGAGAATTATTATGAGTACACTACCCTATTTTCACAATATTTTAGGTGATGATTTAATTATTTTAATAGAACTCTGAACTATGTGGCACTGATTTTTTTTTTCTGACAACGTGAATTATAAAACTAAGGAAAAAGCTACGATAGTTTCCTATTCTAAATCAATTCTAAAAGCCAGCAGTATAAGGTATGTGCTTTAGTTCCATCTATCAACAAGGGCAGTAGTCTAATGTTTATCTCAAAAAGCTTTTTATACTGTTACAGTACATGCAGCCAGTAAAGACTTCTCTAAGTTTCAAAAGAGAAGGTTACCATAACTGAAGAAACTAAACTGGTGAGAAACATTAAACTCACAAAACCAGGTCATTCTGACAAAACACAGGCAGAATCCCTGCAACCAAGTATGCAACACTTCAACCAATCCGGACAAACTGCTTCTTCAAAGAAATCCATAAACTTTTCAGGTTTTCTACAAAGCAAGCAGATTAAAACTGAACCTACGTGCCTGACCATTAGACATACACCTTTAGAAGCAGAAAAAAATCTGCTCAGATTAATTTACCGTTCTAAAAAACACATACACTCTCAGTGCTTACTATCTTAACTGTATGAATTCCTTATGCATAAAATGAGAAACTAGGTAAACAGTGTTTAATGTAATGGCATCTGGTTGCTTAACCTGAGCAATTACCAGTCTAAGTTCTACAGCTAGTTATCTTCAGTTAAAACTCACTGCAAATCTAAATATTAAAAACATGGAAGTCTTGCAAGTTGTGAATATTACTTTGTTAGATTCATAAAGCATCTGTATTAAGGTGACCAAACAGTGTTGGTCACTACTGAAGTCCTTTTTGTTTACTATACTAGTAACAGCTGGGAAATTTCAAGTTGAAGAGTCAGAGTGATGCTTCATCTTAAAGGAACAAAAAGTTTCAGGGGATGGAAATATGGAGAAAACCTTGAGTAGGAAGAGAACAAGATACTGGTGTAAAGCTAAAGCCAACCTGCTTCCTCATCCTCCTCATCCTCTTCCTCATCATCTGAACTTGATGACAAGGGAGCTGGTGCAGAGCTAGCTTGATTATTAACATATCCACCATACTGCATGCCTGTGAAGTGGAAAGCACAAACATCAGAGTCAGACAGACAGGAAAGACAAGAAACGAAAGTCACAAATCATTGCATTAAAAGTGAGAGAAATTAGCTGTTCCAGAGAAAATCCCAGCATGCAAAAAGTTAAATCTACAACCCTAGAAGCTGTTTTTTAGTGGGCTAGCTCAGCAAAGTATTAGTAGCACACGGAAGTTAGCAGTTAATTTTATATATGTGTATGAGCATGTGTATCAGGAAGTTAAACACACAGACTTCCTACATATCTTTTTAATACCAGTTTGTCCAGTGGAGTACTTTCATAAATTAATACATAGGAAAAAAGGAGTTATTTCCACATAATTTATGTTACGAAAATGTTTAATTAACTTTTGCTTGGCACACCTGCCCCTTTTAAGACAAGAATAATTCATGTTGGAATTCTGTCAGAAATTAATGATATGCACTGCTGTTGCCACATGCAAGAGTACAAACACACGTAGAGAGAGCACAACACAATCAGTGAAATTAATGCTAGGTAAACCTGAAGATTTGGGTTGTCTTATGTTTACATGAATGCCTAAATTCAGGCTCATAAGCCCCTGATTGCACCACGAACTTCTAGTATCTGGTGATAATGCAACAGCTGTTACTGCCGCCACCTCTACACCACAACCTCTTAGGCTTTTTTTTAGTTTTTCATTTGTTTGCTTTTGCAAAATCTACACTAAACATATATGAACAATACACAAAAGCAACACATAAACATACCATCTTAAAACAGGGTAAAGCATGCAGCAATGGCTTATAATGAATTTCCTACATTGTTTGTTATTGATGCATTTCCAGCATCTTCAAGAAATCCTAATTTCTCTTGCGGCGAGGCAGGGTTAGCAAAGATTTTAAAGATGCTTTTAGTCAAGCAGTGACATTCTAAATAAATGCAAGTGATCTCTGTTTCTCTCTTATCAATCTAAGATGGTAAGAAAATATCTTAAATATTCAAAACTCTTCACATTTTGGAGAACTTGGAGTTTCTTTCCCCTGTAGAAGTACCGTGGCACCACTGAGTAGTTCTTTATCTTAACACTACAAAGCATTATAGAGGTCTTATGTTAGGCATAATCTGAAATCATCCTGGTAACTAATTATATACCTGTCTATGACTTCATTCAACTATATCAACCTTTATTTTATTTACAATATGGTCTATAAATGCTGTTCATTTCACGGTTTTTTAAAAAGGACTAGCAAATGAACCCAAGAGGAGCACTTTAATTTCACTTCAGAAACCCCAAAAGAATCAAGGTGAAGAGTATCTGTTCACATACTGGAAGTAAAAAGAAAGCAAAGCAAAACCATTTAACAACATTCTTGAGAAGGTAACTTTCGTGAAAGACTGGTGCAAGAAAAGACTGGCATCTAGTCAGTTCCTTTATCTACTGCATTAATACTTGTACAATTCCAATCATATCTCTCCATAATTCAAGTAGTCACAACAATGAATGAAAAATCATCCCAAGCGCAACTGAGCAGATACAGTCCTTCACTTTTTCCATACTGCTAAAGCACAGGGCTAATTTGAGTAATTTCTAATCCCATCTTTTATAAGTTTACTGCATGCACCTGAGAAAGAGAATTCAAGAAAATCATTATCTGTGCAAGAACAGACTAGAGCTAACAGACTAACAGATTATGTCTTTTCTCAGGCCTGGGAGAACAACTGCTACATTAAGGAGAAAAAAAAAAAAACTACCTTAAAATAACGAACATGCAAGTAAAAGGGAAAAAATGTCAGGATGACAAGATGGGCTGCACTGTAACTGCGAGAACCAAAGTACAAGTAGATGCGCCCAGTGTGAGAGTGCAAAGACAGACCTCTAACAAATATCAAGTACATGGATAGGAAGAAGAAAGAAAGGGTATCTACCTGGGAAGCGCATGCCAATGCAAAAATTCCAAGCATGTGCAGATGAGAGAAAAGGACTTGATTAGTCATTCTATTGTTTGAAGCCTTCAGACTACTTAAAAAAAAAACCCAACCAATCCTCTACTCCTAAAACTCCCCTTTTCCAGTAACTGGTCATGTGCATTAAAGATGCAGGTGTTTCGGAAAGACTACAGAAGAAAAGAGATTTTAAAAATATGCTAGTGACACAAAAGTTTAGGAATCCTGAATGATGTCACTATGAATGCAGTGAAGACAGGGCTGGTTTGATTCTTACCAGTCTTACAAGTTTGCATAGATTTATTTTCATTGCCAACAGTACTAGAGATTTTTATCTTTAAGATACACCTGTGCTGTGCTAGTACTACTAGCAAAAAAAAAAAACAAACTCTCCTGAGAAATGATCTGGCCAAAAGATAACCTAGTTTAAAAAGTCATTTCAGGTGGGAAAGTCTCCCACTATAGGTCACTGCCCAGCAATGCTAATGGTAGGCAAACACAGGGGAGAAAGCAACTGAGGGCAGAAATGGGTGGCTGCAGACATCAGTTCCAAGTGCCATCATGTGCCTATTCATGTTTTCTGTTGTGACAAATCAGTTCTGCTTAGGATCTTTTACAGATTTGAGAATGATGTTAAAATCTCCCACTTTCAAAACTGCAAAAGCTAATTTTGAAATCATTATTTATTTTGAGTAATGTTATTCCATAAATCTGGCCTAAAATGCAGTCACATAATTTAAATCACCACAAATTTCTTGGACTGGAAATTTCTAAACTCTGCAACCAGCTACCTGTGATAAAATAATACTGCACTCTATGGCTTTATCTCACTATAATTTACAGACACCTAGAAATGTAGGTGGCAGAACACAGAAGATAAATTGGAATAACAACATATTTGCCTGTGAAATGAACTACCTGTTTAGGATATTTAAGTTCAATCACCCATACCATAAAAGCCTTTCAAACAAAAAGTACACGTTAAATTTGTACAGATAGTTAAGGAAAATTAAATAGGTTTCAATACATTTTAAGGTTTTTGTCCTGTTAGAAGATAGCCAAGAAAACAATTAGAATATTTTAGTTTTTATAAGAATGCCCCAGGAGGAGCCTAAAAGAATGGAATCATCTTTAAAAGTTACTTCAAACTGTTTTTTTTTTTCAAAATGCTTTCATGTAGATAGTTGTACTCTATAATTTAGAAAAAATATGAAAAACAATCAAGTCCATCTGATCTCTGCAGGAGAAACATATTTGGAATTCCAACCCAGACAAATATTCAATATATGTGTTCTATTTTTTCATGAGGTTGATTTCCACAAATAAAGTAATCACATTTAATTTTTGATAAAAAAGTCGCTGTTAAAAATCAAGAGTACATTACTGATTTCAGACTCCTCAAATGAAAGTAACAAAGTGTTTGAAGTCTTACAATGCTCACAAAACCATCATCTGAACATAGAAACTTATGTGTGATAACATGTAAATGGATAAAATTAGATCAATACAAGCTCCTGACAACTGATCTTTATACTGCCAACATGTTGTTTTTAAGATGTGCTCATTCAGCCACTTACTTCATTCACCTTCATTTCATGGAACCATTTGAATGTAGGGACGAGTTCAGCAGCCACTTCACCGATTTGTAGCTGCTGTACCACTTGTACACACAGTTCACAGGAATCACCTCCAGAACACACACACTGCTCAGCAAGGCAATCACAGGTAACAGCTAAAATCCTTCTTCTCATTAAAAACATGGTTTGCAATTTCTTTGAAAGAAGAAGCAACTCCTTTTTTTTCTAGCAAGCACACCTACATTACAAAGTCTATTTAGCACCTAAATCAACTACAAAACTGTGCAAGAGTCACAGTTCCAAAAACTGACATATTTTCCTTAAAATGATACACTGTACATAGGACTTTATAGCAATGAATGATTACTTTTTTGCCTCTAATACATATAGAAATGTTTGACAAACAACCTGTAATCTGCATTTTACCAGCAAAAGGAGGAAATGGAGAAAAAGGGGTAATTTAGTTATTTATATCTGGATTCTGCAATTTAAGAATAAAAAAGTATGCAGTGACAATCTCACACCACACGGTCGCCAATTTTTTTGAACACTTGTTCATATTGTTCTGGATAAAATTAATGCCTACTTCCACCCCTCATGCAGAAATCTTTACCCACAAGAATTTTAAATTCTGAAATTGCTAAGAGAAAACATGGCCAAAAAAATTTCATGCAGTCAATTAGATTTGGAATACTAGATACAGAAACATGTAATAATCAAGAGGTAAGTTAAAACATCAGAGTAAAATTTATTTTAACTGAAGAAGGCTCAAGAGACAATTGGTTCTTTGTCTAGATGCTGCCAACATCAGAATAGGAAGGAGCTTATACAAAAACTCCTGTTTACCCACAAGAATTCTTGCAGCAGCTTTCCACAGGCACTTACAGCTAGCCAGTAAGGAAACAATTCTACCAGTTTGAACTTAACCCTCAAACTCAATGTTTCCACAAACAAACTAGCAGATTTCTAGTTTACACTTCTTTTTTCAATACAGACTAATTACAAGCTAACATTAAGACCTTCCTCTAAGAAACTAAAGTAGTGAGCAGCTTTTTAGAATAAGGGAACTAAAAGAAGGTTTTTTGAGCAAGAGACATATAAGACCGCCAACAAGACAAACAAGCCAAAGACAACACAGGGACAAAGGAAATCGAACACAAGCACTAAGAGAAGCTAGAACCAAGGTGACATAAAAGACCACCACTAAGGGAGCCTGATGAGATGCCAGAGATGTGCTCCAGTCAAACACAGAAAAGCAGCAATAAAACTTCCAGCATTCGTGTGTGAGTGTGGAAGAGAGCAGAAGTCTGCACTGTAACCTCCCATTCCCTTTTAGTACCTTCCTGAAGGGCCAGCTCTGGTGACTGTGTAACAGATGGTGAAGATGGTGGCTTTGAAGACAGGCTTGGAGCAGGTGACCTTACTGACGACATCAC
The DNA here is from genome assembly GCA_025920805.1 of Petroica traversi. Classification (NCBI taxonomy): domain Eukaryota; kingdom Metazoa; phylum Chordata; class Aves; order Passeriformes; family Petroicidae; genus Petroica; species Petroica traversi. The sequence goes on from JAHLSL010000020.1 coordinate 10,382,378, forward strand.
AGCAGAGGAAGCAGATGTTCCAGCTCCAGGCTTGGTAAGTGGAACATTCTGGCTTGCTGAGTGCACGGGCTGTGAGGAATCAATGCCACCTGAAAACAGCAGCAGAAAGCAGGAACCCTTTGTTTGTACTTACACAGACCATTACACAACATAAGCAAACACATTTGATTTCACAGTAAATACAAAAAACAACACAGTACTTCAAAGAGAGATGCCTTCAAACAAGTAGATACAATGGAAGTAGATACTATACAAGTAGATCTATGGAAAGATTGGTTGCTTTAAAAAATTAAGTACCTATAGTACTAAAACTCCATTATATGAACAAATTGCTCTGACACCTAGCAGCAAAAAAAGGAAACTGTGATGTAGTAAAGCAAGACTACGCTGAAGCTTATTTCTGATACATCCCCACAACTCCGTGCTTTTACAAGGTACTCTTCCCAGATAAGTGGAATGTAGTCCACTTGAAATAGGCCCCCCTCAATATTCCTCAAACCTTGTGCAGTAGACTAGTATTATGCCTCCCTTGCAGTGCTGGCACTTTGCAATTTGGGTACTCAGTTATGAGACTGATATTCCAAACAGTCTGTTTCAATCAACCCTGAGCATTCCACAAAACTTCTGATGTGTTTTAGACATCTGGACTAGATATAATCTGCTTAAAAAAAAAGTCAGATTAATGCTTCGAGAGATTTGTATAGTCCAGTTCAAACTCCTACCAGACAAGGACAACAAAGCTAACTTCAATGAAGTTAGCTCTTAACTAAGGGTGGCTCTTTGCTTATAAAGTGACAAAATCTATATTATGATTCTTACTAAAAAAACCCTGACAGAACACAAAGAGAAAGGAAATGGTTTTGCCAAAAATACTCAGTAAACAAACACAGAAATCAAGCAAGAACAAAATTTACGATTTGTAGAATACTTGTTCAAGTTACAGAATTTGCTAGAGGATGCAGAGGTAATATTTACTTTGCATCTTCTGCACATTCAGCTGAGTAGTTCATACTTTTCCTTGAATATTGGAGGTGATATCTCAAAGAACTTTATGGGCAAGGAGAAGAGGCAGCTTACAATTATCCTTCTGTTTTTCTTATTTACAGCCAAAATTAACAGTACACCTTTATATTTTCTTAAGGGTACTTTATATATTTTGCAAATTTCAAGTCTGATGTTGAGCATACACATGGCTTTTTCGCAAGTCTTATCAAATTTAAAATTATGTCTTTTTGTAATGAACATACAGAGCATTTTTTACTGCAATGTACTTACTACAACCTCTGCTTCTACACACGATCTTGCAGATTCCCCATGGGAGCATCAGAACCTGTCAGCAGGAATGCTCTTACTACAATTGCTTCCTCAAGTAAGATATGCAAGATAACAAGGGAAGTTCTTTGCCACATTTATGTACTCACCCAAATTTTGTAGCAGAGTTGTTTGTAGGGTGATGGTATTTTCCACACTGCAAGTCAATAGAGCAATGCTGGCAGCATCAAGCACCAGTGTAGAGTGCTGAATGCTGTAATGCCAGAGTCACATACTCAAAGCCAGAATAAATTTACACCTGGATTAGCTGAAGATGTAATACCTTTCTGCCAAGTACTAATATCTATTCTCAAACAAAGGTTATCCAATTATCTTCAAAATTAGGTGAATCCTTTAAATGCATTGTGAAAGAATGTTTTTTAAATTCTGAGGAATAAAATGTATTCTTTTCTTTGTACAAAAATCCAACCTTCAAAATGAAATGTTAAACTTTATTTGGTGACTCTGTAGAGGTTTTAAATGCCATAAGCAACCAAGACCAAAGGAAACACTTGAACTAAGTCAACATTTAAAAACACACTGTTGGTAACTATCATCACATGAAACAATCTATTGTGAGAGAAATTATACTACCCCATTTTTATTCCTCTGGCCAATGAGAAGACTGAATTCTATCATACTAGTACTGATCATTTTAGGAGTGCTTATTGTAGCTCAAGACAAAGCTGGACTGGACACCAGTTTAGAGCACAAGTTTCCCATCAACTTATCCAGGACAAACACAATCAGGCCACATAATATTCCCATCAACTGATGTCATGGGAAGTCAAGAGTTTTGTCAAACTGTGATAAATATAAACCCCATTCTCAGTCACAGTATTCTCTGGTTTTCACATTCAACTCCTCACCTTCAGTGTGTACTGAAGTTTTCCCTTCATGCCTCTCAACCACAAATACCACCATTATACTTGATATATGTATAATGATCTACAGCTAAAAGGAATGTTACAGAAAGTATCGGCAGAATTGGGCAAGTTAGCAGCGTAATTCAGAATTCTTCCCTATACATCATCGCAGAGCTGTCATTTAATTTCTAACTGGAAATCTATAGGTCATAATTAAAAAGTATCACCACAACATCTCCTCAAAATTTCAGAAGAGATGCAAGAATTATCCTTCTTCACTTGCTCCAGCTGTGATCTTGATTTCCTGCCCTCACAACCCCACGCCCCCAACATAAGACAATTTCTAAGGAGAGAGGTACCACCTCCCTGCAGCTTTTTTTCCAACACCATCCTTTGGCCCTGACTTTCAGTACTAGCTGCAGTCCTTCCCCTTTTATCAACTACACCTATATTAGCAGATTTACAGGATTATAGCCTACATTCCTATGGAACTGGGGCACCAAGGACTTTACATACTGATCTGACATAAGGGGAAGTATGCACAGGAGCTTTGAAAGGCTATACATAAAACTGGATTTTTAAAGAAACTAATTTAAATCCACTGGTGACAACTTTTTTGATTCAATTAGAAAGAAATTCAGAAATCAAACAACTTCTGAAAAATCCTGCCAGCCTAAGTTGCCCGTATAAGTCCTGTTTGAACATACAGATTTTATTAGCACATCATTCTTCTACATAAAGGTTTCCTTTACATCACAGAGATATTTCAGTGCTGATTGTACAATATTGCTTTTGAAAAATACATTAAAACTGTAGTGTCCTGACTGACAGTCTTTCTGCAATTTTCTTGTCTATAATTCAAAGACTGTAAGGGTCATTTTTCACAGGACAGAGGGCAACAACAGCAAACTCATATGGGCACGAACAGGATACTGTATCCAAGTTTCTTTACTCAAACAGTCACAGAAACCACACTTATAAATTTCAGTATCTCAATCTTTTTCTCAAGTAGTTTAGCTAAAAACTGCACAGAACAGATGGGCAACTGTTTCCCATCACTGTTTCTTCCTGAAGAAGGCAGGGAGAATGAAATATTCAGGAACTTTCCTTCCAGCAGATCATTCATTACTTCCTTATGCTCCTTGTCTATTGTATTCAGACATTTCCCAAGGATGTACAAAAACTGGGAAATAATTTTCAAAATCCAACTCCTTTTCTTAAAGGCTGAAAACAAATACAATACTATATATAAAATTACTCCATCTGAGAACTGTAAGACTGCACTGAGAAATTTAGAAAGCACCTCAGCATCTCAAAAGCAAACCAATTCTGCCAGGATCAAACAATTATTATAATTATTTTACAATTTTATTATTATGCATTTATTTGTAATTATTTATTTAAGTATTTTACTATCCAGGTGTCGTAGCAATTGGATTTTAATATATTTTAACCAAAAATGTCGAATTCCAGATTAAAAGAAATCAGACATTATTGGAGGCAGTTTGTTCAGCCCTGGACATCACAAATGGTTTAAAGTGTTCAAGATTTAGTAATAAAATTGTCCAGCACTTCCTTCAGCCTTGCTATTGGTTGCAATCTTAACCTGCTTCTCCTAGTCAGCAAATACAGAATCAGCTGCATGCTGAGGTTGAACCAGTATTCAGAGGAAAGAAAAAAAAATATTTTCCAGATAATTCACTTCCAGCAACCTGCCCACTGTGCCATGAAGCACAGAGCATGTTCTATCAGCAGCTTCACAAGCCCAGAAAGAGCCTGCATGCGATTTAACTCTTGAGGCCTACAGTCTGGCAAACCAACCAAGGACTGCAGTATTACCCAAGTGCAACAGAAACAGTGGATCAGTGTTTATTTTCATAACTGCAAAGTGAGAATCCATGACACAGCACTATCACAGCCAATTCTATTATTAGTTCTTTGAAATTCAAGTGTAATATTACTACTTTTTCTTGAGGCCATGTACTAACTCAATCATCCCCTTAAGAGCAGCACTGAATGGTTCAAAAAGAAAATTACTGCTCATACTGCTCTTCACCATCTGGTCAGCTCCTCTGTTCCACCTTTAAAACAGCTGCTCATTACAAAAAAAATATGCTATGAACAAACCATTTCAAGACACCTCCACAGGAAATAAAATTAACAAGCTAGAAATTAAAAACTTCTGTAAACAAAACATTAAGCATTTGAACAAACAAAAAGTTGTTTTCAAACACCTACTGCATATAGTGCTATTCTGGAAAGACACCTGCATTCTGTCAAGTCCAGCTGCAGATTCTGCACTCAAGAGAGTCAACATTTTTGGTCAGTTCCTGAAAGAATTCCTTTTTATGCTCAACCATGAAATGCCAGTAATCTCGGGAGCTTTTCAAGGAGCTCCCAATGATTCTTTTTTAAATGGTATTTTGTTTCATGCTTTGAAAATACTGGAGAAAATTACACAGAGCACTCATCTGCACAGAATTCAAATCTACTAATATTAAAAGTACTAAAATGGATCTGACGATGACACTCTACACCCTAGTCTTGGGGGGGAATCAATACTGAAACTAAATTCAAACTTTGGACTGGATGAGCTTCATTTAAGCTTAACTTCTTTTCCCAAACAGAGCTTTACCAAAGCCATATTCTTCCTTAGGTCCTTGGTCTGAGAAAACCTTAACTACAAGGATTCCTAAACAGTTTCAATGTTAAACTATAATCTGAAATATCTAGCATTAGAAAGGAAACCTACAATTATCTAATATCTGTCTTTAGTAGAGCAAACAAGCCGTGGTCTGGCACTGCTTACAAGTCAAAACTGCATGAAGTCAGAAAATTCCCAGTTTAGAGAGAGAATCAGAATCTTCCTGCACAGACTAGCTTATATGTGAAGGTACTCCCCCATCTGCAATCTCTTTCCATGCTTCCTATTAAGGACTACTCCATGAACTGATACTCAGTTTTCCTATGAAACAGAAGCTGAAAGTACTAGTGAGGACTGAGTGTACTTGCCCTCAACTGACACCTTCACAACTTTACAGCTACGTCCATACTAAACCCATCAAGTTTCTGTTTACAAAAACCAGCTACAACTTCCTAACTCTTTCAAATGCTTACCAAAAATATTAATGAAAAAAAAGCCCAACTGACTCCATGTAGGGTTCCACTTTTATTCTGAAATTTGTGGAAAAATGCATGTGTATTTATAAAGATCCAATTATTACAGAGATGCCTCTGCCTGAATTATGGTGCAAATGAGACCATATGCCAAAGTCAATAGTATGAATTTTATTTAACAGTAAATGTAAAGTAGAGAGAGAGAATAAAATAAAAAAAGAGCAGAGGGAAGGGCAGGGGAGAGAAAGGGAGAGACAAGTGACAGATTAAGACCCATCAAGAGAGTACCTGGCAAGGGGTAGACAAAAAATACCTCAAATCCAGCAGGCAAGGCCAGGCTGAGAATGAAACATGCTCCCACATCACTGGGAACTGCCCAATTGCGCAGGATGCAAGAATTAAAAGGCACAATTACATACGTGAAATTGAGTCAAAGGAAGCAAAAAAGCAAGATTGGACCGTATTTCAAGAACCACATCTAAGAGATGACAGCAATGAGTTACACAAACTGGACTTAATTTTTGTGAAGGCAATCCAAGCGTTTGTGGTGGAGGCGACTGTGTGATACAGGTTTACTGACACATCCTTAGAAGAAGCCACAATATAAAAAGTGAAGAAATGCCAACCTCACCACAAACATATCCAGGAACTGGCCAACTGTGGCAGACACTGTATTTGTGAGCTTTCTCTGTGTAATGCAGGGGAAATGGTATCACAGAAACCATGAACTTCTAAGGGCCCTGGGCCTCTCCAAGCCAAGGCAGGAGAAGACAACCCAGGTCAGGCTTCCAGAGTGCTCCAGTCTTCTGTAGACATTGTAGGTGTGTCTGTGAGTAAAGCATGTGCTGTTGTACCACCTTAGCACCAGTGAAGTTCCAGCAAATGCCAAAGGCATTGGGCAGCCACAAGCCAGCTGACACCAGGAGTGCACAGAACCTCCTATCATGAAGTGTCTCATTCTCTCCAAACGGGACAAAATTCAACAGATTTTCACTTAGGTGGACAGGCCACCTATACTTAACTTGGAAAAGGAACATACAACAAATTATATGTGTTGGATAAATAGATATCACCACCTGTGGATCCAGACAGTGTCCTGTTACTCCTCTTCTTCTGCTCTTCTTGGTGGTAAGGGTCCCACAAAACAGAGCTCAATGGGTTAATTATGTTGAAGTGTAGGTGGGAATTCCAAGAACTTCCCCTTGGAAGCAGGCGGGGGAGTTTTACAATGTCTTTTACAAGACTGTGGATCTGTTGCAATACTGTGGATCATGCCCACTCATTTGGTGGAAGGACTCAGAAATTGAGTCTGGGGACACTTTGGGAGTCTTTGATCCCTTCTAAGGCATGAAGCTGTCTCTCACGTCAGTGCAGCTGAACCAGTCATACCCCGTCAGAAGGGATGAACACTGTCAGGCCTGAGTGTGACAGTTGTGTCAGGACAATTGGCAGGATAAAAAGTACCAGTCTGCTTCCACAGGGTCTGCTTCTTACCAGGCTCAAAACCCAGCCTGTAGCCTCTGGTGTTCATCTTCCCTGTCTCGTGGGGATTGAAGACTTCCCCACCACACACCACATCCCCAAAAACTCTCCTCCTCCTCCTGAGAAAAGTGTGCAAACCTGGCCTCAGCAAAGCACCCTGCTGCCTCCACAATTGGCTGACTGTTTTGAGTCATAACCATTAACATTTCAGTCTCTCAGAGTGTCACTGAGGCAAAATTTAAAGGAACAACAACCATGACTTAGAAAAAGTCTCTAGCCAGAAAAGAAAAAAGGATCTTTGTGATTAACACACATTTTCAGAAATTATATTCCTTCAGAAATGCATGAAAAAATTACCTTCTGAGGCCACTCACATGAAAAACCCACAAATACACTAAAACCGTCCCCTAAAGAGTGTTTTTCTCTGTATCTCTCAATAGAAACAAATAGCCGCTACTGAGAGGACAGTGGTAACCAAATTAGAAAAGCTACAAGAATGAGTGACAGAACTCAAAACTACTTTACAGAATTCCACACAGAGAACAAGAACAAGCCAACAAGAGCACATGATGTTTCCCAGACAAATCTGGAAGTTCACTACCTTTCAAGTAATACCATACCTTTATTTATTTGGTTGTTTACTTTAGCATGTGATCCAGTGAGATTCCTGCTGAGGTTGTCCTGCACAGACTGAGCAGATGAAACAGTTGCTAATGTTGTATTATATCCCACCGGAACGTGCTGTTGAAGGGAATGAGGTACTGATGTACTCTGGTTAGAAAAAGCGTTTGTCTCTTTGAACTGTCCAACGGCAGGTAGACTCTGAGAGGTAAATGTCTGCCCATACACACTGCCAGCAGCCACTGGAGGATAGGAAACATTTGGATACATGGCACCAGAAACCACGGGCATGGCATAGTGATCAGAATTAAGGGGAAATCCCTGAGATGCAACTGAAGAGCTGACAGAAGTGCTGTAGTGATTATCAAATGCTGAATATGACTGCTGAGCACTCATGTGCAAGTAGGATGCAGATGATACTGCTCCTTGAACAGGTCTGTCACTGGGCCCCCCTGAATGGGGAGGAGTGTTGTTGTACAATTGCTGTGGCTCCTGTGCATTCAACACGTTGCTACCCACAGATGTCATAACATTTTGTGCTGGTGCTGAGTAATAACCAGGATAATAACTGGCTCTGTACTGATTATCCAGATGTGAAGCAGCAGCTTTATTGGGCACTTGGGAATAGTGTCCTGAAGGCGCACTGTAGTTTGGAAGATGTGAGCCGTAGCCAGAGGGGAACTGCATCTGACTCTGCATAGGACCTGAAATGAAGAGAAAACATCACATGTATTAAAGGGGCATCTGTTAGTAGTGCCAATGTACTCTGCATTTGAACTAACAAACAGCTGCTTTCTTCTTTTCTGTCACTACTTTTGAGTTTGATTCGCATCAGCAGAGAGAGAATAAACCAAGTATATCACATGCAAATACAGTATTTGAAGCAATTTGCAAACACACACAGAAGTAGCAGAAAAACTGATTGCTTCCATTCTTGAAAGAGGCTTCCATGCCATGATTGTTCGCCTCTTCTTTGCATTTTAAAGATTTTTGAGAGTTTATAGGAGGCTAATATTTAAAAAAATAGTGAGCAATAATAATAAGCACCAAAATTATGTTTTTAAGTGTTTGAACACAAGAATTTGCCTTACAGAAACTGCCTCAATGTGGAAACTGAAAAGCTGCAGTCAAGTAAGTATGTCAATACATAGCAATACAGGTATTCTGGTTTACAAGTCTTCCATGAAGGGACCAAGAAAAAGAGTTGCAGGGCTGTTATATCTGTCCTTATGAATTATGCCCTCAGGAAAACTGAAACTACAGAGTATTTGACAAGGGATACCATTTTCATTTACTGCCTGATACTTACATCAGGTGTAAAGAGATGTTGGTGTCAGAGAAACTGACCTCTGGTATCACTGCAATTGGCCCTGCAACATTAGAGGTTAATCACTCACTGGCCCAGCAAGGGTCAAACAAGTGCTTGCTTGCTAGAGACCAAATGTTAACTACGTCCAAATTGATTTTCTCAGCCAGCTGCTCAATGGGGAATCTCAAAGTTCTTCCTCACATTCTATTCCTAAACCCTGTTTTTATTTTTAGTGAACCACAAATGCTTTTGTCTGAATAACTTACTTTCTTGAAATTCCCAAACTGTATTGCTTACATCACACAGAATGACTATGGTTTTATTTCCCACTCTTTGGTCAATAAAAACAAACACAACAGTGGTGCTCTCACAAATTAAATGGCAGCTGAGGTAATGAACAGTTGATTCCCCTGCTTATATTTACAATAATTACAAAACTTAAGCATTACTTCTCTTGTCTTGAAATTCTAAAAAATCACTGTAACCCCTAGATGACTTATCATTAATTTGCAAGGCAATTTTAAAAATGAATTTGTTAACAAACTCCTATAAGCAAGGAACATATTGCCCAAAATTGATTTCTGGTAAAATTAAAAATGCCTTTTCATAACTTACAGGAAGCTGAGCAGAAGAGTAAGGAGATAAAAATATGCAGAACAGTAACTTGGACTGCTGGATCAAAAGACAGACAGGCACTTGGGAGAAAAGCATAAAGAACCTTAAAAAAATTTATCCCGAGTTTTGAGGAGAGCATGTAACTGCGCTTCTGATTCACCTTTTGCTTGAAAAAGTGAGAGTTGCTTCATAGAGCTGTGTAGTTTTTTCTCCTTGAAAGGAAAATGATTTTGAGTTAGTGAGTCATTAACAGCTACATGAACTTTCCCAGACTTTTGACCTGCTTTTTAAAGTCTGAAAAAGCAAACCCAAAAACACAGCAATAACTTACATGTGTCAAGGCTTGTGGCTTTAAGCAGCTATGTCACTTAAGGAGGTAAGAAAAGATATTTTATTATCTTTTCTAGATTTAACTAACTGAGCAGGTATAACTTAGAAACTGGTTTAGAAGCACCTGATCCCTAAATAAAAGGCTGCATATCAAATAATCTACTGCAAAGTCTTCCAGTACCTAGCTCTTGTTTAAGAACACACCACATAGAGATTAAATTACCAATACAAGATATCAGTCTCAACATTATAAAATGCAGAGTCCTTTTTATTCATATTTTTAAGTAGAAACATCTATAAACAGATATATTTAAACTTCACTGACAAAGACAACATTTGAAAAATTATACTGATTTCAAACTGCAGATCCTTTGAAAGCAAGTTTACAATTACAGATGAGAGATTATTCTCATTAACTGAAGTGAATTTTTGTCCATTTGATTACAAAGAATGTGAGTAGAAAGTAATTTTTGTACTGCAATTAGTATCTGAAGCTACTAATGGTGACTGGGTAACTGGACAGTTTTCAACGTCTTCATTGTCATTTGAATTCTGGTTAATTGCACAATTTGTCCTGGTCTCTTCAGTACTACCTTTCTTCCAAAACACCTGCCAAATATCCCAAAAAATTCCATTAAAGGAGCTGGAAACCTCAGCTGCACACAGCTGAACAAATTAATACTTCATATAATGTTACAACATGTAATTACAAAAACATTAACAGGTGAACCACACAAATCTTAATGCTTTTTAAGGGAAAAGGGAGGTATCACACAAAAAACTCCAAACTCCCACTAGAAAAAAAACCAGCAGTGCTATGGCTATACCACTATGTGAATTAGTAAAGTTTTGCTTGCTAATGTCACATTTGGTTTTCATGTCCATGCATTCCCTCAGCAGCATAATTCAGCCATCTGCCACACACCCTAACTACATGGAGCCTATGGACGCTACACCACCAAACTTCCTTTCTATCCAAATCACCTGTGAGCTGCCCAAAACTTCGATCATCCCCTTACCCACCTCCCGAGAAGACTCCCACAGGTTCCTCACATGTCCCTTACTCCATGGGCAGGGGGCAGCACCACTGTCCCTTGTTTACTGTGGGCAAACAAACCAGCAGATCACGGCAGTGCTGAAGTCCCACTACAGCTCAGCCATAAAACTGATGTCTCCTCCTTCATTCACACAGCTTCCCATTGTCACAAAATATTCACAGGTTTCCCATCTTTCACATCTCTGTTCTCCTTGTTAAATTGACTGAAACTATCCCAGCTCTGATGAACGATGAAAAACAAGGCTAAACAACATAATAATGAAAATTTTGCTTTCAAAATGCCAGTGGAGATACCAATGGCAGCCTTACAAGCCAGCTATAGACAGCAGGAGACAAAACTCTTCTAAAGAACCCTGGGAATTCAATACAATTATCCTCTCAGTGCTGCATTTCAAGACATTAAATTGTTAGTGCTGAAGTCCTCCATCGCTCCTGAAGAAATACATCATCTTTCAGTACAGATTTAATAAGAACCATTTTGTTATGCTGGAATTAGGAAATAGGTCATTTTGGTCATTTTCCACTCAGATACAAAGCCACTTGTAAGACTACAAAGAAAGCTTCTCCAACTTGTAAGAGAGAAGGAACAAAATAATACCATACACACGAGAAGTTACTTTTTAAAAACCAAACAAAACAATCACCACTAAATTTAACAAAAAACTAAAGTCTCCAAGGATCGCAAATGGACTTGGCCATTGAACCAGGCAAATCTAATAACAAACCTGAATATCCTTTTTAATGTCGTCATATGTACAACAGGCTGCTGCTTTCTGCCAAAAAGCACTCTCTTTCATCAGACTGCAGCAAGTACAAAGCTTTATCTGAAAAACTCACATTTTATCAAATTAAAACACAGAGCACTCTAAACATCTGAAAGGACATGCTGATGTTTTCTTTCAGCCAATACAGAAACAGCTCAATTCACTTTAGAATCTTACATTTAAATTCCACTACAATGGCATAAAATTAAATTTTAAAAGCTATCAATCCTCTTTGTGAAATTTACCTTCTATGAGATAGAACAGAAACTTCCACTGGTCTTTTTCTGTTACTATTCCCCTCTACTTCAATTTAAAAAAGAAAAAAAAAAGCCTCAAATCCTGTGTTGTAACTTCAGGAGATCAGCACTAAAAGAAAACAGATAGACCAATCTAAACATTCTAGAATGCTATTGCTAAACGTCACAAAATGAAAAATTCAGAGACTAAAATTACTGACTAAAGTCATCAAAGACATGGACAGGAACACCAAAGTTAGGCAATAAAAATTCAATACTGTTATTAACAGTGTATAAAATTCTTGTCATTAAGGAAAGAGCATTTTGCAGAAAATAAATGGCCTATACCCTGGTTTTACACAAGCTGTTTCTAACAATATTAGCAGCAACAGGAGTCAATTAATTAAAACAATAGCAATGGCTCTTTAAAATTACTATTTAATTCAGCTAACAACATAAAGAGAAGATAGGATGACAGTTTCTATTTGTTTCTGTAAAACACACTTTCAGATTATTATAAGGGGTTTTTTACTAAAAGCCATGTAAATTAGCATTTTCTGAAAAAATTTTACAATACTAGTTTGGACACAACTGAGGCATCAGTATCTTAAAATCTACCTTTTAATTACCTTCATTTTCTTTGGTGACTGCCTCAACATCTACTTTATAGGCATTTAAGTGCTTAACACTTAACCACTCTTTTGGACGTAAGAAAAATTCACAATTCTCAAGTAAAAAAACCTGTAGGTCGCTACCCTGCACAGAAAATATACTTGTGCAGAAAACAGCCAGACTAGAAAAGATTTAACAGTATGAGCTAGAGCTCTATGCAAATAAGAGGCCAGATTTAGATACCAAACCAATATTACATGGAGGAGATGATTATATAGGGCTTTTGAAGAGTTAATGTGGTGTGTCAATAAAGAACAGATTTTATAGCGCACCAATTTAAAAATGCGGAAGTGTACACTCATTACTTTCATTCATAGTACAGTCAGTCTCACTACCTCTCCACCTGAAACGGGAGTCAGTATTTTTTAAACTATTCCGCCTTTGTTCTTCAGTGACCCACATTTCAGGTCCAAAGCTGCCTGTTCAACCCAAACCCCAAGATCCAGTTGGGCAACCGCCCACCCACCCACCGCTTTTAAGTTCGTACGTAGCTACAAAGTGAGTACTCTCGGCCCTAATACGCGATTTACTGCCTATTCTCACGCACGACAGCCAGCGCCGAGGCCTGGAGAAGCCTCGGCCTCCAGAGCCCTCCTGAAACGCCAAAGCACGGGCGCCACAGCACCGGGCAGACCCAAACCCGCGAGCACAGAAAGGTGCGGATACCCCCTCCCTCGCCCCTTTAGCCAAGCGGGAGGAGGCTGCGCCTTCTCAAGTTCTTCCCGCACGCAGCCGGGGGGGCCGCACCTTCCCCGAGCGGCTCCGGCGGCTCCAGCCGCCTTTCAGCC
>JAHLSL010000020.1:10395945-10437339 GCA_025920805.1 Petroica traversi
CTCCCGCCGGGAAGGGCCCCTGTGGCGGGGAGAAACCGCCCGGCCCGGCCCGGCTCGCTGTGGCGGGGCCGCACGCCCTATCTGTGGCTCTGTGGGCAGCCCGGAGCAGGTGAGGAGAGGCCTGAAGGACGTGATCCTGCCACTCTAGTCGGCCCTAGTGAGGCACAGCTGGAGTGCTGTGTCCAGTTCTGGGCTCATCAGAACAAAACAGACACGGAGCTTCTGGAGCAGGTCCAGCAGAGGGCAACAAAGGTGATTGAGGGACTGGAGCATCTTGCCAGCAATGGCTGAGTCAGCTGGGCCTGTTTAGCCTGGAGAAGATACAACTGAGAGGGGATTTCACCAAGATATATTTAAATATATATCTATATTGTGTATAAATATCTAAAGTGGCGGTGCCAGGAGGACAGAGCCAGGATCTTCTCCCTGGTGCCGAGCAATAGGACAGAGGGCAACAGGCAGAAACTGATGCACAGGAAGTTCCAGCTGAACACGAGGACGAGCTTCTTCACCGCATGGGTGACTGTGCACTGGAACAGATTGCCCAGAGAGCTTGTGGGGTTCTCTCTCACTTGACTCTCAGGATATACTCATGAACCATCTGGACACAATCCTCTGCCATGTGCTCTAGGATGACCCTGCATGAGCAGGGAGGTTGGACCAGATGAGGTCCCTTTGAATCTGACTGATTCTGTGAGGCTGCTCCATGTCCCTGCCTCAGGGCACAGAAATGCACATGTACAATACATATATTTCTCATAATTTTGCCTGAGACATTTTTGTCTGTAAAAGTAATACATGCTATTTTAGTTATAAATGTACCCTGGAACATACAGAGGTAATGTGTACGTTCTGCACAGTAGAGAAGGCCTCATGAGGTGAGGTGAGGTGAAAGCTCTCCCTCTGTAATTATTCTTGTACAGACAGAAAAGCCTCACTGAGATGGGGTGAGCTGAGGCAAGGCTTTTCTCTCAGCTTTAGGAGTGCATACTGTATTCTGTCTGTCTCCAGTGTGGATATATGCTATCTATAGAGACAGGCCTTCACACGGAATGGCAAGGTGAGATAAGGCAAGACTTTTCAGTCTCTGTGCAGAATATATACTACATATTCTCTAAACAGGAAAGCAAGTGCTGGAGAGCTTCTGCCATGGTTTAACCCCAACCAGCAACTGAGCACCACGTAGCCCCTTGCTCACTCTCCCCCCAGTATGGGTGCAATGGGGAGGAGAATTGGAATTGTACAAGTGAGAAAACTCATGGGCTGAGATAAAGTCTGCTTAATAGTTAAAGCAAAAGCTGTGCACACAAGCAAAGCAAAACAAGGAATTCCGTCACCACTTGCTGTTGGCAGGCCGGTGTTCAGCCACTTCTAGGAAAGCAGGACTCCATCACATGTAATGGTTATTTGGGAAGATAAACCCCATCACTCTGAATGTCCCGCCCTTCCTTTTTCTCTCTCTCCAGCATCTCTATATGCTGAGTACACCACCACATGAAATATCCCTTGGGTGAGTTGGGATCAGCTGCCCCAGTTGTGTCCCCTTCCAACTTCTTGTGCTTGCCCAGCCCCCTTGCTGGTGGGGTGGTGTGAGATGCAGAAAATGCCTTGACACCACTCAGTGCTAATAAAACATCCCTGTTTTGTCAACACTGTTTCCAGCACAAATCCAAAACATAGCCCACACCAGCTGCTGTAAAAAAAAAATGAACTCTATCCCCAGCCATAACCAGCACATCCTCAAGCTGCTGATAAAGGATTTCCATTCAGTTTATCACTTTCCACAGTCAATCACACACTAAACCATATTAATTTTGATTGTTTGTCTGTCTTTATCACCTATCTGTCACCTATCATTCACTCAGACACTACTCAAGACTGAATTAATTACTCAGCTTATTTAATTAATTATGCAAAAATGTCAAAAGCACTATAATATACTGGTGATTATGTTGTCAACACTAAATCCAATGCACTGAGTCACCTTTACTTGTTGCGTGCATTTGACCAGTCCCTTCCCTGTTTGTACGCTGTTCTTCCTACTGGTTATTATGTATGTCTGTCCTTAAATACGTTTAAAATTACTTTGCCTGTATGCTTAGAATATGGTCCAGCTCTGATTGTTACAGTTATTACAAAGCACACAGGGCATCTTTTGATACTGCAGGAATTAACTGCATTGGAATGTTTCACACTCTATCAGACTATGTAGGGGGGTCTTGTGCAGACCTCTATTAGTTCTTTGATAGATTGTAGATCCATATCTGAAAGAAATAGTTTCTTCTCCATGACCTAATGAGCTAGGGCAAGAAATAATGTGTTCTAAATGCAGCAACGTTCAGGTGAGCTATCAAGAAATAAACATTATTAGGCTACTAAAGGACTAAGTGGCATGGGAGAGGCATGACATTGCTGTAATAGGAGGAGTCTTAGTGGTTACACAAACACTTTGAGAATCAGACTGTCAACCAGCAAGTGACCTCCTGAAGTCCCTTCTAGGGCTGTATTGTTCTGACAGGGTTAACAAATTCCTTCTTAGTTTTTCCTTCTTTGTAACCCATGTTTTCCTTTCTTTGTTACCCACACTCCATCCTACACAAAGTACTTCTGAGAAATGAATGCATGGCAGCAAAATAATTTAGAAATATGGACAACCAGTTGATTTGTCTTTTCATTCTCAGTGCTGTTTGAGAAGGCGTGTAACTGCTTCCTTGTACTACAACTATATTTTGTCACAGCATGCAGCACATATGACTCTCTGTTTTGGCAAAAGTTTTTCCTCTCCAAAGTCTCATTTCTCTAACTCCTGGTACTGTGAAACCATAAATATATCCTATATCAACAATCTTTGAAAATTTCACATCAATTTATGATCAAACAGAAATAGAGGAGGCAAGAGGAGGCAACTGGGAATTATCCCATTTTTTGAATGCTTTTACAAAACCTTTTACACAGCTTAATCAATTATTTTCTACAAACAACAATGACACTGTGGTTAAACCCATTAATTCCTAGGAAATCCAGATGAGTTGGCAGCTAGAACACAATCCCTTAATGGAAATTCACCCTAAACTCATGCCCATTAATTTTGTTTTCCTCATTTATAATGAATCTGAAAGCATTAGCAAGAAATGAGTATTAATGTCTGCTTTTTATGCCACCATGCAACAAATAACACAGGAGTTGTCTCACCTAGGCCACTGCTTCCACCTAGTCTAGAACAAGTTTATTACAGGAGTAATAAATTCTTTGACCAGTTGATGAGACTTAATTACTAATAGATATATTCTGACCTTTGGTGGAGCAAACAATGACACAAAAAAAGTTCCTCTGCCATTTGGGTTTGCAGAACAAATGTGAAAGTGCATCTTGTCAACCATAACCTGGTAAATGAGGCATTAAATTTCCAAACCTAGAAAAAAAAAGTTATTTTTATGAGGAGGAGAACCTAGGAACAAATTGTTATAAATTGAATTAGAAATAATTTTGATCTTTAGCATAACTAAGCCAAGTTTTTTCCGCTTTGTCACACGTTTCAGAAGGAGAGTGACAAAATTAGGTGCTTTTATAAACTCCAGCAACAAAATATAGCTGTGGGTCAGTCTGTCTCACTAATAAATTTCTAATTATTGCCCTGTATTTCTAAGAGGAACTGGGCCACTTCAGTACAGAGTAATAAGGCTTCCCATTTCCACAGTAAGAGTCTCCAGTTGTGTTAACATCATTGGTTTTGCGTAAGTTGCCTCTAGTCACTGCAGTGTGATTGCTTTCCAAAATGAGAACTGCAAATCAAGACTCTTGATGTCACTGTGAAGTGTGCCTCTGCCTGGGTGACCTCTGCATCTGACTGAAGGATAAATCCCTGCATCCACTTGGTGAGAGCTATGCTGTACTTCATCTGCAGCTGGCTAATTAGTAGAAGAGGCCCCAGGGTAGTCATGCTCCACTTAAAATAAAAACCTTTCAAACTTCTAAAACTTACCAGAGAACAAGATTTCAGTTGTGATGCTGCTCAGTTTCGTATACATCTAAGATTTAATTTCTGTGTAGTTTATTTTACAAATTATCCAGATAACTGCAGAGGAGTTTTTAGTCTCAGCAATGAGCAGTACTTCTGTTTGTCAGTCTGAAACACTTGGCATGTATTCTGGCTGGATATACAAGACTGAACTGTGCTTAAATTTTGTGAGGGTTTATTTATTTTTTTTTTTTAAATTTGGTATTTATACCTGTAATGGAAAAGGCTCAAAAAGCATCAGAATCTACATGGCTGTGGTTTCATCAGCTCTGAGGAAAACCTTACACATGCATACTCCGTTTGTACATCATATTTCCCAGTTGCTATACAAATTATAGGATAAAGGGGTCTGCTACTACCAACATTATGGTGGTGATCCAGCTACCTTTGACTCCCTTGGCATCAACAACAGTCTAATTGTCATCATCCTAGGGTGGCTGTAAATGATGCAAAAGAATGATTTAGCTCTTTGCTGGACCAAAGCACTGAGCTGTGCTAACTGCTACAGCTGATAATTGCTGGGTATAGAGAATCATTGTGGCCTCTGCATCTGAGACCTGAAGTCAGAGCAGTTGTTCCATTCTGTAGCCCCTAATGATGGGTCTCTGCTCATACTCTAGTCCATAATTTCTGTGATACCTCTTCAAATCTGGATATATGGCACAAATTCTCACTTAAATTGGTACTCATAATTGGTAATTATGCCTGGTAAGCCTCCTGAGTATACTATGTGGATAAACACATACATCTATATCTAGTCTTGTAATATTCCTGGGTGGTTTCATCAGCTGCAAACTTCAGTCTATAGCAACAGTACTTAGGCAAGCTACCACTAAGGAAGAATGTCAGCTATATCCTGAGATCGAAATATTTTCATGAAATTATGCTCAAAGGGAAACTCTAGCCACAAGCTTTCATATGACCTTGCGGCACAGCTAAACAAAAGCAAGACAGTCTGGGAAATTTCTGCAGCTGATGTGCCACATCCCAGCTGTAGAAGCATAGGGATTCTGTGATCCAAACCCTTTCAGTTTTCAGCTATTAAACTTTTATGGTTTCCCAGTAATTTTTATAATACCTGTAAAGCTAATAAACCCCTGAAAGATCTTTTACTCTCTGGCAGTTTGATAGTTTATAGGTTTTCCATTAAGAGGGAACAATGACTCATCTAAACCACTGGAGCTCCCTTCTTCCTGTAGTTCCAGATGTGCCACTTGCTCCCAAAGCAAATCTTGCCATTACTTCTAAAAGAGAAACACACTCCAAATATGGGAACTTGTGTCCAAAAATAATTTTCCTGGGTGTGTAAGTCACTGGTTCCCCATCTATCTTTTTTTACATAATTGGTAAGAAACCAAGAGACCCAACCAGTAGACTTAGTTCCTCCTCTACATTATCTGACTGCACAGGCTCCACTGTTTATGTCCCTCACAAGTCCTGAGGAGTTCAGTCACATGGTAACACCCTTGGTTTCAAAGAGTTTCTCACATGAACGATGGCAATGAGATAGGCTCATGTGAGCTGTAGATCAAACCATCCAAAACTAAAATAGAAGATAATTAAACCATTGAAACACATTTAAAAGTCCCATGTGGATTAGCAGCTTAATGCTGTAAACCCCAAGGACTTTGCAGTAACGCTTTATAAACTCTGGGTTTCTGTGTACATTTGAAGCAACATAGAAAGCTGGAATTGCATCTTTCCTTATCTAAAGAGATTCCTGTCCTCTGAAACGAATTGAAAAGTTCCTTTCACAATATTTGGCAGTATTTGGGAAGCTTGTCATGCCAATCAAATATCAGGGACAGTGGCCAACCAAGGCCAGATTCTGCACTGACTTCCCTGTCCTCTGGTGAGACCAGCTGGAGGAGGCACATGAAGCTCTGCACTGGTAGAAAAATATTGCCCAGAGGTATCTCATAAAGTGGCATATTTTCCCTCTACAACAGTGCCCCATCATGTACTTATTTAAGGTCACATTATTTTCACGAGTAGCAGTGTGTTGTTTTCAGCCAAGGGAACCCCAAGAGTGATTTTCAATGTAAAGAAGAATAAATAAATATAATTAAGAATAAAGCTTAGAGATTGATTAATATTATATGCATTAAAAAATTAAACAGTGATGATTAGTTTCATTTTCAAGCACAAGCTAAGTTGTAGCATTGATGGAGAAAGATATGTTTATCTGTAAACTTTTCAGACATGTAAACTGCCCATCTGAAAAAATACTTCAGGGCTTATAGTTGCTCTGACTGCCTTACCAATCAATCTTATTTGAGCTTTTTTGAATGGTGACTTTTTACTATTTGTAGCTTGTTTCCAACTGTTGCCTCCTAATTTAATATAATTTTCCATAGTGGGTGAAATTAATGTTTTATTTTTACACCACTGACTTCTGTTGAAATAACTAGTGACATTCTAATTTCAAGTTCTGTGGAACAGAAGGCAGAGGGGTGACCACCTCTGTTTAGCACATATTTTGCAAAGACTGCAACATTTATAACCCCATAACATGAAATTATAAAAATATCAGTAAAAGTCAATGACTTCCTTTCAGTAATAAAGTACCTACAACTAAATATTTTTTCTAACATAGAATGTAAATTTTCATACACAAAGATCAACTTACTTTTGGTGTGATGCTTTTGGTTTAAAAGGAAGTGAAAGTGGGTCTCTCGTACCTTATCTTTAAAGAGCAGCATGTACAGTGTGGTTTCACTTTGTAGTAGAAGTAGTGCAGATTCAGATCACACCTGCAGGAACCATTTTATTTACAGAAGAACAAGTAGCACAATTTTTTGGGCATTATTTTGTAAGGCAAACTATTTTTCTGTGGATGGTTGCTATGACTTGGGACAGCAAGACATTGCTGCTTCTTAGTCCGTAGTGAGAAACATGTCCATTTTTCTCCTCCTCTGACCTCTAACAAATTGCTTTCATTGTAACTGAGATCCTGGGTTGGGATTGGTTCTACAAGTAGATGAATATTTGCTGACAAATTATTTACTTAGCTGCAAACGAAATAGCTCTGGCCTGACAGCACTTAGAAATGTGATTGAATACTTTCAGTTTTGAAAGTACTTTCTTTAGCATTTTGCCTATTGTGTGATGCAGTATAAGGAAAGGTGATGAAAAGAATCATAGCATGTGAAATGCAACTCAATTCACCTTTTTTCTCCTTTATTTGTCATATCGATGTGACTCAAAAGATCTGTTTATTTATTTGTATTTTGGGCAGATGATCAAAACAGCCATTTTCTTGAATTCTTTTTAATATTTAAACAAGTGTTCTGCTTCAGAAACATGTGTCCAAAGTTAACCATGGGTCTAAGTGCGCTCTAGACTAAAGATGTTAAAATGTGCCTGAATATGTATCTGTGTAGTTTCTGAGGACAAAATGCAGAAAGAAAAATCAACTGGACAGGCCCCACTCCCTGGGTTTCCCTTGTTCTAAGAATGGGGGATTAGGTTTTTAGGAGATAGATTAACCTGGTATGTTCTGAGGTCTCTGAAAGTAGGAGTAATCACATGTTTGCCCCTGAGAGTCTGGAGCTGTTCAGGAAGCAGCAAATACAATCATACAGGAGTGGTTTTATTCTTTCCAGCTATTTTCTTCCAGCTCTAGGCTAGACTTGAACAGGGCAACTGAGGTTAAACTTAGCTTTCCTGTTCAAATTTACATGCTGTTAACTTCCTGTGGCTGTGGCAACTTCTGTTGCTCTTGTTGCACAGTGTTTACACACTGGTGTTGTGTCATAGGACAAAAACCTTTATGTATATATGTGGTGGAGAAAGCAGAAAAGTTGAGGGACATCTTTTCCTTACTCCGTGGAGACCTGTGAGCAGCTGAGAAACCTGTGCTCAAAGATTTTATTTTGCTATTCCCCAAGTAAACACATTCATGAAGAGATCTGGTCAAGCTCAGTGGGGACCATAAATAAACTGCGCTCTGAGAATAGTTCCAGCCATTTGCATTTCCCAAATTTAGGAGCTGTTAACAGCAAGGATTCTGGTAGCTTTGGGCATGAATTTATCCCCAGGATTCACTTTTAATATTCTGAGGTCATTCGTTCTTAAGGATTCAAGTTAGAAAATGTATTGATTTTCAACAAATGGCTGGTTTGTTGAGAATAATACTAAATGCAGTTTCTTAAAAATTATTTTTTAAAAGCTGATAATTCATTTTCAGAGTTTAAAATATAATGTGCTGTTTACTGAATTTATTTTTTCCTTCCATTAGCATATAGAATGTCAGAAGTA
Organism: Petroica traversi; assembly: GCA_025920805.1. Classification (NCBI taxonomy): domain Eukaryota; kingdom Metazoa; phylum Chordata; class Aves; order Passeriformes; family Petroicidae; genus Petroica; species Petroica traversi. Next base: position 10,404,224 of record JAHLSL010000020.1, read on the forward strand.
GTGTACAGTATGACAGGATTATTGACGATCATATAAAGGAGAATCAGTAAAATGTCCCAAATTTGAAATAATTTGAACTGAAGCAACATCATCAGTGAAACTGGTTACTAATAGTATATAGGGGCTTTTATATTTGCCTAGTTTGGCAGGTTGCACAATACTTCAGAGAAAACTGGTTGTGCTGCAATCTCTGCAGCCACTTCCTTCCACTTCATGAAGACTCCAGAGATAATCTTGCTTCCTTTTTGCTGCACTGCATTCTTTAAGCTTCGAGGAAAAACAAGAGAAACTGTTCAGCTTTCAATTTAGATGGGATTTACTTACCTGGGAGAATACAATACAGGTAGGCAGACAGGCAGAGGGGATGAAGAGCTTTTGTGGCTTTAACATATCAACACTTAACATGTTTCTAAATCTTACTTCAGATTGATGAGGTATTCAGTTATTTTCAGGACTTTTTTTTTGAATTCTACTTATTAAGGAGCCCCAACATCCAGATGTCTTGAAGACTTCACCCCCTGGTTCTTCAAGAGTGCTTAGTCTTTCTGCGTGCAATGAAAAAATAATTTTATCTGTCTTTTCTACTTTGCAGGGAAATCAGTCTACATTTTCCCCCCAACACTCTTCATCTTCTAAAACTTCTTATATCTATAAAAAAAAAAAAAAAGAAAAAAGAAATAAAAAAGCAAGCAACTTTTAAATGTAAATGGTGAATTTTTTGAGGTTCACATATTTGGCTCTGATTGTCTGGCCAATGACTTTAAGCTGTGTTGTTTTTCCAGGCTGCAAGACTCGAGGCAGGGCCTATGTCTCCCTCCAGGTATTGTAAATGTCAATCACACAGAGAGGGCTCAATAAATGAATAATGATCGTTTTCTTACTGCTGTAGGATATTTCCCTTGCCAGAGATATTATAGTGTGGAGCCAAGATCAAAACCCATATGGATGAAAAAAGTACTCTGATTTATCTGTGCAGGAAACCGTGCAAGATTGCACTCCTGCACAATTTCAACATTACTTCTTTTTTGACCTCTGGAGATTGAATACTTAGTCTGTTTTAATATTCTTCAGCAGGCTTCAGAGAAAACAATACCAAAGCTCTAAGCATTTGCAGATTGGCGTATTGCAAGCATGGATATAATGACCAGGATTAGCAATGAATTCAGCGGGCAAGTTCCCCTCCAAATAATTGACTTTACTTCACTCTGGAAAGTCCCGAAACATGTGCCTGACATTTAATCTTGACTTCAATGGGAGCTAAGCGGGTGTTTAAGCTGCTCTGAATAGCAAGTGTCTTGAATAAGGACTTTCTGTGCTGTGCCCAGCAGTGGCAGTGGCCACAGGGAATGCATGGTTGTCCAGTGGCTCAGAGGATTCCCCCCATCTTGTGAGTGTTGGACACACTGTGCTTGGTTCTGCACACACTGATGAACCCAGCTCCAGCCTGCTAGCTACAGATCAGAGCTGCAAAGTTAACAGCATCTCTAACCTCTCTGCCACTTTGAGTGTACTGAAACCCTAAGCGTCTATTTGTCCTTTCTACAGAAAGTGCCAAAGCATTCCCCCAATCCTTCGTAAATTGTTGTCTATCTGGAAAATAGCCTCAGTACTACTATAACTTCATGCAGCACTTTTTTTCCAGATAAAGCAAAGCAAGGAATACACTTCATTATTAACTGCTCAGAAACCAGGTAGACACCTTTTTCATTTAATCTGTCAAAAGTAATGAATTCGATAAAGTTACACTGGTATAAATTAGCACAAAATTAGATCAGATAGCAGATTCAAACCTTGGAGAAACTCTTCACAGGGGACCCTCGGGCAGGGCTGTTCAGGAAAGCCCACCCTGCCTCTTTGATTCTGACCCTCGCATCGCCAGGTCCTGTAACTCAGGACACACTTCAACAAAGGTAAATACTGCTTTTTATTACCAACACCTGCTGATTCCCAGCTGATTCCTTTCATTGCACAAGCACCCGGAAATGCAGTGAAACGGTGGGAAACACAAATTCCCCTCTGGGCTGCCTTTCCCACGCAGCAAAGGCAGGACTGCCACTAGGAGATGCTGCTGTACGCGGAATGCAGCCGGCGCCGCGGGAGACAAAAAACCAAGGAAGAAATACTTCAGTCCAGACCGTGCCATGGCGCTTTTTTTTCTTTTCTTTTCTTTTTTTTTTTTTAAGTCATCTAGAGGGGAAATTTGAGACAGAAATATGTACAAGACTGTTGTGTTGAGTGAAACAGTAACTCACAGTTTGCAGTAATTTGTGAGGACTACTTTAGCACTTAAAAAAGGCATTGCCTTTTAGTTTGATATAAATTACTAACCAAGGAATTTACTTCTCTGATCTAGAGTAATGACTGCTGGGATTTGGGTAACAAAAATGTCTGTTTGTGGAAGACTTTAGCCCACTCAGTAATATGACTTCAACATATATACTGACAAAAACTGTCCAGGATAAAATGAAATTAAAATTCAGGGATGTAATTAAACAGAGAAATTAGAAATGCACCTGGGATTCAAGTAAGGGGATTTTCTATGTCTAGGAAGAAACCGGATAGGTTTAATGGTAATTCCAGTTCAAAACTAAGGTGTTAGAAAAGCTTTTACTGGAGCTCTGCTGAAGGTCTTCCAAAAGATGAAGAGTAACTGAAAACTCCATTTATGTGTTTATATTTGCTTGTCACTGTAGCAAAACTCCAGCTGCTGTGTGGCTTTATCACCCTGCACAGGGACTGGGGATGCTCTGAGTGCTTACGTTGGTCATTTGCCATCAGATAGTATTGTTTTCTGCTGGCTTGTGATGACTGTGGTCATAAAATGAAGAATGTGAAAATTAGTAAAACAATATCAAATTTGTATTGTCCTTTGGCAACATAAATGGTTATTCATCTGGAAGGAGCCCACTTATCACTAATGATCTTTCTCTCTGCCTTTCTTGACAGTCAACTTTGGGAATGTTTGTAAAGGTTTTTTTTTTTGTTTGCTTTAATTTTGCTCAGGGCTCTTTGAAGGATGGATGGGAGAAGGGATTCTTTTTAGGATTATTTTGGACATTTATGTTGTTGGAGTTCTCTTGTCCCTATTTTATAGAATAAGGCTAATGTCTTCATACTTGTGTGTTTATTTTTAGATACCCTGTTTCCATATTCAGTAAATGCAGTTCTTAGTATTGCAGAAAAAACGGCCACTTATTTGTGTATCTAAATATATAGATTTAAAAGTCCAGAATAATGTATAAATAAGTATCTCAGTTCCCAGGCAGGCTCAACTCTCTGTGCCTGTGCTCCCCCCCTTACACTCCCTGTGGATATACCATGTTGTGCTCCTAAAACAAATGTGCACAGTGCCATTTTTAGGGGACATTCTCCTGTGACTTCCTCCACACAGCTTCCATCACTGCTGCTGCCAGATCCCTCTTGTTGCCTCTGCTGTAGGCAGGCCTGGCAGCTGCATCTCTGGGAAACAAAGCATTGCTCCATAACAAAACTAGCAGCACGAGAGGCAGGGGTGTGAGGTCCCAAAATTCCAGGGAAGATGGAAATGGATTTGGTAAAAGGGACAAGCACACTGCATGATACATTTGATATTTTTGTGTGTGTCAGCAGTAATCACGTCTTACAGCACAACTCCAAGTCAGCCTTGCCAATAAGCCAACTGTAATTCTGTGGGGCTTTGCTGGGAGAAGACAGGGAGTTAAATATATAGTGAAAGGATAAAGTAACTTTAAATTTAAATGGCTAAGCTGAAAAACTTGTTCTTGAGCAGAAAGCTTATGCTGATAACTACTAAGTTTCCAGGAAAAGTAGTTCTTGTAGAATAGGGAATGTAATGAAGAATACTTTAAATTTTTCTATTTGTATTCTGTAAGGTTTGTGAGAAGTGTATTTGCGAGGCTTCAAAGTGTTCCTATGTGCAATATATTTCCTTTTTTGTTTTCTCTGTAGAAACTGTTTGGAAGATTATGCTCTTTTCTTCAGCTGTCCCACTGGCAGGACCCAGCTGGAAGGTCTGCCATCAAAATTTCATCCTGGATTATATCAGTTTCTGGTTGCTTTTTGAGGGAAAGGAAAGGGGATAATCTTAAGATATATATAGTCTTTGCAAGCAGACTGGGTCCTTCGACAGGCAGCACAAAGTCTACTTTAAGCTCAAGTTCCTGATATTACTTTACCATAAAGTGGGTGCAGATGTTACTGGTGAGCAGAGGAACATTGGAAGCCTTTCAAAGGAAATGCATTTAAGGAGGGATTTGAAGGAGGAAGTGGCAGGAGCTTTTCACGTGAGAGGTTATGATGAAATGTTTATACTTGATCCATAAATGACAGGACAACATTCAGAATAGTGTCACCAAACAAATCATAGGATATTTGATCTGCAAGTGTCAAGCCTGAAAAGTCCCTTGGCTTCTTGTGAGAATTTCACAGAGAATTCTTATAGAAGTTAACCTTAAATGTGTGGCCTCCTTTGGAAGGAGGATTAACAGTGCTCCTAGGAGTATCAAAGTAGAAGACCTACTCAGTTGGACAGGAATCTTGATTAACCAGTCTACAGTCACAGAGAGTGAGAAAGAAACTAAAGATAGTGGTTGATGCCAATGCTGCTCTTCTTGCAGACAGGTCCATTATTCATGTTATATGAATCCTTTTGTATGAAATTAATTTCAAAGATAGCACTGGGGAAATGGAAACCCCTTTAATGTGAAGATGATGGTGTTTCCACTGCTCATCAGAGCAATCTGGAGCTTCTTGGAGCTGAGTTTGGACAATTTTCCTTTGCCTTGCAGAAGTATGACAGCACCACTTTAAACTATCCTAAAAGTGCATCTTTCCCTAGTGATTAATTTGCGAAAGAAAAATACACAGGCTGATTGAAGGAATAAAAGAAAATGTAAGAGGAAATAAGGAACTGGAACAGTTAACTGGAGACTCTGGTCAAATCCCTTCTTCCCTACTCTTCCATTCTCCACTGTTTACTTTAACTGTACCCCACCACAAAGTTCAGTTCTGTGTGTATAAATTTATAGGGAGTCTCTTATCTATTTTTCATACACAGATGTATCTAAACACATTTTCACAGAAGGAGGAGTTTGTTCTTTTAACGCTTTTAACATTAACGGAAGCCCTACTTCTCTGTCCTTTAATTCCTTGAGACTCTCCAGATGGGGTCAGATCTTTGCCTCCTATCAGTTTTCTATTGACCACTCAGCCAAGTGAGTTACTGCAGGCTCATGGAAACAGGAGAGCTGTGGGACTGGGCCTTTTGGTTCTCTGCATATGCCCTGCTGTGTTGATGATTAGTCTTTTTAAAATCAAGAGAGATGAGATAAGAGCAGTAAACTCTCCTAGCACAGCCAAGTTGTATGTAGACACTGGGTGATCCACTCCTCTTAAATCACTGCCTGATTTCTTCAATTACTCTAAAGCCCAACCCAGAAAGTAACTATCTATGGCCAAAATATTTTTCTTCCTAAAAAAGCCAGACATATGCGGATTTGTGGCACTTCTTGCTGTTATGATTTTTAGGTGATGTCTTCTGAGTAGCTGCCATTTCTCATTGCTGTCAGAGCAGACTAGTACTTCAGACTGTTGCTGCTGGCACTGTGCCTTGTTGCAGAAATAGTTTATTTGTATAGGTTTCTGATTCTTCATATGTTGGAGACCTAATGCATTTTATTCATTCTTCTTCTGGCTGAAGGTAGCAAGTTCTCATTCTCCTTTTATAGTCTGCATGTAGTTAACAGCTACCAACTGCTCTCATGGAATGAGGACAAGGGTTTGTAGTAATTCTCTCCTCTGTTGCTGCAAAGAGCTCTCTGGGTCTGTGCCAGCTTCTTCAGTGCTATCCCACTGTGATCCCATCACTTGTGTTTCAGATCCTTGGTCTTTGCTTTGCTATCCAATTCTATGCACTTGCTTTCCAGTGAGTTCTCCCAACAACCTGACACCAGGGAGTGAAGCTAACACCCTCCACACTGGGGGTTTTTAGAAATACTTGAAAGAGCCTCTCCTGTCTTGGCAGGCCAGCATCTTAAAAAAAGGGAATGTTGGCAGCTTGCTCTTGGATTGGCCATTCTGGAGAAAGTAGCTTCATCTCACTCTTAATTTTTATGCCTTTTACAGTCTCATGTGTACAGAGTTCTGCTTCCTTTCTTAGTGGAATAGATTAAGAGCTGTTGATTAGGCAGAGACTGCATCACAGTTGGTTGAAAATCAAAGGTCAAGATTTTCAAAACATTAAGGAAGATGAATAAGCAGCATGCTTCCTTTGTAATTGTCTGAGCTGCTGGAGCACAGAAGGTATGTAATTTGGGCCATTCATTCGCATTCCCAAATATGACCTTTTGAGCTAACTTTAGGTACTTCTGAAAAAAAACTTGGCCAACTGTCAACAACATAATCAACAAGCAGAGAAGCTAGTTCTAAGTAGACCACCCTGAAATAGTTCTGCTTTTGCTGGCAATTTATATTGTTCCCCCCTGGATCTCTCCCCTGAGCAGAATATCCGGTTGGATTTATTGTGGCTTCACCACAAATGTGGTAGCAAAGTTCCCTCTAAATTTTCTCATGAGGAAGGAATCAGATACAAATGAGAAAATAAGGTGTTACAGATAGCATACAGCTTGTTTATAACCCTTTTCTTGAAAGAAAACATCTTCCACCATCCTTAAGCCTTACTTTTTGGATTCTTTATCCTGCAGGATTGGTAAAGCTTTGCGAGACAAAGCTATTAATAAAGAATCAATACCATATATTCTGGTCCTGCACAGAGAATTTGGAAAGCAGTGTATCTCAGTTGCAGTGGAAAGAAAAAATATTTTTAGAGGATATTTAGACTTCTATGCTACAGCTGCTTAATCTTTTATGGAAGACAGAAGAGAAATGAATTCCTAGCAAACCCACAGGATGGCAGTCAGTACAGATGTTTCTGATGCTTTAGAGCAGGGGTAGTACAGTGGGTACTCTGGCATGGGTGAGGATTTTAAGCACAGCTTGCCCAGACCTCAGTGTGGTCTCAAACTGACACGTGGGAAATTTTTTGGCGTCATTGGTATTTATTGCCAGACCTTACAGGTCTCCCAGGGGGCAGCTGCAGTTCACTGCCTCAGTCTCCAGCTGTGGAGGTGACATGTGGAACTTTTTCAGGAACCAATCCTCAGTAAAATTAACAGCTGGCCTTCAGCCTCCCCTGTTTGGGGACCTATCTTGTGGGTCACTGTTGGGAATGTACCAATATTAGTTTCTCAGGGGTCACAAAGAGTTGTACCATTTTGTTATGTGGTGATAGGTTTTGTAGATTGGATCCTGAAATATAAATTTAAACTTCATCTTCTGAAAGGTTTAAACCAATTGTGAACTTTTTGATGAGTATCATGCAGAGGCATTAGTATTAAGTGTTGAGGGGCGTTACAGAACTTTTTCTTTACTGCTAAATGGAAAGTATATATTAAAGAAAAACTGTGATGGAAAAGCTGAGAGTCATATGACTGGTATTTGGTGTTGATGCTGAAGAAATAATGAAAACAAGCAGGTATACAAAGAAAACTTTAATAAACCCCATGATAATGAAGTTTAGTACCAGTATGGTGCATATTCATACATTATACTCCATGAGCCTCTAGAGCTAACCACTCACAGACAGAAAAAACCCCACTAGTAGAATGTGAGGTATTAGTTTCAGTGCTAATAGAAATTGCACCTCAGTTGCAAAATACCTTAAAAATAGATGTATGTGGGAAAATAGTGTTATTTGCACTAAATATTTTTACAGTAGTGCACGTGAAAAAAATAATTACTTTGTGCTGTAAGGCTAGGTGAGTTTAACAAGAAAATCACATAAAATATTGCCTTCAATTAAATTAGTCTTCCAGACCCATGTAAAAGTTACTTCTAAAACTGCTTTTTACCTTTCTTCTAGCATCTGATTAAATAAGAATCCATTTTGGTGTCTTTTGCATGCGCAAAACATAAAATCTGAATTTACTTCACAATTTCATGTTTGTTTCTCTTTTACTGATTTACATCTTAGTTGTAAGTGGCAAACTCTTTTTTGTCCCCGTTTATTTCAGCTCAAACAGTGTGGTGGATGTTGCAGGTTCCCACCACTCTTGGCACTCTACATGCAGAAAACAGACAAGGATCTTGCAGGAATGCATATTCCAGTGTAGAACACCTCTGCTAATGTGATTCAGGTGCATATATTATATAAGGTAGGAGTGTAAAAGGAAGGGAAGGCATTCTGTTGGCTGATGTTTTTTGCTGGCTTGGTAGGACTGTGGTGGTTTTAACCTTGTTAAATTGTTACCTGGTGTTTGAAAGGAATGCAAACTCATCATTCCAGAGGTTGTAGAAGAAAAAGAGGAACCTGGATTGTCTCATAATGAAGAGCAGTGCAAGGAGCAGGGTGAACTATTGAGGCACAAACTTGTGTCAAGTCAGCAGACACATTTGGCTGAGGCAGTATTTTAAATTCAGTTGGCTACAGATTATTTGAAAGCCTTGCCTCAAAGACTGAAAATACCAAAAGGCTCCTCAATAAAATGTGTCTGGAGAAGAACTGTTCAGGATACTGGTTGCTGTTAGGTTCAAGGACACATTATTAGTAGGTCATTGCTTCATTTTCTTGTATAGGCTATTGCTCTCTTGGAGGCATTTCTATTTGTATTCCGTCTAGAACCACTATTTTTCCTTAGAGGAGGGTTACTATCAGTGCTATCTGCAGAGTTTTAAATCTAAGCAGGAAAAAAATACATTGAAATTGTAGATCAGTTAGAAGGAGTCATTATTTCTTATTTTCAGGGAGTTGGTCTCACTTGGGGCAGGTCTAAATTGGTTTTGTGAATCTAGGTGGATTTAGAGATACCGTATTTTGCTTAATTTCTTCCTACAAGCTGACTTTTACCACCTTTAAATAAGATCTTTGTATGGAATAAATTTCATTCCTACCTAAATTAATTTAGATTTCAATTTGTTAGCACATTCTTGTATGGAGTATAAATCAGAGAAATGGATTGATCAGTATAAATTTTCTGTTTCCTAGCACTCTAGGAAGCTGTAACACAATAGTGGGACGATGAATGGTTATTTCCCTGAAGTTTCTTGAGATTCCAGGGCTGCAATGTAATCTCCTCGAGGTTTAACATGCATTGACTAATAGCGTAAGTTCTAGCCACAAAGCATATGATTAAAAAGTGCTGAAAGAAATGTTGATATTTAATTTCCTTTACATTAGCATTGACATTCCAAAAAGAAATAAGAGTTCAGAAACTGAACAAGCAAAAGGGAGAGTTGGGGAAAAGCTTCCGTTTTCTACTGTGCATTTGATTTTATTTAAGGGAATGTGATTTACTTATGCGTGAGGAGAGAGAAGGCAGTGGTGCCTCTCTAGGCAGGATCCTGGAGTAATTGTGCCCTGTTCTTGGGTATGTCATTGCCAGACGAGTCAGTGGCAAGCTCATTGCATTGCTTTTCCCTGAATTCTCTGCAGTTGTGGTCTGAAGCAAGCTTGGCTAAGCAATAGGCAATGTGATATCCACATATGTTAGCCAAAGCAGTAAAAGTTGATAGGAACAAGTTAATATGGCAGGAGTGAATAATGTAGGTGCAATTGAGGTCTCTGGTTTGTGACCCCTGTCGGAGTTGACAGTGGCAGCTAAATCCTAGTTGCCCCAGCTGGCTGACCTGCCCTTTTTTCAAAAGGTTGCTGCTCCTTTGGCAGAAATGATGGAGCTGCTGTACCTGCTCCTCAGCAGCAGTGCACTGCTCAGTATTTTACCATAAACTAAAACCAGGGTGCTTTATGTTGATATATCGTGCACTGTGGCATCAGTGGAGCTGATGTGTTGCCTGCTGTGCTCTGTCTGCCTTTGGGGTAGCAAGTCTTGACAAAGGGATGGAGAGGATTTAAGGGGTAGCAAACTTTATGGATGTCATTGTTATACGTGCTGGGAACTGTGTACAATAGTACTAAACTGGGAAAATTTAAACTGTAGAAAGAGGGGAAATAAAAATTCACTATAAGTGCCATATTAGAATATTGTAGCACTCTTACATTTTCACAGGGTTCCCTACTGTCTTCGGATTTCAACTGTAGCTTGACAGTTTGAAATTTTATAGTGGAATTCCACCTGAATCTTTGTTTCCAAAGAAAACTGGCAAGGGTTTTTTTTTTGTTTGTTTGTTTTTTGCAAGGATACAGAATGCAGGTCCTGCATTCTGTTTATTGCAGGGAGCAATAAACAATCAGACCATGACACACAATTAAATCAAAGGATGGATGCAAGTCTTTTTCAAGAGCATGGTACGCAGCTTGCCACAACCACATTATCTGAATGAGAAATTCTGTGGCTGGAGAGGAGCTCAGGCAAGCTTAGATAGGAATGAGCTGACCCTTCCAAAACACAGATTAACCATTTCAAGAAAACCATCTGAAGACACATTGTCTGAGAGATGCAGCAAAAAGAGAGGGCCCCAGGCCAGAGCAGGACAAAAGACCATTAAAAATACACCTTGCATTTCTTGTACCTAGGTTTCAAAAGCTTTAGGGATCCCAGAAGCTGAAGACTCCAGAAGAGAATGAGCACTGTTTTTCCTTCACCATCAGGAAGCAGGACAAAACGTACCTCCTAGCAAATCTTCCCATGAGAGTGAGCCTCCACTTCTGGTTAGTGAAGACACAGAAGCAAATAAGGTTAGGTAGCAGAGAGAGGGTGAGACCCACAGCATTCATAATACTCTGAACTGCTGTCTAAGCATGGAATTTATTTTGCATTGTATAGAGATTTTAGCAGTGCTGTTTTCTGCCTTTGAAATTGAGCAAGACTAAACTAAATGCAGAATATATGAGATCCAGTCCAATATGCAGAACGACTGGGGTTAGTGTGGGAAAGCTAAATATAGACAGTGCCTCTAATCAGAGTTGGAAGGTCAGGAATGGAGCAGTATGGCACACAAGATGCAGAAAGACATTCAATTAACCTCAATTCAAATTCAAGGTTTTAGTCTGTGCTGCTTTGCTGGCTGAGTCTGCGTCAAAGTACCCATGATATTTTGGTGAGGGCATTGCGATCTGTTGAGATTTTCACAGCCCACATCTAAAATATATTTTTAGACTTCAGCTCTTAAAGGAGAAAAAAAAAGGGCAAGCTAGGATAATTTTCTAACAAAGTCTTAGAAAAATATTCATTGCTAGGCTGACAACCTTAATGGCCAGTTACGGATGAGCTACAAACCCCGGAAAATGAAGCTTATAATGGAAACTGCAATTCAACCATGTAACGATAGCATTGCCATGGGATATGGTAACACACAGCCATTCCCTGACTGAGCTGGCTGCCTCAGAGTTCTGAAGAATTTACCCACTCTGTACCAATCCACTCTGAGATGGAAGGGAATCAGCAAACATCTCCCCTTCGATGCTAAGCTTCAAAAATGTCAGCATATTGAGTCGTATCTCAGCTGATTTCAGGCCTGGAAATAGGAGAAGGACTTTTGGAATAGACTGTGAATAGCTGGCAAACTGTAGAATAGCTTGCTAGGAGAGAAGGGAAAAGAAAGAAGAAAGAAGCATCATTTCAGTGGCTTAAACCATGCCCATAAAAAAGGGACAGATGTTTCCTATTGTAGCATCCCATTATAAAACAGCTTCATCCCTGCAAAGCAGTACACTGCAGCTTCTATATATAACTGCAGAGTAACACCACATAGCTGAGGGTTTACAGAAGCTTTTTTACTTGCAAAACACTAAGGGTAAAATCAGATAGCTAGGAGCAGGTGGGATGTCTCTTGATAAGCACCCAATATTTCCATGTACAGCAGCACACTGGTTTTGTCTGCCTTCACAGAAGCTGCTGTTACATTCCTGCAGCCAGTGATGGTTGTCAGTTCTGATTGCTACTTTTTGCATTTATGGAAAAGCATCCAGAAGGTTGAGATTTAGGCCATCCAAGGCCAGATAATTGAGGGGGCTAATGTAGTCTCCATATCCTTAAGTCTGTTTCCATGCACAAGTGCATTATGGTGTTTCATTAGCAGATCATATAACAGTGTGATGTGACAATGTGACATACTATTCAGCAAAACAGGAAATGTTGAGAAACCTTTCTGTGTTATTCACATCAGCAGCTTTCAATAAAAAAAGTGGCATGTCCTCCATGATGGGATGAGTACAGATGCATTAGTATTCCTCACAGAGCATCACTCTTGTCATTATGGTAATGACAGATTTTGCATGCTTAACCTATCACTCATAAAAAGAGTGTGTTTGTTTCCATAGAACCAGATTGTTCTCCCCCCACATGTACTAAAGTAAGTGAGACAATTCCAGGATTAAGGGTCTCAATAATGTCAGCAGGATTAAAGCGAACATTTTTCAGAAGTGACTGGGATTTGTTAAAAGCCTCTTTCTTTAAAGTGTTATTTTTGATACATTCCAACAAGCACAATTTTCACTAGATTCATCATATACTGCAGTGCCACAGCTGCAAAATCAGGATCCAGATTCATAGCTGGATCAAAATCTCAGGTTTTCTGCCCTTCACAGAGACAAAATTATTTGTTTTATGACAGACTCCTTAAGAGCAGGACTTAGTATCAGGAGAAAGACTCCTTCCCAGATATACTCTCAGGTACATAATTCCACTTGTTTCAGTTTCACCATTTCTGACAAAGAGGTTAAATAAACTTTTGTATGTGGTGAAAAAGAATCATACCTGTAGGATACAGAAGCATATAGGTATATCTACATTCAAATAGTTATCTGACCATATAAAATATCACACCTCAGAAAAAAAAATAAATATTTCCTTGAGGATACTCTCCCAACCTCATAAAAAAGTTCAGACTTATTTGTTTCACAAGAATTCCCATTCAATCCTTGTTAATGATTTCTATCCATGAGGTTGCACAGGCAGCCCAGTCCCAATCAGCATTTGGAAAAGCTTTCCCTGACTGTAGCTGGCTTGTGGTGCTCCTTGCTGGAAAACCAGTGCTGTGCAGGCAGCAGGGGCAGGCAGAGTGGTGCTCGCCAGGGTGTGAATTTGCAGAGCATTTGCTGCTCTCCATTAACTCCTCTAGTAGTAAATGTGTCATTGTGCTCACAGGAGCGTTCTTAGTACAGATTAAGGCTATCCACACAGGAAGCTAGTGTGGAGTAGCTAGGGCTGTATAAATTCACACCTTAGCTTAGCTGGTACTAAATTTCCCATGTAGACAAGCCTGCTGTCTATCCACCTACTTATTTTGTGTGGCCTGCAATGCAACTTCTCTTCAATTGCCTACTTTCTGAATATGACTGTGGATCCATCTTCCTTCTTGTCCTTGAGAGTTACTTGTTGCATGCCACTCACCAGGTAAACCTTCAGTTCCTGCAGCTGCCCTCACACGTAGTACCAATGGTCTCTGAATTCTCAGCACTAGGTTGAAAACGTGGGTGCTGTAGTCTGAAAGCTCAACTTAAACCCACTGCCATATATCCAACTGCAGCTGGTATTCTGTGGCCATCCTCCTTTATCCTCCACATCCAACTTCATATGCGTCTGCCTACTCTGCAGCTCTTTGTAGCTGGCTTGTTTTAGAGCTGTGTGAGAAACACAAAGTCTTAATGCAATCTAAGCGTGAACTCACTGATCCCATATTCTGAGAGCAACATGCTCAGGGGACCACGTGGAACTGTGCCTGAGCAGAGCTGTTATGATTTAATTACTCATTTTACAATGAGCTCAACAATTCTAAATTGTCCGAACACCTTTGGCTGGATATAAAGCTAATCATTGTAACTCAGAAGTGCTGTAAACTTCCCTTTAGCACCTGCTCTGTCTCACTACTGGCTTTTATGCTGCTGCTCAGACTTGTTGCCTGGTGGTTGCATGGTAAGCTGCTTGGGACAGGATTGAAGTCCTTTATACTTCATCAGGGTCTGGGAGAATGGGGGAGCCCTATCCTGTTACACGGGGCACAGTGGCAGCACAAGTGATGGTGATTGTGATTACAGCTGACAACTGAAATAAACGGTGCTCTGCAGACCTTGTCCATTAACATGAAGGGCAGAGAATACAGCCATGATCCCAATGTTGAAAGCTAGGATGAAACTGGTAGAGTTACAGTTGTATTTTCCCTCCCCTTTTCACAACCAGATTACACACCTTATTAAGAACATTTTCCTGCATGCTTTGAATTATTCCTTTCCCTCAATGGTAAAGGATGAAAGAGCAAGTCTAGCTTTTCTACCCATTCTCTCTTTCTCCCTTGCTACACATTCTCTCTCTCTTTCTCTCTTACTCCCTACGAGTATGTGGGACTCAATGCCTAATCCATACAGTTTCTAGGGCATGCTACTGAAAGAGAATACACCATTATTAATAGAGGACATCACCAAAATGCTTGAACAATGCCCCATTGTGAGGGTGGAGAGAGGTTGTTGATGGTTCAGCTCCAAGCCTCGAATTCCCTCTGCTAACCCTGCAACTGACCCCCGGGAAACTTTTCTCCTTTCCTGCTTCCCCTGTCTTTTCTTGAAGAGTCTTTGTTGCCTTTCTGTTAATAAGAGTCCTTGGTGTACTCATTTGCGTGGTGATTTGCACTTCCAGCTCACAGATAATCAATAGTCAGGAAATTGCTCGAGTTCAAAAAATAAAAAATAAAGGTCTGGAGACCTTAAATATTGTATTCAAGGATGTGCTTTGCAGAAGCAGGGGAAGACTGTTCCCCCTCTGCTCTCAGCATTTGCACTGTACCTCCTTCAAATACAGGGTTATTAATTCACTAAGTGGGAGAGTCTTCTCAAAATCCTCTCTGAAAGCTTGATGAGGTGTATGTCCACTTCCCTGGAACTCAGGCAGGATTTTAACATTTTATCACAAGGCCATGATAAGTAACGGATTTCAGGGGAAGTTGGAATCATGCTAGGAAGTCTTGCTTCCCAACCACAGATGGAAAGCTCTTTAAGATGGACACCTTGTTCTGATTTCCTTGCTGAAAACCTTCATAAATGTAGATTTTGGCTTCCTACCCAGAGCTTTGAAGAAATTGCTCCTATAAAATCTCTCCTCCTCTCCCTGTGAGGTTTTTTCCCTTCCAAAGCTACCAGTGTCTCAATGCATGTAAGTTTAGGCAGGATGTTTGGCAGAGCATGAATATGAAGAGGGTGCACCTAATTCTCACTTTTGGGCCTGCAAGCCTGCACCCAGGCACTAAGATTATAAGCTGCCTTAGTCAAATGCAGCTTTTAGATGTCCAAATGAAAAGAGTGTGTGTGATGATTATTCTTAGTTTCTGGTTAGGTCAAGTAGGTAAGATTTATGATGGTCCTCAGCTTTAATTTCCATGTTTCAAGTAAACACTTATTACTAGTTTTGTAAACAATGTGATGAATAAGTGTGTTTCTGAGCTTCAGCAACTTTAATTTCTTTGATAATACTTTTAAATTTATTTATTTATTTTTAAAATAAGTATAAGCAGATTAACTACTGCCAGCATGAGTGCTTGAATTTATTGATTTGACAGTTTACCATTGACCTCTTGTCTTGGTCAATATTTGCCTAGGAGGTTATTAAATCTTAGTGTCTTTTACAAATGTCAGTATATATATGGTAACTAGAACACAAGAAAATTGCAATGCTAGAAGTTTTATTAACCAATAATGAAACTTTGGTAAAACTAATTATTTTCAGGTTAAAATCAAATTCATCAAACCACTGGGCTGCTTTTTTAAGAGTGGTCAAACATCTTGACCTGCCGTTTAGAGATGCTTAGTTTCAATTTATCTGAGTTTAATAAAGGAAAGCATGGGGGGAGGGGGAGAAGAACCAGCCAACATTTTTGATTTTTAATGGAATGGAATAAAACATTTTTTTTAACCACAGATTAATATATTTGTTTGGATGTGGAAGAAAAGCCCACTGAAGGAACGAAGAGAAAACCACCGTTCTTTTCCTCTCACTTCAGCTAACAAACAGAAAAAGTAATGCTCTGAGCAGTGCTTGTTACTGCATTTGTTATATTTCACTAGACATATCAGGAAATTTCTCTACATTATGGCAGTCTAATTTAGATTTTTAAGAAAACACAGGGAAGAAAGACAGACAAACATTTATCTCCAGGGAGGAAACAACTGATTCAGCTGCAGCCAGCTGTTTCCATACATTTAGCAGAGTACATTCCTCCAGGGCCCCCACACTGCTGACCTACAAAAGGTGAGCACAAGTAGCTTCTCAAGGTGTTATCTTTCCAGGCTAGACACAAGACTGTTAACACCACAAAAAAGGAAATAGTTTCCCTTTTTCTCATTGCTGGAGGACTCATTTTCCTCCTTCTAGGAGGTTTCTCACAGCTCTGCCACTTAATAAAAAAAGAAGGTGGCACTGATCCCTATCACATTCTTCCCATTTTTCTGGGCATAGGTATTTAAAAAAAAAAGGAATGTTCCTCTAAAGTTTTGCCCAACTCTTCTCTGAATTACTGCAGGATGGCTCATGCCATTCCACAGCTGTTGTCTTGTTTACATAGCATGGTTTAAATGGACATTCCCATCGTGGGACATATGGAGCATGGATGTTACATACTGCATTCTAGAATAAGGCTAGTTAAATCCCACTTTTATGGCTTGAGTTTTTAAGTCCCTGTGAGACTTTGCTGCGGGAGACTGACAGGAGGGACAGGTGTATCGGGGCTTCAGCCTGGTGACAAGTTTTCACATTCAGCTGCATTCTTCCAGCAGCACAGGGCTGAGCAGCTGGCAGCCCCTGAGCCTCCTTGCCTCTGTGGGAATGCCTGTGGCAGGGAGAAGAATGTGCTGTGTCCCTGCCCCGTCACGCAGCCGCATTGCAGCACAGGCTCGGCTGCTGGTCCTGCTCGTCAGGTGAGGCCTCCCTTGCAGCCTCTGGTACTCTGATTTACCCTGAATGTGGGCCTGGGGTCCTTACCTAGAGAGATGCTGAGCATTTTCAGGCAGTGAGCACATCTCATAACAAAGACTGTGCAAAAAGTAGGGCTCGCTGAAATCAGGTCTTGTTTTGCGAACATTTTCAAGTTTTGAATGAAAACCAGACATAGTTTATTATGTTTCCTTGTTTGCTTAAATGGAGATTTTATTAGGAATACATTGCACCAGTTTTTGCAGGATACAGTGTGAAAAAGGTCCTTCTGAAGCCCATTCTGGCTGTGAGCAAGCTAAGTCCAGTAAGTGAGCAATCCTAGATACAGATACCCTTTGTGTGCCTACATTAGGAAGCTCTTTTGTAGAATAGGTGTATAACTCAACAGAGAAAGCCCAAAAGAAAATAAAGAGTGGCTTCTTTTGGTTGCATGGCAGCTAAGGCAAATTAGACATGAAGCAAAGGGCCAAATTATACTTTGTACTACATGGATGTGCTAGGGAGGAAAGTACATCCTCCCCAGTCCCTTGCTCTCGCTTATGTTGCATCCCTCATGGTCTGCAGAAATGTTTCTTCATAGCTCAAGGGGATGAGGTGGCACTGCTGGCCAGGTTGAGATGTTTCTGTAGAAGCATAAAGCTGGGGTCAGCAGGCTGGCAGAGCAGGCACAGGGAAGGCTCCCTGCAAGGCACTTCCCCCAGCTTTCAGCCAGCCCGTCCCTCCTCCTTCTCTTGTGCATGTTTGTGGTGCTATGGCAGTGAGCAGGATGAAGTACTGCACCAGATTCCTATCCTAACTATTCAGGCTATGAACCCAGCCAGAGGAAAAATAGCCAAGAAAAAGCAGAAAACAGTCACCCTCTTTGGTTGTAAAAGAGGAATGGTGTGAGAATCCAGGGTGAAGTTCCAGCCCCACACCCCATCACATCAGCTATAGCCAGCAGGCAAGCTCTCTTCGGAGTCTTTTCTTGCAAGATGTGTTATAGGTATTTCTGCATACAAGCTATTTCCTCTTTTTTGTTTCCACCTTTGAAGGTCACTGTAAGGGTGAGCTGCGTCATTGCACAGCTCAGGAAAGGCAGGTGCTACAATTGCCTGGTCTAAAAAATCAGGCAAGAGCATTAGCCCTTTTGCAAGGAGAGCAAGCATCTGGAATCTTTCTCCTTTCACAGTAATCCTATTTGCTGTGAAATGATTGAACTCAGATCCCTGAATTTTCCTTGAAGCCTATCTACAAGTACCAGCCAGCTGATCTGCAGCGATCTAGCAGGTAGGGGATCTATAAACCTCCTTCATTTGTGACCACCTTCCTCCCACCCTCCTCCAAAATCCCGTTCTCTCCCTCCCAGCAGCAGCAGCAGTGACGGATGCATCCCCGCCGTGGCAGGGAGGACAAAGAGGGTGTGAAGCTGCGGAGTTGCCTGGTAACTCCTGCGGGGAGCAGGGAAGAGCAGCGCTGGAACCCGCGGTGCCGCATCCCTCGGACGGATGGGTGGGCACCTCGCTGCTGGCCCGAGGACCAGCGGGGCACAGCGTGAGCTCCTCCTGAGCAGCAGTTTCACGCTGGGCCCTCTGCTCGCAGCGTTCGGGAAATTTGGCTCCTTTTCTCACCCCTACAATTGATGTGGTGCCCTTCAAGCACGGCTTTGGAGCAGTCCAAATTCATAAGCACGATGTAAGCCTATTCTGCTCAGATGGATAAGGATCTAACCCTGCACCCTCAACACCATGGCAGAAAGGCTCAATGGCACAAGAACTCATTTATTTATCAAAACATTCCTATTTGGTTATATTTATCATATGACTTTTTATGATGTTCTGAGAGTCTGTCATGTGATATACTTAAAATACATTTTGGGATTCTGACATATTTGGATTTGGTCAGATGTGGAGCTTGGCTCCAGATCAGAATCTCACTTACATTAAATCTAGTTGCGGTATGAAACCCTAGAACTAGGATTTGTATTCAAACTAAACAATACTAGAGTCCTACAAGCAGTTCCTGTAAGAGCTCAGCTATATTTGGTGGCTACCTGAGCAGCTGAGGCTTTAAATAAAGCCAGTACTGCTTGCTTGACTTTTACCAGCATGATCAGCAGTCATGTTAAAAAGAAAAAAAGAAATCAGGCTTATATTTGAAACCTAACTTTTGAAACCTAAGCTTTACCCTAAAAAAGGATAATAAAAAATTTAGCATGTTTGTGTTCATATAATGACATTAAATTAATTATTCTTTCTAAGACTTTCATTTTTCTATAATTTTCTTAGCAACATATGAGCCCACAACTTCAGGGGAAGAGAAAAGATGACCATAGCAACCTAAAGTATGTATTTGATGGTCTTGAACACTGATACCAAGTTTGTAACTGTGCACATTACTGGCTTAAAACTCAGAAGGAAAATCCAAACCAGAATCAGAATGTAGCAGAACATTTATTTTGGCACACTGGTCATGGAGGCACATATTTAGAACAGCTTGCAGAGGAAGAGTCACACCTTTAAGAAACAAAGCCTGTGTTCACACCTCGCTTGTGAAAACTGGACCTAAAAGTAACTAAAGATTTTCACTACATAAAGCACATGGAGCCATCAAGAACTGCCTTAGTTCCTGGAAACTCCTACCTGTTTAAGACCTGTTCCTTGCCATGATCCCTGCAAAGATGCAGGTCAGGACCATGGGTGCTTCTGACACAGCACTAGCACTGTTCAGGCTTCAGAGGCTTCATCCCCAGCTACAGCCCCAGCCACATCAACCTGTTTTCTTCCAGCAGGGAGGCATCCAGTCTTGTGCATCCAACTGCCAATGGAACACGGTAATGGAGGGTAATCAGGCAATTCACATGAAAAGCACATTCCTGGTCTGAGCTAGACCATTAATGTCTACCCAGCCTGGTGGGGCAGCAGCTTATTGTCCCTTTAGGCAGAGACACGGCCCAAAGGTGCCCCTTTCGCTTTCTGCCTCTCTGCTTGTGATCTGGTAAGACAGTAAAACCTTGACTGGTTCCTGTTCTCCCTTTCTGTGCTCAGTGCTCCTGGACATACTGATGTGTTTGTGAAGCTCTGCAGGCAGTATGGACATGTTCCGGGCTCTTTTTGGCAATTATGCCATTTTATTTACCAGTACACTGACTAAAGGGTCCCCTGGATAATGCAGATAATTCCCCCATATTCCAGCCTGGTAAACATGGAGGAGTAATCTTATTTCCTGCATCCCAGGAGTGTCTTCTTCCCAGTCTGAGCTCCTCACAAATGTCTAGCAGAGAATGACCTGAGGAAAGTGCTTCACTCTGAGACATTCCCAGATTTCTGGCTACACATTCCTGCTCAACAGTTGAAGAAAGCACATCCAGAAGAAAAGTAAAGACATGAAACTTACAAAGGAAGCCCATGGTATGAATGATTGTGTATCTTTGACTTGAGGAGGAAAAGCAGAGGCCAGGGACAATCAGGGACTGTCTTAAAAGATAGGGTCCATGTTCTCTCTCACTCTCTAGTGCTGTAATTTTTCCAGATGGAATGATACTTTATTTAAGCACTCCTTCATTACACTATCAGCTACTCCCCTCACCTGGGAAATAAAGGCTAATTCGCCTTGTGCAATTACTGATTCGTATCACGGGCACACAGGATAGCCAAGATTAACTAACAATCATTGCAAAAATTGGCAATGATTTTGCTGGAGATGCCTTGTAATCCTCACACAAAACTAGAAATTGTGAGCAGCATACTACTCAGGTAACTGTAAACTGTGAAGTCATACAGACATTTCTGGAAGCTAGCTACATGCAATTAAAGAAGTCAAATATATTAAATGGCAACATCCTCAGAATATCAAGTGTTAAGTGCCTTCATTCTAAGATTTCTAAGCCATGGTTAATATATATAATATATAGTAATGTCCAGATCATTTTCCTTTAAAACTAAATTCCATGCAGGTGACCAATCCTCCTCCTTCTTAGTATTCTGTTTCAGTTTATTAGCAATTAGTACTACAGAGAAGAGATCTTTAGTCCAGAACAGATTTCCAACTCATTTAACAGTTCATTGCTGGATAATGGGAAAACAATTGAATCAAAGGCTGGAGCTAAATGGTTCATCTGAGTACAGAAACACTGATTATTATTTTGGAGATATGTATAGATGACACTTGATGGCTCATGCTATCATTTCAAGAAGGAAACAGCACGTGAAGCTGGGTATTACCTCCTCATTCTGCCTGCCACATGCAGCATCCCTACCCATGGACTGAGACTGAACTTCACGGGAAAACACTTCTTTTCCCAAAAGGGCCCACATGAAGCATCTACTCCAGCAGGGCTGCCCAACTCTACAGCCCACAGCACTTCTCTGTCAGTGCTAGAGCTGTAACTTGTGAAGTACTTAAGGATGAAAGACACTGTGAAAAAAAAGAGGGTTGTATTTTTCAAGCTCAAAGAAGGCTAATAAATAAATGAATCTTTATAGGAGTCTTAGAACATCATATGGCTTGAGGCAAGTGCATGTTCCTTTTCAGATCAAAACGGAGGGGAAGCAGTTTTGGTCTCTGAATGAAAATGGGTTTGGAGAAGAAGCAAACAGCATCTCTTAAATGGAAGTGACAAAGAAAACAGCACAAAGAACCATATGCCTGGCATCCTTGAGAGTTCTCAAGAGAGGAGGGAGAGAGTTGTGTTAGAAGGGTGATGTGGTCTATGCTTGTGTAGACAGCGAAATAAGAAAACAGCTTAAAGAGGTGAGAAATGTCAAAAAAATAAAATAGGTATGTTAAAATAGGTGTTAAAGAGGATTATTTCCCCTCAATGTGTTCCCTGAAATCCTATTTATTATTAATGGGACTTGAATACATTGCTCAAGTAAGCAGTGTTGAAAGAACAGGGATCTTTGTGGCCTTAAATAGAATCCTACAAAATTTACATCAGCACAAGAGGTAGATAAAACAAGTTGCTTAAGTTCTAAAAAAAAATGCAGGCTTCAGATACACAGAATAAGCCACTGGGAAAACAAATTAAGATCAATAAAATGAGGAAATAAAAGGATAGTTGGTGTGAGAGTCATACCCTAAATTCAGGTAACTTTTTGTCTGTAGCAGATCTCACTGGCCTGTAGCAATGCCAGTAAGTGGCTCATAAGCAGCTCCTGCCAACAGAGCTGCAAACACTTACCCTTTCCATCAGCACTTCACTGTTTCATCAGTCACCATCAAAATAACTCAAGAGACAGCACTGCAAACCTTTGTACTGAGCTACAGTCCTCCTCAAAGAGTTCAGGAAGATGTAACAGGTCTGTCTTCAATGGGTGTTTGGCAGTAGATCTCTACAGAGACTACAGAGCTTGGATGGGCTGGCATTGCTGCTGCAGTTGGAAAGGGGACAAACTGCTGGACAGAAGGATGCTGTCTCTGAACTAAGGGAAAGATGAGAAAAGCCTTTAGTTGAGGAAGGATCACAGGAGCCACAAGAGCAAACAGTGAAGTGTGACATAAACACTGAGGGTGATTTTGATGGGTCCCAGCTCCTGACTGTAATAAATCAGTACATGTAAACATCAAATCTGGAAGAAGCAACTTTTGGGCAGACTCCTTTGAAGAGCTGATTGCTCCAACATGCCCTGATTCACAGGGGTACAAAGGCAGCAGCAACAGCAGTAAACCTGCTCACAGTTTATCTGCATTTCTTTGCCAATATATCTTTTCAAATCAGCTTCTAGTGAAAAAAACAAAACCCAAACAAACCAGCCTCCAGATGAAAGCACTAGGGCAGCATGCAGCTCTCCTAAGAAGCAGGAGTTTGGTTATGGCTGAGTGTTGAGGAGCAATCAGATTTCAGCACAGCCACCTTACCAAGATGCTGCAAAGGGCCTTGGGCTCTCATTTTGGTCCAAGAAAGTTTACATCATGGTTGTAGCTCATGAAGTTTTACAGCTGATTTGTGGTATGGTTTCAGAACTCTTCACTCTTTTATAAGTGCATGGGACTTTTCCTATAAATACAGATTGAGAAGAAGGCTTTGGAGTGTTTTTTACACGTTGTAATCACATACAGGCATGCCATCACTTGCAAAAAAAAAAAAAATTATATTCCCTCTCTCTACGTGTGTATATATATTTATATATATCCCCCATTTTATTTTAAGCATATGGGCTGGTATTCCTGTGGGTAAACCACCTAAAAATTAGTTCCAGAACAGACACATTAATGGAGACTCAACTGAAACGTAAAGTACAGCTGAGGAAACCTTGGCAGCAAAATATTTGAGCATTGCCAGAAAAAGTGGATTCCCACCTTAAAGCCAAATTTCATTACCTTTTGATGACCAATACTACCAGTTTGCTTTGGTCTTAGAAACCCTTAAGAATTTCTTATGTTCTGGAGATTAAGGT
The DNA here is from genome assembly GCA_025920805.1 of Petroica traversi. NCBI lineage: Eukaryota > Metazoa > Chordata > Aves > Passeriformes > Petroicidae > Petroica > Petroica traversi. The sequence goes on from JAHLSL010000020.1 coordinate 10,427,472, forward strand.
ATTGCTACTTGCAGTCATAACACATAGAAGTGATGCTGTGAGGTTTTGGTGGTTGAGTTGGGGTCAGCTGAGCCCGTTGCCTGTCTGGGGCATTTCCCAGATGTGTCCCAGTGATTGCAGTGGGGCTGTCAGGAGCAGCATAGCCTGCCAGCACTGCTCCTGCGGGCACTGCTGCTGCCATGCTGCTTCCAGCTCTCCCCATGAGGCACGGAGCTGACAGGTGCTCGCTCACAGCCATTAAAGATTCCAGGAGGCATTTTATAGATGAGTGAGTTGTGGGTGCCTATTTGCTGGTTTCCTGCGGGAAGCTGCTCTGATGCTGGATTTTATATTCATCACAAAGTTCATTGAAAAAGGTATCTTTACTTCCTTTCAGATCTGTTTTGCAAAGCATCTGCTATGTTTCATGCAGGCTACAGCTGATTTCTTTGGAAGGGAGTGATTCCTACATAGGATTTACACGTGACAGCAGCAGGCTGAGGGAGCATTGAGGGGCAGGCTTAATCCTCAGCTGTGCTCCAGCTGATATCAAAGAGCTTTTATATTTAATAAGTCTCAAGCACTTACAATCACAGAGGACAGACAAGTACAGAAAAAAACAGCAGAACCAAAGTATCCTCAAGGGCAAGATGAAACGGAAAATTAAGAGCCCAAGATTTCTTAAATGAGTAGAAGTCCACATTCAATAAAAATGCAGAATCATACACAAATCATCCCGCTGTTTCAGGAGGGTAGTTTATCTAAATATGATGTCAGGCAAAAACCACTGGAGCATTGATGTTGAGTAGGTATGTGTCAGAAAGCAGATATACAAGTAAGTATCCTGGGAGAGGACTTCTCCCCAAACCTTTTTTCCTCTCTTTGATTCAGGAGGCTGAATCCCCAAAATAATGGATCCTTCTCTAGAGAGCCTTTCTGTGCTCTGCAACTCTGCTCACCCACCTGGCCTTCCATATCAAGCAGAAAATACTTTAGCTGCAGTGATCAAAAACATTCCCTTTCCTGCCCCACTGGGGGAATGCTGTTCCCAAAGCCCACTGGGGTTGTTTCTGTCCCTCTAATAAAAGGACTGTTTTAATTTTAGACTTAAGCTGTTGTTAACCAGAAACATCAGAAAGACATGTTTTTAGAGGGTTTAACCAACCAGAACAAAGCTCCCAGCTGGAAGACACTCTTTCTTAAGTCCATATAACACTTTCTTGCTATAAGACAGCACTATGCACAGGAAAATCTCTCCACATGTGAGAGGCACTTTCTTCATCTTGAGATCTGCTGAGCCCAGACAAGATATCTTCATTCTGTCCTCCAGTCAGCTGGTAAAATATGAGCTTTAAAGTTCCTCTGTCTCCTCACAGGCCCTGCGTATATGAATATTGAGTCTTTTTTGTCACCATCAAAGATCTTTTATGCCTCTCTGCTCTTTCATCCATAATGCTACCATCCCCACCATCAAAGCCTGCCCATTATCTTCTCTTGGTCCTACTTGGGCTCCATCAAGGAACAGCCTTTATGAGCACTGTCCTCAACTATAAAAGGCCATAGTAAATTTCCTTTCTTATTTCCCTCAATGTTGCTTTCTGCACTGCTAATGTAGGGTTACCCCTCTCCTCCAGCTTTCTCCTTTATCAGCCCTCACCAATACTCACATTTGCTGTCAATCTCATATGAGCAGTAGCCAATTTATTCTTGATCACCTACAAAGACAGGGTGTTGCAACTCCCCGAGAGACTGAGACAGAGAGAGCACTTATCTCACATGTAACTTTCAGCTTACTGCTTTTGACAGTGCAATCTTGGAAAGTCAGAGGAGCAGGAAAGTTGGTGATGACATCTAAACAGGCATCTATAATGCAACAGTGCAATTTTCTGGAAGTGTACATGTAGAGGGCTCTGGGTGAGAAAGAAGCATAGCAGGGCTGTGGAAAATGGAAGCCCTGCAGAAGAGATCCAGGACTAAGGACCATGAGTAACACCCAGGATGGTAAATTGAGATGTTACCCTCTCTCTCTTATGCCAGTACTGACTGGGTTAGATCTCCATAGCCAGAATTATTGTCAAAGACTTAAATTTTCTTACAGGCACAGAAAACAGGGAGGACAAAATAGTTTTATTTTACCTTTGGTGTAAAAATAATACAAGTAGTGTAAAGAATATGAGAGCTGCAAGAAGTCTATGACAACAATTTGAGGAATCTCTGCCCCTGAACGATTCAGTAAAGTCTCTGGCAGCTGGCAGCCTCTTGGAGCTGAGATGATGCAGACACAAGGCTGGGACCTGTAATCCCAAGCAGCCGGTCTATTTTATTGTGCTTATTCTTGTGAAATCTACAGGAGATCTATGGATTCTTTAGCTGATAATATCTCCTGACTGGCCCTCTTTATCTCTCTACTCACAGCAAGGAAAAATGTTCTAAATGTTCGTGATAAGGTTTCAGACACTTTTCTGACCACCAGCTTAATTTTTTTAGCTCTGCAGCTCTCATAATTTTCATAATAACTTAAATTTTGTCTAGATATTTCATGTATCTTACTCCATACTCCTTCTCTGATACTTTCGCTGGAAGAAATCACAGTGATGTTCATAGATGGGAAGACATGAGGAAGAGACCTTTAACACTGATTTTTGGAATCAACCTCAATGACTGACCATCCCATTCCCTATAAAACACTCTTTAAAAGCTTTTACAGTTTCGTAGCCTTCAAGGAACTGAGCTTCCCACCCCCCCCCCTTCCTTTCTCTCTGTAGAGAGAAAGAGAAGCCTAGAGAGTCAGCAAGGCAGGAGCTCTGGAAAGACTGCTGACCATCTCTCTGTGCTCCCACTCTGCAGAGTGGCAGATTGAAGCTCATTGCAAAGGGAGGGAAAGTGGGTGATCTGACATCTGGCTGTTTGGTGGTGATAAAAGGTGTGAGAAAACCAGGACGTCCCCTCAAAACCTCTGAAAAAGGAGTGAAATTCATAATATACACTTCTTTCACACCTTATACTAGGAACCCTGCTGTGTAGGTTTTGTCATGCACTTGCAGGCATCTTAAAATTTACTTTGTTCTGATCCAGAGAAAATAAGCAGTTATTTTGCAGCTGTTGATAAGACCTTAAAATAAGGATTTTCTGTTTGTTTATTTATTTATTTGGTTGGTTTTTTGTGTTGTTTTTTTTTCCCCCTATAATGCAGTTGGGTATTTTTTTCTTCCCAGGAAAGGAGATACTACATACAACTGATCTGAGCATGATCAGGAAAGAAAAATTTTTCTTTGGAAATTTTGCATGAACAAACTTTATGTCCTTCTAAAGTGTGTTAAAATCTTCGGCCGATAATGGCAGAGCATTTTGAAAATGTACTTCGAGGGACCACCAGTAATAGAATTAGTCAAATTAAGCATTAGCTCAGAAAAAAAGTAACAAAATTGTGATTCATGTTTATTCAAGTTTGATCTGTTTGAATTTTTTGTATTTTATCCAGAATCTATCTTCTGACTGAATTCTGTTTGTCTTCAGAAGAGTAGGATAAATTTGCCTGAGATGAATCATTATTTATTTTAAAAATTATAACAACATCTCATTGAATTCTATAACACAGGAAAATTAATAAAAATTAATTTTCAGACTTCCCTTTCAGGATACAACAGCTTTGAGAGTTATAACAGAGAATTTGTGCTTAGACCACTGACTTTTCTACAATTTGCTGAATGATATGATGATTTTTTTCCTGTGATGTGACTGACTTGGGAGGTAGTAGTGAGCATGTAGACATCTGTTCCCAGGTCTCTCTGAAATAATGAGAGATACAACAACCAAGAGGAAAAGACAAATCTGAGTCCTCTACTGCATTCTTCAGGTCTAGCGACATAAAACAGAAACCTCAAGAGGTGTCAGGGACATCCTGATAGGGATTTGCATTTGATAGCACCACAATAATTTGGTTAAAGAGAAAGAGCAGAATTGACCCTGAGCAGAATTGTGGATGACAGTGTAAAATGATGCACTGATAGTCAGATATGCAATTCTTATAAGAAGAAATTTTATTCCAGGTAAATTATTCAGAATATATTAATCCCTAATTCTGGGGGGAAAACAATCACCAGACTTTATCTGTCTTTAAGTCAGATGGAGGACATCATCCATTGAAATCCTTCATCCTCTTAAAATCCATTTAGAGGTTTTATTCTGCAATTTTGTTTGTTTCCTGGCTCCTTCCTTTTAATTTGGTAAGCAAACCTTCCTCTTTCTGTCTTCTGCCTTTTCTTATTCCTAATTTTTTGTTCCACAATAATCTTGTCCATCTTTGACCACATCTGTAGATTTCAGAAGCTTCAACCTGTTTTAAGTATGTAAATCATTGACAGTGCTTACAGCAATGTTAATTTATCAATATTATAATGATTCTATATTTGCCAGTATCCTGCAGGAACTTTACATTTGTAGCAACTGTGTTAGGGCATAAAAATGTACTCAGAGTTACTGCAGCCTTTTTCAGAGGTGGTTCCCACTGAGATCTCTCAGCAGTATGCTCTGTAATAACTTTTCTGAGGAAAAAAACATCTTAAACGTAACTGCTTCTGCATACAAGAAATTTGGAATTAACAAGGTGAGGAGAATTTCTCTGCTGTATAATTAGCTTTTTGTGGTGGATTCATCTTGTCCCTCGTGCTGGCATTTTTACACCCTCCAAATACTCCAGCTCATGTGAAAGTTTACTTCCATGACTAATCCTATTGATTTGGATCAGAATACAGACGTGAGTGAAGTTATGTGTTAATACAGCACTTCGCAGGCTCAGAAACTCTTAGCCCAAACTTTGTCCTCCCAGCCTTTTTGCCACGACCCAGGAATTCCAGTGGTGTTCATTCATACACAAATAAACAGACCAGGGAACCAAGGGATATTAATTGGCCTGGAGCCATGGCAAGGATGTCTTTTTTTTTTCTGTCTGAAGTTCTCAGGTCTGGTCTCCTTGCTTAATTTCTGATGATGGCTCTTCATTCAGTAACATTCTTGCCAGAGCTTCCCAAGAATCAGCTGTATTTAAAAGCAAGCATGAATCTTTGAAAAATGTAAGACAGTTGGTTTATCTGTTATGAGGTGTTTTGTAACATATTCATGTAAATTTTAGTAAAGAATGACAGACAGGGTCTGAATTTTGTCTTAAATCAGTTTGTAGGTTTAGGAGAGCTGGTTTCATCATGGTGAGAGAGGAAATGCTGTGAAATATATTAAAATCCAGATGTAAGGGTTTTTTTTTTTTCTTATTTTTTATTTTTAATGTCAGGTTTGCCAAAATACCAGTAAGGTTATGAAACTAATAAACTAAATCCTATGCTCATGTGACTCAATAGCCTCTAGTTGGAAGATAAGTCTGACTTACAGATTCAAATATATGAAGTGTTTGTACAGTAGATGTGAAATGAGTATATCTAAGTATTAAATCATGAACAAGTGTTATCCATCTGCTAAGTATATTAATATACTGCATCATATATACTGTAATGTGCTTATATTAAATTTAAAGTGACAGAAGGCAATCAATTTGGATATTTGAAAGTGAAGGGCTTCTCCAACATTCTTCCCAAAACAGTGAAGTAAGTTGTTTTTCTGGCGATTCTGAGCTATCTTGGCAGATATTATGAGCAGGTCAATGAGAAATACCACATTACCTAACCTGCCAGGGAGCTGAGAAGTGAGAGGAGTGCTGGATTCTGCTTCCACCTTGCATTTTTCCCATATAAATATACAAAAGTTGAGTAAAATTTCATTTAGGGTGCAAGATGCACTCCAATTTTAAGGCTGAACTGAGCAGGAGAGAGATGAATGGAGGAAGAAGCAGAATGCAGATACAATTCGACTCCACATAGAATGAATAATATATAAGCTCGGTTTGAAAGAGGGAACCTTTGCAGAAGAAGGGTTTGCATAACCATTATTAACCATTCAAGCGTTTATCTTTGTGTGTGTTGCCTCAGCTCTAACTCCAGGTCCTAGACTCCAATCCCTACTTGTATTTATTCTCTGCCTTCTGCCTTTCCTGGTCACATGTATAATATATTATCACAAACTGAACATGCCTTGTTGTTTCAGCAGATGAATGCTTATTTTTCACTCATCTGTTTTTGCATAATTTAAGTCACAAGTTTATGTTGTATCTGGTAAAGAAATCCAGTAGTGGACTATGGATTGGTCAGCCAGAATACAGCGTGCTGGAGGCAAAAGTATGGAAAGAACTCCAGACACTAGTCCTGTCTGGTGGAAAATTGTTATCTGCAAACACCATTCACATCTTCAAGCACAGACCCATGAAATGCAAACAGGAGCATCTTGTGTCAATACCTTTGGCCTCATCATACACAAGATCTGCTGAACATGGCCTTTAGAGATTTGAATATCCAAAGTGAGCACCTCCCTCTGCTGGGAAGCATAGCTGCCTCAGGTCTGTGTGCACGAGCACTTCAGCAGATCTTACTCAAAATTCTCCTTTTGAGTTGGAGTTCTGCAGATTTACCATTTCTTACACGCTACCTGTAGGTGTTTGTGGCCAGCTCAAAACACCCGGGGTACAGTTATTTCAAGCTGCTGTATTCTGGCTATCAGATTAAAAATAGGCTTGTAAAGCATTTTAAATGTTAAACCTAAATTTGCGTGGTGTAACATCTTACATGTGACCAGCAACACATGTGATATGAGATATAATTATTGGCAGCAAGCAGTTAAATTACTGCTTGCCCATATGAACTGCTGTCTGGTTTACTCCTGAAGTAGGAGTTAAAATCGTTAGACCAAGTTACTCTCGCTAATTCAAGACCTATAAATCTTCACCAATAAAAAGGCAAAAACAGAGTGTTTTTTTTTAGAGAGAGAGGGGAAAAAAAAGAAACCCTGCTCTTTCATTGCATGGATAGCATTCTCAAAAGTGCTACAGCAATCTGGTTTTAATCTTAGTTATGATCCTAAGTAGATGCCTTCTTGACTCTGGCATCATCATGGCTGCAAAATAAGAAGCAGGCTCACTGGCACTGAGCATATGCATGTCCTGGATTCGCTCTGCCTCCCGCTTGTGGAAAGCTGGCAAAAGCAGCAAATGCTGTGCCTTAACATTTCTTTCCTCTGGTTTATTGTGTTTAGATGGGACAAGCGTACTGCAAAGCTGCTGGTTGTCCACTTGATGGTATCAAGTAACTAAGCATGGGAGGGTATGGCTGCTTAATGCTCTTGACTCTGGCAGACGTGACCAGAGATTTTTATAACAGGTAAAACATCTGTGTTATGTTCTTCGCCCACACAAACGACTCCTGTGCTGGATTTAATCAGGCTGTGCATAATTGAGCTTGATGCTCAGATTCCGCAGTCCAGTCTAGTCTGTTCTGGACCAACCTTGCTGTGAAGTGGATAAATAATGCCTCCATCAGGAAAATCACTGCGGTTTTGCTGCAAGCAGAGGACACTGCTAATTTGCATTTTCAAAGACTCTCTGTTATCTGTTTCTAGGTGAAAACACATTAGGAAAAAAGCAATTTGGAATAATTTGTTCCAAAAGTCTGCCATTATCAAGTAATTTCTAAGCATTTTAACAAACGTTCAGCTAATATCTTTCCCAGAACAAGCTTTAGCAAGAAGAAAAACGTAACTTTAAGCTGGAGCAAGGAGGAAGACTGGACACTGGTCTTTCTCCTCTCACTCTTCTTCATCATGTTTCCCTTTGTCTGCGGCTATGATTGAACAGACCCATGTGCACATGAGCAAGAGACTCATCTCTTTCCAGAGGTGAGACCAGGCAGGTCTAGCATTTCTCCCTGTTATGTAGAGGTATAGCTACGCATTGTGAAAAAAAGCATGAAAGCAATTTCTTGGATATTTTCAAGTCTGCTTTCCCGATTTGGGCTTTGATTCTAGTTTGGCAGAATTTTCTATTTATCCCAGGCAGAAAAAAGAAAGGTTTCCTATCATACCTCTTCAGAATAAGAAACGTCTAGCAAGAGATTTGTTATTCAGTAGGAAAATGGCTTTGGACTGTGCCCCACAGAAACATGGTAATCTGGCTCATTTGGCAATCTTTATGATGGCAAGTATGTGCAAATCTAACGAAACAAGGGACTTTCTGTCTCAGGCTATTAAATTTCTGATGTAGAACATGCCTTGCCCAAAACAAATAGATGGCACGATGCTAGGACAGAAAGATGCTTGGGCAGAAAGATTACATCATTTGGCCAAGCAAAACATCGAGCCAGCTCACACTGACCTGTGGGTACATGGCTGTCTGTGCCCCATGTGGGGCACTGAAGCAGCCAGAGAATGTCTGATCCTGCCCTGAAATAAGAAGAGCTGATCTCAGGAGGAAATGTCACCCTGGCCCAGATGAGCAGCACTCACAAGTGAGGCAGTGCTGCTGAGAGGCAGCAGCGGGGTGTGGGTGTCTGTCCTGCTCCCAGCGGCACCTCGCCAACCCCCCGCAGAAAATGACAATCATATCCTGAGGGTTTGCAGGGTTACTTTGCTGGATGTCACCAGGGGTGAGTGATGGTGCTGGCTACTCACAACGGGGGGTAGTGTGAAGTGCTGGAGCTGGTGCCAATGGCTTCCAGCGCCTCGTGGGCTGCCAGCCACTCCGAGGCAGCCTGGGCACTGCTCATTCCATACTCAGGGAGCCCCTGCTGTGCGCCAAATAAGAGCATGTGGGTATTACTTATTTTCTTCTGTCAGTTTATTAATTCCAAATACTATTTCATCTTCTTATTGCCGTCAGATAGTCTGTGAGCAAGTCCTTGTTTTGAAAAGTGCAGTTGTTATTCACAAGTCCTGACCATAAGGTATGTGCTGCTTGGTGGAATTTGTTTGCAAACCATCCATTGCAACTCTTAACTGTTTACTGTGAAGAAACTGTCACCTAGGGCTATGTAATCATGGTTTCTTCTCTCTGACTAGAGTACACAAAACATTTTGTTTAGAAAGAAGAGACAAATTATGAAGAATAAATGACTAGCTATGAACTTCTGTTACACTTTATTCAAAGTCTAAGTAATTAGACTGAAACCCACAAAGCTTTTTTCGATCCATGTCTTCGTGGCAGTTGTGACTGCTTGAATACTTGGAAAACAATAGGTAATAAAACTGCAAAAATATGATTCCATAAGGAAACTTGGTTCACAGTATAAACCAACACTCTTAGTCTTTCCTGAGAAGTGCCATAGTTGGGCAAATCTCTTTTTCATCCCATATCTTGAAAGTAGTCAATATTCACATAAGTAAATCCCAAACAGGGTGAGCTATGTGTTCTTTAAATGGTCCTGCTTTGAGAAGTTTCTCTGGTTCAAAAAGTGTACCGAACATAAGAAATGTCACATGAAAGTGCTTTATAGAAGATGCACTGTGGTAATGCCAAGATGAGAACCAAGATACAGCAGGTCAATGCTGCATTTGGAAGGTAAGAGGCAGAGAGGAAAGGACCAGAAACCACCAAGCTTTCCATCAAGTCACACCTGCAGTTCTCTGGATGTTGATGCTCCTTTTCTAGTCAACAAACCAGGCACAATGAAAACTGCCCAGTGTGCATGGAACGGTGAAGAAGCCACTTAATAAATAAATAAGCAGAAAGAAAATTGGCTAAAATTAAACCTTCACACAATAGGAAGTTAGTCACTTGGAAGTGAGCCCTTGCCTCGCCTGCGACGGTGAGTTATACACGTTTATCCTCCGCTCTCTAAAAAAAGAACGGGCCAGCGGAGCGCTCCGTGGGCTTGACAGCCCGGCCATAAAGCGCCGTAAATTCGCTCGGTGTTCCGGAGCTCCCCGGCGGGACCGGCCGCCCCTTGCAGCCCCCTCCCCAGCACCGCCCGAGGCCTCTGCGACCCTCGCCCTCCTAATTCGTGCGCCTGCTGCCCCG
>JAHLSL010000020.1:10437739-10786140 GCA_025920805.1 Petroica traversi
GGGCGCTCCGGGCCGCTGGAGCGGGCGGGATGGGGAATCGCGGGGGCCCCTGCGGACGCCGCCCCCGGGGCGCTTTCCTCATCCAGAACTTGCCGCCGTCCCTGCGCTTCTCCACCGCGCCTGTCGGAAAGGCAGAAAACGGGGGTCAGCCGCGGTGGCGGTGGGAGAGAACTGGAGGTGTCGGGCTTGGCTTTGCTGCTGTGGGGGCGGTGAGGTCAGTGAGACCTCACCAAGCAAAAAGCCAGCGCTGGGTGCGCAGCCTCTGGCATAGCGGTAAATTCCTGTTGGCGGTCGGGAGCGCTGCCTGTGGCGGAGCCAGCCCGCCGAGTGCCCTCATGTTGCTTCTCTCGTCCCCAGAAATCCTACGAGCACTTGGCAAAAATACGAGTAGCGAGAGAAGCGGCTCCAGAGTGCAACTGCCCACCAGGTAACAGACACATCTTGGAAATCTCCTCTCGGAGGATTGTAACTCTGGTGTGTTTGGTATCCCACGTTTTTGAAATACACCCAAGTCAGATCCAGAGGATGCCTCTTCAATCAACAGCTGTTTCTTGGGTGGAAAAGGTGTAAAGCCCAGAATAATTTGTTTTCACTGTGGCACTAGATTGGAATTAATGCTAATAAACCCGCCCACTAGGCTGGATGTTGCCAAACAAGAACACTTATGAAGAAGTTAATCATCTACTCTAGCAGATGAAATATATTTTGTCTTAAATGGGGTAGTACTGAATCAAGGCACTGTGTGCTTAACTTGGGAAGTACAGCAAAAGTCCCTAGGAAAAATATTGAACAATTTATAACGTGGATTGATATAGGTGGAATGTCTGTTGCAAGTTAGCAGTAAGATACACATGAGCTTTTTTCAATCTTGTTTTTCTGTAATCTCGGTGGAAAGCAATTTACCTAGAAAGGGAAAAACTGTGTTTGTGCAACCAGGGGTATTGCTTGACTTTGGAAATGGGCCCTTCTAATACTGCAGTCAGTTCATCTGTTCATGCTGCAATGTTTCCTGTGGTCTTTGGGCTCCTTTCTAAAAGTCTGATAACTTCAATGTTGTTTTAGCTTCAGAAACTTCTTCTAACATAGATCCAAGTTCATTTAGCGTCTTAGAAGTCAAGAAAATAATGCCAGTGTTTCTCAGGGGGATGTTGGAATTCCAGCATCCTCTGTGATGAGGCACACTAGATGCAGAGGATGCTTTGCATATCCTCTCACTCTGTATGAAAAACCATCCCCTTTACAGGTGGAATATCGACTGTCAACAGGACTTAAGCTGATTATGCTTGCCAGCAGGATGTGCAATAGTACTTGTATAAAAGGAAGGAGCTCTTCTAGTTTAGGATTGAATTCCTGCCAAACTCATCAGTCTGAAGGGGCTGCCGAATCTCTGTGTTAAAGCTGCCTGCAATGGTCGGTACACTGTTTGGTGATGATACAGCTGAGAACACAGTATTTACTGGCTGGTGTAGGAGTTGCCATGGCTATCATGAGAAGGACAATATACGTGACGAGGACTGTTTTAAAAGAGCGCATAGAATTATTCAACTCCCAGTTAGTTTTGGAACGTTGATTTCCTGCTGTAGTATATATATATTTTTCCTTTAAGGCTAACATTAGCAAACTGATCTTATTTTTTCTTGTTCTGCACTTGCCTAACTGCAGTGAATTACAAGACATAAGTATGTGCACAGAAATGAGTTACTCATCATGTTTGCAGTGATGCATTCTGTGAGCCTGAAATTATGTTTAATTTTATGCTAAGCTCTTTCCTTTTTTTCTTCTTCTTTGTTTAAATCCATATGTTATGATATTTTCACTCACTGTTTTCCTACTAAAGGTCAATATCTACTTTTTTATGGTTGGTGTTATGTGCTGCTTTACTTGTTCACTACCACTAGAGCTCCACATTATACCAATTTTTGTCTGACCTTTTTTTCCATAAGCGTTATCAAATAGATAACGAGCAACAGACTATTTCTCACGTGCATTGTAAAAATCCTCACTACATGAAAGTCAAAGTGATCTGGGGAACATATTCAAGGGAGCACATTTTAAAAGACCAGGAGAACTTACATGAATCATTACAAAGTAAAAAAAAAAAGTTGCAGAGAGGAGGGATTAGAAATTTGATATGGAGCTTTTCACCTCTTGGTAGCTGTTTCAGTTTGGAAGCAAGTTTCGTAGTGACTGAAAGATGTTGCCATGTGGTAGCCTCATTTTGCAGTTGATGCTCTCATGCTTGTTGCCAGTGGACAGGTGTCTACCTCAAAATGGCATCGTCTTGGGAGCCTTGTCTGAGAGAGCAGGGGCTGAGTGGCACCACCACCTGAGGACTGTGCCTTCCTAACAGCAGGCATTAGGCAGAGCAGGAGGGGATAGGGCAAATAAATTGTGTTTTTTCATTGGGGGTTCCCTGTATTAGAATTCCTTTTTGACTGCACAGGATGGGCTTTTGTTTTCATCCTTAGTGCTGCTATTAGAAATACTGATGTTCAAAAAAAGTATTTGGCTTAATAGGAAAAGTACCATGGTACATCAGTGGTTTTTCTGTTGCCTGCTGTTTGCAAAGCCAAAGAGTACATTGGCTCTTTCCCACATGGTTCCTTTTCCTTCTGTATTCTGCTCAACTTCTGCATTTCTTTCCTGTGTTTTCTGTAACAAAAAAAATACATTTCTGTTAGAGATGACATTGGAAAGCCTTCATGGAACAGAGGTAACTTTTGAAATGCCTGTATGCTGTGAGCAAAGGTCACTACTGAATGGCCACCAGGACAGTTTCCATCATACTTCTCTTTAAAGAGAAATAAAGGTTATTTAAAAGTAGGTTACATTGTTCTCTACCAAAAGAAGAGAAGGAAGTTCAATCTGCAGACAGGAGAGTGATAATGTGACCTCTGGTTGAGGACTAAAGTTATGCAACTGGCGTAGGTGTCATTAGCTTGAGATTTTCATCTCCTTTTGCCTCTCTGTGGTAGGAACCTGCACATTCAAAGAGAAGCGGGTTTGAATGGCTCAGATACCTTTGGAAGCCAGATTCACAAGCTCACAGCTTGCAGAGCAGTCCACATGTACCTCCTTTTAATTCAACAATAGCCTTGAAGTTTGTCTAGAGCGAAGAGTGATCACATTTCTCTTTAAAAGCTTTGTTTTCACTAAATGTGATTTTTCTTATTTTGATGTTCTATTTTCTTATGAAAGAAACATGATATGAGGTGGTGTTCAAGTTTTGGGTTTAACTCTGTACAACTAAAACCAGATACCAAAGATTTTGTAAATATTTTAAAAACTACAATAGCAAGCATTCTTTCTCTTTTTAAAGCAGAGTAATAAAGTTTGAAAAGTAAATTTGTGCTGACATTCCTCTTAAATTACCTCAGCTCTAATAAGAGCGCCAGTGTAAATCTTGCGCTGCAGTCACTTCTGGTAGTTGGCCTTCTGCACATAGGACTGGGAAGGCAAATTGAGTGGTTAAAATAATTTTAAGCATAATAAATTAATCTACATTTACCAGGTGTATTTTTAAATTAAAGTTAATGTTTTACTACTATAAAGATGAAGATGAAATGTAGGTGTGTAGGTACTTACTTTGTATTTCTAAATCTTCCTCTAAGTGGCTGTGGGAGCATAATCAGCTCTTATGAGGAACAGTCAAGCACCATGCTGGGTACTTCTTCCTAAGTGCCAAGAATTACACCGTTGTGGAAAGAGCAACACATACAGAAAGCACAGGGATACTCCCCATTCAATAGAATTTAAAGTTTGGGGGTTTTTTGTAGATTATTTCAGATTTTCCTCTTCCCAAAATCATTGACATGTAGACTTCAACATGAATATATGCTTACATGTTTTAGTGACCTGATCCTTTATGTATTGTAAGGGTCAAGTTCTGACACTTGCAGTCATGGGCCATGATGTCTCATTGTGTAAGTGGTCCTCAGAGCCTGCTCTTGAGTCAGATAATGTTGTCAGGAGTGGGAATCAAATCTAGTGGTACAAGAAGTTCAAGTTTTCTCAACAGGAAGGCTGGTAGGTGCTTATGTGCAGTTCTATATGTCCCTTTTTACCAGGGACCAGTTTTAGGAAGCAATTAAAATTTTTTTCTCCCCTTCTGTTTTGAAAAAGACCTTTATAATGAATATTTTCCTTAAAAGAACACATTTCTTTAATTCTGCACTGACAAAGTATAAGTTGCATAAGAGATGTCTTTTAACACTAGCTATCCAACACAATCAGCAGAGTATGTATGTTCACTATAGCTTGCACGTAAAGTTATGAGGTCTGTAGGTTTTGAGATTTGTTTTGGGGTTTTTTTTTCCCATCCCAGAATAATAGCTGAACTACAGGGTTAGATACCTGTCAAAGACTGCCAATTAGCTTTTTTTTTTTTTTTTTTTTTTTTTCTTCAGTGCCACAGGTAATTTTTCTTTCTTTGTTCTTTCTCTTGTATATTTCCCATCAGGGAATGCACGTTTCTCTTCTTGTTGTGACTTCATTGTCTTCACAGACTCCTTCCCTTTCTGTAGCTTCAAACCCTTTCCAGGCACAGACACTCTGATCATTCTTTCTTAGCCAGCTATTTTGTGCTGTTTTTGTAATCATGTCATCTTGATTCTCTGTTCCAGTCCTAGAGAGCTTTATGGTTTGGCATTTGAAGTAGCTCCTGTTTCACTATGCAATTTGCTGCCATCAGGTTTGTTTCAGTGTAGTTGCATGCATATAAACCTGTTCATTCAGGATGAAATGCCATAAGCCAAGAGGGTTTTTTTTTTGAGGGAATAAAGAATACCAGTTGGCCTTTTTCTTGGTTGGTTACAGTAGTTCTAATGTGAAAACTGTGTTCTGCAGCTAGAGTTCTTCAGTGAGATGATGAATCTGCTGTATGTATTTTGATAGCAGCATGGATGGTGAAAATCAGTGTATTTTCTTAGAATCCCAGTGCTGTTTTTGTTGTCTTGAGCATCTGATTTTTGTTTTGACATGCAATGCAAGTACAATTTAGGTGGTCTTTCTTATTTCCACATGTTCCACAAGAACTGTTCCCTGAAGCATTTCAATTAGTGAGGCTGAAAGAATGGAGGAGAAAGCAATTTTCAAGATTGAAAGAGTCATGAAATAGGTAACAGCAGGGTATTACTCCTCTAAGATTTTTTTTTTATTGTGCTTACAGTGAAGCAGACCTGGAAAGACTGAAGAGGTAAAGAAAGAAAAGAGGAGCTGACTTATGTGTTCACCAGTAGTGAGACCTAAGAGAAAATGCAGATAGATATAAAAAGTATCTGAAGTGATTTTTTTCCTGTTACTGAAAATTTCAGTGTGTGCTATCTGAACTTAGCTCCCAGCGCTACTTATTTCTGCCATGTCTATATCATCTATTTGCTGAATGCAGTGCTCAGCTCTAATTTTGTAATTTTTCTGACAGGTCTCTGAGTTCCCCTTTCATACCTTCAGTGGTTTGATATTTTTCATTTCAGTTCCTAGATCAAGATGTTTATTGATGTACAGCAGCATGCAACCTTCTGGGTAGTCTGCCTTCTTTGGATGACTGCTTAAAGATACTGTTTCTTCCCTACAAAATAGCTAAATATATGATTTATTTGCTAAGAGGTGACCTTTTAATTCCCTTCCCTCTGGGCAAGGAAGTAGGGTGTGCAGCATGATGAGTGAAACATAATGTGGCTCAGAAGAGAACTGATTGACAGCAGACTGCACCAGATTTCTCTCTTTTGTAATATTGATCTCAGCAGTGCTGTAGCAAAGGTTGATTTGACTGCTATTAACAAAAGGTTTTCCTATGACTTGAGTTGAGCAAATTCAAACTTGTGCAATTACGTCAAACAAGACATGTTAAAAATAAGGCTTCAGTATCTGCATTAACTGTTCTTATAATATATGAGATAAATATATATGTTCTTATATGTTGTTGTACTATCTTGTATGTGGCACTGGTCCAGCCCAAACCAAAGTGTAAAAGCACTTCAAGTACCATGAGTGTTGCAGTGGGAGAAGTGGCTGTTAGGACCACTTCTGAAATGATGCTTGTAGTGTCTGTGATTTGGTTTTGGTTTTTCTTTTTCTTGTTGTCTTTCTTAAATTGGGAAATATATGTGTCTGTTTCCTTAAAGGGTCTTTAAGGCTTATATAGCTGAGTTCTGTTTAGCTGTACTTAACCCTTTTCCCTTTCCTTAAAGGATAGTGAGTTCTTGGGAATGTATTGCCCGAACAGCCCTGATAAACCCCCATTACAGCACTTGTCTTCTCTCTCACTCCCGTCTAAATTTACTGGCTGCAGCGTACCTGCCTATTTTGTCTATACTTTGCACAGTACAAACCAGCTAAATCTGAAAACTGCATGTCTGATAGAAACTGTTTTTATAAGGCCTTTCAGGTTACCAGATAGAATAATATAATTAATATGTTTAAGTTACCAGTCCTGTGAAACCATCCATCACACTTCAATTCACACAGACCTTGAGTCACGATGCTAACTACAGCCTCTTCAGGAAGGCTGCTCTGCACAGAACACCTTTCCCCTTCATCATTTCAGTTGATTTCCTAAGTCAGCCACAAAAAAGGAACTCTGTCAGCTTACTTAAAACTGCAAATAAGAAGTAAGGAGGCACAGAGTAATACAGGCTGAGAGAAACACTTTTACAGAAGGTACACACACCAGTGAATACGATGCTGAAGGCTTCGGTGTTTGGAAACTTGTGAACTGTCATGTTTTTACAGGTTAGACTTACAGTAGAACAGGGCCTGCTTAAATTCATCTGCTTGGGACTTTTAATCAGATTAAGTTAAGCAGAACCAGCTGTTTGTGAGAGCTTAATCAAAATAAATGTCAGGACAAATTTTCAGAACAGTCTGTCCAACTTGAAAGAGCAAGGTTTGTATATACCTTTCATGTAAATACTCCTTTTTGTTTTTGCCTAGACTTGAGCAACTTTAGATATGCTGGCCAGGTTCATACTCCAGGAGATCTGGAGTATGAACCTGAAGGAACTCTTCAGCTACAGGCCTCTGAAGGAAATGTATCTAGGCCATCCTTGTCACTTAAGTGTTTCCTTCCAGGTGGTTCTCAACTCAAGTGTGTAGTCATTCATGGCTCAACAAGTTGTTTGATCTGCCTTAATTTTGTGATAAAGTGCTGCAGCCTCATGTAAATAGTCTCTTTAGCTAAAAATAAGTGCTTCTCTGTAAATAGATGAACATTTAGTGCCAGAAATTGCTATTTCATAGATGTGCCTAAGCTAAATAGTCTACTATCAAAATATTTCCAAAGGTTACCTGGTTTTTAGGAGGCAGACTACAGTTCCCGTGTTTGTGAAGCAAACCACTTGTTCCATCTGTCATGTTGATGGAGAAAACCTGATCATTGTGCTCTCCTCAAAACAGCTATCAAAATATGTTAGAAGACAAGTCTTGTCTGTGCTGCACACGCTAAAACTTCCTTTTTCTGCTCCTTCCCATTCTATTTTTCACAGGATTGGAGTTGTACTAAAACTGTTTCTTGTCTATATGTGCAGATGTATGTTTATAGGTGGCATTTACTCACATGTAATTGTGAATTCTGCATGCATGTATGTAGGGAACTGTTTCTTCTTGTGCTTGGAAAGCTTTGAAGCAGATGATGATGATGCCTTTTAAACTTATTAAAGAATTATGAAGTTACTACAGAGCTATTGAAAGTTTTTTGCTGGATAGAAATAGATGTTCTTATAATTACCAATGATAGCAAGACAGCCATTTGTCGGGCAAAGAAACAATAAATGGAATGAAGAAAGAGTGTAATAACAGAGGTGATAAAACTGGGATATTACTTTTTATTTTAGAATCTTCTGAAAATTAGTACGATTATTTCAATGATTTATGCATAGATGTGCTCAACCAAGGAGCAATGCAGTATTTAAGCAATAATATTTTACCCTACACTGTCTTCCAAATTGGTTGGGCAGTTGACAAATATGAAGAAAGTATAGATTTTATTTCATAAAGTCATAGATGCAGGTCTGTTAAAATCAGTACCTTTTGCTCAGTTCAGGTTAGTTAGGAATCAGAATTATCTTAGTTTGATTATGCATTAATATAATCTAGTAGTTATTGTATTGGGCAAGTATATTTGAAACCTTTTTGAATGATTTGTATGGGTTTTTTAGGTGTTTAGGAATTTAAATTTTGGGTTTTGGGAATATGACTTGCAGATTTTTTTCATAGTTGTTTACCTTTGCTGATGTATTTTGGTTGGGATTATAGCGGAGGATAGATCACAGATTAACAGATTCTTGGGGAGGCTGAAAAGGAGACTGTACATGGAATTATGATGGACTCTTAAGGAGTCTCTCTAAGTAGCTTTCCCTCCCCTTCTGTGGCTCTTCTACAGGCTCTGCTGAGGAAGTGTTGAGGAGAAGGGTGTCAAATGATCTTTCTCTTTGATCCTTGGACCTCTTTTTAATGCAGCATACAGGACTGTTTACCCGTGCATATTTATAGCAGTGTGGTGTTTTTGGTAGTTTGTCCCACTCTGCCCTATCCTGGACGCACTGGGCTGCTTGCCAAGTCACGGTGCCACAGTGTACAACACAGCTCACCTTAGCAAGGAAAACCTGCATAAAGCCAGGTGGCTGATCCACTGCTTTTAGCTGACTGAAACAATGGGCTCATGCCAGGTACTGCTTCAGTCTCTTGATCAGAGGATGTGCTTCCTCTGATCAGCAAAGATTTGTGAGACTTAAGTGTTTTTCTCGTCTCCTTTTCTTTGGTTTTTTTTTTTGTTTTGTTTTGTTTTGTTGTTGAAAAAGAAGTCATGAAGTTGGCACTTTCCTTTAAATAGTTTTAGTGCTGTTAGGAGTGAGGGGCTGTAAAGAAAAGGCTGCAAATATAAGGGAAGAAAGACTCTAGAAAATAAGACTTAAAACTGTAGTTTTAAGACTTTTGCTATTTACCACTTGCAGTTTATGCCATCTTAAGAACATCCTCCCCATTTCTTTTCCTCCCATTTGAGTATTTGCAATATTCATTCTCTGAATATAAAAGCACAGAAAAAAAATCACAAGAATATGATAAAGGTTTAGCTTATGAATTAGGTTTCTTCGATAAGCACAGTCTCTTTCTCAGCACACTGTCCTTAAGGTTATGGTGGAAAACTGCTATTTAAAAGATATTTGTAAAGTTGGGTGTGGGGAAGAGTGGGGCCTGTGTTTGAGGAACATGGGAGAAATTTTAAAAACTGTATTGAAAATTGGAGACCAAAATACCAGAGGTGTGGCAGCCATTGCAATGGTGACAGATTTGTGTATCTGAAAGCAGAACACCATCCTGTAACTTGAAGGACACTCAATGAACTCTCTAAAAAGGTATTTATGGTTAAGGTCATAGCTGGCTACAAAGGTCTTGTGCTGATAACACTGATTGTGTTGCTAGGAAGTGATATGGGGTTTCTTATTTATCAGTGCCTCAGCTGGGTGATGGTAGGGTCCTCAGAGGGCTGCAGTGCTGAAAGTCAAAGTGTATACATCTTAAGTTGAGGAGGTATTTCCTTCAGCTGGAACATCTAATAATCTCTTAAGAATATGAGAACCAGCTGCTTGAAGGCACTTTTCTTCCTCCCCACCCTGTGCCCTTAGTCTCTGGGTAAGCTCCTGTTCCGATGCCCTTGATCTTGGAGGAAGCCTTGATACCTGAGCATAGGGGTATGGCCACAGGGGATTAGAAGGATAAACTACATAGCCTGTGTACTAATATTTTCTTCTCCAGTCACCCAGCTTACATCCAGATGATGCCCAATGGCATCACTGTGACAAATGCTGCTCAGTTTTGGCTGGACAGTCTCTGTACTCTCAACTCTTCTGGTGCTTTTTATCAAACACTCCTTCAGTGTTTTCAGTGCACTGCTGTTCTTCTGGGTACTGCCAGTTGAAGGGAGACACGTTGAGAGCTATCACTTCAACTTGACATGGAAGTGATTAATGTACTATATATCTCATACCCTTCACTTTTCAGACAGGATAGCCTTCTCGGTAAAAAATACTTTCTGACTCCTAATTTGGTCATTGTACCAGGAAATGTGCTTTGTGCACACAGGCTCAAATGTAGGAGTGGGGTTGTTGTTAAGGTGGTCCTGATGGCAGTTGTCAGCTTTAACCCAGCTTTTATTTGTTCTCTGTCCCGGTGGATGCTCGATAGGTGTTCCTGTCAGCTAATAAAATGCAGCTCAGGGAATGGCTTTAGTTGGCACTTATAAATTCAGTGTTGTCACAGAAATGGATCATGATGTTAGCTGTAGCTATCTATGTGTGTTTATGAAGACATCTCTGTTCAGTGAGGATCATCTTGAATATGTTTCCCAAGTGATTCCTGTGAGTAGGCACACTGAATACTGATGAATCAGAGAGACTGAAAAACACAGTGGTGTGGCATCAGTTTCAAGTGAGCAAGTGCTCAGACGGCCATTGTCAATACTTACTTAGAGTTGGTGTCTTTGTAATGATGACAGCCATGTTTGTAGAAGGCTGGAAAGATTTCTCTGTGTGAAGATGAAGTGTTTTCCCAATGCAGCAAGCATGTACGTGCACTGTGTTTCTTTAATGTAGGGAGACTAATCTTAAGGGAGATTAGTATTTAAGTCTGACTGTTGTGGATTTCACTTTAGGACAGCTTTGCATAATTCCTTAGTTTGAATTCTAGTCTAAGCCATGTCCTAATGTGTGGTGGTAGGACTTTTTTTTTTTTATCGCATTCAATTAAGAGGCTGCACATAAGCCATTACAGTGGCCAGTTAAAAAGAAGTGTGAGCCTTGAAAACTAAACTGCCAGCTATAAGAGAGAAATAGAGCAAGACTGAAATCCTCACTTTTTTTTTTTTTTCTCGTAAAGGTTTTTGCTCCTACAAGGTAGGACAAGTAGACTCCACTTTAGGATAATAAGGAGAAATTACTCTGTTTTCAGTGTGTAGCATAACAACTGGAACAGTCTGGAAAAAAGCTCTCTCACAGTGAGTTTGAAGGAGTTCACCTTAGAGGAAGTATTGTGCATAATTAATTGGATCAGGGACAACTAAGTAACCGTTCTGTATTGTGACTGTATTTCTGTACAGGACTGTTATGGTGGAATAGAACATTTTCATGTTTGAGAGTTCTTGCATCTATAAAATATGATGGATGTAAATAGATTTACCAAAGAGTGCAAATGAAAAAGTATTTGTAATTCTGAATAACATTACTGTCTAGAGGAGCAGAAGTTTTTGTCTCCAATACATTCCTTGCCTCTGCTTTCTCATTTTTGTAATCAGCTGTCTGCTCTGTTTTGATCTGTACTACACTACATAATCAACTGGAGTTATCAAGTGAACATAGTTGTAAAAAACATTAACTTGTGACTATAGAAACCTTCTGAGAACTCTTTTAAAGTATGTTTTTGTTTTAAGAACAGCCCATGCTTGCAGATTCTTTTTAATTGAACAGGTGGGCAATGTCAGCTCAAATCACCTATGGATAGAAGTAGCCACTCCTGCTGCCACAAATTCTGATATCCAGACAGTATTTTACTTTTATCTGAAGGTAGGTGAAAAGATGCTTTTAAGTAAAACCCTGATTGACAGTAATCAGATCTGATATGGGCATGTACATTACCTCAGACATGTTAATAATCCCAAAGATTTTAACTGAAATCAATAGTTACGTTGGAATCTGAGAGCAAAGTGTGGCCTCAGTGTTGGTTTTTTTCTTTTTTTTTTTTTTTTTTTGCCTTTGGATCTTTGGAAATGCCTGTTTAAGTATGCAGCCATTACCATCTACTTTAGCTTTGATATATAGTTCTTTTCCATGATACTCATACTATTTTTTATTAATTTTCTGTTTAGTTTATTGTTTAGTCTTTTCAGTCTCTGAGCAAGAACATTATGTCTGTATCTATTTCTAGGAATACTGAACTAGTTTTGTAACCCTAAAGAGTTCTGGCTGCATTTGGGGCAATCTGAACAGTAAAAATTCTTAAACTTTCTTATCCTTGTGGAGAAATTATGTATTCTTGCATCTTAGTTCATGGACCAAGGGTGGATTTTGGTGTTCTAGAGGTTATCTTGGTGCTTACTGCTCACTCAGTTTGAGCAGTGGATGACAGCAGAATATGTTGAAGTGTAATCTGCTGAAAGGGCTCCTCAAAACTTAGCAAATGCAAGTCCTGTCAAGAAGTAATAAAAAGTGACAGGTCTGTGGGGTGTCACATCTGAAGCTCATCCAAGATGTGTACTCATCTAAGACATCCAGATGTAGTGGCTTAAGGGACCTGGGAATTTAAAGAGCTGCACAAGATGGGTAAGTTTTCCTTATTTCTGGGCTGTCTCCTAGGTGATGTGTGTAGTCAAGTAGTCATGGCACATCCTTAGTTTCTGGAAAGTGGTGCATGAGGAGAATGCATAGCCTGGATGTTGTCCTGACAGAGGGTGCTGACATGCTGTGTGGTGCAGACAAGGGATTTACAGGAAGATGAACTCCAGTGGGAACCAGCAGTAAGATATTCTCTCAGCAAGGCACTGACTGTAACTCCATCAAATTCTGCATCTCTCTCTTCTGGTCTGGCAGCAGGACTTCGTGAGCAGAGGCATGAAAATAGTGCATGTGCTGCCTTCCTCTGGGGTGAAAGCAGTGTTCCTTGAAACTCACAAGAACTATCACACTCTGTTATCTCTGTTGAAACGTGTCAGATTGTCAGGACCAGTGGTCTGTAGTGGAAGTTAATGCTGAGGTTCTAAAGAAGCGCAGATGGACTTGAATTATTTCAAAAGCTGTTGTCACCTCTCCTTGCTTGATCATGTTGCTGTGAGTGCTTTCTCTCTCTCTCATTTCCTGCTTTGTGTAGAGCAGGAAGGACAGCAACTAGGGCCTGAACTCTGATCCCTCCTGTGCACTGCTATTTTGCTAGAAGCAAAATTTAATTATACTCCCAGTTTTTTCTTTCCTGGACATGCAGTTGATATGTTTGGCTTAGGAACTTGGTGACCACAGACTGACATGAGTAATTTTCCTAGAAATGCTGCAAAATCTAACTACTGATGTACTGACCAGCAGCAGGCAGTTCATATTAATTTACATTCAATAAACAGGCTTCATCTTATGTGTTTGTCAAGTCCCACACTTCACAAGACAGAAAAAGAGTGGTGGGTATGATACTATTATGATGCTCTTAATCACACTTTGAGATGAACTGTAATTGTTTAACTTATTTATCAAGAATAGCACTTGGATAGGGACTAATGCAACCAAAATTGTTCTGACCCTTTCAGAATATTCCTGCAGGTTCTAAAGAATACGATCTGGTGGATGGAGACATCTCCAGCAAGAAATGCTGGAAGGTTTAAAGGCACTGGAGGCAGTCAAGAGGACAGAATGCTTGGGCACCTGAAAAAGATGGCACAGAGGGACACTCACACCTCTGTTTTGTACTGTGTTCAGCCACACTCATCTTTTTTGTCAGTCTAAACCCTGTGAAACTACTGAGTAAAAGTGGCTGAAGTAGGACTTTGGTGACACAGAGCAGTCAGTTTGAAGTTTACAAGAAATCTTGTGAGGGGAGGTTCATGGAGCCCCTTTTATGACTGATGTACAGGTGTTTTTCTCCACCTGTTGTGGTTGTGCAGATTGTACAATAAAAGCAGCAGCACTTGTGTCCACACCAAGTAAGGTTGCGGGTCTGCTTCGTGATGGGAGCATGCACTTTTCACAGGCACAGCAAGGCAGCATTTACTTGTTGCTACTTTACTTTCAGCTGCATTGTCGAGAGAATGACTGCTCTTTTGAGAAGTGAGATGGGGTTTTTAATAAAACAACAATTTCACAAAGAATGACATTGTATAAATAGATACCTTCTAAATATCTGGCCCCCATTTTCTTTCTGAAATGCAATCATAAGGAAGGCTAGAACCAGTAGTTCCAAATTCCAGATGTTTGTGTTTTGGTAAAATGCTTTTTTTTTTTTTTTTAAATTGTGCTGTCAAACGATTGACCTGAATAAAATGACAATTTTTTCTACAAAGTTAATTACATGCTCTTTGATTAGCAAAGAAGGGACATAAATTAATTTTCCTAAATATGCTGCAAAAGACAACTACTGATGGAATGACCAGTAGCATGCAGCTCATATGTGTTTACATTTGTTATGTATGCTGCATTTTAACTTTCTGTTACTTTTCAGTTGTGTACAAAAGATAATCTTATGACATCGGTCTTTCCAGAATCTAAAAATGACTCTTGATTTAACTGTGGGGAGAAAGAATTGATTACTTAAACCTTTTTTTTTCCTTAAAAAAATATCACTGAACAGACTATCAAGGGAAATTCTGTTAAACAGAAGAACATCTAGGAACATTCTTATACCGTTGGAAGTTACAGGACTCAAAAAATTTGGAACTTGAAAAATCTTAGAACTTTACTTAACAAGAAAGGTGATTGAAAACCACAGAAAATTTGTCTGTGAGCAAATACCTCTCTTGACGAGAAACTTTAAGAAAAGCCCAAACAAACCAAAACCAAAAAAGCCCCATTTTTACTAGAAAGCTTTTCATTAAAAATTTGATGAATGGCTGAGGGAAACAGGAGATTGGCTATAAGCAAAAAAGTGTCCCTCAGTGTTGTACAGCATTCCTAGATGCTTGTGGTCTTACAGGATATCAAGGGAATGAAGGCATAGAGTGCTCACAGTTTTATTACTATTTTCTTCTGGCCTTTTTACAGAAGTCATTGACCTTCTTACCCAAGGGTGTCCTCTTAAGTTGCAAGGAAAAACAATTCCTTACAGCTAACTTTGTGAAATTGTATCTTTTTTCCATTAATATGGAGTAAAAAAGTGATTTTTCTCTGGAGACTTGATTTCTTATTGTTTGATTTGGTAGAAATATTTTAATTTTACTTGAATGAGAACTTGATTAAGTTTCAGTACTTTATATGATGAAGTAATTTATAGGGTTCTTGGAATATACTGCAGTTATTGGAAAATACTGGCCTTTATTTGTTGGTGTCTTTTGCTTTTTGTTGTTGAGCTGAAGAACCCAGTGTTAAGGCATTGCAGGTACAACAGTTGGTGATGGAGCACTACCCTTACTGAAATACTTCATTTCCAAGGGTTACAAATCTGCTTTGCACAGTGTACAAGGTCTGGCTTGTTACTGGGATGGATTTCCAGTACACTGCACTTACTTTAAACCCCTTATGCTACTACTACATTTAACAGCTTAAAATAGCTCAGTGCCTTATTATTCCTGATAGACCTGTGATACTGCAGGTTCTACAGTACTGCTTGTTCGACTGACCTTAATTTTGAATCAGAAAATGTATTTGCTTAAGCCAGAGTAGTTAAGATATATGGAAAAAAAGCAACTTTGAGAAAGTGAATTCCTTGTCTTCCATACATGTGTTATGTTTGCAGGTGGGAGAAGGTTTTTTCCTCTTGGCAGTGTTGCAACTCAGGCTAACAAGTGAATAACAAAGCTGTATTCAATGTAGTTCTCTTCTCCCTGCCTCCCACTAGGAATCACTTTCAGTAATAACACTTTTGAGGTAGTTCTTCTGATGAACCAGGAGGCAGAACAAGCCATTTGGACTTTTGCTGTTTATTTGGTTTCTAGGGGGATTCTTCCTTGCAGGTCGAGATGGCTGTTGAGATGTAAGGATATGTAGGCAGGAAAGAAAGCCTTGGTTAATAAAGTGAGACTTTTCTAAGTTACTTTCTTGTTTTCCATTAAAATAATGGTTGGACTGCAATTTCTAGGATGAAGGTGCAAGTTCCCCAAAGGGATGTATTTTGCTGTTGGCTGGATGTGTTAATAGGGTAGGAATTACATATATATGAGGTGTTAGGTGCTTAGCTACTTATTTGCCTGTGCAGCCATATAAATATATTGGCACACTCCTGTCCATGCATATAGCCATATATGCTCCTGTCCATATGCTTATAGCCCTTTTTGGTTTTTGGGGTGGTGGTGGGGGCTGGTGGGGTGGAATGGGGGTTAAAGAATCTAGATTAGCAGTTAAATCTTCAGTTGTCACATGCAAATGTCTGAGGTTTGTAGGCAGTCCTAAGCTAAGCATAAGTTAAGTATTGTGGTGGTCCGAGAAATGACAAACAGCATGTATATGCAGCAAAACAGGCTATCTGTGTGAAGTGGTTCTTTCTCTCAGTAATATATTGTTCTCAGAATTTTGTCCTATTCTGGGAAGCGTTCAAATGTGAACATGGCTCCGAAGAGGAGAATCCAAGCACAGCTACCACAGCCATCAGAAGAAAGCCTGTAGATAGAAAGGGACTTTCTGGAGTGGTTTAGTGATACAAATGAGGGGAGGAGGAGAGTTTCAAAGACTTGAAAGGAAGTAAAAAAAAACCTAAGTGGTGTGATTATTTCTTGTTCTCTTTGCTGAAGGCAGTTCCACTCTAAGCACTGGAACTGATTTTATTTTGATGACTATGGTATCTCTAGCATAAGATGTCTTCAACAACAGACTTGTAAATATCTATCAGGGGTGGTATCAATAACTTTTGCCCTTACTTTATGGTAACAGTCTAGTTGATCTTTGGAAATTGCTTCCAGTGTTGCTTCTCAGTTGTACTTAAACTCCCTGTAAGTTATATATGGTTTCAGTGTTTGTGGTAGATAACCTTGCTTCATCAGTTCTTTTCATAGATACTACTTTTTAGAACCACAGGATTTGTTCACTGCCATCTTTACATTTGAATTCAATTTAAAAGATTGGCTGCCCGTAGATACAGGTGATATCAGAAATGTGTATTTCTCCCCCCCCCCCCCCATTCAGAAAGGAGAAAGAAAACTCAAAAGCCAGGGCAAAGTGCTGCTCGTAAAAGAAAGGTTCCAAGGAGGCAAGATATTGGCAGCACTCTTTTTTACAGTTCTCTCTTTTTTTATAGAGTAGTAATATTGAAGCATTTCAGTCAGATGATTTTATTTCAAGAAATTCATAGCTTTTTAAGTTGAAGGGTAATTTTCTAAAATGGCAAGATAAAAAATAAACTCTGCTGCTAACTCAGTTTGGAGGAGAGGGGAGTGCTTTTTGGGCATATATTTGTTTTAGTAGTGTTGAATTTATTAACCTGCTTGCCAGCGTTGAGTTTCTTTCTATTTGGCCTATATGTGGGGTTTTTTGGGTAAGAATTTTTGCTTTGGTTTCAGTGGGGCAGAGTGTTTCTTCAGTGATATTTTTACCCGCAAGTCAAGTGAGTGTGGCTCTAGTAAGTACTTAGTTGGTAGACTGTCGAGTTAGAAAAGCAAACGTGCCGCAAGAGATGTGACAGCAAGTTAATTTTCATAGTGTTTTTCTCTGCTGTGCTGTTGCTGACTCAATATGCTGCAATTGCATAAAGTAGGTGATTTTTTAAAATAAATTTTTTTTCAATTTTTTTTTGGTGAGGTGAAATTATGATCACTGATACAGCAGATGTAGTTCTGCTTCTAAAATAACCAGTAAAATGCATTTCTAGGAGTTAGGATATAATATACCTCTCTATACGCTCAATACTTCCGAAAACATTAGGAGATGTGTTAGGGGAGCACTTGGGCAAGCCATCCTTTTTGATGGCTATACATATATGTATAGATACATATACATCCTATACATATATGTATAGAACCTGGAATGGTTCTGCTTCCTGTATTCCTTTAGTCCTCTTTCCACACAAACCTTTACCTGTTTCCTTCTTCACAAATTAATCTACTTGAGTGGGAAGTTTCCTGCAAGATTTAACAGTCTCGGAGTCTGATGTGTTTTTCCTCATTTCTCCCCATGTCTTCCGTACACCTTTAAAAAGTTGGCAAGGCTAGCTAACAGCCAGAGGGGTGGATGAATGCACCTTAGGTTCAGAAAAACTGAGGGCCTCACAGCAAGGGGAGCCTCTATTTAGTTTGAGTCACATTTTGATCAAGCTTGGTGCTTTCAGTGCTTTTAAAGAAAAAAAGCTTGCAGTCAAAAACATGGTACTGTTGGCATCGTTTCTGTATATATGAGGTGGCAGCAGTGATTAAACAAATATGACTTTAAAGCGTGGCTGAATTCTAAAAACTGACTTGTAAATTAACGCCTTCACTGACTGTTTGCTCTGTGTGTGTACGAAGACATGAAGTATAATAGACAGAAGAGACAAAAATACAATTATTCCTAGTCCTGTCAGCAGCAGAGTAAACTGGCTCCTGTTTCTCCCTAAGCCATCACCGGGATTGTTGTATGAGTTACAACAATGATTCTTACCCATGCTAACCCTCACCCGCTCAATGTTTGGACTTACACAAGCTTTACGACAACATTGTGCATGGAAATGAGAATGATCTTGTCTGGTATTGCGGGCTTTCTTTTAAAATAGGTTAGAGGCTTTAATTTTTTGCTTCTCAATAACATCTCTACATTTACTGCTATATCTTTTAGCCAGTAGCAGATCTGCAGAAAGACAGAGTGGGGATACAACTATATTTATGTGTAAATCAGAAATATAAAACGGAAAACATCCCTGTTGGCTGTGAACAGACAGTAAATTTTCAACAAAACACTTTAGTAACCTCAAATAATTTTCTTTTTGGAGTGAGTTTCTAGTAGAGATTATGTCTTTTGTCGTGGGCACTTAAAATTAAGCATCTAAACTAGTATCCAAAATTACGCTTTAGAAAACTTTCTCCTAAAATAAGCAGTCTAGAGGTGGTTGCTGACTGCTAAAACTTGCTATTTGTCAATCAGCCAGCACATAGGAGAAATTGTATTTACATTGCTGCTGCAAACTCTAGGGATCAGGATATCCCTGTAAACCAGAAGAGCACTACTATGTGCATGTATAAAATGAAGAATCAAGACCAGAGTCTTAGCAATTGTTGTGTTTCAGACCTGGGAAATATATTTAGGGATTTCATTAAAAATCTGAAATTTTAAAGCTAGATGCCAATTTGTAGACTAGCCTTTCTGTTTTGAGAGACTGATAAGAATCACAGCAATTCTTGCTGAAATTTAATTCTTTGCTGTTGCTAATGATTATGGCATTGTTATTTATGCCTGTAAATGAAGGTTTTAAAGATGAAAAGAAATGAAGCTTCAGAGGCAGCTTCTGTCCTCAGAGGAGTAAATCCGAGATTGGGGGCGGGTCCTGCAAGGACCCTGCTGTTCCTCTCATGGGTTTTTCTCTCAATTGGTTTGCTTTTCAAAGGAGACAACTGTATATATTACACTAATTAATATACTTTAACAAGAGGAACACTATTCCCACTAGTTCCTCTGAATTAAAGCCCTTCATGGTTACCTTGGACAAAAAAACGCTGTAAATGTTTTTATTACAAGTGATTTTGTACAGATTTTATGGCATTCTCTTTACCTGCCTTTCTCTTAAAAGTGAGATTAACATTTCTGCAAGAAAAGGCCTCCATTTGGCCTCATTAAGTTTGCTGTTTGCCCTTGGTAGCCCTGTGGTGATGGGAAACTCTTCTGTAGTCTTTGGGGGATTTGTTAGTGTGAAGGAGAAAAGAGGAAATGCCTTTGTGATCTAGATTCATTCAAATGGGAGGGTGGTTGTTTCTCCTCTATGAAAGTGCAAAGGCGCATAAAAATTGCTTGAATGTGTCAGTTAGGGGGTGATTTTTGTAACCAGTGGATTATAGCCTACCTTTAGATTTAAGCAATTTAACTTCTAAACAAATTATATAAAGGCATATCTTTCAACAGCACTTATTTTATATCATCTTAGAAATGCGAGTCTAAAATAAGAAAATTCTTAATTATATTGTAACAGTTTTGAAGAGGTAGGTAATGATTTCATTAAATTGCTTTGAGAGGATTTTGTAACTGTCAGCAGTTTTCGTGTGGTTTTGTTGTTGGTTTTGTTTTGTTTATTTTTAATAGAGAGCATGTTGATGATATTTAATGAATTCTAAAGAATTCAACGTTTCTTATCACTTAAAAGTGAAACAGTTTCTCACATCATAGCTGTGCATGGCAAAGTAAACTTTGACGTGTCATCTGTAACTTTTTGGGTATAGGAAATCTTGGTGGGTGTCTCCTAACTATCTCCTAATCCCAGTAAATATAATTGGCAACAAGCTGCTGTCAAGAGAAGTTTTGAAAGAACAGTCCTAACTGCTTGGAAAGGTAGGAATATCTTAGTAGGGAGATGGTGTATTTCCAAACAAAATTCTGTTACAATTTCAAGTTTAGTTTAAATTACTAGGCAGTTTTTAAGGTATTATTTCCTATGTAGGAGAGGCTACAACAGTGATTAACAAGTGATATATCAGTATAGTCTAACGTAAAATGCATTTATTTATTAGTATCACAATGCTTAGGAACTCTGCTACTGACCAAGATTTTGTAGCCCCAAGTATTGTACAAAGGAAATGGGAAGGTGGGTGAAGAGAGGTGCAGTCTCTGTTCCTGACATTTTAAAATCAGCGTGAAGAGAAAAAGTTACGTTCAGGCTCGTGGGGACTTCAAGGAAGATAATGAGGAAGCACTTCTGACATTTGAAAATGTCCTACAGAATGGCAAGGACAGGATGGAGGAAGCTCTTTTAAAAGGTACTTTTTTGAAAACTAGAAATAGTAAAAGCAGGAAGACACTGCTGTTTGCTGTTTCGGCATAGAGACTGATGTTTTGGATATGAGATCTTTTGGAATGTGGAAGAACGTGGTTGGTAAGCATTTATCTGTTTGAGGAAGGAGCACCAACAGAGACATGCAGAGGCAGGACATTGAGGCATAGAACTCCATACAGCTCCACACATCTGCCTTGAATCCAAGATGATGTGCAGTCTATTTTCCTAAGTGGCCAAGAGCTTATACACTGCTTTTGGATGGAGAGACATGGAGAGAAGTCTTATGAGGGAAGGGTCCAGGATGCCTGTTTTTATTCTGAGTTGAGAAATAAGAGATAGCTAAGCACATGCTACATATTATCCCTTGACACTGGTATGACTTCAGTATGGAATTCTCTGTTTTGGTCATAGTGTTGAACTGGAAAAGTTGGTAGCCACTTAAAAAATATTCATGGAGGTAGGAATAGTAAGAACCGAAGAAAGGAGAGGCTTCCTCAGTTATCCTGGTTTAAGGTGATAAAAATCTTTGAGCATCCTTTGAACTGAACCTTGTTCTTGAGAGTTGTCTGTCTGTAATAGAAAGGTGCTTTACCCAGTTTCATGGGTTCAGTTTTTACAAGTTCTGTTTTCTTAATACTCAAGAATTTTAACTGGTTTGATAAAGTTACAACTTTCTGTATAGTTTCTAATTTTTCTGAAATGCTGCATGGCCAATCATTTTAATGAAAGTAGGAGAACTGAAAATTTAAGTACCAAGAGAAGGCTGGATTTCTGAAGCTGTTTTGGAGCCTGCTTCTCACTGACTTAATTGGAAAGGTCAGTAGGTGCTGAAATCAATGTAAGTGCAAGTCTCTACTACAATTACATGTGTCAAACATTTTCATTATGAACACACACACTCTTAAAAAATTTGTTAAACCGGGGATAAGATGTAAGAGACAAATATTTTTTTTCACCAAGTATATGCAAAACACACTCAGAGTTACCCTTAGCATTCTCATGCACGGCTGAAAATTACTATTCCCTTGGCAATGATACTTTGCCTGCAGCACAGCCCAGTTGCACCAGACTTAATGACAGAATCATCAAGCCAAGAGCATCTAGTCTAGACTCTGAGTACTTTGGACTCTTTCACTTCCAAAATATTAAATTGGTCAATGGCCTATGAAGACAAACAAAAATTAGCTGCAGAGAAAGAACATGTTAGGACTTAAAATTCTGGCTATTTTTAATCAGGTACTATCATATAACCAGACTCTGCTGAAATGAATAAATCTCAGACCTCTCCATCCTGGTGAAATTGTTCAAATTGGAAATATCACAAATATCACTGTCTGAGCATAATGCATGAACATGGTGCTTTAATTACATTTCTTAAAACATGAGTTTACAAATTATCAGATTTGCTCAGAATTATGATGAAGTCCTATTGCTGTTCAAGACCAAAATGTATCATCAGTTTGCTTGCTGAATATTCACACATACTTCATGCAACAGACAACATGATTTGCTCTGAAACAATAGAAGACATTTATAATTTGAAGAAAGAATGCACTTCAGAGTCTGAGACACAGTGATGCATAGGCACATAACTTCAAGCTAGTATTTCAGTGCCTGATTCTGTACAGCAGTTACAGAAAAAGAAAGATCTGGATTTGGGGCTCCTCCTATTTTTTTGGGGGGGTAGAAATACAGCTGAGCTTTGCTGTGAACTGCAGTACACTTACTCATTAAACTTGAGCTGTAGGGTTCTCAGAGTGGGTGGAATAAGAGGATTTGAGAGAACACCCCCTGCAGACCTCAGATCCTGCATTTATCACATGCAGCATTAAAAGCTTCTAAAAAGCACTTTTTGTGTGAGAATGAAATTGCTGTAAGACCTTTTGTGAAGATGCATGTCAGCATGTTGGGATTTTTTTCCTGTGTAGGACCTCTTTGACAGTTTAAGCTCACCAATCTCAGTCTAAATCTAAGTTTAGCAAACCTTCTTTGGTAAAGAATGTGATTTGATTTCTGATGTGAGATTGTGAGTATTTAAGCCAATGTGTATTTTTAGCATAATATGGTATTAGCATCTGAGGTTTTTTGCTTATTCCAGCTGAAGTTTGAATCCAGACTCTGTGATTGGACCCTGGCAAATTTACTCACCCCAGTCTGAGACAAATCAGCACAATTAAAAAAGGAAGACATTATTAAAAAAAAAACCCACCTAAAACAAACATGGATTTTCTAGAAAGTGCTACTTGGTATTTCATTATACCGAAAGTGTGTGTTAGCTTCAGATAATATGTTGAGAGAATTTTTCTGAATTTGCTTTACTAGAATGTTTTCATCTCCATGAGAAAAGCATGTCTAAGAGTTATTTTCATTCTATGAGATGAGTTGATCTTAACAGTAGGGCTAGTAGGAGAGGCTGTTGTAAATACAGTCTAACAAATAAAGAGAAGCTAATGGGGACAGATTGTGACAGTGACTTGTCTCATGATTAGTGAATGTTCAAGTTCATTCTGCTTCTTCACATTCAAAATCAATAATGATAATAAGCAAGTTTAAGGCGATGTTTATTTCTGAATTTTGACTTGTTTTCTTACATGCAATGCCAATTCCAGTGAAAGGGTCATCACATGTTTCTCATATCTCTTGGAACGCCTCAACAAATCAGGTGTCTTTGAGCATATTCCTCCATGACTTGTGTGTTTGCTCTGAAAGAACTAAGATGTATTGCAGGGAAAGTTTGCCCTTTCATTCTGTGAAAGTGATGGAAGGTACTGTGGAAGAACCCGACTGCAAGCAGCCAAAACCTCCCTCAGCTAACGCAGTTACCTTAAAACAGAATGATGCACCTGGAGTCGTGCTGCAGTGATCCAGTGTTCCATGCAGCACAATTGCACTGGTCCCAGCTCTGGAACCAATCTTTCTCAAAAGCAAGATGTGTTAAGGATAAGTCCCTGTATGTGTGTGTTTTGTCTGATACGGTTGGTAAACTTGAAACTGTTTATAGATAAAGTGTGCTACTTGTGAAGCGAAAGAAAAGCTTGTATTCCTATCTGCAGTTCCAGATAAAATGGGGTGTAAAAGGTGCCAACAAGCAGGCATTCTGCACACCTGGTCTGGTGTCATCGCTGTCTGATGCGCTGGTTTGTGCCTCATGAAATATTAATTCCACTGTTAACTCAGGTGCATGGATTTCACAGGCATGTGTTGTTTTTCCCAGTCTGAGGGTTGTTTTTCTGAGAGATGATGAAAAGTGGATAAACGTGCCTCTGTTCAGCCAAATTTATCCATAGCATTGGCTGGAAAGGAAAATGTGTTAAAATCAAACCTCATATGAGACTATGGGTATGATTGGGTGTTAAAATGAGGACACTCAAAGTTAAGAGGGGGAAGGATACAATCATAATGCCTGCTCAAAAGAAGAAAAATAAAACTCTAAACTAAAAAAACTTTTTTTTTCTCCATCTGCACATAACTACTCCTTTCCATTGGCCCTAGTGCTGCTACTGAATGACATTATTGTAGAAGGTAACTAAGTGATCTGATTTTTCAGAAATGCCCAGAAATGAAGAGACATACCTTCCTCTCTGTGTATGCTAGTGAAGAATAGTTCTGTTATTCCTCTGAAGTTTCGTGAACCTTGGAGGGGAAAAGAAGTCTATTACTGGCAGGTTTTTTTTTTTTTTTTGGAACAGCATGTCCATACTGTAAGTGGATTTGCCGTGATTCTTATTGCCCACACTAATGTGATAGCTTTTTGACTGGTTCCAGATGCGTAAAACACAATATGGGGTGGGAGGAGGAAAAAGTATAATGAAAAACTTCTGGATTATAGACAATTTTACATTGTGAAAGTTCATATGATGTTTAATGGAAATGCAGTTATTTGATTATATCTCCTCAAAGAATATAGAAAAAAAAAGTTAATTGTGGACCCTCTATGGGCTATATGAGTGCTACTGGACAGTTTACCCATAAAAGCAACTTTATATGTGAAAAAGAAGAGGTTATAGGCCAGAAATTGTACTGTAGGTGGAAATAATGTCTGAAAGGATTCCTGAACTATGAAACCATAGAGAAAACTGATGACAGTTATCCTCCTTTCCTCCATGTCTAGTTCTCCTTGTGAAACCAGAGCTCTCTGGACTCTGCTCTTAATACATTAGTAATTATCTTAATTCTTATCTGATTGCAGGCAGCTGCTAATTGTCCCTGATGCACAGAAAGGTACAACCATTTCTGCTGTCATCTGTGTAGCTGTAACTTTGGAATATTGCCATGTGTGTGGCAGCATTAATCTGTTAATTTACTAGAGCCTAAAGATTCAGCCAGATACACACACTTCAGGAGTACTGTTGATCAGTGGTTTAAATATTTAGATTAAGTTGTGCCTTCTTGTAAAATAAGACAAACTCATCGGTTTCCACACAGGTCAGGTTAATGTCAAGAAAATTCAAAGGTACATTTCCCTAAATAAAAGCTGAACTGAATAGCAGCAGCTAAAACACTCCATCAGCCATGTGGAGAGCTAGGGAAAAATGACCTTTTAAAAACTTATGATACCTGAGAACCATGTGCTTTCTTTCCTATTTTTCAAGAGAGATCTATCTAGGTTTTAGGTTAAGTTTAAATAAGAGATGCAGATACCCAAAATATCTTGTATGCACTCCTCAGCTTGTTTATTCCTGTAAAATCATAACTATATAATCAATTTAGCCACTGTGTGTATGCTTATTGTTGTGGATTAATATTTCATATTATTAAATTGGGGAATGGGGAGAAAATGTCTTTTTGATTTGTGTAACTGCAGGTGCATGTTAATAGCTTTAAAATGCTAAACTAGGACTTGAAAGTGTTCTTACTATTAAGGTGATTTCCTTTTTAATTGCATTTCAGACAGAGGGCAAAAGTTTGTCTTTGAATTTAATTGTGAGACAGCTTTCAAATTAAGTTTAAGAAAAAAAGTCACTCTTGAAATGACAGATGACAGGACTCTTTTTATCGTCATTTATGCAAATGAAGCTGGCTTAGGGACACAAATCTTTATTTTGGATGTAAATGGGATAGTGCAAAAAAAACCCCAAACCCAAGTGGTGCTATGAAAAAAATGATAGTAAATGGTATAAAGCTGCAAAAGTTACTTAGAAAATAACTTGCCTGTAAATGGGATGCTTTTTATCTTGAAATATGTGTGTCCTGAGATGTTTCAATGATCAAACAGACTTTCAAAATACTTTATCCTGGCAAATGAAGGAACTGGATACATGGTGCCTCTCAGATGAGTTTGGGTGAGATGTTTCCTACCTTTACTTTGACAAATAAGAGGAGCTTGTCAGAGGTAATGCTTTCATCACTTCAGACACATTATTATTCTAATCATCTCAGTTCTCGTGCTCTTAAACTGAGTCTTTGGAAACAATATGTATTTTTAATAAAATTTTAATTATGTTGGATAGACTAAAATAACCATAGTTTGTCTTCATTAGCATTCTGTGTGTTAAGCATGAATTTTCACTGTATTGACTAACATGACTCCAGGGAATTTCCTTTATACTTGTTGATTTTACACTTCAAAAGTGATAGGAATCCCAAAACTGTTTCAGAAAGCAAATTGACTGTCAGCATCCTCTCCATAGTGGTGAAATTAAGCTACTTGTTGTAAGAGATGGTGTGGGGATGCAGAGCAGGGGAGACAAAAATAAATTAAAAAACCAAAAAGAAACTATCTCTTAGTGGTTTAATAGGTTGTAAGATGTATGGTTTTTCTCTAAGTTTTTGTAGAAAAAAACTTTAGGGATGTGGTTAAAGGACATTATTTGGTATGGACATGTCCTTTACTTGCAAATGTGAAATTTCAACCCTTAAAATGAAAAAAATCTACCTACAAAAAAGACACCTAATGCAATAATTAACAAACGTGTGCTTACTTTTTAAAAAACGTAAGTCCACTTTATTAAATCTGTTTTCTTTCTATAAGCTTTGTGGGAGATGGGAAAGAAGAGTGGGTTACTTCTGCACCTTGTTGCATAAACTTTTCATGAAAAATAATTTTCTAATCAAGTTCCTGGCCCTTACAAAAAAATCTGCTACAGAGAAAAACAGAGACTTCAAATGTTGGAAGGAAATGGGAAGTCTGTACCATGAAGGAATGAAACTGTTCAAGTCCTCATAGGGCACTTAAAGTCACTCTCTAAATCACCAGCAAAACAAAGTCATTCTTTGGATCTTGTGGTTTGCGGGATTCTGAATTTCAGGTGTCACTGCTCAGGGTCTCAAGTGGGAATGCTGACTGCTTCTAAGAAATGAGAAAAAATTCCAATTTATCCTATAGTTAGACATCAAGGATTGACTGAATACCTTTATTAAATGGGATTCCATGAAAAAACAGTAGCTGGTGATTCTGTATATTTGGTGACTCTAGAAGCCCAAAATATGCTTTACAGTTCATTATTAACAAACCAATTTGCATCAGTTTAAAGTGCACCAGACAGAGCAATCTAGACAGCAATATATCATATTTATTCTGACATTGTTTAAGAGCACCGACCTGTAATTTTTTTTTTTAATGGGAAGGGGAATTGAGGAAAACATAATTAAGCAGAACAGTAATTCTCAAGGATATCACCTGATTAATGCTGAATTACCAGATGTGTCAATATTTGAAGTCCCGTCTTCCCTTTCAGAGTGTAAAAGCATCCAAAAGTCCAGCAAATGTTTGGAAGGGTAAATGAGAAACAGTTTATCTTAGATGTTTAATTGGAAATTTTTAACTGAGGTAATTGATTCAAAGAATATATATTAAAAAAAAAAGATTGAAGAATGGTATAAGAAGAGCTGGATTGAAAACCAAAGAATATTTTTCATGCAAATGTATATGGGAAAGCAGTTTGTTGCTGTGCATTGCAAGGCAGTTACTGGGATGGAGAGACTAAAGAGCTCCTGTTGTACTGGGAATGGCTGCAAGTACATTTATTTCCATGCTCCAAAGGTGCCATAAATTTATTGCAGGCTTAGTGGAGTTTTGTGTAGCCTTTTCTTGACCTCTGTATCAGGAAGGACTCGGAGGTTTTTCTTAGCTATACATATGTAGGTTCTCCTTCTCTTCAGCTTTTTCTCTTTCACCTTTTGCTCTCTAATCTTCCGTTTGCACACTCATTTTTATGTAATGGAGTTGTAGAAACTATTGCTACAGAAGCATATTACTCGGTGTACATATTTTTTAGTGATGCTCAAAACATAGAATATAAAATATTTATAAAATTTTTATTTTTATCAAATATAAAAAATAATGATACTCTGGCTTTTTGGCTGGAGCAGAATTACAGAGCAGGGGAATGAGTTAGGAGAAGAAAGTTTAAGTGAGAGTGTGACAATACATACACAGATTTGTGTGTTGGCTTGGTATTTTCCATTCAAGTCCTTTTTGATGGAGTTTTTTTCTGGTTCTTTCCAGGGATCCAGGCAAAGCAGCTGTTTTATGGTTTTTATTTAGGATAGGTTATTAAACCAGTCAAGCTGGTTCCTTTTTTCACACACAGCCAGACATCTGCCATGTCTCCCTTGAGAGTGTATTACGGAAAGCGTTTTCCAAAGGGAGCTAGATCTTTGTGCCTCCTGAAGCCACTTAATAGTCTTTTTGGCAGTGATGAGCAAACTTGAGGCCATCTTTGGTAAGGATATGAGGATTTCCCTGTGGATGAATGCAAGCCTACACTTTATGTCAGCAAATGTCACCTTAATGATAATTGGAGTGATTTATGTGTATAGGCATCAGGAAAACCTCCATTGTGACAAAAAAATTCTTATTGTTTTTAGCTTTGGACAGAAGCTATTCATAGATTTGTGGCTATTGTGCAAAATAAAGCACCTACTGGTAAAAATACTACCTAGAAATAAGAGTGAAGATCAGCATTCATCCCTGGAGGGTTACAGGTTGATCATGCTTTATGTTAGTGAGCTGTACACATGGCACTCTTCCTTGGCTGTTGTCTTACAAGGCAAGCAGACTGATGGGATCTGTGAGAAGTGTGTTGCAAAGACATATGGTATCCCACTTAGGTGCTTTGGAGCAGTGATGTTGTTTTTACAAAATGTGATATGCTGGAGAGAAAAAGCAAGACTCTGTTACTAACACTTGAGATGAAGCTTGCTGGCTGTGTGTGTTACTCTCTGTTTGCAGAACTGAAACGGCTCAAAGGAGGGAGGTGCAAGGATTGGAAGGAATAAATGCTACTTTATAATGACAAATGTTTTATGTAAAAATGTATTTTGGGGGGGTGGGATTGTACTGTGGAAGCCCAATGGAATTGTTACAGTAAAGAAGATTTATGAGCCCAATATTATTGATATTGCTATATCTTTTTGGGGGTGAGATCTGAGTTATTGGGGTTTCCCGTACGATACTTCAGCAACAGTTGCAAAATGTGTCCTCTACTGTAAATGAGAAAATAATCTACTTTTATTAAGACTATCTGGGGACAGGGGACTGAAATTTGGGGCCAATACCAAGGTGCAAGTAGTATTTTGATATAGTTATATATTTATAGCTCCTTGTTTTCAAGGAAGGAACTGTCTCCAAAGCAGCATGATGAGTAGAATGAAATACCTACCTTTTTTTTTTTTTTTGCAGTCTGATTTTTGTTGTTGTTGTTGTTTTGGGTTTTTTTCTTTTTCTTTTAATTTTTTTTATTTTTTTACATTTTATAGTATTAGAAAAGATGAGCAGGTAATTTGACTGTATGTGGGCAGAATATTGCATAAACTTGCATATTTCCTTTAGACGGTGAGTAATAGAAACTTAGTTTTCCTTTTGAGCAGTTACTGTGCTAAATAAAGTGTACAGAACAGAGCAAAGGTATTTCCAACATCTGCACTTCCAACCCCATAAAATAAAAAAATTAATTTTGGTAAATTTGGTAATTAATATTGAACTAAAAGTAGCG
The DNA here is from genome assembly GCA_025920805.1 of Petroica traversi. Lineage (NCBI taxonomy): Eukaryota > Metazoa > Chordata > Aves > Passeriformes > Petroicidae > Petroica > Petroica traversi. The sequence continues at coordinate 10,467,235 of JAHLSL010000020.1, forward strand.
ATAAATTTTTGTGTGCCTCTAGATGGCAAGATGAAAGTATGCTTCACTTGCCATGGAATGATTTGTCTGACTAGAGGCCAGATACTTCATTTTGGGCACTCTGAGTGCAAGTGAATGAAAATGGAGATTTCAACTGCTGAGAAGGCATCTCCTTTCACCTGATAGCTTGGACTTTGTTTTAACTGCCCTGGAAGTGCTAGGTGGAGCCCAGGTTTCCCACATATCCACAGAACTCTGACTGAGCTGTTAGTAAAGAAGGAACAATTCCAGCCTCTGATAGAGATTTTGTGGTACTAGCTCTTAGCTTGTTTCTTACCAGATGAAATTAGTCAGTGAATTTGACCTGGATTCATTAATCCTTTCAAGCTGACTGAAACCATGTTTATTGAAGAAAAGCCTACCTCCTTGAGCCAAATGCCCTTGTCTTGATTGCAAATGGAAAAAAAAGTAAGAATAGCTCTGTGAAATAGGCACAGATTTGTAAGATCAGCTTCAGCATTGCTGCCATCCTGTTAGGAAGGGGAATAGAATGGAACAGCCTCTTACCTAAATTTCTCACACAATTCTCTGGTGTAGCATGTGGTGTGTCTAATGCTGAAAGCACTGTACCATTGAGAGCTAATTTTCTTTATTTAAATTGAGTAGTTTCCTTGCTGATAACTTTATGTAGAGACGTGAGCTTTGATAAGCAGAACAGGAAGTATTTTAAATCCTGTGGATATGGGAATGACAGTATTGCTCTGTTTCATGTTAGCTGAGTAATGGAGAATTTATTGTGTTTTTGAAGTAAGAAACACAGACTTTGCAGTTGTAATCCACGGAGTTGTGTCTGTGTGCACATGTGCATATATGTGTGGCATAAACATTATTCCCCTTTTTTCACATGCTGTATGCTGGGATCAGATTCCCAGCTAAGAGCAACTGAGGTATGTCCAAGTGTGATAGTTCTGTACTGATTTCAGTCAGCTGAACTTCTCTCTTTTAAATCGCTGGCTATTTAATGTTCCCCTAATATGTAATTGAAGGTTATTTTTTTATTAATGCTGCCAGAAAATTTTCAGTGGCACCTGGATGTTTGTGAGTGTCAGTATGATGGGTGGGTACTTACAAGAGCTGATGTGCAGGTGTTTGTTTTCTGTGAATCCATACAGCAAGGGTGTGCGTGCCCCTGGAGCCGTATAGAAAATGTGAGCATCTCTCTGGTAGGAAAAGTGTCTGAGCTTCTCATTACATCACAGAGCCAGACACATTCATGATGTAATGCCTTATTCCTTCCAGTGCTGGGAAGATTGTACGTATTTCTGTTCTTCTGCCTTCATCTGAAATTAATTTATGGGCTTTCCGAGCCTTTTATTGTAGTGTAGTGCATATTCTCTTCTGCTAGTTCAATGAGAATCCAAGCTAACTTCAGGGAATTCTTTGGCAGAACAAGGAGCAGATGACTGTTTTTTTCTCTGGAGCTGCAGTGTATCATCACCTCACCTAGGAATGGGGGCAGGTGTTGCAATTTTGAGAGAGAATCCTATAAGAAAATGGTGGAGCACCAGAAAGATCTCGTAGACAGAATTAGACAGAATTCCCACAGTCTTTCACTAGGAACAGATTAGCTTTACTCTGTGACAGTGCCTGGCTGTATTTTTAGGTGGAGAATTGTGTAGTTGTCACCTTGTCACAGACCACTTCTGTGGTTCCATTACAGGAGTAAGGATGTAGATAAACTTTTCACCTTGAGCACCTAACATGAGGCACGCTGCTCTGTATTGGGAAACTTACATAAGCAGTTGATTTCAAAGTGTTCCTGTTGACTTCAAAGGAAAAATGTATCTTTTGAAGGATAAAAAGTATCTTTTGATGTGTTCTTAGATGCCTAAACGTAAAAACTTTGGCATGCAAAGTTTTCAAAGAACTGCATTGTCAATAACATGTAGCACATACTTACATACATACATATATGCATATATATATACACACACACACATATAGGAACAAAAAAGTCCCACCTTCCAGAACATGCCTAAACAGATTGAATGCTGAAGTCAGAGTAGTTGAGTGTGGGAAGATAAAGCTCCAGATTTTTTTATGAGCAGTGTAATCTCTTACAGGGACATGAGAAAGTTCTTTTTCATGGGAGGAGTCAAAAGAAAAGGCACACATTCTTGATGTTGAAAGCCTGCTTGTGTGTTTCATGTTGACCCCTTTCAAGACCAGTGTAGCTGTACATAAAGGAATGCAATGCTGACAAGTTTAATAAAGTTTGTCTGAAGTGCTCTAAAATAAGTTGTTGGAGGGAAAAAGTTAAGATGCAGAATCTACTTTCCCCCCCCCAAAATACCTTTCTGAAATTTTGTTTTCTATCTGCCACTGGATATAAGTTAAGTTGATTCTCACCCTTCTCTTATTTAATTTGACTGCATAACACTTGTGCAATACATTTTGTTGCAGTGAATTCCATTTGACCCATCCTTGGAAATGCTTGTATTAGTGTTCTCTGGATGGTACCCTGATTAAATTTAATAAATCAGTTTCTCTGCTATAGCTAAAAACTGACACATCTATGAAGAATGATGTCTGAAAGGTCCTTTGGTTTGCAGTCCTATTTGATGTGCCATAGCTTTTTTCATCTGTTAAACGGAACGTATTTTTATCTGATATCTCTTATCTGGTCAGAAAATGGTATTAAATGGAAAAAGTAAATGTTAGGTAAAGAAGTGTGGTTGTAGCATAGAAGTTTACCACTCTTGTTTCCTTTCCTATTCTAGAAATGGTTATATCCTGGTGGAGGCCAGCTGTTTAAAAGAGGTGATCCTCCTGGGGTTGGTAGAAGGGCACTTGCCTTATATTGTGGTTAATGGAGCATAGGAAAAAGGTCAGGAAAGATGAGGAGGGAGCAGTTTGCTTGAGTTTGCTTTTAGAGAAAGACAGAAGCATTTTTTCTGATATTTAACCAAAATGGAATTTTTTTTAGTATTTATAGCCATGGTGACAGGAGCAGTAATGGCAGTGGTAAACATCCGAAGTCTGAATTACAGTATGTTTCAGAATGCTTTATAAAATATATGTATGTCTTTACTTAAATGAACCAACTTTCTTCTGTGTTCTTATATATATATATATATATATACATAGAGAGAGAGAGAGAAAAGCTCACATGTACCAGGATTAATTAAAGGCATTGCAGTGGTGAGGGTGATGATCTGCATGGTAGTGCAGGCTGGGCTGTGGGTGAGGTGCAGTGGCTGTCTGGAGGAATTGGGGGTGGGTGAGGTGGCCTGAAGAAGGCAGGGAGATTTTGGATAAGAGAACCAGGCTTCCTGGAGGTATTCACCTTGCTCTAAGGAGTTTTGAGTCTGAGCACGGGGACTTCTCACAGTGTATCCATCTCTCCTTTTCCATTCACTGGGTCAGGGACCTACTTTACTCCTTTCAAGCCATGGAATCCCAGGTTCCCTGCTCTGCCTGTAGGCACTGGCTTGCCTCCACCCTAAAGACCTCACAGGAAGCATCATGCATGCAACCTACCTGTTGGGCTGCTGGGGAGCAAAAGGGATGGGGGAAGAAAGGGACTAGAGCCAGAGCTGAGTTCTCCTTCCACAGGAACAGGAGGGCATCAGGCAGAAGGGGGGGGGGGTCATGCAGGGAGCTAGTAAGTGTTGAGTCCAGAGAAAGAAATTTCTGTTCCTGAGGTTGCTGGGAGGAGAGTAAAGATGACAGTTATTCCTGCTGTGAGGAAAAAAAAGAAATGAAAGAAAATAATTTTGAAGCTTAAAAAAAAAAGTGTTTTCAAATCTGTAGCTGTTCAGAGTTTAAATTGCACTTAAATTCCTACCTGACAAATGGCAACCTTGCCATCTGTACAGTTTGCCTGCAGGCCATGCTGCAGAATGACTTTAGTAAGAACTGTGAATGATCAATATTGGCACTTGTAGCTCTCTGGCTACTCTGAGTAAGTAATAACCCAGAGGAACTATATGTGAGGTCTCGGGAAATCATAGCATCTCAATCTGCAGCCTGGCTCTTTCAAGTTAGGAAAGATCCTTTCTTTTTTTAAGCTCCTACACTGGTAAGAAGATATGTATTTTCTTTTCTGAGATAATGGGAGACTTTGAAGAAAAGAATCCTATACAAATTTTTCAATGGCTTGTTTTTCTAATATACTGTCAGAAGTGCTTTGATGTGTGGTTCATTCTTAATTCAGAAATGATTTATTGCAGTCTAGTTTTAATATTGTTTGTTCAAATAGTCACCTTCAGTAAACCAGAATTCTTATCTCTCCAGGAAATCAATCACATTTTAACTATTTTTTTTAATGTACAACTATCAAGTTATCAAATCATGGAATGGAGGTATTGTTACAGAAGTTCTAAGTAAAACAGAACACAACCTAAAGTGTTCTATTTTCATGACCGGCCTAGATCACAGCGATTGAAGATTTTTAAGGCAGATGTGTTTTCCAGAATGACAAGGGTACATGGGTCATAGAGCAGCTCCTTTCCTTTCTTTTATCTGGCCCTCAATTTGCAAGGATCTGAAGCAATGTCCAGTTTCTTTTCCCCATAGTGAAAATGTGTGACTATAAGAGCTTCCAGCAGTCTTAGCATCCATTCACCTCATTGCTGTCTAATAGTTGAATCGGAATGACAGAAACGAGCTAAGTGTTTTTAATTCTTTCCTGGGGCTGAGGATGTTGAACAGGAAGGATATTAAATGTCAGATTATCACTCAGCACAAATTGCAGTAATGTCACTGGAATCAAAGCACCGATTTCCACCTGCTGAGTGTGTTTCCATAGTGTCTATCCTGTGAATAAGGGCACCAATTTCTCCAATACCTGGCTACTACTTCTCATAATAAATTTTGATTTGCATATGTCAGGAGGATAAATTTCTGCCTGACAATGAGCTAATTCTCATGAGCTGTAACTTACTTTGAACAATCTTTCCATTGTCAAGAAAATTGTGCTGGTTTGGGACTAATATTTAAAGCCTTTGCTTAATCAAGTTTTGATGCAATTTTGTGAAGAGTTTCATAGGATGTGTACTAGTTACTAGTATCCTCAAACTTTCTGTATTTATGAAATATACAGGTCCAGTGGGCAGTGATGACTGTTGGCAGAGGCTTTTAAAAACACCTGAGAAGTTATAGCTGTACTGGGAGTCTTAAATCTCAGTTAAAAGTGCCCTTCCAGCCGCAATTTCTTGGCAGTTTAGAGGAATACAGATCTCTTTTTGAAAGAGAAATTGTTTTATATGTCTCTTATGTAATATATTTGAGAACTGCACTAAACCATTTTTTGTCAATAAGAAAAAATTCTTCCAGTTACATACATGCATCAGGTAGCACTCCAACAAGATGAAAAGTGGGTGCCATGCCAAAAGTTCAGACTGTTTGAAAAGATTAATCCCATTTTGAGTGTGCATTCATAGCAGTTACAGGCAATTTTAACGTCTTATTCTACAATGACACCCTTTCTTTTGAAATGTAGACTGCTCAAAAACTTAAACGGAGAGTAGAGTAATAGTTTTTAGATGACTGAAAAATAGCAGGTTTTTAGTGTTATTAGCTTGTGTCAAATGGAAGACCTTGAGTTTTTATTTAGGCTTTAAATTGTGGCTACATTAGAATGTGCTTTTTGCTTTGTGCTTGTGGTGAGAGGGCAGTGCAAAAAGGAAGGTCCAGAGGCACAGCCTGACCTTGGTGCCACTACTGCTCTGAGTCATGTCTTAAAAAGGTGCAGGGCATTTGTGTAATAGTGGTTTGTGCATCAGCTACATAAAGTAGTACACTCTTTCTCCAAGGACACCCACACACATCATTTTGTGGGAGCCAGGTCTGGAGGGAGGCCCTCCTTACAAAATCCTAGTGTTCAGGTAAATCAGGAAAATTGACAAGGCATGGAAAGAAAGGCTGAAGTGATACTCTGTTTTCATGGAATAGTCAGAAGACCAGGTTTCATGTCAGGAATATGTCACAGTTTCTGGCATGTTGCTAAACACAAGGCTAATTCAGGTTCTAATTTCTGTTGTCTGCCTTCTGGTACACATTGTATTTGAGATCCTTTATCTCTTGGACGATCCTTATGTTTTAGTTTGTGCTTATATCATGCTCTAACCCCAGATGGTAACTCAGCCTCACACAGCTACTCATTCATTCCCCCCAGGGGGATGGAGCAGGACTCAGAAGAGTAAAGGTGAGAAAACTTGTGGGTTGAGATAGAGACAGTTTAACAGGTAGAACAAAAGCCACGCAGACAAGCAAAGCCAAACGAGGATTTCAATCACCCCTTCCTGTGGGCAGGCTGAGCCACCTCCAGGAAAGCAGGACTCTATCATGTATAATGGTTATTTCGGACGACAAATGCCATGAATGTTCATCCCTTCCTTCTTCTTTTCCAACCTCTATATTCTGAGCATGATGACTTTTAATATGGAATATCGGTTGGGTTAGTTGTTCAGATCTTCTGGCTTTGTCCTCTCCCAACCTCTTGCCCACTCACTGGAGGGGTGGTGTGAGAAGCAGAAAAGGCCCTGACACTGTAAGCATTGCTCAGCAGTAATGAAAACATCCCTGTGTTATCAACACTGTTTCCAGTACAAATCCAAAACATGGTCTCATCAGCTATGATGTGAAGGAAATTAACCCTATCCCAGCCAAAAGCAGCACAGTAGCATATACACTCAATCCCACTCTCAAACTGGTGAAATGAAGGATGGATCTACAGCATACTTGGAAATGCTGATTGCAGTTGTATAAAATACCCTGGCTATTTCAGGGATAACAGTGAAGTGTGGAACAAGGCTAGGTGATTTCCGTGTGCTTTGGGAAGATTTTGCTGCTGATGGTTTGGGTTCCTTTTATTTTCAGTCTAGCCAATTTCAGTATAGGTTATGAACACGTGACAGCTGAATTGTAAGAGTTAACAGAGTCGTTAATTGTCAGACATATGCTGCAGTGTCCAGGCTTGTGGAGAATGTAAAGTTCTACTGGAGATGCCTTTATTATCAACCTGACAGCTGATGTGGCCTGAGGAGTTGACATTAGTAACTTCCGTTTTTCTATGTTATGGAAGACATAAATTTCTCCATATTTTTAATAAGCCCTAGAAACCCCCTAAAAATAATTTTTTACATTGGTGCTGAACAGTCTGTTTTACATACCTGATGCATTCTGTTCAGATTTCATACAGTTCTGGGCATAGTGCATTTTACACACTTCTTGCCCCATAAGAAAGCAAGAAGGTGTGTTAGGCCCTGAAAAACCAGTTCCTAAAGACTGTTTTATATTTCGAAAGAGCTGAAAGACAAGTAATGGTGTGCTGACAGAGGTGAAATCTGTCATTTGGAGATGGAAACAACTGGTCCCTGCTTTAGCACATCAGCTCCCTTAGTTACCTGGAGCTAGAAGCATAAATGCAGAGATAAAAATGTCTCCCTGTTGGGCATCCCATTTCTCCTCTCTTTACTTTCGTGCTGAACTTCTAAATCCAAATGTGTGTTCTGGAGTACACCCAAGAGTGCTGATGGTTGGGGACTGAGTTTTGGGGAGGCTACAGCTACACTAGCCCTGCATCTGGAGCTTCTGTTAAAGCCTGTAGAATTGTGAACCTTCAGGTTCATTTTCTCCAGACCTCTGTTCACTGTTAGCAAGTCTGCGACATTGGCAGTGTCCAGGAGGCATGTCTGTGTGCAGTTGGATGGAGCCATATCCTCTCTCACTCCAGCAGTCTGTTACTTCCTCTTTCTCACTTAAGACTGCAATTAGCACTTTTTTATGTCTTTGAAATATTAGAAGGGGAAACTGTGATGGATAGTAATTCAGATGCTTGAACTTTTGAGGAACATTCTTTTCGTGTAATGGTGGTGTCAGCTGCTTCCTTGGCTCTCTCTGGTTAATGTTTTTTCTCTTGGTGGATTTTAAGAATGAATGCACACTGAAACCAAGACATCAAGGTTATTTTAGGGATAACCTCAGTAGAATAGCTGGATGACTTAAAGTGTTTAAAATGCTTTGTTCTTCAGGGAAGGCTAGAAGTTTCAAGGCTTACCTTTCAGTAATCATTGCCCAATAAGATAACTGAATGCCCTATCAAATATAATATGGTAGATTGTGGCTTTTATATATTGTGGCTATTAACTCTTGCATCAAAACCCATTCTAAATGTGAGCAATTAAGAGAATCTCCTCTGTGGTTCCATCAGCTCTGGCTTTGTCAAGCCAGCATTTCTTGATGATCTCTTTAATTGCCTCCTTGGTTCACCATGCGTAATATGCTATCTACATATGTTCTAATAAAAACATGAGACTTACTAAAATTTTACTCTTCTGTCAGTTAAAACTGCAAGTTTCTTTCCAATATGACAAATCAAACTGACTTTTAAAGAAACATAATGTAATTTTTAATAACTTGAATTTTAAAATCAGATTTGCACGTAACAGAAATTAGCTCAATGTACTGTCAAGCTGGTCAGCTACTGTAGACTTCTAATGAGGTGCTTAAAACTGTGATTATGTATGTTTCTTAGATCTGAAAATTGCACTATGGGCATTTGTACTGCAGAGATGCTTTTAATGTTTGAGGAAAAAGACTTGGGTAATGAAAAGGTGATAGAGAAATAATATAAAATGTTTTTTTCATAAGGAGCAAGGCAGAAGTGTTACAAAGGCTCGGGGTGAGGGGGTGATGAGAAAACTAGCTATTAGTGTCCTTAATGGGTTGTTCTGGATGCTGATAAATTGAAAGGCATGAAAAGGCGTCAGATATTTTTTGTACCTTAAAATAATTGAATAACAGTCATCTTTTGTTGATTAAATTGTGAAGGCCACATTAATTTTCAAAAAAACTCTTTTAAAGTGACTTAGAATGTGCAAATATTGTTTTGACATGGGAAGTGTGAAAATAAGTTTTTGCAGGGGAACTGCCCTCCCTAATGTCAATGCAGCATTGTCAAGTGCACTGACATTGTAGCACAAAACTGCAGTAGTGCTGGGTAAAGGCTGGGTCAGCTTCATTCTACTGATCTGTGAAAATAACAGCCACAGCTACAGAAAAACTCACTCCTTCAGTCCTATCCCCATTAACTGTATGGAAATATTCCTACAGAGTAACAAAGCTTAGATTGACACTGAGCTATTTCACATGTAGAAAAAGGGCCTCCTATAAATTTTCCTGGGCTTGGATATCAATGAGATCTCATTACTGTCCCTAACAGCAGTGCATGTTAGTCTAATGGTTAGAGAAAGAGGATCCCAAGCTACCAGGACAGTAAATCTTCATGGCTTAATATTGAAGATGGCAGTTAAGATTCAAGTTTAGGAAGAGTAAAGATCATAGCCTGATACTCTGTCTATGTGGAATTGAATAATTTTGCTAAGTCATTGCTCTTGGAAAATCTAAATATCAGCTACATTATTTGAAAAGTGCCAGATTGGTAAATAGTAATAATAATGATAAAAAAGATAAATGCATTGTCTGAAGGGGATAAATATGTTGGGGAAAGCTTTTTTTGATCTGGAATAAATCAAATTGGTATTTTGTTTGTTTTGTTTTGTGTTTGTTACAAAACTCGGTAAGAATAGCTGTTAGACAAGGTAATTTTTTTTTATATAGCCTCTGCTATATACTGGTTTTGTGAAGTACAAGGTGGTGGCTTCTGTTATTGTTAAACATGGATGAATTGTGTGGCAAGTAACAGAGAAAAGAAACTTTTACTGTCAGGCATAATTCCTTGATGCCTGTGTAGTCCTGGTCCCCTGTCTCAAAAAGGGTGGGGTAGGACAAGAAAAGTCACAGGAAGGGGTGAAAGGCAGGCCAGAGCTGAGGAGCTTGTTCTGTGCAGGGAATGACAAAGGCTGTGTTGAATGAGGAGGGGTTCACATCTCCAGAGAAGGTAAGCAGATGATGACAATGCACTTGTTTCCTAAATGCAAGGTCAGAACTGCCTTGCTCACAGAAAGCAGAGGTGAATGATTTCTGTGCAATGCATGACTCCGCTGTGGAAGTCCTTGCTGAAGATGATGGATGGTGATGGTCTCCATGGATTCAGAGAGGATCTTTATGAATTTATAAAAGAAATATTTATATCTGTTTGGCATAAACCCTTGCGTTAGAAGATGCCTGAGCTGCAGTGTTGCTGGGATGGTTTCCTGAGAAAACATCATTATGTACTACTGCCCTGTAACAACTGTCCCCAAACATCCTCTTGTGGTCTGATAAACAAATTCTCTAATGGCTTGAAACTAGTGAAGTGTCTTCAGAATTGCATGGCACATTTAAACTTCTCCAAAAGTTTAGAAAAGACATCTGTACCACTGAAAAAGGTACACAGTCAAATTTAGACAGCTAAATTCTACAAATAAGTTGATTAATTTTCACTTAATAGGGTACTTTTTTGTTTTGACTTTAAAGAGCATTGTAAAAGTGGGTGAGCAGTGTTAACATTGGCAGCACATGGAGTTTTCCAAAGAGCAAGGATCAAACTTTGTTTCTCTTCTCCCATGTACTGGCACAAATTATGTAAGATTTACTCTATAATACAGAGGTTTAACATGATGCCTGGTTTTAGCTGTGTGTCTTTTTCTGTTAGGGCCTGTTGGGGTCAGAAACAATGCACTAATGAAGCCGTTGAAGGAAAAAAAACCCATCATTCCTATTTTTGCATCTGATTTTTTTTACTTCTAGAAGTGGTTGTCATTTAAGAGTAGGACAGCAGTCCTACTTGTCTTCCATGCAGAGAAACTAAGTACCTGCATTGGGCTTCTGCTTGAGCTGCTTCTCTGAATAATTTTGTACATCTTGAGGTAAGTGTTGTGACAGGAGCCACACAGATGAATTCTCTGCAGTGAATTAGAGAAATGTTGAATTTGAAAGTTTCCCATTTGAACTTAATGTTGGATGTTGTGTGAACCTGTGTTAAGCAGAAGATTTGTCTAGACACTTAAAATGGTTCCAACTCTGAGAATATGAATTGATCTCCATAAATTAAATTCTAGATGATGGACTTCTGTTTTCTGAATGTAAACGGTTTTGGTACTTAGTGGGGTGCAGCAATTAGTAGATTAAAACTTCGGTACTGGGCAATTTTTTAATGCTCGAAAATTCAGTGCTTGATTTCTGTGTACAAACTAAATGTTTGAGTTCTGCTTTCAGAAGCAATGTCTTCTAGGGCTGTACAAAAAATGACGGGTTTTTAAAAAACTTATTGTATGATGCCATTTACAATGTACTCAATCACAGAATAAAGGGATAAAAATTAGATTATCTTTTATGGAAAAAAAATCTATTAGATACCTTAACAGGCAAATAATGATGTAATCTAAGATTTTTACTCAGAGGTACCGCTCTTAAATTGCGATAGTATTTCCTTCTCTATATGTGAGGGAGGGGAAGAATCTGAAAAGAAAACCAACCCTGCCTCAAAAACAACCCCCAGCCTCTCCAATACTTCTAGGCTTTTATAAATAATGTTACTAGCTGGTTACTCCCACTGATTTAAACAAACAGTAATAATATTTTTTATAAATTAAAGCAAGACTGTCCTTAGATATCACCAAAATAATTTGAAAAATCTTGATCTTTGAGGTCTCAAAACACTCTGGAAAGTGAGATAGTTTGGTTTGGTTGGTTTTTTTTTTGTTGTTGTTGTTTTATTTTGTTGTTTTTTAACAAGATAAGAATTACTAATAATCAAAGGCCAGAAAGCATTAAATCTGCAAATGCTTATCTTATTTCTGTATGACAGCATGTGCTATTGAAGAGTTGCATGAATCTGGAGTTTCTCATTTTTAATTTAGATATTCTGGGTATTAAGTTGGAAAACTGTATGGTGCATAAATGGTTTTGCTCATTACTACCATGAGAATGCCACTGAGGAAAATTGTTTAGGTTTTTTCCCACTCTCATCTAAGTATTAATGGATTTTAAAATCTTGATTAGATGTTTTAGTTTTAGGAAGGAAAACACAGTTTGAGCGGTTCCATTGCTTTGGTTTTTTTCTTCCTTAGAAATTACACCATATGTTGCGGATTTTTTATTCTCTTCATTTTCTCCTTTTGAAGGAGAGATTTAAAACAAAATAGTAGTGATTAAAAACTGGAATTTTTCTTTTGATTCAGTGGATTTTCCAGCACTTGATGCACTTCACTCTAGATCAAAGGACTTTCTAAAAGCCGTACTTTATCTCCACTAGAAATTATGGAGCTATTCAAAGCATCAGCTGGTGAAATTCAAGAGGTCCAATTAGATCATTAGTCATAACATTTTCTTCCAGGTTTCAGAATCTGAATTTATTGAAGTTAGTGGGATCTTTGTCAGCCAATTCTATCAGATTTGTTAAAAAAGTTCATAGAATAGACAATAAGCTGTCGTAACAGCCACAGAAACAGTGCTGGGACAGAACTCCTCCCTGGGATGCCCTGATTACAGCCTGAAGAAGGATTTGCCTTCTGGAATAAGACCTAACAAAGTGTGAATTGTGCTGCTTAAATGCATTTCCAGTGCAGGGTTCAGAAGGAGGTCAAAGGATGAGTGCCATTCACATAAATATGAGTGTGAAGTAAAGGAATTAATTTCGGTTAGCTGTGCACAAAGGAATCAAGGGAATTATTAATCCCAGCAAGCTATTCATTGCTATTTGCTCTTGGAGTAGCTATAGACTTTTTTTTTTTTTTAATTCAAACTAATGGAGATCTTGAGGATTTTTTTCAGAGGATTTTTTGAAACTTGCCTTCAGAAATGTTCAACTTTGGTTTGATAACAAGCTAAGGCTTCTAGTATGCTATGTTCAAAAAGGAAATGGGAGAGATCCTGAAAATAGCTGCTGTTCTAGGAACCTGCTTCACTCTCAATCCCAGCTGAAAAGTTGATGTACGATTGGAACTTACACCAGTAATTCTTTTCACAGCAGCCTAGTAAACTAAATGAGTTCTGAAGGACAGATCTGTGTCATACCTGTATGACATCCCTCTGTTTGTCACATTTTCGTAGATCTGTTTCTGTTGTTGACCTGTGTGCAGTTCTTTGAAGCACAAATCTACCCTTTAGTAGACTGTTAAGGTGAATATAAAATGTAGAGGTTTTTGTCTTTAGAATGGTGCTTGGATTTAGGAATGGCTCACTAGATTTGACCCGAGTGTGCTAGGGCATCCATATGAGGGAGTACATCAGCACTGTGGGCATGCACATCTTGTCTGGCAGTAATCAGCTGCATAAGTGGTTTGGCATTTCAGCTGACCTGCAGCTGAAAAAAAAAAAATTTGGAAATGTGTAGCAACTAGATGAAATTAGCTGGGGCAGCTGAGTCCACAGGGAACTGAATTGTAGGTGTATAGTTTTACCTTGAAGGTACCATTATTTCATCATGTGTGGCTTACTGGACTTTACTGCAGATCATGATGATGCCTTGTTATAACTGGACATACCTGGTGTAATCATGCCAATAGAGTGTTGAAAAAACTCAGAGCTAAATAATGCTGCATGCTTGCCCTACAAAAGGGAAAATTGGTTCCATCTGCTCAAATTAAATGTTGATTTAGACCTCATTTTCTGAAATGTAAACCGTGCTTTTGAAAGGATTTCTTGGTAAATACTTTTGGTTTTATTATATGGATTTAGAAATAAATTGAAGAGAACTTCATGACTGCCTTGTCTTCCTCTGGAAAAGGTTTCATTCAGTTGAGCAATGTATTTCAATGTAAGTATATACAAAACAGCCCCTTTTGTCAGCTCAGCACTTTGTATACCTGATTAAGGGCTATTAAACTCAAATTTGATGCACTGGCAGAGTTAGGCGAGTCTTGTTTAACATAATTAAAATTCTGTGGTCAACTTTTTTTCCCCCTGCATTCCGCAGCCAAAAAAAGCCAGTGTGTGCTGCATGAATGGCCTTTGTAGGCAATCTGTTTGTCTCTACTGAACTGCTTTTGTTTTTAGTAGATGTCTTCTGTATGGTCATTTTTGAATGTCCCTTCAGTGTGAGTTAAACTGCTAATACAAGTACCTAGAGTGATCTGGAGGTCTGTTCAGTCTCAAGGAGCCTTAAGGTTCAAACAAGGAACAAATCAGTTAATGGTTAAGACAAACTGTAGTGAACCAAATAAAGAAACCACAGTTCACATAGCTGACATCATCCTATAATATCTCCTAGACAACACTGTGCTTTCTAATTTGTTTGATCCATTTTTTTTCTTCTGTAGGCACAAAGATTTCAATTGACTTGAGTGCTCCAGAGTCCAAATTCTCAAAGGTATTTGAGTACTTAAAGATACGCATAGAAATTTCTTGGGATTAAAAAATAATGCATATAAGCACTTAATTCCCATTTGTGTTTTTAGGGGCACTTATTTGCATTTCTAGATACTGAAACACTTTAAAAGTCCAATAGGCAAAAAGGTTTTCCATTTTTCTGACTGGTCTCTCAGGCACCCGTTTGCCTGCTACACAAAACATGAGCGTGGAAAGAGGTTAGAAAAGAGTGGAAGCTGAAGAGCTGATGTTACTCAGCTTGTTTACCACAGTGAGCAATCCATTTGACACGTTTAGGACTTGTTTATGGAGATGTGATGTGTGGGATGAGAAACTGTGACTGTCTGATGTTTAAAACATGACCAAATGCTTGATCTCTGACATTCTTAGTGTTTATGTTGACAGCCAATGTATAGAGAGAAGTCTCAGACATTGCCTTGAAGCACAGCCTCCTCTCGGATACCAGAATCACTTACGAGGCTTTTACCAGCTCTTTTCTTGGACAGCAAAGATGGACTGTCATTTTTTGCAGGGCTACTCTGTTCTCCCAAATGATGGTGGCATACTTTTCAGTCAGTGTGTTCTTGCTGTTTTTGTTTTGCTGTTTTTGTTTTTTGTAGGCTGCATTGCACTGTTTGAAGAGAAAATGTTTTGAAAAGGCTGTAGGAAAGTAAAAAGGTGGCAGAGTTTCTTTCCCAGTAGCCTGAATATACTAAAAAAAAAAAAGGCATTTCTGAGTTAAGGTATAAAAACCTGGTTTATCTAGCTGCTTCCTCTGTGCTTCCCAGGCTGGGTGTTCATGTTTGCACTGGCAGTGGCTGGTTTTCAAGCCATCACTGAAGAAGTTGTGCTGCACAGAAGCATCAGTCTTGGAGAAGCCCACAGTTTGGGCAGAGTCCTGCCAGTGTGTCTGAAGAGTTCTAGTGTGTCCACAGATCACCTTATTTCATATAAGGCAGGAGTCCTGTTACATGCAGTGCTATAGGAATAACTTTGATCAGCTTTTATGTTAACTTTATTGTGATCTATCATGATGTAGCCTGTCATTTACTTCCATTGTCATTATAAATGGAATGTGATTTTTATGCTGGTTACTCAGGCTAATAATGCATCATTATGATGGTAATTATTAAGTCTATGTCTGGGCAGTGCAGAATGAAGTCCTAGAGCAGTGGTGAGTTATACTGCACACAGCTGTCTGGAAAATAGCTTAGGTATCTGCTCTAAATGTTGTAATGATATGAATACATTTAGAACTGAATTGATACTGATAGCTATTGTTCAGCAATCCATTATGTTAGTCTCTTTATGACATGGGTCATATTTTGTGTTATGAGTGCATTTTTAGAGTTGTAGAAACTTTTTCTTTGCTTATGTCATTAATAACCATGATGTTAATGAACATATGAGGTTTCTGGATATAAAAGAACCCCAGTCAGAACGTACAGAGTTTCAAGGAGACAGGAAAAAACATCCAGTGGGAGCATGTTTTCAGAATTGTCTTGCTTCTCTAGAAATGAGCAATTTACTGGTTTGAAATTGCAGTGGGTGTTGAAGAGAAAGTGCATTTAGGGAAATATGTTTTTTATTACAAGTGGCTTTGTGTATGGGAAATTGGAAAACATTGTTTTCAGTGATTTCTCACAGTAAATCTGAGTGCTGTGGAGAAAAAAAACAGATGAACTATCAGTTTGGCATTCCTGTAGCAAATCTGAGGGAAAGTTCAAGTCACCAACACAACTGTGGCGCTTACCAAAGCCCAAAGGGTGATTAAAATGCATTTCAGCAGTATTTTACTCTTAGCCCCATTATGCTCAGGTATTATCATATATACCCCTCCAGGAAGAGTGATGTTGTGCATGGGGAGTGTATCTGTGGCTGGAAATAATATCTAGGGCGAAGCAGAAGAATATATCAGGATATGTGATGAACTTCAGAGACTTGTATAGGACTGCTTTAATAATAATCAA
Source organism: Petroica traversi (assembly GCA_025920805.1). Taxonomy (NCBI): domain Eukaryota; kingdom Metazoa; phylum Chordata; class Aves; order Passeriformes; family Petroicidae; genus Petroica; species Petroica traversi. The sequence goes on from JAHLSL010000020.1 coordinate 10,483,440, forward strand.
AATGAAGTTAATTAATTTAGTCTTTGTGTCCCCCTAGGTAGAGGTATAATAATAGATTTTAAGGCCTGGTTCCTGCTTTGATCAATGCAGACAGTTTATGGTTTAGCTTTTAAATGCATCAGTAAAGATTGAGATTCTGTAGCACTGAAGTCCTTTCCTGCAAGGGAGAAGTTGCTGCTACTTTAAATATAAATGAATAAATGTGCTGTACATTGCTGCTTTCTGTTGCTCTGCTGGATAAGCTTGGTCTGTTTCTTACCTCATAATCTTTACAGGCAGTCAAATCTTTTCATCTGTTGGTGAAGATAAAAAGTACAAGGTGTGGATGGATGTAGAAATTGGCTTCTAAAGATTAGTTAGTGTCCATAGCCATTGCTAGCTCAGATAAAATGCACACCAACACTCCTCTGCTAAAGCAGGTATTATGGAGCTCAGTCATTGGCGTGTGCATATTTCATTATTCAAATGGAAATTACAAGTCTAGAATTTTCTTATTTTTTCTGAGTACAGAATTTATTCAGATATTCAAGTATAGCTTAGACTTATCAGTAGATGGGACAGTGTATGGACATCAGCATAAGTATTGAGAGTTCCCACCTTTTGAATATGTTGATGTATGCAGTCTGTTGGAGGATATTGCCATTGGATGTAGTTTTGAACCATTTATAAGTATTATTTTCTTTACTTCAATAGGAATTTCAAATTTAGGATGGAGACAGTGAAATACCTGAAACTTAGGAGCCTCCTGAAACTTAGCTTTGGTCTATTCCCTGTGGGTCGGGAGAGTGTTGCAGGGGAAGCAGGATGGGAACGTCTGCTCCTTGCTTCATTAGCTGTATTGAAACTAAAGCAGCTGTTTGTAGAAATGAGAAGGGTAGGTAGGTTTCTGGTTGGTTGAACAGCCCTTAATTACTTCCCTTAATACTGCTGAAAGCTGTGTGATTCCAGGTCCAGCTCTGAGATTAGGGAAATGTAAACTTAACATGTGATGGTCGGGTCCCATCAGCCTCATGTGGAAAAAGTGACATCAGAACTGCAGGCCACCTCCTGAGGAGAGCATATTAAATAGGAGAATTTACCACATTATGCACTTCGTAAGGCCTTCATTAGCTAGAAAATCCCAACATATCCTAAACGTGACAAGCAGAAACATAAATGTAGCCTGTGCATGCAGAGTTGGACTTGGGTGAATTCCTGAGTAAATGGCTCTGTGTGTACTTTCACCTAAGTTATGCCAGGATGCTGCTTTGCCAGTTTTGTTCCCCTTTTGAAATTTTCCTGATATTTCCTGAGCTATTTAGCAGTCGGAAGCAACAATAAAAACTATAATAATGTTTAATTTTGACTAACCATAGGAAAGGACACAATAATAAGGGTGTTGCCATTGCAGTTAGAATACCCTGGTGGTTACAGTTTGGCTTGTAAATATAGCGATGCCTTCACTGTGAAAGGCAGCCATTTTTCTTAATGTAAGGACATAAATTTCAATTCTCATTTCTTATTTGAGATTAATTGCCTTTCACACTTTCCTTGTGAAGGGAGACAGACGAAGAACTGAAATTTTAAGGCATGTTAATTGGTAACATCTCAGTCTTTGGAAGGAGGCATATGTTAACTTTATGTTAAAATGGGAAATGAATGGAAGGATATATGGGAAATGGAAGTCCAGTTGGGAAATTGATAGGGAAGCATTCTATACTTTTGCTTGGCAGAGACTTGGAAGCTTCTTGCAGATGCTGCAGCAGAGCTCAAACACGAGCATGTGTAAGAAAGGGAGTGGCAACTGTTTAATAGTGAGACCTTGAATGTCCCGTCTGCTATTCGTGCAGGCACTGATATTATTTACGTCTCTATACTTTAGGGCTGTGCCAAGATTTTAAGTCTCCCCCCTCCAGCTAATTGATTATCTGATGTGAGCTCCTTTGGCTTGGCAGTATCACATGTACACAGGGTGAGGTACAGGGGCAGCTGGCATGCTCATTTCTAATTTCAATGTTTGGCAGCTTCCGATATCAGCACGGGGCACGCTGAAACACTTGGCACTTCACCCAAAAGTGATGAAGTCTTTCACTTAACCCAGTGTGAGGGTAAACAGGATGTTAGCCAGAGTTGCTTTGGTGTCAGATATCAGATAAGGGTAAAACACACAATAATTTGTGGACTAAACTAAAAGTTCCTCTTTTACTATTTCATTTTCTGTTCACATTATTATTAACCCATTTATATGCTTTATTTGTAGTGAAGTTTTAATTTATTATCTATATGTGATTACAAACATAATTGAAGTATTTCTTTAATATAAAGCTCATTTCTTCTTCCACTTGACAAACTAAGGAAAGGATGCACATTTTCCCTCATAGAACACATGCCGTGGCTTCAGAATTCTTGCCTAACCCATGCAGACCCATTCCAAACTTATTTTCCATGAAATGGCAGTGTAAAATGAAATTATGAGTAGAAGAATTATGGAAAGTATGGATGCACGTAATGGCACAGAACAGAATATGGGTTTATCAATTAATGAAGTATTTATCAGTACTAATAAAAGTGATTAAGAAAGTACTGGCAGAGATGATACTTAAAATTGCTCTATAATGTAATTGTCTTGTTGAAGACAGAAGGTGTAATTGGTTTAATGTGGACTTCCAAGAATTTGGTAAGGACTTGAGATGTTGCTCATTTAGCTGTAGATAATGCAGTTAGTTCAGGAAATGTATGTAACAAAGTACACAGGAAGATAACAAAATTTTTCGAAGATGTATACTGTAAACAGGATTCTGCTGTTTTCATCCCATCATCATTGAAATTTTAGTTGATACTTTCCTGAATAAAATTAGCTCATAATTACAGGTTTCTGCCTGCAGGGAGTTAAAAAATAAATATAATTAATCCTATCAGAAAACCACATAAAAAGAACTGAATTACCATCAGCACTAGACTAATAAGGTAAAGCAGTCTATTTCAAAGTGAAAAGTCATGCATTTGGGGACTAACAGTCATCATAATTTCAGCTGTAAGATGGGGGACCAGCAGGTGGAATCCCTGAGAAAGGAGAAAAACTTGGGTTTTATTCAGTGGACAGCTGAGCCTTCAATGTGGCATCTCTGTATTTAAAAAGCCAAAAAAAATTCACTCCCCCCAAACAAACACAAAAAGCCTCCCAAAGGAAGAAAAATCTTGAGAGAATACTAGTTCCATTGTGCAGGATGTTGCTAAAGCCTTATCTGGAGTATTGTATCACCATGTTCAAAAAGGTGAATTCATGCTGGAGCAGGGGCATACAAATCACTGTAGGAAAGAGTGCTTGGCTTACAAGAGGCTATAGAAACTGATTTCTTTGGCCTTGCAAAATGAATATGAAGAAAAATGCTTCCTGCCTCTAAATGAATTGAACAGGTCTATTCACCAGGGAAGGAAAAGATATTTAAGCTCAGGGATAATGTTGGCACATGAACAAGGAGGTATAAACTGTTTACAAATGAACTGAAGCAAGAAACCAGGAATCTGTCAGTTCAGAGTTTCTACATGTTCCTTCAGTAGAAATGGGACTAGGAAAAATAGATTAACTGGACTAGGTAGGTAGATCTCCTTAGGGCAAGGTTCTTGGGAGCCCTGAGAAATTGTATGTGCTTGACAAAAAGGCATACTGAGCTAGATGAGTTAAGTGCCACACTTTTACTATAAAAGTTCAGGTATCTGTGATCAAGTGTAGCTTGATTTCTGTAAGTCTAAACAGATAATCCCAGTCCTCCTGTGTCTGGGATAATTGCTGATAAACAAAACAAACAAACAAAGACCTCTTAGGTTTCCATCTGCTTTCAGTGTCAAATGCTTTCTTTGTCTCTGGCCTTTGTACAGTGTCTACTTTTACATGGCCTGCAGCCAGATCGGCTTAGTCTGTGATTTTGTGACCTTGCAAAGTTAGCTTGGTAATACACAGCTGGGAGGTTTCCAGGAAAAGCCTAGTTTTTGGTAGGGTATATTGGCACTTCAGTAGATGGCACTCTTCACTTTGGGTGTTGCCCTAAATCTGATTTTTGCTCAGAAATGAAAACTTTGCAGTTTCGCCTGTGCCCTTAGCTGCCTTCTGCTTTGTCAAGTGTTGTTTGATCTCCCTGATTCGCTCTCACTATATTGTTTCTATGCTCTGAATTTTTATTCAGTGAAATATTCTATCTTAACACTGGAATTAGACCAGAGAAGGACCCAATAAGTGGGCCATAATCAAATACCTCTTGCGCAGAGGTTCATCTTGAAATAGCTCCATGGTTTCTGTTAAATTGTTCCAGATGGATTTGGGTAGAGCTGAATTGTAGCTGTCATTACTCCTAGAAAGTATTTTGTGTGCTGTCCAGGCTACTGTGAGTGGTGCCACAATGCTCAACCCATGGTATGCCTAAATCTTTGTGTTGGTGGTCTGTAAAGGAGCCAGCACTCTTTATCTGACATTCCCCTTACATTTGGGGTCTTGGTCTAATGTAACTTAACAGGAAGGAAAGTTTGTAGTTAAGCTGCCTTTAGAGCTCCCCAAACACACTGGCTCGACTGCACCACTTCCTCAAGCTCTAATGTTCTGGACCATGGCTTTTCAGTTCACCTTTCCAGGAAACGTAGTGAGTAAGAAATATGACTTTCAAAAAACCCCAGGGAAATCCCATGGAATTTTTCTGAAATCTATACAAATCTTGTCCTATCAAAAGAAAACGGATGCACACATCAGTTTCTTCACTGTTTATTTCTTGAGGTTTGGCCTTAATTGAAGTTCTGGATCCCTTTTCTATTCTCACTTACCCAAATAATTGTGTTTATCTCTCTCAATCATTGGTGATCTCCCTCTGTATTTGATCATTTATTAATGGTGCTTTCTCCTGAAATAGGAGAGGAGAGGTGGGAAAAAGGAAAAGAAGTGAGGCTTCTGTTGACTCTCTTGTTACCTGTGACTTTTAAAAAATTTAGTCTCTTAACTACGTTGCCTTTCCTATGGTTTGATGGTATTCTAAATCTCATTGGCTGCCAATATATAATAATAGAATCAGATTTTAGTTTATGGGGACACTTAGTCCCTTTTCTGTTTTCAGTACAATACAATTAATAAGTTATACTGTTTCTTCTGTTTGTCTAAACTGTTCTTCTGGTTACAATCAATGATAAGATCTCCTTACGCCTTGCATTGCATGTTCAGTCCTGAGGCATCCAGAAAATAATGGAGTATCTTGATGAAATAGCCAAGTTTCTCAAGATGATCAGTCTTTATTTTCTCTCCTACATGGCGGCTTGGTGCTTTCTCTGTACTGCCAAGCAGTTTTGCTGTAGGTGAGGGCATGAACTGAGCTGCATTGTGTGAAAGAGAAGACTCAACACTGATGACAGCTGCTGCAAAGTAGCATTTCCATTACTTGTAACCTCTCGAGAATGGTATTTATCTTGTTTAGAAGATCTGACTTAAGGGAGTGTATGACTTGACATAATTGTACCTTCTGACATGGTTCTAACAATTTTTGGAGGTCTCTGCCTTGAAGAGTGCCTCTCATTATGTTAGACTTTGTTTTGAAAACCTTCGTGTTCTTTCTTGCTGGCTTTGCCTGTGCCTGGTCAGTTATACTGTAACTTCTTTCATCTTCATAGGATAGGATTAGGTTGATGACATGAGAGGTCAAAATTCTTTAATCTTCCCCCCTCCCCTCAAGCTTTATTTTTAGAAAAGTTTCTCAGATACCTGTGTGCTCTCACCATTGATAAAAGCAACACAAAACATGTTGCTTGCTGTGTGGGTACAAATTCTGCCACAGCAGTGGAAGTTTCCCCTTGATGTGTCTTTTACTGTAACACAGTGACAGCAGAATTTAGACTGTATCCTTGTAGCCACCAACTTCCATAGAGAGATATGTGCTGCAGCTCTCTTATGACTGATAGCTATTGTAGTGTGCCCTGAAAACACGCTGACCTTTAGCAATTCCCCCTCTGACAGAACAAAGGGGACGTCTGTTAACTCCAGCCTGCTGAAATTCAAAATTTTGCTTTTAAGCTCTTTCTGTGTATAAGTGTAGATTTAAAAGCCTAGAAGACGTTTTTAAGAACTGACAAAAAAGGACCGAGTTTCTAGGACAAGAATATCTACGGAACATCTGTGTTTTTTAATCCTTCTGTGGCAGTGTTCAAACGTGGTTGCTTGAGCAGCCCCTTCTTTAATGCTGTCAAAACATTTTGACTCTCATCACTCTGACTTTTGCATTATGAAGATATGCTTGCTGGAAAAGTGTGCAAATGTTTGCCCAGATTCTTTAGCAGCAAGCAGGCAACTCCCCAAAAGTACAATGTCAACCCTGTGACCATCTTCATATCCTCCTTAGATGACAATTTTGTAATTCTTGCCTTTCTAAACCCCTTTTGCACTTTACAGAAGTTGCTTCTATCTTTAGTAGTGTAACTGTCTTTAGATTTGGTATCTCTTCTCTAGCCTTCCTGCAGCACTGAATTATAGCTAGCATTTCCTTTTAATCCTGCAGAATCTCATTGGAATCTCTTTTGCTGGACTGTGCATTTCAGTAGATTTGCAGTAACAGGTAGGTTTGAGGTTTTTAAAGCCCATTTTCCTGCAGAGCTAAAGGTGTGTTATTAATTGTGATTCACTTGCAAAAGAAGTTAAAATTAAGTCTTTTTTTGTCACTTATTTTCTAAATTAAAGTTTATCTGGTTGCAATCTCAGTTTTCAGGCTGAATGTTACTTTCATTTAGGGTCATAGATGTCTGAAGGAACTTGAGTTGCTTCAAAATTGGCTTAAAATGGACACGATTAAGTTCTGGCTGCAAATTAGAAAAAACTTTCTCATCATTAAATCAAAGGTCGGCAGTGGTCTTCTAATTAAGAGTGTTTGCATAAGAAATCCCAGAGTTTTGAAATGGAGTTTGTTAGGTATTGGTGTAAGAGTACAGAACTGAACCTGATGACCTGAGAGTGCTCTCATATTTTTGTGTTCCTAAATGCATCCTGTTGTGGCCTGAAAGTACAACTTGACCTAGTTATTAAAGTAAACTGTTAACTGGAAAGGCTGGAGACATTTCCCAAGTTTTAATTGTGTGTCTGAAGGGTTGGGAGCTGTGCTGGCTTACTTTCTGAAGAGCTCTTCTGGGTGCTTTGTAAGTTACAAGGAAATCGTGCACACCTTCACAACAATTGTGTAGAACACATCATATGAAAATATGGAATATTCTTTTGAGAAGCCTGAATAAGTAGCAAAATGTTCTTGCATTAATTTTGTATGGATGCTATTGGAGATAATAAGTATATAGTATTGAATGTAGTTATATATATATAACAGTAAAAAATAGCTGTCTTATGGAGGATTTTAAATGTGCAGGGAAATCTGACAGTGGTGCTTTATAGTTTGTCAGATTCAGAGGTGGGAAGAGGTAGGAGTTGCCTTTGCCAAGGGCTGTATATCTACATTGTAACCATGCAGGCTTCTTGGTTCCCTGGAGATAAAGTGACTCTTTTGGAACTTCCTGTGTCACGTCATTTGGGTAGGAAGAGAATTTTCCCAAAATTTCATCACAAGACTGGATGGGTGCCCTTAGAAGATTTAGCTGTCTTGCAGTTATGTCCTGGAATATTGGCCAGAAACGTGCTTTCAGTAGGTATCAAGTTGCAGTTATCTGTTCCCAAACATGGATCTGCTCCTGCATAGCTGAAAATGTTTAGAAGTAGTTTCTAGAAGTAACTTATATATGGGTAGATATACACACAGTTGTGTTGACATATTCACTTAATCTGCTTTTAGCCTCATAGGAACTTCATAATTAATACACTTTAAATAGTATGTGAATAATGAATAAAAATTTTCTAGGGAATAACTGCATGTCAGTGATTGTCCCACAATTAGACATTATTAGATTTGTACCACAGTGCACAAATGTTTGCTGAACAGGGATGTGAATAATCAGATGGCATTTAATGAAGGAATTAGATGAATGGTTAATCATGCTAACAACACAGAAATAGACTGCAAACTTTTGTGTTTAAATAACTTGCTGATATTTTAAGTAGTAGTTCGTATTACTACAAACCTAGGATTAAAATCTGTCTTCAAACTTTGACGTTAAAGTGTAGGTTTTGAAAAACAATTCAGATTAATCAGCTTTGTGCCTAAACTGTGCTTAGTTTAGTGCCAAAAAATAAACACCTCACAGTTTTATTGATCTGTTCTGTTTATAGTACTATTTTGGCTATGCTTAGATATGCTGTTGGTGGGAGGAATGTGCTGCACAGAAAAAAATAATTTAGTGTCCTCTTCCTTCCTTAACCTTTTTCTGGGCTTAGTATGGGATAGCTGACTGACAGTTTTGTTTTGTACATGTGCTTCTCAAAACAGAGGTACATGCAGCAACTTCCCCTTTTGTGTAAGTAGAATGCTCTGGGACAGTAAATTGTATAAAGGTATCCCCTGTAACTCACTGAAGGAAGCTTAACTTGCTGGAGTTGATGGCACTTCAGTCAGTTGCTTATAATAAGTAAGTGTGGGTGTGTATTCTTCCAGAAGATATGTATTTACTGTACATATGGTATCTATAGAGCACGTAATTTTGGGTAAACCAGATTTCTCCCTTCAGAGTAAACTTTTGGGTGACAGCCAACATGTACAGGCATCTTTATGTTGCTGATTTAACCTCGTTAAGGGGAAAGGGAAAGCTGCTTGCCAGTAGTGCTGTCAGTTTTCCTCTGCTGTCATGTGTGCATGCCAGGGTCTCTGAGTCCAGGTTCGTGTCTTGTTGATCCAGTCTATGTACAGCATGTGTTCTGATTACTGTGCACATTAATTTATTTCCCCATGGGCACTTCACTGCCAGAGTAGTGCCCTCAACTAGCTTTGAGTAGGTGACTCTTCTGGACCATCTGCCTTGAGTGGGACTGAACGTACACTAAGAAGGAAGAGGAACTGGCTGCAAAGATGGGTATTAGTCCCCCTGCCCCCCCCAGCTTAATAAAAAAAGAATATGGACTGGAGCCAAGTATATTTTGTAGCAAATTCACTTCCTCTGCAGAACACAGTTAAATGAAAAACATCTGGAGTAGCTTGTTGAGTTGATTTTGTTCTGTGCTTTGTCCTGGTAATGGATTTGTTTTCGGAACTGAGCATTCTGCGTGTTTCTTGGTGGATGCTAGTAGGCTTGGAAATATCGCAGCATGTGGAACCCAGTAAAACATGAATTCCATTTGTTTTCCTTGGCTTCTGTGTGTCATGATGTGTTCAAGATGATAGGGCCTGGAAAACTGTAAATTTTAGTTAGGTCTCAAGTATGAATCCTAAGCCTTGTCTTCACGTAGGAGAGGAAGTCTGGTAGTTGGAAGAAGGCTGTTCACTCTGCTCCTGAGGGTGTACTGTGCAGCCTATGTTTTGTTTACATTAGAGGTATGCTGACAAAGCTGCTGGCTCTAATATTGGACTTAATAGTTTTGTTTGGGTTCGCAGCTGTGTCTCTCTGGCCTTTCACTCTGCCTGCCTGCAACTCTTCACAGAATTATATACTGCAGCAGCAATTCCCACTCCAGTAAGGCTGCTGAGGCCAGGATTCTGGTGTATTTCTGTGTTCTCCACAGAGTTTGCCAGGCAGGTTGAAAAGATGGAGATAAGTGGATGGGCATCTGTGTGCTCTCATTGTTTTGTGACCATTTAAGGAGCTGTGAGCTGAAATGAGCCTCATGACTTTTTTTCCTTCAGCCTTGTTCTTGAGAAATTAGGGTTGGGGAGAGTGAAGATGGGATTCCTTTGCTGTATTCAGCCGAGATATGTGGTTCAGAAAAACAAAAACAAAGCAAAAAAAAAAAAAAAAGAAGAAAAAGTTAAATTTAGGATTTTGGAAGGTAAAGTTTTCACAGTGAATATGGAATATAGACTTCACATCTTAAAAGGTGCATTAAAAATTCAAACACTTGTTGCTTAATACTTGTACTCTAAGAAAGGCTGCAGTGGTAAGAGATTTCTGAAGGATTGTGTTCCTATTGCTGCCATGGAACCAAATCTGTGTCCTGTGCAGTGCAGAGTGCTGATCTGTGTCATATCATTTGGGGAGAAAGAGAATTTACCCAAAATTTCATCACAAGACCGGATGAGTGCCCTTAGAAGATTTAGCTGTCTTTAGGACTTCACTTGTGCAAAGCACCGCATCCATGGAGAGTTCTTTGAAAAGCAAGGTTTTAAAAAGATAGGCTAAAGTCAGAAAGACAAGGAAAATTGCTAGATAGAGAGGTCTTCTGGCTTTTTCGGTACTGATACACATTTGACTTCCTTCAAATTTTATTTGAACAAAGAATAGTTCATGGGGGAATTTTGTGTCCCTTTTGTCTTTAGTAGCATTTTATTTAGCAAAGTAAGTATTTTGAGTAGGGAAAAAATGTTAGTCCATCAGCCTTTTCCATGAGTCGTTTGATACTACTCAAATATGAACACTTAGTAGTCTAGTCAGCAGATCAGATAAAAGCACAGATTTTCCAATCTATTTATGTGGACCTCAGTGCAATGCTGACTGAGGTCACAATTGAGGTATGCAAGTCACAAGTCACTACTTAGACTCCTATTTTGGAGTGTATAGGAATTCCCAACATCCAAGTAGATAGGAATACTACAGGGGAAAAGGCAGTGAGGTTGAAAGTGAAACTACACTAGGAGTAGCTTTCACTTGATCAGTTCTTTATTTCTGTGTACTTCTCTAATTCCTGGAACTTTGAGTAAGGTATTTTATTCAGCTCATCCTGGCTGATTGGCTGCTTGGGATAGTCTTTCTATGTTACTCACAAAGGAAAAAACTCCAAGATTTTGAGTTTGGGCATTGGAGGAACTTCAGAGCCTGCTTGTTAATTTGGGAGTACTTGATGTCTTTAGAACAGCAGCTCCAGTTAATTTCATTTCTGTTTCTTGTTGGGTGATAAGTAAAATCTCATTGGAGGAGAGAGACAGAAAGAATGAAGATACAACAGGCTTCAAACCTTGGCTGTTGACGTTCAGCATCCAAATCTAATAACTGGGTTTCTCTTCCATATTTCCCATGGGCTGTTCTTCCTGCCAGCCTATAAGGTCATATCTAGAACTGGGTATTGCTGTGAACTTTGGTCTAAATCTGCTCTGTTCATGTGAAGAGTAATCTGAAACATGACTTCTAGTCAGCCTGGCAAGTCTGTCAACTTACAGTGAGACTGAGCTCTTCAACACTTCTCCAGGTTTCACTGCCTTACTGTGGCTACACAGCACATGCAGAGTGGTTGAAGGCTGGGTTTCCTGTGTGATGGCTGCTGTCTCTGCAGGCAGGTAAAAGGCCCAGTACCTCTGTTTTTCAGCTGCATGTTGCAAACAGAATGGTTTGGCTGAATGATCATAATGTGAAATGTCACAGGTCCTTCTTTCTCCCTGGTGCAAATGACATTTGTTCTCACCTTCTGTACCATGAGAACTATGCCTGCCCTCAACACTGTCACCTTCCCCACCCCTGCCTGTGTACAGCCCTCATTCTTCTCCCCACTTCACAGGCTGCACTAAAGCGTACTGAATCTAGGCTGTACAAAAGCCCTGTGAGGCATGAGGTCTGCAATGCCTTCTAGATTTATTTTTCTATCCTGCTATAGCTGAATTCACTACAGTTACCACTTATAGATGATTGTAATGCAAAGATATCACTATGTTTTGATGGCCACTCATCTGGCATTACTTGGAAAAACCCCAGTGCTGAAGTGAGATGGCACCAATTTGTACCAAGTGTGGATTTGGCCACCATGCTCACCCTGTCTCTGAGCTGGAGGCTGTATGAAGTGTATGCTTTCCAGATGGCAAAGTGGGGCATTTCTCCATATCATTAAGCTGAGTAGGTCTAGTGGGTAGAGCTCTGTTTGCAATAGCTGGAAATTTATGTGGAGAAGATGGGTTCAAAAGATCTGCAAATATCGAAGCAGAGCTTGAGTAATGGCCCCTTGTGGTTTTCCTGTGTAATGGCACTATGTTTTCCCAGGCATTTAAACTATGGGTAAAAACAAAAGTCAGGCTTCCATTCAAATATCGTTTTAAAATTTCTTTCAAGCATTAATTTTGAGTTTTTTTCAGCAAAAATCAGTTACTTTTCAGAAGCTTAGGTTTTGGAAAATGCTTGAATAAGACGTGCTGTAGAAATACAGTTTCAAAATGTGATGGTAATAAACTATGCCTTATTTCTTAGACTTACATAAACATTTATCCACTTCCTTGAATTTTGTATGCCAGCCTTTTGTTCCACAAGGAGCCTCACTTAATGTGACTACGGGTTAATATCACATTGTTTTATCAAGTTCAGTAATTACCTGCTTTGACAGTGAATGCAGCAGCTTGCCCCAGTTTGGATGGGTGCTTAATCACACTGCTAACCGTAAGTCCATACTAAATACCACTGCTGTTACTGGGGTTTGTACCAGTTGTGAACATCACCTTGTGTTATCTGGAGTTATGAAGTTCTTGTACTTCTGCATGTGCTTTTTGGAGATTGGGTATTGCCTCTTCAGGCTGCAGGTTACTGTTTTGGCATGAGGAATTTTTTGAAAGCTCAAGACAGTAAGCACAAGGTGAATATTCTGAAGAGGAAGATTTTTTCCCCCCTTGTCGTACTGTAATGTTTCCTGTAATGAATCTGCTTACCTGGCTCTTAAAGAAACGAAATGTGCTGTGGCTCACGACTTATTTTTGGCACAGGCACAGAATGGTTATGGACACTGGCCACACACTGACATGTGAATTGGCATTCTGGCACCCTTTGGCTGTTTTTGCAGCTGCAATGAGACCTAAACTTTATCCCAGAAGGGGCAGTTACAGCCACTGGATTTATAAGGAAGCCCTGTTGCATGTTTGCAGACATTGAAGTTTCCCTCCTCCATGTAGCTTTGAGGTAGGAGTAACAGACAGGAGGGCAAGCCATTAGAGTAGTATCACGGAACATGCTGAGTTGGAAGGGATCCATCAGGACCTTCAAGCCCAACTCCTGGTCCTGTATGGGACACCCCAAGAGTAACACCATGTCACTGAGAGCATTGTCCAAATGCCTCTTGAACTCTTTGAGCCTTGGTGCTGTGACCACTTTCCTGTGGAACTGTTCCAGTACACAACCATCCCCTGGGTAAAAAAACCTTTTCCTGATATCTGACCTTAACTTTCCCTGACTCATCTTCATGCTGTTTCCTTAAGTCCTGTCACCAGTCACTACAGAGAAGAGATCAGTGTCTGTCTCTCCTTTTCCCCCCATGAAGGATCTATAGACAGATATGATATTTCTCCTCAGTCTTCTCCTGGCTGAACAGACCAAGTGACCTCAGGCACTCCTCATACATCTTCCCCTCAAGCCCTTCACCATCCTTGTGACTCTCCTCTGGATGCTTTCTGGTGGTTTAGTATTTTTATTTTAGACTGTGGTGTCTAAAACTGCACCAGTTTTGAGGTTCCTGGTTTGTACATCCAAGGTTGCCTTGTCCCAATTTGCAGAGTCCAGGACTTTCCCTTGCTAAACTTCAAACTGTTGATGATTGCCCATCTCTCTAATTTGTGGAGGTTTCTCTGCCCTTGAGTTGTGCCTATTTAATGTTTGCAATAGCATGCTGTTCTACCTACCCTAACTCTGCCTTTAGTATTTTGGGCAGGCTGGTGGAACACAGTGTAGTCAAAAATTCAGAGACCTAACTGGCTGCTGCACCCCTCAATGCTGTCTAGATAATGCAGTCAACTTTAAGCCCTTAACGTACTTTCTCCCAAGATTATAGAGATTTCAGTATTAAAGGAAGGTAGAAATTTGCCTTTTAGCTTGTGGCTTAGGGTTGACTAACATCTAATTCTGGTAAAAAAAACCCAAAAAACCAAAACCAAAAACCACCAACAACATAAGCTCATATCCAGCACTGACTTTGTGGTGTATTTCAGCTGCTCTCTATATATCTCAATGTCTTTAACAGATGTTTGCTTGCAAAAGGGCTGGACAATGTAGAAATGTGCCTCTCATACTTGCAGATAATACTGTCCCCACTTGGAGACTGTGGTGAAAGGGATCTCCTTACCCAGAAATCATATCTACAAGTATGTCTGCTTTGGGAAGTCATCCTGTAATGAATGCAGAATATGCATTTGACATGGTGAAGTATGGCTGAGAAGTTGCTACATCCTGATCCTATTGAGCTTTCCAAGTAAATCTAGTTTTTCCCCCCAAGCTTTGACATTGAAGCCTGTTCAGTCTGTGCTTTAAGTACTCGTGACTGCTTTTAGTTATGAAAATACCAGTACTACATTTGTATACTACGCACCAAGGGACTGTGCAGGAGAATTATTTTCTGCTTGGCCCGGTAACACCCCATTAAAATGGGGTTGTGTTCCTCAGACTACATGCCAGTACGTCCATTTTATTCCAGTGCCAAAAAAAAAAATTGAAAAAAATTTAGGCTATCTTATCGATAAGTTTCTGAAAGCACTACATGACTTTCAGAGAAGTATTTAAACTAGTGTTCTGGACCTTTTAGTAAAATTTCCAAATAAAACCAGACATTCTTAAACTAACAAAATGCATTAGCCACTTAATATTTAGTTCACTATCTTCCTACGTGCAATATTCCTTGAAGTCTTACTACTAGAACTGATATGCTTGCATGGTTACAGGACCACAAAAGCCAAGAAAAACACAGCTTGCCCTTTCTGGGATGTGTTTGAAAAAGGAGGGACAGGGAAAACAGGGTAACCTGGTTGCTGCAGAGGCAACAGGCATAATCCTTCCAGGTTTGCCATGGTTTGGTTATTGTCTGTCTGGAAGAGATCATTGCAGGGCCCCTTTAGAAGTCTTTGATTATTTTGCCTCCTTTACTCTTAAAAAGCTAATTTTCTGTTATTTTCGTAAAAACCTGAAGAAACAGCTTTTGCAGTGTCTTCATAAAAGGCATGTGGAACAACTGTTTTCTATGGAGTCTGTATCCCACATAATTTTAAAAGAAAATACCACCACTGGAGCAAAATCCAGGCAGCAAACTCAGGATGATGATGATGCAAAATTGTTTGGGGTCAAACCTCTTATTTCTCTCTCACGTTCCTCTGATGAGGAATGGTGAGGGCACAGCAAGGTTGGCAGCTGAGAAAATAGAGGTATTGTTCAAGGCCTCTCGTATCTGTTAGACATGAGGTCACTAGGCAGGTGACCTCTGAAATGGGAATAGGAGCCAAGAAAGCAAGTGGAGAGGCAGGAAAACCTGGCTGCACTGATCAGTTGGGAGGTGAGAACTCAAACCTCAGGGGGAGGGCCCACGACTTTCTTGCCCAGTGTTTTAAAGGAATATCAGAATACTGGTTTTGTTGGTCTTCCTTGGCAATCTTCTCATCCTGTTTTCCCTTGGTACAAAAGAAATCTGGCTTGGTATTAGGATAAACTTAATTTATGAACACTCACTAATTAGTCGGAGAGTCTCACAGCTTTTTTTGTTTCTTTTTAAATACTCATGCATTTCCTTATCTCTGCAATAGAATTCTCATGCTGAAATAGCCAGACACAAAAAATGAGTCAGAAAATGAAATGAAGCCTTTCTTTCATCAAAGGGAAGTTATTTTAATGTCAAACATTACCAACTCCATCTAAGCATAGGAAGGGCAGGAGAGGCTATAGGTTCTGTAATTAGCTCAGAACTGCTGGTAGGCTCCCCAAAGATGGTTGGTGTAGCAGAGGTTACCACCCAACATGCAAGATAAGGTTCTGAAATCTCAAAGTACTTGTAAAAGCAACAGTCCAACATTCTGTGTGACTCTCGCCCTGCTACACTTGCACTTTGGTAAAGAGATGGAAGAAGAGCAGGAGAAATATGTGTAATCATTAGGATTTTTTAAAGTTATTTTTGATTTTCAGTAGATAGAACACCTAAATAACAGGTCAGTTCTTGTATAATAGAGTACCAGAGACTGATACTAAAAGGGGCTCTAGTATGATGAGGGTACATGGAAGTTTTGGGCAGGATTTAGTTTCTGAAGTCCCTCGAAGTCCCACAGTATGACCAGGATGTGTAGTTTAACAGAACAGGGCTTTGAAATCTGCAGTGCTGGCTGGAGCTGTCCAAACACTTGTGTTGTCAGGTGCAGCTGGAGCCTGTCATGGCAGTGGAAAGCAGTGTGTGAGCTGGTGCAAGATGTGTTTTTGCCATTTTGGAGGAATTTCCAAATAGTTGTCCAGCCCGTGAAGCTGGTAGGGTGCAGATGGTGACTGTTGCCTTCAGTGGTCACAGCATGGCAAATGCTGACTTGGAGTGAACTGAAAGTGCTAACAAGATATGGGGAATGACAAGAACATGCTTGTAGGAGGGTGGCAGAACTCATTCCTAGTTTCTCAAAGAAGAAGTGTAAAATTTGTAAATGAAAAAAATCCCTAATGGTAGAACAAGTTAATCATGTTGCAACATATTTTAAGAAAAGTCATCAAAATTAAGATATCAGAAGTTAGACAATGATTCCTAGAACAAAGGCCAGTTCATAATTGGTGGAGCTCTGAACACACAGCCAGTTGTCAAAGCACAGCATGTAGGGGAAGAAACAAAACAGAACCCAAACACTTGTGTGTATGTGTATTTTCTTTTTTTTTAATAGAATAGTCACTCAGTGACCATTTTTGCTGTTCCAACTGAACTTTTATTACACTACCTATTCTATACACTGAGCCAATCTTCTGTGGTGTATGAAAAGATGGGAGTAGTTACAAAAAATGAACAGTTATTTGTCCATGACTATAAAAGTGTGAGGCTTTCTATGTCTGAGCTACACTCAGATTACTGCTATTGCAGAAAATACTGTAGAGATGCTGAGAGTTTACCTACACCCCAACTTAGTGTTTTACCAGGGATTTACATCAGCTCCAAAGCATCTAAAACAGTTTCCTGCTCTTCAGAGTTGCTGTTTGAACTGGTTTTTAACTTAGCAATTCTTCTGTTAGTGCCAGCTGTTCTGAAAAGTAAGACTGGTTTTATTCAAATCTGGTAAAGTCTCCGTGATTAAAAATTGCACAAGTTCTGTGTATTAAACATTAAAAGAAAAGAAAAGCAAACCATGAAACACACATACAAAACGACGTCAAAAAAACCCAAACCCAAAGTTGCTTTTAGGTTAAAAACTCATTTTAAACTGAAGAAAATAATTTTCAACAGTATTTGGAATCAACAGACTCCAACTCTTGCAGTTAAGAATGGGTTTGTCAAAAATACTCATTTGTAGAAAGGTAGTTAGTGGCAGTATTTTCCAAGCTAACTAGTCTAACTAGTTTTAAGGACTGTGCAAAGGCACAGTGTGGCATGATGGGACCTATCACCAAAGACAGTGTCCTAAATATTTATTTCTTTGTTTTGAAACATCTCTTTGATTCACTTCTGCCTTCCTGAGTAGATGGTGTTGGTGATACACTTCTACAGGCAAGCAAAAAAGGAAATAAGCATAAGTATTTTCTTTGAAAAATTTCAGGGCAAAAACTTAGTCAGCAGTGCCCTTTATCTTTAAAAGAAAGCTAAGCAGTCACACAAATACAGAGAGCCTCAAAATCAAGAATATGTGAAATGTATATAGCTCGTGTCATCAGTCTTGCTGATGCAGATGAAAACAAAGTTTTAAGTTGGCTTTGCTTCTTTTTCCTTATTGCATTATTTATAAAGTTAGGTCTGATGATGATTTTGCAGTCTGTGTTTGTAGTAGATGCCTGCACATTCCGCTGGCACCGTCATTAAACAATGAATCGTATTATCTGGCACACCAAGCTCTAAAGTTTTAAATTATTCAAAAATGTTTTTGTGGTGAGCTGGCACGTTCTCATTAGCATGTATCTGGTCAGCCAGGCTGAATCAGTCATGCAGGGAGAATTTCTGAGCTGCCAGGCTTGTCACCTTCTGTTAACTCAGGGAAGGAGCTTGGCCTGAAACAAGTCTCGACTGGGAACGTGTGTGGCCAGGATTGATAGCAGATGGTGCCCACTGCCTTATCTCTGAAGGAACTCAGCTGCACCTTCTGGACCAGGCTGGGGAGCAGGGAGGTGCTTAGGAAATGATTTTTTTACTCATTTCAGTGTGCAGAGATAAGGAAGAGCTTACTGTCTTGTATTGCTGATGAATAACTGTCCAAACTTCGGTGATGTAGCACCTGTCACTGATTCACTGAATGCAAAACTGCTGTGGAGAAGTTACGGGCACAACTGATCCATGCACCTAATTCCTCCTGAAAATACTTCTCTGGAATTTAAAAGAATATTGCCAAGTGCTTTCATTGCTTTAAATATGAAAAACATCCCTTTTATTCTCATAGCTTCTATCTAAAGCAAGTATTTACATGTTTGCTTTTTGGCAAGGAAACAAGAGCTCGGTAGCCAAGTCTAACTTTAATTTGCATGAAAATTGAAGGCATCACAAATAGGAAACAAACAACAAAGCTCCTTTGCTTTGGTGCTGGCTTTCATGATGTATAAGGATATTGATATATTTAGTATATGGGATGAAATTATGCTTATTTTGAAATCAAGGAGTGTTTTTACAATGATTTAAAGATGAAGGGAAATCAGAATTTCATCCCAGGGATTACTGTTCCTAAGACTTTCAGGATTTTCAACTAAAATGAGAGAATGGTGTTTGTGTAAGACATGAAATACTATAGGATAGAATTGTGCTTTTTGCATTTCTCTCTGCTGAGAGAAATGGTGAAGATCAGATTTTTTTTTTTGTATAGCACATGCCTTTTTTTTCTGCTTCAGACTTTACTTGGTAAGGCTACACCTGCAAATAACTGAGACTTAATGCAAGTTTGATGGCTGACTGTGACAGAGCTTGATGTTTTATCAGCAAATTAAAGCATGAAATTCAATCCTTATTTTCCTTCAGCAAATAATATTTCTGCACTGCCGAGTTGTGGCAGCTGCCCACAAATGAATCTTTGGTCTGTTGTCTAGACTTTGCTTAAGCTTTCTTTCAGGTTGCATGGGGAGCAGATAAATGCGTTTTTTCCACAGCTGTATTAGGGGCAGTAGTAATCTTTTTCAGTACCCTGATTAGTATCACAGGAGACTGAAAGCTATGTCAAATAAGCCAAGAAATTTTTTAGGGGTGGTCTGTGTGGATAGGAGGTCGGGTCATTGGTTCAGAGGTGATAGAAAACCCATGGAAGGTAAAGTGGAAGCACTAAAGGCTGCATATCCATAAGAGGGAATGGCTTTGCAGTTGACAAAGAATGGAAAACAGGCTTGAATTTCTCACCCAACATACTTGCTTCTGCTGCTTATTCGATGGCTTTAATACTGTAATAAACTGAACGGTATCAAATAATCATTTCACTTGGTAGTTACACACTTCACTTTACATTTGGTATGGCCCTACCCTATTTTATGCTTTGACTAATTTCATGGGTCAA
The DNA here is from genome assembly GCA_025920805.1 of Petroica traversi. NCBI lineage: Eukaryota > Metazoa > Chordata > Aves > Passeriformes > Petroicidae > Petroica > Petroica traversi. The sequence continues at coordinate 10,502,834 of JAHLSL010000020.1, forward strand.
CTAGCAGTTCTATGTATATTAATACATATATTAGTACTATTTTTAAAAAAAGTATTAATATTATTTTGATGATCAACCTTGGGTGCTTTTTTTCTGTACCCAGAGCAGAGAAGTCATCATTTCTCAGGCACTGCAAGTGATTGCTAGAGAGTATTTTAGATGGTGGATCTTCCTGAATTGAAAAAAGAATGAAATTCCATAATGGTGATTTGGCAGTCTGAGGTAGCCTCAAATCTGAGCTGCCAAACTGAAATGGGTTTTTAATAGGAAGAGAAAAATTGAAGACAGAGAATTAACAGAAAACTTGTATTATTAGGTGTCCACACCAGAAAATGTGACCTTGATGATGATAACTGGATTTGAAAGTAATTATTCCTATCCTAACAGAAAATACTCATAAATCAGACAGCATCAATACTGGTTCAGTCACTCCAGCTTAATATAATGGTGCACATTTTCAAACGCGTGGATTTGTGTTGTGTGCCACTGTTCAATGTTTGACCAACATAATTTGTCTGTCTCAAAGTGATTTTTATACAGAATGCTGAGCAATTGATCACCTATTACAACTCCACTGTCTTTAAATTAAATCAATGCCGCTGGATGAAGTAGCAAACGACTTCAGAAAAAAATCACATAGGTCCTTGGGTTTTAGTCATCCCACATTCTGCCTTACTTCGAAGGGCTAGCAGCAGAATCATGAACTCTGTCAAGGCTGCAAATGGCTGTTCAGGTGGTGGGTGGAGAGAGTGGTGTTCCCAGTGTGTCTCTGGGGAGCATTTATTAATGGTTTTCTGGAACATCATGAGATGTTTTTTCTGGAACATGTCAGTAACTTCACAGGCAGTAAACACTGTCAGATGTTCTGCAGCTCTGTAGAATGCTTCCATAGCACGTGGGTATTGAGGAAAGCTTAGAGCAGGAACTTACCTATAATGATAAGTGACCAGTTCTTTGGTTTCTGAGGGTAGATTCCAAGGGGTCTTAAGTCAGAATCTCTAAGAAGTTATGGGTGCATTTGTTCTATTGTACATGTGATTACTGGTAATATCTAGTGCTGCTTCTTTCAGAGAAGCATGAAATTTGTAAAATAGGTGTGTGAGTAATCACACAGGATAAAGATTAGGCTGAAAATCAATATTGTGGTTGAACTAAGTAGTTCAAGTACTTAACAAAGGAGGTATGTTACCATAATGAAAATGTCATGGATGGCTAAATCTTTATTGGATATGGGAGTACATAAATCAGAAGGCTCCTTTGACCTTTAGTTTGGTTTTAGACCTTTTTGTTACATTAAGAATAAGTATATTAACGATATAGAGAGAATAAAGAAGAGAGAACACGTTTTGCTACATAAAATAACATGACTTTTTCATTTAAACATCAATCATTCTCAGTGCATTAACTAGATTTTATCATATTGTTTGACCTTTGCTGTCAAGGGAGTAAATGTAATTTTACTTCTCCATAATGAAAATAACATCAGGAAATATATGCAAGAATTCTTGTTTAATTTCCTTCTCCCTGCATTCTTTCTCTGGAAAACTATGAACTGTTGTCGCAGTCCTATCAAGTGTATTTTGCTTGGTATTGACTTTAAAATATAAACACATTTGGTTTTACTTCAGGATAAAAAAATTAAGTTGGTTTTAAATGAGGTAAACAAATCTGTATCTTTCAGTATTCAGAGAGTCAAGCTAAACTAGTGCTTAGTTTTATTATTAGTGTTTATAGATTTATGTGTATGTCTGTATATGCATTTTATCTTTAACACATTAATATGAACAAGAGAAACTAATTTACATAATGGTAAATTTAGCTAAGTGATGGATCTGTGTTCTAGAACTAAGTTTCTGCTCCTGCAGAGGAATTTATCTGAGAGAACCTGCAAGAAGTCTGAGAGAAGATGAGAATTCTTGTCTGAGCGAACCCTGCAATAAAGATAAAATTAAAACAAAAGGGAGAACCCTGGAACAGATTCAGGCTCTTCAGAGGAGTGAAATGGGTAATCTGGAAGAGGAGAAACTTCTGAAGTAGACATGCAGTTAATACTAAATCTAGCTAGTGATAATGAGAAGGAAATGTGTTACCAAGTCCAGATGGTGCATGCCCCGTCAAGAGTGGAAGCAGTGAGAATGATCCTTTCTTCCCAAGCACCTTCTTGGAGAGTGGCATATTCAGCACCAACCAATTCCCAGGGAAGGCAAAATATCTGTTCCCTAAAGATGTTGCAGATGTATACTGGACAACTTCTGGTGTTAGCAGGTAAAAGAAAGTGCAGAGGGAACAATTCAGATGTTGAGAGAAGGTTTTGCTCCGAAGTAAAATGAGCATGTTGTAAATACATGTCCGGCATGGTGATTTAGTATTAGTTGGCAAATATGTGGTGCAGAGAAGACTTAACAGCTGCTTAATGGACAAATATAATAGCCAACAATGTTTGACCAAGAAAACATAGGAAAATGAAAAATCTCGAATGAACAATTAATATTCTCTCAAACGCATCAAGAGATCAAATAATCTCAGTATTACTAATTGTGGCAAGTCAGTGAAATTCCTGCATAGCCACTCTCTCCATGCCTCAGTTGCGTGGCAAAACCAGGAAACAAACACAAATTGGAAAACTTGCGGTTCAAGATAAAGGCAGGGGGATTTCTTACAAATTACCTTTGTGGGCAAAAAAGGACTTGCCTTGGGGATAATTAACTGGATGCCAATTAAATTTGATTGGAGTAGGAAGAAACAAATAAATACTAGCCATCCCCTCCTGCTCCCCAATTCAAACAACTTCAGTCCTTTACTCCACGCTCCTCTGCCTGACCCAAGTGGCACAACTGGTATTTAGGAGGGGATAAAATCACCACACAGCAGCTCTTCTCTCTTGTTCCTTTCGTCACACTGTTCTACAGTTCCAGCATGGGTCCTCTCCAGAGGCCATTTCCTTCAGAAAACACCCCCCTGCTCTGGGCATTGGGGCTCCCATGTGGGCCGCTGTGCAGACATCCACTCCAAAGTTTGGAGCACTTCCTCCTCTTACTTTGGCCGATGCTCAGTTCTGTGTAATTGACTTAGTTCACTGTATTTGTACTTGGTGATCTCAGAGGTCTTTTCCAGCTTAATGGTTTCTGTGAAATTGTCCCCTAGAAAACTGGAAGGAAATAGGCAGTAGGGGTTAGAGTTGCCTTCAGTACTTCTTTTGGTATTGTTAGTGTAGACCTATTTTGTGGGCAAGTCATAAAGGGTAAAGGAAGGGGGTTTTGTGTCAGAGGGGACAAAGTTTTTGTTATTGTACATAAAGTAAGTGGTTTTGGCATTGTATTACTCTTAGCTTTACTATTTCACTGATGACAGAGGGATTCATAACTCAAGAGAAGTGTTTCACCTTAAGACAGTTATGTGGTCTTACAGACCCTCATGCATGACCTGACAAGAGTGAAAATACTGACTGGCAGGCACTCACTATTTTATTCTGCTTGTCACTCAAGACTCTAATGCTCCAGTCACTGCAAAAAACTTTAAGAAACATTACTGTAATTTTAAGGATCACTTGGCTTCTAAGCTGCACTTCACAGACAAGTTTTCAGTGCAAAATGATTGCTCATGTTGCAGCATATTTCTGAAAAAGCTCTGATTTATGGACTTTGTTTTTACCTCTCTGTAGACACCAAATTGGAGGCAACATGTAGCTGGTCTGGCTTTGGAAGATACAGGAAGAGTTTATTGTTGTCCTGATCTCTCTTACTCCAGTAGGGTACAACCTTTATAGACCAGGAACCTGCTAGGTAGGAACATACCCAGGCAGGGTGCTGAACTTTCCAGGGCTCATTCTTGCTTCTTCATGTCAATAAATTGAAAGGTTGCAACACAGTATGATCATACTCAGCTAGTGTGAGCCTCATCACTCCATAGCCCAGCGTGTCCTCTCTACATCTCGACAGTTGAATGGCTCCATGGGAAGAGACAATGAGAAGAATTTCACAGTGGTAGAGACAGAAGAAGCTCTTTAACAAGAGATTCAGAGAGAGAGAGAGAGAGTGTGTTTAGTTTTAGATTATTTGTTGTGGTTTAATTCACAATGGAATAATAACATTTATAGTTCTATATGAGTGCCTGTTAAGACTTTATTCCATGATACCATGGAGTTGTATGTGTTTTACAGATGTTACAAAGCCTCCCAGCATTCATTGGATGTTTTTTGAGACAGTAAAGGCTGGAATGGGACTCTTTCTTGTGTCTGGCTCTAATTTATAAATTAATTCAAGAAAGGTCATAGAAGTCTTTCCTTACTTCTCCAGACTAAAAGTTCCTCAGGACTTGAGACTCTTGCTCTTTCTATAGAGATTAAAATCCTGGACAGTTTATGGTCTATGAATCGTGATCCACATCTCAAGAAGTTACAGCTTGTAACCATCCTTCTCTTCTTCCGTGGAGATAGATGTGTCAGACAGAGAAAACACTGTTTTCCTTGTAATCCTGCAGAAACAGTTGATGTGGACCCTTTTCTGTGAAATGTGGGTATAGCAGAGACCAAGAGAGTCTTTGTGGTTGGGGCTTTATCATCCCTGTTTTCAGGTTAAATTTAGACCTAAAATTTTTTCCAAACAGACATAAAATATGTTCAGTAAATTGAGTCTTTGATGTCTATCTCTGCCTGGTAGATGGTACATGGTATGTATTCCTTAGCATAACGTTGGTAACTCCAGGGGCCAAGCAGTAAACTGATAATAAATCAGTGCAGTCTGTTACCTGATGCACACTGAGATTACTGAATGTGAAAGATCACTGTGCTGATTTCCCTTCCCCTTTGCCCACAAGTTCTGCTCTGATTAGATAGCCACTTTTGTTCCTGCTGTGGTACCACCAAAAAAACCCCAAATAAATACAAGAGGACAAGGATATTGGTAAACTAGAATTTAATAATTCAGTTGAGAGCCAGAAACAAAAAGAATAACAGAATTTCAGTGAGCATATTTATGATACTCTAATTTTACTGACTTTAGAGTCAAAACCAAGGCACAAAAATAGTCTATCATTCAGTGAGAAAGGTTTGTGTCTGTGTAGGAACTAAAGAAATGCATGGCAAAAAGATTGGCAAAAAGAAGCTAATGAGTTACAGCTGTATCTAAAAGAAAATCTTTCAGGTTTTGAAAATCAGCTAGTGATGGATGGATGGAGGCTGAGGCAATTGACATAGGGGTGGTGCCAAGTGAAACACATTTGTTACCAACAGGGAATAAAATATATGCTACTGAAACACTTCAGCACAGCTTGGAACTTAATATAAATAAAGTGTGTTTTAGAATTATGCCAGCAGTCATTCCCAAGAAACAATTTCACTCTCTTTGATTATTTTTTGCCCCTTCCCTTCTGCATCAATTTGTGCATACATACGTTCTTGTATTATATTTTAATAAAGAATTAGGGTCAGATTTACTGCCTCTCACTTCCAGGCTGAGGAGGCACTGCATCCAGGGATATGTCAGACACATAGGCTCTCTTGAAGTGTATAAATTCTCCATCCACATGGTTGTGGTTAATCACTAGTAGTCCAAATAATTTTTTTTGTAGCGTAGAAGTGCCTAAAAAGTCTAGTCATAGGCTGTCAGAACTCTTGTCAGTCATGGTATGAACATGGCATAAGAAGATGGTAGTTCTACTAGAGAGCTCACAATAAAACCTTCCATCCTGTTGTATTCTTTTTGTTAGACTTTGCTTTTCTTTACTATATTTTGCAGAATTCTTCTCCTCCCTGCCCTTCCTGGTCAGAATAAGATTAAAAGAGAATAAATAATCTAGCGCTGTCAGACATTTTATTTCATCACTGTTTCACCCAAATTTGAATTTCACTCCTGGTTAGTGCACTCTGATTTGAAAAGATGGATATAGCAGGCTTAAATCAATTAAGTAACATGCTCAGTCTCCAGGGTTTTGGAGGGGGAGAAATAGGAGACAGGAAGGAAGAAAAAGTTTTTTTTTTTCCTCCAGTACTACTTATTGCTCTTTTTAGAGAGAAAGTATATATGTAATTTAAGGAGTAAAATAACTGAAATCCAACTTCAACTCTTTAATAATACATTGAATTTTAAAAATGCTGTTAAAATTCAGGTTATGTCAAATATTTGTAGTGAAAATGTAAAAATCAGGACCAGAACCAGAGTGATGATTATGGCAATTTCAGAAGCTTTTAAAATCTTATTCCATGGTTGAGCTCTGTGTGCCCAGCAGCTGAGACTGCTCTCTGTTGGTAAACATGTCAAATTTGAATGGTTTGATAAAACTCATGATTAAGTACTGCTCTGCCATCCAGCAAGTAAAATTTCATGTGGAATGCTGTCAAAACTGTCTGCTAAAGGCTGTTAAAATGGTACCAATGTATTTTCTCCAACAAATCCCTTAGCATTATAAATTGGTCTTATGCTCAGCAGACATTTAAAGCAAATCTCTAACAGATAGATTGAAACCTTTGAAGAGATATGACTGAGCCTATTCTGCAATAAATCTTTAAATGACTTAGGCTTGCTTTTACTTTCAGAAGGCTTATTTACTGATTGGAGCTTTGGATTGCTCATTTATGTCTGTGAAAGTACTGCATAGGGTATTGATTGCTGTAATAATATAAATGATCTCATTTTTTCTAGAATTTACTTTAGCAGGCAAATATAAAGTAAAGTCCTTTTTAAACAGAGGAACATATCAGATAACCATGTGAATGTAGAACTGGATTTTGTGTTGGTTCCAGATTTTGGGAATAATGTAGGTGTAACACATTCAGCATATTTGAGCTGTCTAATGGAAGTGAGCTTGAAGCAATTACAAAATTAAAAATGAGCTCTCAATGCTTGGAGGAGATACAGAGAGTGATGGTGAGTGCCACTAGTGTGATTAAACAAATACATCTTTCTTAAGATCTAGATGGACTTTTGGAGCTGTGAGAATTTGTATTGCTGAGACTGAGAACACCCTTGAGAGGTCAGAACTATCTAAGGACTTGAAGAATTTTTCTTTTGAGATGCTTTTTCTGCTATTCTAAAAGTAAAAACATAAAGGGAAGGAGGATGCTTTTAGCCAGATGCTATCTTAGATGGTTGCAAGCTCTTAGTAGTGTCTGCTTATCAGCAATTCTTGGAATGTTTTGCACCTAAAACTTAGTCGGGTTTGGGAAGGAAGGATGTGATGCAGGGAAGAACAATAGATTTTTAGGCATATTATGCCAGTGTTTGTCCTTCATGATAATAGTTAAATGTATCTGCTGCTAAACTGATAGAACTGAGCTGATTCACAAAATGAGCCATAAGTGCTCCACCTAGAAGAGTTAGAGGGGAAAGATGAATGAAATATCATATGATGCAATGTTTTATGAAAAATGAGGACTAGCTGATGGTACTAGTGAAAGTAGAGCAAGAAGTGTTTTCTGCTGCCTCCAGTCCTTCTGTTGTGGCCTGAGGAGAAAAATTTAGAAGCTTTTAGGACTTTGGACTGGGGAGCAGGAACTCAGTCCATCAAAACGAAGAAACCAGGTGACTGAAAAATAGTACTGAGTAATGACTCATAACAGTTGAAAACAATTCTGACATTCTTTTTCACTCTGAAGGCAGTTTTTATGGAGAAGTTTTAATTCAATATGCAGGCCAGTTCATATAGACAGGTTTGGAACTACAGATGCAAAAAAGAAGTGGAAAATGTCGGGAGTTTAAACTTTTATAAAAGCTGACAAAATAGAGAAGAGAGAGCAGTTGATAAGGGCAGCAGTCTTAAAGAGGAACCTTTTAAACAGAGATTGCCTGAAGATAGTGTAAAGATAAAAAGCTGATTTTTAAGAAAAAGAAAATCATAAAATGAATAAATCTTTCTAAAAGGAAAGAAATGACTATTTTTAACTGCATATAAGAGCAAGTAAACATTTGCACTTTAATATTTTCATGTTCAGTTTGAGTGATTATGCATAAAGACACTTCAATTGCATTAGCATTTTACAGGTTCAGATTTCTAAATGTCACTTTCCTTTCTGAAGAACTTCTTTGTTATTAATTGCTTTTGATTAGAAGACTGTAATATGTATCTCGTGACATTACCTGTAACTACCAGTCCAGAATAAATAAAGAAGAAAATGAATAGAATATTTTTTATAGTGCATAGCATTGTCAACCTTTCTCCTGAGCAGGTCTGACTTGAGTGTTTAGTTTTTGTAGACTGCTTAGCATTTTTCTGTGAGAATTTAATCACTGGCCTCATAGGAAATGTAATACTGAATTCTTGGACCGAATGCAGTATTTCGTGATTCCATGTTCTCGCTTTTGCAGTGTATGGATTCTCCATTAAACTCTCCAGGTAACTTTTTTTAAATTAACTTGTGCAATTGCTAACTCAGTTATCTCCGTGGATATATACAGAAGGGTATTACTGGTGGTCTCTCTGGCTTAAAAAAAACAAGGTGGAAAAAAAAAGAATTGACGGTTAGGTAAGTGAATAACAGGTGCCCAATCACAGTAATTTCTCCAGCAGTTCCAGAGATTTTTTGCATAGTACTCCTGGAATTCTAACAGATTTTGCCTTTTTTTTTTTTCCCTTCTTATTTTATTTTGTTTTTGTGGTTGAATTTTTTTTTGTTGTTGTTGTTGGTTTGTTTGTTTTGGGGTTTTTTGTTGTTGTTGTTTTTTTGTTTGGGGTTTTTTTTGTTCTTTAGGTGTATATCCCTTCTAATGTCCTGCTAAAAAAGGAAAGGTATTTTGGAAGTATTTGCATATGGCCATTGTTGCCTCTTGGGACTCTTGTTATGGGATATGTCTTCTGACAACACTTACATTTTTCCATAAATGGCAGAATCCCTGACCTTATCCTAGGCCTTGAAAAAATTCAATATGCAATCATCCTGCGACCCATTGTTCCCTGAAGGCTGACAGGTGCTCTGCTCACCCTCCTTGTTTAAAAAGATGCTGAAATAATTGTGGGCAAGAAATGTATCAGACGTGGTTCTGAAGTTGCACTGAAATTCAGCAGATGTGATGTTCAGCCCCTCAGGCAAATTCACTGCCCTGTGGTTTCAGATTCAGGAGCTTTGTGTCTTCTGTGAACCAATACATGACATTACTTGTACAGTTAACTCAAGTTATCTCAGACTTATATGTTAACTTCAAGTGACTGGGAAGAAACCAGTGCTTTACTAGGATATTTGGGTCTTTATCTCTTCAGTTTGCCATTCCTTGGCAGATTAGAGAAGTTATGACAGGGAATAGGGTGGTTTTACCAGCAAACTGTTACATAATGGTAACCTTAGCAATGGCCTGTCAAGAAGTTACTGACTGCTTTCTTGGGTTGAGAACTTGTGAGCAACAATATGGATAAATTTTACATGTGTTCTTTTAGAATAAAGGTTGATAATTCAGGCTGAATTGCTCAATTTTTGGCACAGTAAACATTTTGGGCTGATGAAACAGATTGCTAATGCCTTCAAAACAATAAGAGACAATTTTCTCACTTGAGAACAACTTGAAAACACAAGCTTAATTTTCTAACAATTACAGCTTGTTAATTATCTCTTTTTCTGAAACATATTCCCTGGAATTCAAGTTTTTGCAAGCAATACTGGGATGCCACAAGCAAAGCTCACTAGCTGGAGCTCAAAGTTCAGAATAACAGAGAGCTATGAAAGTCACCTTTGCTTTGCAGGTGGATTGTATTTTAAGTATGTATACCTTTAGTCCAGAAAGTTTAATTTGAATTCCTAAACTGTGGTGAGAAATGTTTCCATGTAAGTCCCAGCTGGAGTAAAGAGGATTAGAAATTGAAAAGATATCTCATATCTACAGGTAATAAAGCTAAGTATTTGGGGCCTGAGGGTTTTTTGATTGAGCAATTACTCATTTGGCCTAGCCTGAGAAAACCATTAATCATAATGACCATTTTACAGTGTCCCCTTTCCTTTATGGGCTGGACTGCAGAGGTTATCACCTCCTCATTCAGGTCAGTGGAAAGGTCACACGTCTCCTCTTGCTTCACTATTGGGCCAGAGTGCAAATTGATACTGGGTTAACAAATGACCACTCTTCTCCTAATTATAGGAAATGTGGCTAGACTGTGCCAATGGACAGGGTTCAGGCTTATGGGAACAAACAGACAGTGGCAGGACCTGTGGTTGAAATCTAAAACAACAATGTAAACTGAGTGAGTTTCCCTCTGTCCTGATCGAACCTAGAGTTTCTTTAATTTTTCTTAAGTATTCTTTGGCAGTTGCTTCATGTTTGGTATAAATATGGTGCAGAGAGAAAATACCCATAAATTCAAACTGCTCATAAGTTTGGTTTTTATTTTGTTTTGAGACTCTGACCCCTTGAAAATTGAAATATAATTATTTATTGACTTTACTAAATCATGCCATTAACAACACTGCTGCTGCCTTTCAATATCTGTGTAATCAAATTGATGTATTCATCTTAATGTCTTTATGACAATGTTTGATTCCTGTAATAGCCCTTGAAAGAGCATATTAACCACACAATATTGTTGAGCATGCAAAGAGTAAATAATATCAGCGTGATTTAAAAAAAAAAATCTAAATACTGCTTGTTTATGCACTTGTATCTGAGATGAGTGAGTTCACGTTGGTTTTGTTTAAGCTTCTGACTGATAGAAACATATGGTGGGAGGAAAAAGAAGCTCAAGATTTTGGGTCATCTTCCTGAGGTTGATTAGATGATCCCTAATCCCTAATTCCCTGTATCATATGTGCGCCTGTCATCATGTTTTAGGAACGTAGCTTTCCAACAAATATTCATAGCTGGAAAGGTCAAATTGTGAGCAAACTAATGTGGGAGCTTGCAACAGCAGTGTTGGAAATGTGTTGTGAAACCGTCTGGTGCTGCCCTGTGTGAAGTGCCAGGGTGGCGTTCTGGGGCAGCGGGAGCTGGAGAGCAGGTGGGTGGCAGTGGAGCACAAATCCTGTCACTCGTGGCCAGCCCCACACAGGACTGGCTCAGGACCCGGAGTGAGAGCTGGCTGTATCTGTCCTCCCAGTGCTGCTGCACCATGTGCTGCTGCTTCTGATCCTGTGTAGTTTTACTTTTACTTGGCTTGTCTTTCTATCCCCTCTGCAGCACTTGGCTGATAGTTAAGACTGAATTGCAGTTTAACTTCTTATACTCTTTGGGGAGCTAATGCAGTTTCCTGTCACCTGTAAATTGCCTCAGTGTGAGGCAAGTTGTCATTTCAAATGGGAATTTTCCTATCTGAAAGGAGCTGTGTGGATTAAGAATTCTTTCATTACCTTGAGAAACTTACAAAGCCTTTTTTTTTTTTCTGTAGTCTACTTGCCAGGCTCTGCAAGGAGGAAATACATTTGCAGGAAAATAGGCTGCAGACAATGTGTAGTATCAGGTGCTTTGGCAAATCTATTTTTATGCTTTAGGATATATCTGTGTGTATGTATATTTGTGTGTCTGTGAATCCGTGAGCATATTTTCATATTTTAAGAACCTTACAGTCTTACTTTTTAATTACTTTTGAATACCTCTTGTTTCTTATTTTTAAAGATACTCAAATAATTCAGTGAGTTTACTATCTGGCCTGGCTGGCTTTCAACTCAGTTTGTGAGGCTTTTCACATCAGTTTGTGGCTCTGACAAGACCAAATCAGTACTATTTTTACTTTAGTGAAGGCAGCAGCAGGACACTGTATGAGAGTAAGTGATTTTTGCATAGACTTACCATGCAAGCTTTATGCAAATAGGTTAGACCCAGGCTTCCCTGCAATTGCTGGTGATTTTCAATCTGTGCTTTACAGAAAAGCTAATGGTTTTGCACAATGAATATGCAAGCTGCTCCCACTATATCTGCCTCAAGATACAGAGAAGCTCTGGACTTCATCTTAAATGGGTCAGAATACACATCAAGGTTTTTTTGTTTGGTCGGTTTAGGGAAGTAGTTAACATTCACAGGACGCTATAAATGTAAAGAATATTTAAAGAATCAAGGGGTGAGCCTACTGTTTCTTTCACAGACTCATTCATCGTTTTGTGGTTAATGGCTAACTGAAGACATTTCCTCTGTGCAATCCCATAACTTCCTTTTGCAGGTGTGTATCTCATTGAAAACTCCAAATCTTAGACTCGGGTTGCTGCTGTTTTAATGTTTTCCATAAAAAGCAGTTCTGGTAGCACTTTTCAATCCCCAGCATATCCAAATTCAAGGACTGCTGCTTTTTTTATTCTGTGCATAATGCATTGTGTATTATGTATTGTATTGAAGAAATTTTTATAGGAAATGAATTTGACTTACCCCTCAAACACTGGAATGCATGAGTTGCTCTCTACATGTGGAAAGTCTGTGGTTTTGGGTTGTTTTTTGGTTTTTTTTTTGGTGGCGGGGCTGCTTTATTTGGTGATCTTTGGTTTTATTGCTCTCCCATCTACTGCTGTCTGCTGCACATAGCTTCTCCTCTGCTGCTGTTTTACTTCTAGATTGTTCTTAGGCCTGCCTGGCCACATTCACTGTCAGTCAGCTCAGAACACTTGCAAAGACCCTATGTTCAGTAAACCTGGAATTCTCCCATCTAAGTTTTCTGTGTTTACAAAAGTGTTTTCACTTCTGTGCTCTTCTGGACTCAAAATCAGACTTGAAGTCTCCTGTCTTTACCTTTGTTCTGGAACTACCTAAGTTAGAGTGCAGTGAGAACACTTTGCACAAGGCTTAGGTTGTAGCTAGGCTTCACAAAAGATGATCAAGCTAGTTTAAAATCAAGCAAGCTGAGAAGAGTGGTCTGTGCTGTGCGTCTATGCAGCTTCAGTTATAAACTGATAAATAAATATGCCCTCAACATTTACACCTTCACTACTAGTGCAAAGCTGCTTGTATTTCCCACTATTCTCTTCTGGTTTTCCTTCTCCATGCTTCTCCAGCAATCAGAGTCATCCTGCACAGTGCAGCTGCCATGTTTCTTTTACTGCAGAAACCAGGAGATCAGGGCCATCAATCCAGACTTGCTAAATGTTACGGCTTCTTTCAGTTCCTTTGTTTCTCAAGCCATTTCTCTGCTCTCCAGTCAACTTGTTCCTAGCTTTTACAGGTAGTTAGGCTTTTGGTTCTGCATATTTAATGGAAACAATCTACTGATACTTATTAGTCAACCCTGTGTCCTCCACGAGCACCGAACTGCTGAATGTACCTCAATTCTGCTTAAATACCGTATTCTTTAGTGTTACTCATATACTGCAAAGAAACTGTAAATCCCATTCTGTTCTAGGAACAAATTTTAGAGACTTGTACGTTTTTATTACATGAATGGTGAGCCAGCTAGCAAGTCAAGAAATACCCTCTATCATTATAATACAACTCAGTGCATGTGCAATTAAATCCACAGTTAGAAAGAACAAAGTTCCTAGATACGCCTGTGTTTCACTGAAATCAGGCCATTCATTAAAACTGAGATCTTTGCGATTAGAATGCAATTAAAAAGGTGGAGTTTTTAAAATGTGGATTCGTAATTGGATATACAGTCTTCCACTCCTGGGTCACCAGTTCAAATCTATCCCAGGTCAGTAGTCACTGAATCCTGGTACCATCTAACAGCTGGTGGTTTATGTGAAATGAGTAGCCTGTCTTACTTCAGTTTGTACTGAACAGGTGTCCACATGGCAAAAAAGTTACTACAATTGTTAGCTTAGCTAGCAGTCTTTGTATGGAAGCAAAAACCTGTGTTGTAGAATAAAACTGCCCTGCAGCTCTTTAAAAAAGATTTCTCCAAACTGGCGTGGAAATTTATTGGGCAAAATGAGATAGTTTAGAATGCTCATATTCTCTTCTTAAACTATAAATAAGGAGAGCTAGAACATTTACTATGGTTATCGAGATATCTCTGACAGAAATCTTAGTTTTTTAAAAAGAGGACAACTTCATCTAAGTATCTAAAGATCAGAAAGCATTTATTACCAATTATAAGGGCTTTTTTTTTATTCTCTGCAACATTACTTTTAAAACTTTAAAAAGTCAATGAATTAAAATTCATTGTCTCCCCTTCTGTGTTGTAGTTCTCATCTGATAATGTCTTCCAGATCCTTCTTCACAATCCTGGTCTTCTGTTAGAACAAAGCTACAGTGATATTTGAGCTTACTGGAAAGCAAATAGAGAACATTATACCATGATATTTTCAACTCTCTCAGCGAGTCTTTGAGAGATGTCTTTGACAGATGACAATCTGAAAAAATTAAAAATTAAAACAGTCACAGAGCTGTATCATTTCATAGTTTAGTCTTGGTCACTCTTATCCCTCAACTTAAGAACATGACACATGGCCTGTGAACTTTTTTAGAAGCTTCTTTTCCTGTAAAGCCCCCATTACAGTTAGGAGCCTCTTCTGTTTCTTCCTCTGTGGTTTTATCCCCTTGCAAGCGACTGGAGATCCAGCGCTGGAGGGAGAGCAGGCAGAGCTTCTGGGATTTGGCAGGACCTGTGCGTGCCCAGGGAGCGTGCCCTGGCTGAGTGAGGCCATGTGCTGCTCCAGCCAAGGGCACTGCAGGTGCCAGCAAACATCACCCAGCTCTGCCCTGCCTCGGGCACATGCTGGGCAGTCACACACCAGGGCTGCTGTGCTGGGGAGAAGGAAAAATGTCCGGGGGGGCATGCACTGAAAGGTGGCCTCACAAGGGCACAGTGTTACTCAGTTTTTCTTCAGCCTAACAGGTGGCTTGTCAACATAACTGTAATTTTATATAGAGGTATTCAGAAGCTTTAGAGACATAGACTATGGCATTTCAGCTATGTCCATGCCTTTGATACTGGCGCTGCAGTATTGGGAATGGTATGGCACTATTTAAACTCGGTGTGTGTCAGTGTTGGCTGCATGGTTGTGTGCCTGGTGCCAGCTCAATACTTTCTTGTGTCAATGACCACTCATGCTGTGCATGTAAGAGGCAGCTGGAGTAGTAAAGCTTGGGTTTCGCAGATTTGTTGATAATGTGGATGAGCACCATGTTACAAACATCGCAGTAAAAAAAGCCTCTTGCTACTGCATGACGTTCCGTCAGCTGAAGAGGAGAGTTTAATCAGTGGAGAGATAATCACACATGGTTTAAAGTATCACCTTTGTTAATGGTTCTGGTCCATGTGGACTCTGAGTGTATGTTCTATTTTTGTTCTCTCTCAAGAGGATCAATCTTACATTCTCTAATATCTTGAGGAAGAAATAAGAGCACTTTTTGATTTGAAAAGTGTTTTAAGCAGTATTTTAAATCCCTGGATTATAACAAGCCCACTAAGGATTATAACAAGCCAACTAACTTGAAATCTGTTACATTTTTTCAAGTTCGTAAATGTATGATCTTTTAAAATTTTTTTATTCTGACAGATTATTTCTTTCTCATCTTATTTAGATTGAGTAGCTCTACTGACATTTTTAATTTGTATCAGAATACATGAAGGGAGAACATGATCACAAATAAGCACTCTTACTTCTGCCACATTTTCATTCCAGTGATAGCACCAAGGGTCCCTAATATGTTTAAAGTCTGTTTACATCTCTGTAAAAGGAATTGATTAGCAGTGAGCCTGATGTTGTTTCCTATATGGTGAAAATAATTTTTTTGCTGCTGATATCAGAGGCATTTGATGCAGGCCAAGCTGCTGTGCCTTTTTTATGAAGAGAAAACTGTGATATTTATATTCATTACACTCTGCCCATCAGCCTGAAATGAAAGCATGTTCCTTTCTGATTTCTGCCAGTGGGTGTAAATGGAAGGGAAACAAGCTCTGATAACTGCTCATCAGGATTTCTATGGCAAAAACAGTTACTTGTCTGTTTTAGCCTGAACATTTTCATTTAAATCTGAGCTGTGAATTTCCTTGTTTAGGTGAAGGTCCCCCAATAACATTAATTAAGCTTAAATTTTTATCCACTTTATGGCTGTTGTGGTCTTAAAATCACTGCAGAGGACATACCCTTCTACAGTAACATCTGACTGTAATTACATTAGATTGCTAGTTTGTAGTCACTGAAATAAAAAGTAATCAATTCTAATACTTAATTTTTAAATTCATTTGTTCTCAAATTTTGCTTAGTGGGTTGCTGGTGGTCTTCTGTGTGCTCTGGAGTTGCTTCTTCCTTTTCACTTGCAGCTGCTTTTTTTGATTTGATGCCTTGGAAGCTGTAAGGAAAAGAAAGAGTGGTTGCTTAGATCTTCCCTAGTGATGCTTGCAGCTCTAAGAGCAGGGAAGTGGCATGAGAAACACCACCACTTTGAAATGGAATAAAACCCAAACACCTACTTGTTATCAAGTTTAGAGCTTCAGGAAGGAAAAGATTGGGCTTTCTTTGGATACACTAAAAGCAGAACAGATGAGGGAAAAAGAGCAGTGTGAGGTTACGTGAATACAGAGAGAAAAGTCAATTATTCTCACTGTTCAGGATACCATGATGTTTCTTCCTGTCTGTTTAAAGCACCCTATTAAGGAGCAGGAATGCCAGGAGGGGAGATAAATGAGGACTTTAAATTTGTGTAGTGGAGCAGTGCTCAGTGCTGTCTTCTTACGCTCGTTGTCATGCAGCAGCTCAGCAGTGGGAACAGGAGGATGCTGAAGTTATGCCACTGCCAGTGGATATTCTCTTCCCACTCTGTGGAGTGGCCTCAGTGCCCAAAGACAAGAATCAAAATTGTTGAGCAGGAGACAGGATAAAAGACAGATACTCCTTTTGACCCTTATGATACATGCCAGGGTGGTGACAAGTTCCAGGTAACCCATTTTCTTTCAGAACAGGGTGTTGGACACTTTGTCTACTGTTTGCAGTACAATGAATAAGATTACTTATTGCTATTCCAGTCAGACTTTTTTTGCCCAAAGTCTAGGCCTGTTGTTTCCCACCATAGCTAGCTATGGGATTCTGGACCTTTAGTCAGCACAAGATCAATGTTAATTTAAGAGAGAAAACAATATGTCAGTTAACTAATTTGTATATTACAGGAATAGTATCATTATTTAATAATTTGGTGCATATAATAGCAGCCCTTTAAATGGAATAGATCTGATTTTACTAGGTGGTTACATCTGGAATTACTGATGATGTCAGGGAATAAAAAGCTGGAGAAGTACCAGTGTTTCAGGTAAGAGTGTGGAATTAATGATCTTTTGTAGCTTTTGTTCTGTGACTGATCAAACTGTCACTTTCCTTCATAAAAGAGAAAATTGTGCCTGGATGTTTGCTATGTGCTTGCCTGAGGTGTAATATTTGAAGGCCACTTCAGCTTTAGTAAAAGAAAATATCTGCCATAGTGAAGAGCTGTGAATTTAGGATTCAAACCCCCTGAATTCTTAACATTCTGGTACAGCAGCTTCTTGAGAAAAAGATACTGGTCAGGACCTAAGAATAGACAGAGGATTACAGATTGATGATTAATCTGGGAATTGACAAAAGATTGACTTATTTGAACAACTGTAGTGTGTAGCACTAACACAGGAAATAATTTACTATTATTAGAGCAATCAGAAAAATTGGAAAGAGGAAAAAGTGCAGTCCATAAGATCAGTCATTGAGTTCTTCTGAATTTCAATGGTTGCCTAAGATTGTGAAATAATGGACTTGTTTTTAGACCTAGCCTTTTCACTGCACTGTTCACCTAAAAAGGCAGACATGGTTAAAGGCGGTATTTTATAATATTTTATTGGTAATTTATGGTTGGTTTTTTTGTTGTAAAGACAAGCAGCAATTACGGACAGGTCCTTATTGTCTGTTTAAAGGGATGCAGAGAGTTATCTACATAATCTCAGACCATTTAGAAAAACCTGTAGGGTCTGTTTGTCTCACGTGCTGGATTTCTGAAGATGCCTTCAGAAAGAATGGCTCAGTTGTGCTTACAAGTTCCACCTGAATACAAGGAAGAACTTTTTTACTGGGCAGGTGAGCAAGCACTAGAACAGGTGGTCCAGAGAGGCTGTGGAGTCTCCCTCACTGGAGATACTCAAGAACCATCTGGACACAATCCTGTGCAGTGTGCTCTGGGATGACCCTGCTTGAGAAGGGAGGTTGGACCAGATGAGCCACTGTGGGACCTTCCAACCTGGCCAGTTCTGGGATTCTGTAATGCCTTTTATTAAGTCAAAAGCAGCTCCCTGTTTGCACCAAATCTATTGTCTAAAGGATTATCACAGAAAGACCTTGATTCCTAGGATGGTAAAATAATGAACAGCAAGCTAAGGAGTAACTGTATTCCCGCTGGTTTTCTGCCCAACAGATATTGATAAGGACTTCTGTCACTCTTTGGTAATGGTTAAAAGGACAGTGTAACACCCAATATATGTGGGTGCATTACAGCTCCTCCACCTCCAGCAGTCCTTTCATCTTGTGAATCTTAGTGAAGGCAGAAAAGGGGGGGGTGACACTTACTTGTCTGGTTTATGTATTGGCCACATTGTCATCTTTTTTGGGAATTCAGCATTTCATATTGACTGTCTTACTTAGTAATGTACCTCAATCTGTATTAATCACATGGACTGTTCTCTGTTGGGATCATTAGGGGATTACCCTGCCATAAATCTACTGTGGCATGCATAATCACTGGTAGCAAGTACATCCTGTACAATTGTTGAAATAAAAATTGGTCTTATTGCCATAATCCATGCAGCAGAAAAGGATACTATTAAGCTTCTTTCATTTTGATATTTTGAAAGAAGACAGAAGTTTACATTACAAACTTCAAAAACTATTTCATGTTATTTTAAAGGTAAAGGAAACACGAGGAAAAGTGTGTGTTCTTTACCCAAATGAAAACAATGGCTCACAATTATTTGTGCAGTTGGTTAGTACGTACTGGTACCATGCATTCAGTATTATATGGGTGAAAAATTACAGTGTGGATGGACAGAAGAGATGATGGTTGTCATCACAGCTCTTAGCATCTGTTGAATTCACCATTTAATGCATTGTCTACAAATCCATGTATTTTATTGAGAATGGGGAGAACATGGATGGGTTCACTTAACCCCAGGAAACCACTGAAATTTAATTTATTTTCTCATATTGGTGACCTAGCTAATAAATTTTTCAGTCTGTGTGACTATATAATTTTCATAGACTTCGTGATCATGCTCATATCTGAAAAGCTAGGAATTTTTTATTTTGGATTTAAATCTGTACTTAAATCCCTGTGGCAAATATGAATGAATGCTTGAGTGGGGGTTTGACTGAAAGGTCATGAAGACATTTTTTGATTGCTGAACTGCATCAAATAATCTGTGTAGGTTTTTGAAAGATGTCGTCTGTACAGTTCTTTCATCTGATAATCATATTAATAATATTACTGGAAATAATTCAAAACCAGAAGCTGAAAAAGAAAAATTAGGACTAGGAATAATGATAACTCCTTTAACATGTTTCTTGCTGTGTGTCTGCACTGCAGTGTGTATCAATTCTTGCTTCAAGAGCTGTGTCCATCTGATTTTCTGGTGTTGCTATGTCTTCTCTCACTAAAAAGTTTTTCCTCATCCATCAGGGCTCAAATAAAAGGGTGTATAACTGAAATTTTATGTACTGCTTTTTCTCTTTTACCTGTTTACAGTTTACAGTCATATGGATGCTGTGTGAAATCCTGTCTTGCCTTTTGTAAGCCAGCTTTGTGCATCTGTATGATTTGATTGTTTGGTGTGGTTCAGAAAACTGAGTTGAACCGATGCTTACGTCTAAAGCTGTCTGTGACACTGTAATACTCACATTAGAATATGAATGTGATAAGAAGTACAACTTCAAGGTGCTTGGAGATAGATTACAGATGCATGAAGAAGCCTAACTACACTGTTCCTCAGTTGCTTGATCTTTGAATACTTACAGGTCAGAGGAAATGAAGATATGTTTTAGTCTTGTCCATGTTTGAGTCCTGGGAAGCCCACTTCAAAAGCTGGGTCTTAAAAGGTCTTTGCTTTTATCTGGAACACACAAACCCCTTCAGAAACTTTCTTTATCTTTTTGTTTCACTTGACACCTACACATCAGCTTAGCCAGTATGCTGAACAGAGATGTTTAAATGCTTCCTTTTATGTGTTCCAAATTGTACTTTTTTTACAGGAGGGTGAAATTAGAGCTTGTGCACTCTGAGCTGTGACAGTGACAACTGATAGGACCAGCCCAGTTCTGCCTCTTCAGGCAGACACTTGGAAAAGCATCTTTTGAAATGTAACCTTACAAAATTTCTTACTCTGAAGGTGCATCTGCTAGAGAAGTTTGTGTTCACTTTTCCATGTACAGGTTTCTCACCTTACATATAAGGGATTTTGCCCATTTGGTGAGACCACATAAATGTAGTGCTTCTTAAACAAAATTTGTGGGGGTGAATATGGATGTGTCTGAGTATGAGAGAAACAAACATAGAATGGAAGGAGTGGGACAGCTCCCTGAAATCTGTAAATTATTTCTTTTAACCTTATATAGAAGAATACTTTTAAACCTATTTTCCTACTGTACTACCATTCTAAGCAGAATTGTTCAGAGTATTATGAATGCCTTCAAATTTAAGAACATGCTGTAAAACATTAGACTCAGTTGAAGAGATCTGGAGTTAGCATTTTAATTAGGCAGTTCAAGGATGACTTAGTCAAAAACCAGTGGAGTTCCTCTGGGTATGGAAAGGGAAAACTAAGAGTAGAACTTAAATCTGGAACTCATATGGATGTAGTGTTTTTGTACTTCAGCATTAGTTTGAAAATACATTAATGAAACTAGAGTAACAGCATGAAATAGCTGTTTCAAAAAGAGCAGGCAGGGTCAACGGAACGCTTTGTTTGACATATTCTCTTAGTCCATATGATATTATTCATGTAGGATCAAACTTTGCTACCAAATGCTGCTTCACTTTTCTCTGTGGCAAGGGCATTTCACTTATGAATTACAGCTGTTGAAACCAGCTCTTATAATAACCAAATTTGGTGGGGTGGTAGGATGTTTAAAATTGATACCTAAGCCTGAGTAAACTTTCTGGAGTTCTAAAATTTTTACCGGATTATAACCTGTTGTTTTATAGCATGGAAAGTAATTTATGGTGGTTAAAATAAGTGATAAATGGGAGTTTGGAATGTGCTGCTCCTGGTAGGCTAAGGGTTAGATGTGGGGTCAGACAAGCTGTACAACCTTGCTGTTTCTGTAGAATGCCTCAGTTTGAAACAAGCCAAAAATCCAAACAGGCCAGTTGACTGAGAACAATTTAAGAAAGTGCTTCAAAGGTATTTTATTTTTTTTTCCTAGTGTAAATTTTAATTTTACAAATATTACTGCCTTCTGTTGTTCATTTCCCAGCCTGTTGCCTGGGACAGCATCATCAAAATAAATTGCAGACTTAGGTTTTATTAAATGCTGTCACAATATATTAGTTTCTGTTTGGGAATGGTAGGAACAAAAGGTTGTAAAAGCAAGTTCATCCTGTGTGCTGCCTTTCTCAGGTGGGATGGTTCTCTATGTATGCGCTGTCCAGTCTTGTTCAAATTGATGTAAGTGCGGCTAGGCTTCTTCCACTTTCATTGGTAAAGAAAATCCACTTCTCGTTGGTAATGAAAATCCATTCTGTGGCTTTTTCCTTGTTTATCTGTATCAGTAGTCTGTGTGGATTCAGTCACTGATGGTAGGTGCTAGACAAGAGCCAGACAGACAAACTGAAGCAGTTCCTTGTATTGACAGAGGATGACTGGATGAGCCTGCAGTGGAGGATAGGAGCCCAGCCCTGCATCATCCTGCCTCTCTGTGATAGAACTTGTTATCAAGCAGCTGGTTCAGGCTACAGCCTCTTGAGTTAAGGTCTGTGCATTGCAGAGTATCACACCCAGTGCTACCATCCCCAAACTGCTCAATGATTATTTCAACCCTGTTCTCATTTTGCTCTAGCAGAAGTGGCAATTTTCCGACTGCATTGAGGCATGTTCATTATTTCTTCAAATACAAGCTTTTCTGCTTTAAAAAAGCCCTTGATGGATGCTGCATTTTTCTGTGTGACCTTTCATTGTTATAGGCCAGATGGGTATAAATACGGAGGCACCATCATCCTCAGTGCATAGATTCTGCAGAAGGAAGCTGCTGATAAATATCTAGATAAATATATTTGTGCTTATTAGGACATTAAAATAATATTTCAGGTGATGTAGCAGATGCAATTGACTCAGTTTTATTTGTATTTAGTTTTGAAGCAGTCATATAATTTAGTTTCTTTATTGTGATTAAATATTTCAATTCTAGCATCCCTGTTACTTAAAATACTGATATTGGAAAGTACAGAAGGAGATGGAAATACTTTGTTTGAGAATTAAATGGTTCACTAAATCACAGAGTTTAAAACTAGCAGTTTCAATATTTTAATAGTAACATTATTGGGATAGCAATTATTTCAAAATGGTATTTGATCTACTGTCTTATGTATTTGTTACATTATTAATTCCTGTATTACTGAAGCTAGTGGAATTCTTTGTTCTGCTCTTAAGTGCATAATGTGAAGTCTGTGAAGTTCAAGGCGTCCTGAGTAATTTAACTTTAATCCCAGTGGAACATCATCTCTAGATATTAACAAAATAAACAGTGAGGCTAATGAATTTTCCCCTAAGTTCATTATTAAAATGATTTCTTAATTGTAAGTTATCATTATGCAGCCAATTTTACATGTATGGTAATTATGCTTTATACTGAACTTTTTATGTGTTATGAAACAAACACGCTTCAAAGCATGGACCATTATCTCTAAATGCTAAGTGGAGACAAGCATCATATGTGGAAAAAAGTTGCTTACCCTATAAAATATTTTCTAAGTAAATGCTGAATAACCTAGTTGCTTAACAAATGTGGGCTGAATGCAACTTAGTTCTGAGTTAAGACTATTCTAAAATACAGCAGAATCTGATCTTGAGTCACAGATCCTCTCAAACCATACCTGGCAATATTTATATTAGGATGCTTGCAGTGTCAGCAAAATATAATCTCTTTCCATGGCTCCTAAAATAAGGATTCTGAAGACCCCATCCATCAGTTTGTCACTGTCTTTGTATTAAACACAGTGAATTGGTGAAGATGTGGGACCTGCTCACAGCATCAGGAGCCAGTGGCAGTTTTAGGTTTGCTGTGCAAAATGGTCAAGACAGTGAAAGTTGGCAGGCTGTGGTTTTACTGAGCAGATGTGACTGTTTTTAAGGTGAGTGCTCTCTGAGAACATTTCCCTCCAGCTGTTCATACACTGTATCTTTGGCTTTACTAAAATTGAATTAAGAAGAGATATGATAGGACCTGGACACCTGTGCTGAAGTCAGAAGTTGTTTGCCTTCTCCTTGTGTGATTCCTTGTGCAAAGTTGCATTCATATCTTTTTTTTAAACACTTTTACTGAATAGGAATGTTCATTGTCAGACAGGTTTAGTGCAGGCAGCTTTTGCCAATCTGCCTCAGCTGCATTGTAGAATGACACTTTTCCAGGATTCTGAGGGCAATTCATACCTCATGCCAGTCGTTGGCCTCCCTGCTCAGGCTGCCAGTAAATTCCAAATTATGATGATGGTTTTTGTGTGGCTAACAGGTGTTCCTGAGGAATTGGACCACCAAACCATTTGACACAGTAAGGGACAGAAAAGAATGACTATTATTCTATATGTAAATGTATTGCTAAGTGTTTTCAATGTTTATACACCATATTATGAGTTTTCCAGAGGACTGGCATTTAATTGGCACAATAAAATATTGAGTTGGTTATATATGATGTGTAAAAAACTGTAAGGCTAAACCTGTGTGACAGGTACTTCCTGTTTGTGAGAAATTTTCCCCATTTAGCACATTGCAGGAATAGGTTTGATTCCAGGAATGCACTGTAGTCATGAAAGGCTATCTGGGAGTAACCTACCTGTTTCCTCTTGTGAATTTCCCTGGTGCATACCATCCCTAGGGATGAAGACCAATGCGTATGGACCACCCAGAGAGATGTTTCTGTGAGGTTTTGGCAAAGGGAGGCAGTGCATTTCTGGCCTCATTCTTCCTCAGATTTTCCTCCATTTTGCCCAAGAATGAGATGGGGGTCAGGCTGTCTTGCGGTTTAGGATGGACTTGGAGAACACATGGCCTTTGCCCTTGGTGGTGTAAACCCCTTCACATCTGATAGCATGGTGTTCTAATGTTTGTTTAATTTTATCACTTCATTGCTATGGCATTTTGAATGTGCTCCTAATTGCTCTTCCAGCCCTCTCATGGACTCAGGTTATCACTGTGTGTTTACATCAGCCAAATGAACTGCAGGCATGAGTCAGAAAAACTGCTTTGAAAATTCTTGTCACACTTGTAGTATGCTAGAGAGAGCTGGAGGGCTTCAGGGAGTTGTATCTTTTTGTTTCTGTATTTTTTGTCTAAGTCATGATTGGCCATATGAAGTGTGTTGTAGGAGTGGAATATTAAGATACTTGATTTTTTAAAAACCTTCCCTGAAATTCTAGGTAGAAGGATTTCACAGCCTGACAGAATTTTTCATCTAAAACCTCAGTTAATTGATGACTAAGTTTCTATGAACAGCATTGGGTGTCATCCCATTAATTTGTAGCTGTCTGAGAGGAAAATGACAAAGTATTTTGAATGATGCTGGATTAGGTGACAGTGAAGCAACTTAAATGTGAGACTGATGATACCTGTTAAGAAGTTGAGCAGTGTGTGGCATAGAAAATAGCTGCTATTGAGTTCTTTCTTTGGCCTTTCCAAATCTATTTATTTGGTTCAAGGGAATTTGCCAAGTGGGATACAGAGGACAGCAATGGGCAAACACTTGTTTTCAGAATGTGAGACCATAGTGAATTCCTTTTCTTTAGTAAAGAAGCAGAAAAAACAGTTTCATCTTCCTTTTACCTGTGCTTAAAATCAGTGTATCAATGCTTATCTCATATGGAACTGGGATATTGCCTTAGCTGATCATGTACTTTGAGATCGTTGTGTGTAATATATACTGCATAATGGTATATGGCTTCTAGTGAATATTAATACAAGGATTTATATATTTGTCTGTGACTTCAGCATACTGTAAAAGTTGTTCCTTGGAGGTTTAGAGTAGACTTACAGAAGTTATTTCCTTTTTAACATGTAATTACATTTTCCCTGCTCATTTTCTTTTTGAAATGAACTATTTCTGATGCATGCTGTTAAAATAAATTAGAAAGTTGCAGAGATGTTTTTTCAAGTAGATATATTTATCTTTTTGCCAAGAAAAGTGCTGTTTCATAGATTCACTCCCAGCTCTTATCCCACGCATAAAGACTGGGTCATAATTCCTTGAGTAGATTGAAAATAGGATTTTTAGATGTCTCAGAAGAACCCTTAGGAGGTATTAGTTGATTAACTGACTTGAGGAGAGCTGCCAAAGACTTCTGAAATTCAAGAAGCCTAAAAATGCTGGTTTTTGTTTTTTCTTTCTAGGACTGCACTGGGGTAAGCCAATTTTTGAAGTATTTGCAGCAAGATTGATCTTGAATTATAGTTATATTATCTTGATGGTCCATGAATGAACCTTTGTTTTTCCTATTTCTCAGCTTTTTGTTTGAGATGACCCAAGGCTATATTTCATCTTTCCCATCAGAATTCGTCTGTAAATGAGGTTGCAACTTATATTCTGGTATAATGTATATTTAAACGGAGGTGATTTACTGATATTTTTATCATCTTGTAGACCAGTTAAATGCTCTTGGTCATGCTTTGCTTTTTTTTCCTCTCTTTTTCTTTCTTTTATGGTCATACCTCTTGCCCAGAGACTGAACGTAGAATTTGACTGAAAGACATGCAATTTGAGTGTTGTAGTACAAACCCCTAGTCTTGTGTCTAGGAGACATTTCATCTCATTTCAGATGTCTTTATATGAAGCACAGATTTTTGTGTTAGGTATGATTGCTAGGCAGTGGTTTGTTATCTGCATGCCTCTGTGAAGTTTAATAAGGGAAGGAATGTTTTGACTGGACTATGTAGAAAGAGTGCTGAATTTCATGATCTTTGTTACAAATCAGAAAATCTCCTTGGTCACACTTGCTGCACCTAGAAAACAGCAGGTTCCCATGCTGGAGAAGACTTTAGTGGGGAAATGATCAAGGCCTAGTGCTGCTGACCTGCCTTTTTTTTGACTTTAAGTCCATGCTGCCTTAGCTGTGTGAAGTTTAATGGTTCATGGAGGTGTTTATTCTCTTTCGCTTCTCCTTGTCTGTTGTGCTGTGAGAGCTCTAGGAAGGCTTCTCAAAGAGCAGTCTGCTGGTACTTCAGCACAAGCAGAAAGTACTTTGCTCAGCTGCATACCTGAGTCAAATTTCAAATCTTTGACTCAAAGACAGGCATGAATGTCCCATAGAGATTTTCTGCCCAGGCTGAGTGATCAGTACCTCCTCACTCTCTGATTCAAACCTGCCTTAGATAAAGCAATATAAGTTACCATTGCTGCTATGTGCTCAGAGCTGCCCCTTTTGTTATTATGCCTCATGGATCTTTCTAGCCAGGAAACACGCCACTGATGAGTGTGTTCTGGTGTTCTTTTTCTGCACAATCTACCACCAGAAATGCCATTTCTTACTGTCTCTCTCAAACCCAGTTCAGCTGCTCAAGCTGTACAGTGTTAGACTAAATTTTCCTCTATTGCAGCCTTCAAATCTTGTCCTCTTAGGCCACAAAACAGTTGCACAGGCAGCAGCACAAAAGCCAAGATGAGTCCTGTTCAGGGCAGTCTATCTCATATTATTCACACAGTATGTATGAAGGAAGTGTATCCTCCTGGGGTTTTTCTATAAATTTGAAATTTTTCCCCCCAAAAGGGAGAGTTTGGCCAGAAATGGCTGAGCAACAGAAAAAGCTGTTTAAATAGTCAATATAATGGACATGGCATGGCAGAATAGATTTAAGAGCTTACATTTATGTTAAAAATCACAAATGTACAGAGTTCCAAATTTTTATGTCTTTCAAAATAACAAACATTTTCTTTCTCCTGGGATCTATTGTGGCAATGTGATGTTCTGACCTCAGGGCCCTGGTACCTCAAAAGGCAGTTTGATCTGTTTGCTATTAGATCCTTCTCTTCATTATTCTCACATAATGAACTGTTGCAGGAAGTACTGGACTCTCTTTAGATCAAGCTGCTGATCTGAAAGGTGACTGGAAAATCTTCTGTAAATAAATAAAAGGAAAAAAAACTAAATACCTTCCTTTAAGCAAATAATCAAGCTGGCTTTTGTTAAAAGAGAATATGCCTAGAGACAAAAATATTTTAAAAAACATTTTTTCAGTATCTAGCATTACTTTATCATAAGTATGTAAAAACTGTAGAGACATCTTTACTCCAGCTTTACTGTTCCTTTTTTTAGTACTTACATAGCTTCTTAAGAACAGCATATATGACAGACTACAATGCTTTGTTGCCTAAGAAAATGCCTTTTTTGGTTGTTTCAGATAATTTTTAAATAGTCCATGAAATGAGCATCACTCTTTACTGTTCATCTGTGTATCTGTACTTGGTTTTGTATGCACACATTTCAAATGAACTTCTAAAAAATAAACCAGTTTTCAGGATTTGAATTACTAGGGCAGCATATAGCACAGCTCACACATGGTCTTGTTTTTGAAGCTGTAAATCTCTCTGGAGTGATCTGGTCTCTATGGCTTTCACTGGCTGAATGGAACCTTGTTTCTGCTGAGCACTCTTTTGTGTTGGTTTTATCATTATGTGCCTCTTGTTAAAAGCTTCTCGGACACAAAAGATGAATTTTGTCTGTGGGTCTGTCCCACATGTCAAAAATCATTGATGAGAAATCTTAAAGTTTGGAAAAGCGTGCATATATTATCAGGGAAGCAAAATGAAGGAAATGATTAAAGGAAACCTGAGGCAGAGCAAGTACATGGAGAACTCTCTGTGTATTTAAGGGCAACTGTTGTGTCAGGCCATGGTATGCATCACTGCTGCCTCTTGACAGGTTCACCATGGAGAGACACAAATTAAATTCTTTCACTTGCAGTTTTGAAGCTAAAAGTGTTTGACTGGTTCAGCCCCTGAATGGTGTTTAAGGAATAAAGGGAAAAAGAGCAGGAAGTTCTAATTGGCAAATTACTTCTTGTTATTTAGTTTGGCTTCCAAATTGGAAATTACGATAATGAGGAGCTTTGTGGGGCTTGCCCTTGAAGAGAACCAGGCAGCTTTTTGTTCAATTTCCAGTTAATGTGAAGATATTCAAGGAACATATTGTAGCATTTAAGCCATCACTTTCTATTAAACAAGTATTCTAAAGTAATGATTTTTAAATCCCTCCCTGTCGATGGCTTTTGTGATTTTAAGATGTTTAAGTGAAGTGTAGATTGCAAACAAGAGCTGAAAGAATTTTCTTGTTATGTAATATTTAGCAAAGTGACTTTCCAGATATTTCTCAAGATGTAATAGAGAATAAAGTGTTGTATGCAACAACGGGAGGACTTCACATGAACATTAATCTCAGTAACTTAAATATATTAATTCTATATGTAACTTTCAGTAATTCTAATTTTTATTTGGTTTACAATTTCTTAACAACAGTGCTATAGTTGACTGAAGTCAAGATCACTGAGAAGGATCTGATCTTGGAAATATATATATATAAAGTTGCCATTAATGTGTGAATTTTACCTTGCAGATCAGGGATTGAAACTTGGTATTTGGTGTTACATATATTCATTAGCACAAGGAAAAAAGTCTAAAAATAACTAAAAGGGAGATGTGAAAACTTAATTCTCTAAGACAATAAAGTGAGAGTTCTTATTTTTTTAAACATGCTACTAGTAATAGGTGTGGGGATATTTCTCTGTTTGAGGAGCAGAGGAAATCCATTTTATGGGTCCACAGACACTGGACTTGGATTGTATTATGTGACATGCTTTCATTCTCTCTCTTTTGTGCTTTCTTAGGTGCAAATGACTCATTCCATTTTCTGTCTTTGCAATCTTGTCTACTTTCTGTTCTGTAGAGCAGGCTGCATACATGCCTGAGCAACAAAATGTTATAGACAAATTCATTATGAAGTTCTGTTCAAAATCTAAAGGCTGAAAGTGTTTAGTGATGATGCTTTTAATGGGCCACTAAACAATTTTATGCTATCAAGAACCATTTCACACATGCACATATTTTCTTGCTTATGGTTCTGTAATTGACCCTCTTGTTAAGTTTCAAGCTCAAAATAAACAGTCCTAACTAGCTGACTTTTCACTTTTCGATGTTCACATTAATTAAAATGGTTAAGTAGAATACTGGAAGAGAGTTAATTTGTTCAGCATGTTTCCTTCTGAATTGGTTCCTTTCAACCCCAAATTTAGCCTAAAGCAAGTGCACTTACTGCCATTTTTTAAACCCTCTTAAAACAGAGGCATGTGTTGGGAACACAATTCCTGAACTGTAGCAATGATGCTGGATGCAGTTCTCAGACTGTCTGTTATTGTTTTGGTCTGAGTAGATGACCAGTGGATGATTCATAGTCTCACCCTTCTGTCCAGCACAGAGAGCTGTTAGAGAGCAAACCCACAGGCAATTTGCTCCATGGTTTTTCTTTGGTTTAAGCTGCTTCAGGAACAGGAAAACCAATTCATTAAAACAACCAAAACGTTTGTTGTGTGTGTGCTGTTTAGTTACGCTTCTATGTGAATTCATGTTAGCATACAAATGTGGATCAATGTATATACAAATTCATGTATACATTCCTGTACGTTTGCACTGATCAAGGAAACATCAGCAGATTGTGGTAGTAAAGTACTTAATTTTCTGCTATTGTGGACAAAATTATTATTTGGAATTAGCTCCTTTAAAAATATGGTAGCTAATATCCCCCTTACAAATATGGTAGCTAATATCAAAGTTTCATAGTCAGGCCAGGAAAAGGCTTCTAGATAACCTGTGCTGACCTTTTCCTGTGAATCACAGGCAATACCAGAGACCACAGTAAAAATATTTTATTCCTCTGGAAACTGCAGGCAGTGGGCAAGAGTGAAAAATACATTGGTAAATATCTGAGCTTCCTGTATTGTTCAGGTTGTGTAGACTATATCCCAGTGGCCTCAGGGAAAGCCTCTGTTCTGTTCTGGAGGAGGGAATAAGGAAACAAACCAAAGGTCCTTGCTCATCTCAAACAGGGAATGTCTTTTTATATTGGAATGGTCTGATAATCAATAATGCTTGAATGTGTGAACTGGTTACATGCCAGTCAGGTGTCTCAAAGGCAGAATCCTGTTGCAATTTCAGAACACTGGGGCACTTCATCTTCTGTGTGCTTTGAACCTGTGGCTGGTCTCTGATGGTCCTTGGGAAGGCCTGCCCAAGTAGAGTGAACTGACCTCTCCAACATCTGGCTGAAGCCCTGGAGCATGAGATTCAGCCACACTGAATGTTGCAAAGTGTTAGGAGAGCATGTGGAGGTCAAAACAGCCAGTTTTATTCTCCCCTTTTGGCACTTGCTAGATGGAGATAGGCCGGGAGTGTCATAGATCATGAAGTATCAAAGCTAAAAGGACAGCAGGGCCCCTCACAAATAGGCCATTGTTTGGGTTTGGTATTTTTTTTTCTTCTCCCAGGAAGTAGAGGAGAAAAATGTCTTAGATATCATAGTCTTTCTTAAAAGATTCCTTTTGAAGTCCTTCAGAGTTTAAGATATATGCTGATAAAAGTAAGGATGAGTTTAAGTAGACCTTGTTTTAACATACAGAACACACTTTGAGAGACATCATGTGGGGAGTTACCAAGTTAATTTATCTTGGCAGTTCTCACTACCAAATCTTAGTGCGGCCTTGAGTACTGTTCTGCTGTAGAGCACAGTTGTGATTAATTAATGACACTAAGGACAGAATGTAAAAAGTACTGCTCAGTTCTTCCATTTTAGTTACTGGATCAACTTCCTGATGGTATAGCATTTCTAAATATTTTTTTATTGATGCATTAGTTTCTGTTTCAACAGAATACAGCTTAAAAATAACAGGGGTATGCACAAGTGAGTTTGAGTGGGTTTCGATGCAAAATGGGTTTTGACATCTTGGATGGTGTTCTACAGAACACCATACAATCAATAAACATATTGAAATACCTTTCTGCGCTCTCAGATATCCTCGTGACTTTTGCTAAAGGAAGAAGATGGAACTTATTAAAAAAAATGATAATTCTTAGTATAGATTTATAAGAAAGTATATTAGTACCAGGTGCCTTTTTTGGAAGACTTGAATGGAAGAACAAGGGTTAATGACACTTAATATCGCTGAAAATTAAAAGTGTAAAGAAAGAGGCTTAAATATTGGAGGTGATCTCTTTAAGAGAAGTGGTGTCTCTCTGTTTTAATTGTCATCTTTTCATGACTGAATGCCTGTCATGAAAATGTCTTGCAGTGAAACATGGGTCCCAATACAGAGGAAGTTCATGCCAAACTTCTCCAAAGATGAGAAATACAAAATAACTCTCTAGCTTTAGCACTTTAGAAACACAGTATGCATAATTATTTTTACTGTGCAGTTTGTTTTCCATTGTAACCCAAGACATGATTATAATATATCTTGACAGTATAATAGAAAGGGAAAAATTGATATTTTAATCCTCTGTTTAAGAGTCACTTATGCTACATGTAACTTTGCTCCTTGGTTTCTCTTCAGAAATAATACGTAAGGAAGATGGAATATTTCATGTTTCTGCTGAAACAAAGGTGAAGCAGTTAGATAATTGTCATCCTGCTAGAAGATTTCATGTGTCTCTTGCATAATTCTGAGATCTGAATGCAAAATAGAGTAAGGAACTGATCAGTTGTCATTATGATGGTATTTTTGAGAGGTTCATAAAAAAATTTGTACCCTTGATTAATTTATATATCTTTGTCCTGTGACTGTTATAAATGGAGATGGTTAATTCTTCTGTCAGTAATCCTACTGCAACCCCAAAAGCTGCAGCACTGCAGACATTGTAAATGGAATTTCACAGGAGCAGCGAAGCAACAGCACAATGTCTCACACAACAGGCCCCTTGGTAAAGTGAAAGAGCTGTCATTTGTAATTTATTGAGGGAATCACACCACAGTTTTGGAGCCAAGAGGATATTTTTTTAATATAGCTTTGATGATGCTGTATCATCCTTCATAAAACGCTACCATTTAAATTGTGCCACAGAAACTTCTGGCGGGAGGGAAGGTGCAGAGGAAAGGTCACACATTTTGTGCCTCCTATTCTGGGTAGTGTATTTCTTGTATTACTTATTTTAGTGTTGTTTTTCATTGTCCGTCTTATTTTTATTTGTTGTATCACTGAGAGTAAATTCTCCTTGCCTTTTGTGATGCATCTTTATTGATTTTATATATCCAGTAATAACACATAAATGCAGACATAAATTATGGAAAAATTAATAATGAAGTCACTAAAGATTAGTCTGTCTACTTATGGTTCCTACACTCTGAATATATATATTAAATGAAAAGATAAACTTACCATGTTCCAAGTAAACAACACTCAGATTTTCTGTCTTAAGTCCTAAAAAGTTGTGTGGCTTAGTAAGATCGCTTGGTAGATGGAAGAAAGAGAAAAGAGTATTTTCATCCAGGAAGCACCTCCTCTCTACTTTTTTGGGAGATTATTATAAACCTATGTAAAAGAGGAAGAGAACAGCACAGAGAATGGCAAAAATTCTAAGTCCTCTTGGGAATGGACTTATCTGTATTTCCATATTTATTCATATTTCCTGAAGGCATGTGGCAACAAAAGACAATCATGAAGCTGAAGCAGATGCAGGAGCCAAGCACAAAACAAATCCCAAACCCAAGGCGGTATATACCCTGTGGAAGGGTTTAATTACAGGCACATTCCACCACAAAAATACGTCACAGATGTAGAATGCCTCCATGAATTTTCATCACGTGAAATTTTCATCAGTTCCTGCTGGCCTTTGTTTCGCCAGCATTGCCCAGTGCCTTGTGAATACCAAGATCCTCCGCCTTATACTTTTCTTATGAATTATAATTAGTTAAGGAGTAAATATCTTACAACAGGACAGAACTTTGACTCTTCTCAGTCCTGAAGGTCTGAACTCAGCCCTGTATTGTCTGTATCTATAAAGATATATATACACACACACATAATATGAGAGATATATATATATATATATATAATATTATATATAATATATAATATTATTTCTCCTGCGGTTTCCTGCTATGTTTTAAAATTTCCCAGTCTTGAAGAGATGTACATTGTGTTGTAGTTGTTCCTTGGATTGAGTTGTTGAAGAACTCATTTCTATGCCATCTTTTTTTTTTTTAATCTCTTAAGACTGCCATCTGACACTTCCAGGTTCAACTTGCTGAACTCTTTCAGGTTCAACAGTCTTCTCAGGAAAACTCACTTTTAACTTTCCAGTTACAGTATAATGCTCTGTTGGGTTTTCATGGCTGGAAAATAAAAGTAAAGGAAATACTGAATGCCGTACACAAATACAAAAACTGTATTTTATTAAAGATGATTAAGACTATTAATTTCATACAGTAAAATATAATTATTTTTACAGTGTCCTCGATTAATAATAACAATAATAATAAAAATAATACTGTAATAAAAAGCATGTATTCTAAGGAGCCAAACAGGGCCATGCAGGATATTATGGTTCAGAATGTCTCTCCTCAACTGATTTTTTCCATAGGAATGAGATCAAAAGCAATTATGTTGGCTTTGTTTTTTAAATGCATTGTGCTATTTTTTACCTTCTGATATCCTCTTTGGCAGTTATTCTGAATAGGGATTGAGTGTTCAGAGGAAGATAGAGCTATTTTGTCAAAGCAGATCTTAGTGATGCAGAAGAATTTAAGAATGAAGTAGTTTTTCTTCCCGCTACACTAATAAAGGTATACAAAAAAAACTGTAGCATGCAGCATCCTGAAACGTCACATAGATTTATGTTACCCTGTGATCATTGTGCTAAACCATACTGCAAAGGGAAAGAAAAGATGCCAGAACTGTTTAATGTTAGGGCTCTTACTGCTCACATTTTGTACCTTGGTTGCATTGTTCTTTAGGCCAGAGTTTTACAGTGAGCAAAGTTTGTAAACTTCGCAAAACTGTTTTAAGACTGCTGAGCTTTTGTGTGAGCAGACACAGACGGGTGCAGATGGGTTTGCCTACTCACATCAAAGTGGAATTGATTTTAGACTATAGACTATATTTTAGAATATAGATGAGATAATGGAGTTGCCTTCTTTTTTTGACATCTCCTTACTGGTGTGAAATTGCCCAATATTTTGTGTTGATCAATTTCCATCCTGAAGTGAAAATGTCACTATAATGTGAAGCCTGTGCATGTCTTCAGGTCATAAGGACAGTTATTTTCTTCTGATAACAGGCCATGTAATTTCATCTGGTAAATATTTGTTCACACAATGCTTGATGGCTAAGTGCACTAGTGTCCCCAAAAAAGAAAAAAAAAAGTTCTTACCAGTAATTGTAGATTCATCCTACTTAAACATTTATACTTCCACCTTTCTCCAAGCTCTTGGTTCTAGCCATGTGTTTCTCTGCTGGAGTAAATGGCTTTCTAATCTGAGGAGTCTGTTCATGTGTAGCTACTTATAAACCATAATCAGGTCACATCTTAACCTTCTCTTTGATAAAATAAATAGATTAAGTGCTTAAGCTTTTCACTCTGAGGCACATTTCCAAGCCTTGACTAATACTATTTAGCTGTTCTCTGAAGTGTTTCCAAATAGTCAGTTTCACATTTTAAAATTGATACTAGTGCTGACCTCTTAATTTCAGTAAGGATCTAACTAATGTTGTGTGAAGTACCAGCATTACCTCACTATATATGTAAGCTAGAAGGGCTTCAGTTGCAGCATATGCAGATGCTCCTCTTTTTTGGGTTATTAACTACAACCACAGAAGCCTCTTCGAATTCTTAACTGTCTCTGATGAGGTTACCCTGCCACAACTCTGCCCCTCACACTTTGCTCATGAAGATGTGACTTTGCATTTGGCAGTGGTCCAGATTTTTCTCAGGAAAAATGTGTCTGTACACAGCAGTTGATTCAATCCATTTTCTCTCAGTACCTGGGAGCTAAAACCATGGCATAACAGTGGAGGTACTCTAGTTGCTGAGTAATACTAGCAAATTGATTCCTTTAACTCTGAGGTCTGTAAATTTCTTCTCTGTGTGATCTAAGCAAGCAGGGTCCAAGAGAAGCCTTGCTAATGATCAGGTTTAGGACATTGCTGAAGCCTTTTTTATATTTAAAGCAAACTGAAATACAAGGATAATTTCCACAATGCAAAGTTCTCATTCCTAATTGAAAGGGTTTTGTAGCTGCTAAGTAGCAATTCTGCTTGAAGTTCAGCAATAGCCAAAGAAGTTTTCAGATGCCTGAATATTCAGAAGCTGAATTGATGTGATTCATTGCCCTGATTCTGCTCCCAGTTAGTTTGTGCTCAGCTTTAGAGAAGCTTGTTGTGGTCAATGGCAAAGGCAGTTCATCAGGCTCGATGTGGAGCACTCATCTATGATGATTTACTCTGCCGAGAAGCACATATTGAGTTTTACGCCTTCAATGGATTCACTTCCAGCCAGCCCCTGTATCTCTACCATGCACCTTAGACCTTTAGGCTCTTTTGAAGATCCAACCTGTGCTGTAATTGGAGAATAAAAAGTTTCTCCTGACATCTACGCAATGCTAAGTCCTTTAAAATCTATTTTAAAATGTTCAGTGACCATTAAAATTAGTCTTTTATAATACTTAATCTTGTGGGCAAATAAACATCTATACACATGTTTACATGGAACTATTTCCATACATAAACACACGTGCATGCAGTCCAACTTCTGCAAAAGCCACTGCTTTTATAGCCAGGTGCATGCCAGGCTTCACTGATCCATTATAATGCCATGGGTTCCATGGTCAGCCTTTTGTGGAACTGTTGTCATAGCACTGTGATTATGCTGTATTTGATATTCTCAGTGTGGGCAGAGGTGACAATGACTCTGAAGTAAACACTTAATGGTGTTTAGTCAGCTGTGTGTTAAATGTTATGTATCACCATACCAAAATGGAATATGTATGTGAAATATCTGCTTTTCATTTGTCGGAGGAGGAGAAAGTTTAGCAATTACAGTAGATTCACATTAATAGGTAAAAACATGAAGCTGTTGGCATGTGAAACTGATGTGAAGCTAAATTTATTGATTTGTTCAAATTTAATAGTCTTGTAGAATTGCGGTATGGGACTTTCTTTGTTTATAGGGTCAAAACCACAGCCAGCAGAGTTCCTCATCATCTTTCTTGAAGGCTTTGTTTATGTTGTAATGGAATTTCCCTAGTTTTTCCTCAGCTAGAATGAAAGATGAATTTTCAGTTCTGTAGCTAGTAGCAGGGAAATACCAGTAACCAGAGTATCAACAAAATTTGAATACAGACAGAGTGATCTATGCATCGTCTCAATTTGGATGGGAGAAATTATATTTTTAAAGATTTATTAATGAGTGTACTAACTCTTCTGTGTCCAAGACTGATTTTCTGAACTATAACATGACTGTCTTTTCTAGTGTCACTTACTGAAAACTTCAGTCCTCTCTCAGGGAAATTAATGTGATGTGGCCAAGTGAAACATTGAAATTTTGATGAAAACAGAACTGTTTTCTGTGTTGATTAGCTGAATTTTACTAATTTTTACCACTTAGCCAGGCTGTGGCTTCCCTGTGGCTTTTGAAGGTGTGGGATAACTGCTTTTAAACCCAGATTTTGGACCTGAACAAACTGCATGTGGATAGACAAGGGCCAGATGAAACTGAAAGTAACATTTTTCTGCAGTGTTTTGAAAGATCAGGTGTTTTCTATGCATTTTCTTTTGAACTGTAGTGACTTCAGGTTTAATTTTGCCAGAACTTTAGTAATTTGGATTTAAAAATATGTGTGTGTTGCCTCTGGAGGAGTTGATCTGTCTCTGCAGACAAGATATACCCCCCTTATGACACCAGCTTCTATCATTTGAGGTTTGTGCCCTTGAAATGATACTGGTGAAGGGAGAGGTGCTGGGGAGTTCACAGTTATCCGTAGTAGCTGAAGCTGAAGGCTTGGCATCATTTGTTTTTCATTTTGTTTTGGCTGATGGACTGAGTCTCCTCAAGAAGATTTAGCATCTTGCACTTCTGAGGTGTCCTGGCTGTTGGTATAAAAGACTGAGATGGCCAAAGACCCTCTGTCCTCATCCCTCTGTCATGAAATTAGGTTGTATGTGAGTGAGAGAGGAAATATTACCTTTCAAACACAGCGAAATTTGCAGAAACAGAAAATAAAACCCCAAACTGTTTCTGCTTGGGAAGCTGAGCTAATTATCATTCAAGTGTATCTAGTCAAGGAGAAGCTTCTGGATAATGTGTCTGAGTAAGACACACTTTCAAAATTAATGTAAAAGTCCTGCAAACCCCCTTTTCCATGGCAGCACAGGAATACATGTCCAGTAATACATTTCCCTGGTATTAACACTTTGTTCTGATCCTCAGCTATGTTTTTTTCTGACAGAGGTTTCTGTTACAGTGTTACATCCTGAAGAAATGTGCTCTCTTCCACTGAGGATAAGGTACGTGTTAAACAGATTATGAATTTTACAGGAATAGATTTTTATCTGTGTTCATTAGCCATGCAGACGCATAGAAGCCTTTCCCCAATGGAGAGCTGTCTGGTTTCTCTTCCTTCTCACCACGTAGGGATAAACAAGGAAAACTTAGGTTTACAAATCTCTTGGATATATCTTATGGAAAAGGTTTCCTTCAACTGTACTTAAACTCTCCTCAGAAATATGATCAGGTTTTTTTCCCCACCCTTTCTTGTTCTTAACACGACACCTTTTGCGTACTTTATCCTAAATATAGTCTGAACTGTAATCATTGAACTATTTGTTCTGTGCAGCAGTACTGGTGAGAATAATATGGCTGATTTGCACACAGATTTCTTGCTCTTTTTCTATAGTTTGACAATTTACTACATGGACTGCATTTGAAATGCAAGCTTTTACATGGTCCTTTATGAACTGCCTGAACCTCTGGATTTCCTAAAAAAAAAAAAAGAAAACTACCACTCTTCCACAGAAAATTTTCTTCCTATGCTTAATGGTGAACAAGTATATATTAAAATCTTGAATAATGCCCTGTTATGCAAATGCTAAACAACAATCTCTTACATAAATATCTTTTCTAGAAGAGAAGGGGCATTTTGCAATGAAAAATACGTGAAGTAAAAGAATCATTCACTAAGTCTACTAGCTTTTGGTTAAGTGTTGCTTGGTTTATATAGGTTTCTTTGCTAAGAACCTATCCCTTTTGGTGGTTGTGCTCATAATAATGATATTTTCTGACTTTACTGATAAAAGGGATAGGGCTTTTTTTTTTTTTTTCTTAGTGTGTAACCCAAGGCTAATGTCCTTGGACTATGTGCCAATAGGAGTAGCAGTAGTAGCTTAAGTGATTATGGCAGCTCTGAATGTTACAATAAGGTTTGATGCTTCAGTAAGATAGAGAAGAAATAGAAAATAATTTCTTTTCCTTTGTGCTTTGACATATTTCTGCCAACTTTTAACACACTGTTCCTGAATACGGTTTTCATTCTTATTTTAAAACATTAAGATCTGTTGAACCAAGTAAGTGTAGTAACAGTAAGAATTTTTGGAAGATCTAATTCAGATTTTGTTTAGCACTTGGCACAAGGCAAAGATTACATGCTTTGGTATGAAAGCTGTTCTTAACGTGCTTTTAATTATTATAAAATACTTCACTCAAGGGGATTCATAGCACATGTTGTTTAACCATAGAGGGCTTGCTCCAGAATATTCTCTGTAAAATTACTTAGGTCTTTTCCACACACTCTCTTCTACAAATCAGGGAGCCTAGGTAGTGCAGTGCCCTGAGAATAATCCCTTACCCAAAACACAAATGCTGTTCTGCTCCTATCACTAAGTGGAGAGAAGGCACCGGACAGTTTGCAGAGATCTGCAGGTGAGATTTCCTTGTCATGGTTACTTGATGTTGTGCGGTGTTGGTGCAGAGAAATGGAGCCACGGTGGTGCCATGGTCTCCCTGGCCCTGCAGCTGGCACACAGGGCAGGTAGGACCACGTTGGGCTCTCCTGGTTCTGCTCATGCTGCAAGGAGCCAAGGCAGAACCATTACATGGCACCTTGAGTTACAGCTGTGGCCCTGCCTCATCCTTTTCATCTTCTCTTTTCCCCTTTCTTTTTCTATGGAGCAATTTTGGTTATTCGTAAGCAAGTCCAACACTAAAGCTCTGAAGAGTTAAATAACAGTAATTTTATTTGCTGTTATCCCAGACTATCTTTAGTGGAATTGAGAGTTATGTTTTCTTAGTCTCTGCTGTCTGTAGTTGTATGGTGGCAAAGATGATAATCATAATTTTCCCAGGCACAAAGTAGGGTTTGTTAGAAAGAGGTGCTGTTCTGATGTGGTCAAAGCTGAGAAATGCTCGGAAATCATTGCTTTCTGAAGGATAAATTATAACTTCATAAATTGACAGCAGTTTGTTGATTGTCATCTATTTATTTATTAATCAGAAGATCAGCAGTTACATAATCCCTCTAAGAACAGGCATAGAAGAGGAGGAGTTTGAATTTGAATTTGTTAATATTCAGGGCTCTCGGGTGAGGCTTAATATGAATTATGTTCTCATTGTGATGTGCTAGAGCCAAATACTATGGAAGTACAAAAGTGGTTATCAAAATCTGTTTTACTGCCGTGTTTCAATAAAATGTGTCAATCCATGCAACCTGTGAGTATCCTTCTGAGGACAGACTATGGTCCTAAGACTATGTATGCATTTTGGGATTAGGTGTCAAAAACTATTTGAGTTTCTGGTTACACTGGGTGTAATCATATCCTCTTGATGTGTGTGCATGTGGACATATAGTTTACATTTACTGAGGTAGAGAGTATGCTCTCCTTGCTGCACACACTTGGTTTTTGGTATGTTAATGGAAGCCTTTGTATAAATTGAGTGGAAAATATGAGTCACAGTTTCCTTTCTTTCTCTCCATATATCCTGTACAACAGTAAGGAAGGCATATTGCTATTTAATACAGAGTGCTCTTCAGCATTGACATTCCTTAGCATATAGCTTCTTCCTGTCCTTGCTGTGGTGTAAATTACTTTATCAGATTATCAGAGGGAAGATGGAGAAATAAATTAGTAATGAAACAGTAAAGCAGCGACTCCTGAAGTGTTATTCTCTTACTGTGTCTGTAAAATGCAGGGAGTTGTGGTCCCCATTCTGTAACACCATATCCAACGACACTTGTTGGACCTCTAATTTAGCCTACAAAAGGGTGAAGAAAAGCTCTCTGCCCTTGTAAGATGCTTAATTGTTTAGTCTTAGCTGACTTTTATAACACAGGTGGTGATCTTGTAGGTGTCAAGGTATATTTCAGGCATGTATAGATTTTAGCATTCATATTGGTGACCTAGAGACTTTTCTTCCTTTATCAACTGAGAGGTGCTAATACGCCATCTCTAAATTGCCATCATTAAAATATGGTGCCAAATGAGAATGTTAAAAAACAAAGAACAAAAAGTTTCCTTGTAAAAAAAAAAAACCAAACATTTTTCAAATTACTCCTTTTAGTACTAAAGTAAATTCTTCTTCCAGCTCTGTGCATCAGGATGAATTTCAGTCTGTGGAAAACCATATGCAGGAGTTGAGCAGAGTCTGAAGCCTGTGAGGCTCAGACTCACAGTCTTTGATGCTCAACTTCTGGCAGAAAAAAATCAGTCAAAAATTCTGCTTTGTATACTAATGAAAAATGTTTTACAATGCATCTGAGATAGATCCTTTAGAGACTTTCTCCTCAGCTTGTTACTTAAAGTCATCATTTAACATCTTAGGAAACATATCTTAATTTTCCTGAAGAAAGCATATCCTGAGGTAGCCCAAATATGGTTCTGAGGCAGTGTCATCTATCCAGTTCTCACATGGAAGAAGGTTAAGGGTAGGGCGAAAGCCAAAGTGATTATTTTCCCCACAAACTTTACATGAAGGAAGAGGCTTCCTGTGTATCGATGCTCTCATTCCACATTTTTATTTATCTAACAAATATCTATCTAAATCACAAAAGAATGTAACTGATACATTGATTCTTATGCCTGAATCAGTCAGCTAGTTTAAGGATGGACAGAGGTGTTTTTGACAGTTTTCTGTCATAAATAGAATCCTTTTTGGTGATGACACAGCCACAGGCAGAGCACAAACCACTAAGGAGCTTACCTTTCCACTTTCTGTGCTTTGCTTGTCACTGGGTTAAGTGCAGCTTTCATCTAAAATTGGCATTCTGGTGTTCTTACTCTCCCTCTCGCTTCTTGAAACACGCTTATTGAAGGGGAATCAAAAACCCAAGCCAAAAAAGCCTATATGAACACACACAGAATGCAGACATAAAATATATGTATTGTAAGTAAACATAAGATGTGATTTGGAAGGGTTTGATGATGTAGCAGTTATAGCTACAATTAGTCTTTCACTGTTTTTTACTGTTCATACATAAGCTTTACCATTAATTTGAAATGCTCTTTAGACATCAATAATTTTAAATCACACTCTTTATTCTTAGTGTTGAATAGGAAGTCATTCAGTTGAGTGATTTTATTGAATGTGCTTTTGAGAAGTAGGGGCTTGGAAACAGACTTGAGAAAATAGTAACAGACATAAAATAAATAATCATTTTCATTGTGAAATATTGATGGTTTTCAAAGGAGTTTATTTAAAAACAGAATGTGTTTTTTTAAAATTGCTATCTCACTGGGTTTTTTGTTTCTTTTTCTGTATTTTGTTGTTGTTTTTTGTTGTTGTTTGTTTGTTTGATATTGTTATTTTGTTTTGGTTTTTTTTTTATGGTTAAATAATTCAACTGAAAGCCAGATATGCAATGTTTAGAAGTTGGGTGGGGAGCTTTTGCCATCAGAAAAGGATACTTCAGTATATAAATACTTTCAGTAAAGAAAAAAAACCCCTTTGTATCACCAAGGAGCATGCCAAGGAGAACTAAAGCTGTGATCATGGAAACTGCTGTGCTGTAGTTCTATGTAATATCAAGCAGGAGAGATCTGTTTTGCACATTCATGGCAAATCTCCCCTTATAGCTACTTGGTTCTTTCATCAGGGGGTTAAAGTAGGACTTGTCTTCCTGTTCTGAAGTTTTATTCACCCTAAGTTGTTCAGGGAAATACATCACAGGAAAGAGATTATTCACAGTTGTCCAATATTTCTATTACATTTCCTTTGAAAAAATTTGTCTTTTTCTTTTCTCTGTTCATCCAGTGTTAGGATAATAGGAACTTCAAGTGTCATCTTGTGAACTCATTTGTTTTTCCTGTCTTTCAGAGCCATTTTTCATTCATAGGTAAACTTGTGAAATAATTTGACTGAAAGAAATGGGGTATTTTTCGATTAATGTGGTCATCAACCAGGAAACAAAGTTCATTTTGCATCTCAACCTAAATGCTGTAGTCTCCGTAGTTCTGACTTATCTTAGATGTATAGTTATCTTAATGTGTAGCCTGAATAAAGGATATTTGTGGAGTGTGCTCTCTGGCATTTTGGATATGCCTTCAGCCCCAGTAATTGATGATTCACCACAGAGAAGACAATTCTCCACAAGAGTGTTTGAGAGTTGATAAAGCAAAACTTTAGGAGAAGAAACTTTTAGTAATTTACAGATGTCCATTACTGCATTTCCAAACTGACCAAAAGGTTGCCATTTCCTTTTTGGAAAAAAAAAGGAAAAAGAGGTGGAAAATTAGCATTTATTTCCAGATATGGGGCTCTAGACTTCCAGGAGTAACTTCTTACAGGGAGCAGGAGTAATTCCATACAGAAGTTAAGGTTCAAGGGCGTAAGACCTACCTAACAAATCAGTGAAACTGATTGCAATGTTGTAATGAGCTGAGAAATGAACTAGTTTCAAGTATTTATTTTTGTTAGAAAAGTACTTGTTTTATTTTGATACTAGGATCAACCAAGACAAGGGAAGTGGGAAAGGTGAGGGAGTGGCTATTGATAGCTGAATGGGGCCAGCAGGTTGCTCAAATGGCACTATGAAGGAAGCCATTTTGCCACCAATATTTCATCATAGAAAAATGTTTTTGGCCCAGCTGTTTCCATGACAGCTGTACAACTTCATGTGTATACAGAGCCTTTGATGGAATTGAGAAAATGAGCACTCTCACCTTAGGAGACATTTTATAATCACTGTGAATAATTGTTATTTAAAAGATTCTCTATTACAAGAATTTTTATTGCTGTCTGTTTCTTCTCACAGGACCTAAAGCGAACCTAAGCATATTTTATTCTAATATACTTTGTGAATTCTAATAAATGAGATTTGATTTTGCCACCATTTGCCAATTATTTTTAGTTAGAAATATTAAATAAACAACTACAAAGCAACCAGAAAAATAACTGAACAAAAATCTTGAAGTAAACCATTGATTTGAGACCTTCCATAATTCTTTATTCTGCTTTATTTCGGTTTTTTTCTCTGACTGACTGACATAATACATGGATTCAAGTTAACTTCTTGTTTTGATAGCTTGAATATGGTTTTACTGATCCAGTGATACTGCTGCCCTACAAAAAAAAGGAACAAACCCTGCCAAAGACACACACATACACGAAACCCCCACAAAACCTCATAAATCAATCACACAAACAAACAAAAGCCCTACAACACAAAAAATAATCAGAAATAAACCCAAACCAACCTCTCTGTAGTAGCCCTCTGCAAAACGCTGTCTTTGCTGGTGTAGGAGGTGGGATAGTGATGAAAAGGGTGACTTGGATGCTGGAAGAGCAGCACAGAGAGCTTTCTGGGCTGTCACTGGGCATTAGCTAAGCTCTCCTGCACTGGACTGACCTGCTGGGAGTGGGTAGGATGCCTGCCTTTCCACTGGCTGCCAGGCTCATGGGATAGTGGCAGCAGAGCCCCCCTTCCGAGGGCTGCTTTCACAGGTGGTGGGAGGGTTTGTCTCTGAAGTCCCTGCCCTGGGCTGGCAGTTTTTGCTGTCCTAAAGAGAGACACAGTACACTTGATGTTCTGCTGAAGATGATTTTCATTTTTCTCTCTTCTCTCTTTTGCCCACTGCTTGCCAAGCTGCCTGGACCCAATCCAGTGTTTAATGATCTGTAATGGGATGC
Organism: Petroica traversi; assembly: GCA_025920805.1. NCBI lineage: Eukaryota > Metazoa > Chordata > Aves > Passeriformes > Petroicidae > Petroica > Petroica traversi. The sequence continues at coordinate 10,546,974 of JAHLSL010000020.1, forward strand.
AGCTTCTTAATCTGGCTTTCTACTTTTGTAGTTCTTTGAAGTGTTTACCTGAGAAACTATCTGCTGTGGCAAAGACCTTAGATCAGCAAGGGTCAACAGACAACAGCTGAGGCAAGTGCAGGAGCGTTGTAGGGAATCACCCTCAAGCTGTCTAGCTTCCCTTGACCATAGAAAAATTCTGAGAAATGAAGACGTTGTTTAAAGAAAAACACTGTCAACACATCACTGCTCAATGGAAATTGTATCTGAAGGTCTGTACTTTGCTGCAGTTACTCAGACATGCATGGTGTCAAAAAATCTGTGTAGTGAAACCTAGAGCTTTTGCAGCAACAGGTTAATTATTTCCAGAACCCAGATGACAAACGATCTCTTTTTGACTGCTTTCTCTTTGCAGTGGATCTGGGGTACAGAAAGAAATTGCAATAATGGCTAACCCACCCATTCTCTCTGAAGAGAATATTTAGAGGAATTGTATTTGGGAAGAGTTCAGGGAAATAAAAGGTGATGGGAGATTATGACCAAGAAATGCGTAACAAAATTCTGTTAGTGCATGGCTGTCCAGGCTTTTTGGTGTGGTTGGAAGGCAGTGAAGGTACAAGTACTTGCCTGCAGTTCACCTTGTGACAAAGCTGGTGAAAAATGTTGGGAATCTGCAGCTAGTTCCCTATGTTAGTTTTGAAGGTGTAGTTATCAGCTGTAGCCAGGGTTGTGACAACTTAAGATACTGAAGTAGCACATCTGACAAAAGATTGGTGTTGAATGACAGTCCTCAATGATCGGGTATGAATGTAAGAAAGGACTGGAATAAAAAAAGCTTCTTGGCAGAGAAGTATTCTGTGCATCTTGAAAAATTGTATTTGTAGCATATTCACAGCATTTACTCCTTAAAATCTTATTTTTGAATTAATCTCTTTTAACCTATAATTTGATGTTCCGGTTCATCTTTAACTAACCTTTCAGTTCCTGGTTACTGTAACATATAGGAAAACATAAAATAAACTGAAGTCTTAAAGATAACACTGTGTGGAAACCAGAAAACTGTCTAATACAGCATCTGGAATGATCTGTTCCCTCAAATTTATTTGTAGAACAGAGTAGAAATCAAAACTATACAGATGTTTTCAGCACAGCCAAACCAAAAAGCCTGTAACAGAAAAGCTACCTGAATTCATCATGAGGTGCTAAAATTAAAGAAAGGTTTTATGGAAGTATTCTGTGTGAAAAAATAGAGGGTTAAGTATCAAAACACTGCAAAACTTGTGTATTTTCTTCAGCCTAATTAGTTGCAGTTTCAGTGACTGAGTTATAACTTCTTGTTTAATGGAATGACAGAAGAAAGGAAGAGGATTATGTACAAGTTGAAAATCTCTTTTCAGTAACGTTACTGCCTTGTCAAGCAGTAAGGATGTATTTATCACGCTTTCTCCTTAGAAATATTATCTAGGTGCTGAAAGGTACTGACTTAAAATTTTGCAGAAACAGACTTGACTAGCATTCTTATTAGGATGAGTTGTGGCTATTTTTGTGAATAGGGAAAATTACTAAAAACGTATTTCCAACTGGAAATTAATTTTTTAAAAAATAATTATTTCTTTGATGCATGTCTTTATTTTGTAGAGAAGTAACTTGTTGATACATTTGCTAGTTAATTTTGTCAATTTAAATTGTTAGCAACTATACCATCTGAGTGTGGCATGGTATTTGTGATCTTTCTTTGCTTTTCAAAAAGTAAGCAAGGAAAGATATGCAGATTGGTTTTGCTTTTTTTTACGCCTTTTTTCAGGAGCAAATTTTTACTAGCTAATGGAAATATTTTGAGATTTTTATTTTGTGATTTAGTAAACATTTAGAGTTCTCATCCCATTAGAAACTGAAAGGCATTAATGAAGTGTAATGTGACAGCTTAATGAGGCAGAATCTACTTCACCTGCTAGTCATTTCTTTCCCCATAAAAAACATTTAAGTCTCAGACGTGATTCATTTTTTGACAGCAAGCTTTATTCAAGTGTTTATTCTGTTGGCAGCATTTGCTTCAAAATATCAGAGAAAAGAAGGAATTCAGTATTATTTATGCTATGTACTAGCAAAGATTTTAAAGGAAAAATACTTGGCAAAAGGCTTTGCTTATTTTTTATTTTTTTAGCTCTTCACTAACAGAGTTTGAGCATCAGAAAGACAAGACAAGATTTATTCATGTGCTTCACATGAAGGTTGGAACAGGAATTAATTCCCAAATTTTATTACCTTTGAGCTGGACTTGTGTTTATATGAATCCTGGATTGTGTGTCATTTTTTTCTTTTTTTTTTTTTAATGGGTAATGTAATCAAAAGTCTGTAAAGTAGTATTTATTATTTCTAAATTATGTGATTAATTCCTTTACTCTGCAGCAGAGAAATCATTAGTTCTCAAGCATGTTCCAGTGTTATCAGTCGTGGGACCCTCTATCTCTTGATGAAGCATGAGGTTTTGTTTGCTTTGCAGATACTTATACTTAGTTGGAATGTTACACACTGTAGGCAAAGCATACAAAGCATATGTTCCTGTACCTTTCCTGCACAATATGACTTCTGCAATGTCTGGAGGTGATTAAGAATATGGAAAACAAGTTCTCATGAGTATGACCACATCTGTCTTTCTAACCAAATTCTCCTATGGGGTTTGAAATTCCAGCATTCTAAGCTCCTTAGAAACCCTTTCAGTAACTGAAGGATTTTTCAGAGCAATATTTAATGCGTTGTGTTTAAAGAAAACATCATGCATTGTGGCAAAACAGAAGGGAAATAGTGTCTCAGTCATCAGCTACAGGAGCATTTTGTGCTTCCTTCCTCAGTAAAATCACTGGTGGTTTTAACTGCTGTTTTCCTTTAAACAGCTATAACCAATTGCTTGATCTTCATTATTTTTATTATTTTTCTTCTTATTTTTCTTTTCCAAAGAACTAAGATTAAATAATAAGTCCAAGTTCTCTTTCATTTGTCTAATGTATTTTAATCTATGACACTCAGGTCAAGTGGAAGGTTAGCTTCTATTGTGGAATTAACTGCACTATGAGACAGTGTTACACTGCTGTAGGTTCCTTCTATTTCTGCTCTGGAATATGCGTGCAAAATAAAGCTTTGCTCTAATTTAGGGGTTTTGCTTCCTTGTAGCCGTGAGAGCTCCTGAATGGATTGATGTGCTGCAAATATGAGGCGTTTACCTTACATCAGTCCTGAGTGGCCAGATACTCTGTTGGTGCTGCTCATAGAGAAAAACAGCAGCTTGTTTGTCATGAGTTGTATACTCTGATGGCTCTGACACAGAAGGCCAATGTTCTGCAGGGCCACAAAACTGGCACCAAACATGGAATTCTGCTGTTTTCTACCAGTTTTCTGCTACTAATATTACCTACATTTCTTTTGAGTTTTCAGTGAAAATTAGGAAGCCAAAGAAGTTTATATTAGAAAATGCAATGAAAAGACTGAGTGACAGAGCACATTGTCCCACAAAGAGCCCCTTACAGTGGGAAAGGGAGATTAATGTACAACTTCTGTAATTCTTCTGAATGCCAAGGTCCTGGTATAAATTCACAGCTGAACTAAATTTTTTCTTGTGGTACAGTTTAATGCTATTAATGGATTGTTTTGCATTAATTTCTTTATACTGGTGTATAAAGGAGAGCCATGTGAAACTGCCTATCTGTCAGGCTTTATTACAAGGGCTTGGATGTGACGTGATAACATTCTTCTTAAATGTAAGTGAGACTGGAGCTTCTGAGACTATTACTGGTCTTCATTGGTCTTTGATAAGAGTACTTCTGAAGAGTGTGTTGAAGGAAACAGTACATATTTTATATTATTTAAGAGTACTAAAGGTTAAGTTTCATGACATTTATTTGAAAAACTTGTAGCAACTTCAGCATACATTTCCAATAAGGTGAGACACAAAGGACTGCTGGTTATAAATTTTTCACTAGGGAGAGAAAAGAAAACTCTATCAGTAGCTCAGTCAGCCTGGTGTGCATGCAAGGAAGGCCCAGGAGAAGCAGAAAGAGACAGCCAGATGTCAGCTTGGTGGGGAAATTTTTATCCATTTCTGTTCAGGTTATGGGCTGTTTCATGAGAGACTGAATGGTAAACATATGGAATTAGTTATGGGGGAGATATTTTGAAGTTAGAAGAATAAATGAAGTCCAAAGACACCTAGAATTCTTTCTAGAGAAAGGCAGTATTGAGGGATGTTGTGAGAAAACAGGATGGCTGAATTAACGCCATCCCAAAGTAAGGAGATAGTGAGGGCCAGGTGGCCGTTTAATCCTAATGTTCCTGTGTCTTTTTTTTTTTTTTTTTTTAATATCTTGAATACTTGTGTTCTGAAGTATCCATCTCCAGCCTGGTTCTAGGAAATGAAGTTAAAAGATAGATACTGTAGTGTTGTTTGTATTGCTATAGACAATTGAGTAGGGAACATTCCGCTACTGGTTCACATTTTTATGGTCTGTTGAGATGTCATGAGCTGTGATATTAGTTTCAAAATATGACAAAACTGACAAGTTATCTGAGACTAAGGTTATTGTCCTTAGGCAAATGAAAGGAGTTGCCCTTCACAATTAGAGTGCCATTCCACATTAGGCAGAGTGGTGTAGGGGAGACTGTGCTGTATGGGATAGATAACAAGAATACTCAGTATGGTGATAAGTTTATTACTCAAGGTGACAGTAGGGCACCATTTAAAAAGCAGTTCTTAGTGTAATTTTGGTCCATTTCGAAAGCTACCTAGTCACATATTCCATCTCTTTCTTTGCCATCTTCACATTAAATGCTATTTTGGTCTGATCCTACTCTGTTGAATATAACTAAAAATAAACTTTCCTGTCAATGTCATTTGCTCCTGTCTGAGATCACCCAGGCCTCAGGTCTTAATTGTGCTTTGTTATAAATGCGATATGGTATAAATGAGGCAAAATGAAATATTTTCCTTTCCTGCTTGGGGTCCATCTCTCCATGGTGCTGTATGTTTCATGACTTAACTTGAAATAAAAATGTAGGGGGCTTATTTTGGAATTAATAGCCTCACAGTCCTGTGCTCGCTGCAGAGTCAAGGAATTGATTTAGTTGTAGCTAAGTGAAAAAAAGCATCTTCATGTTAAGGGTTACAATTATACAGTATTCTGTACCATAGTTCTCACATAAAAATTATAGAAAAACAATGGTTTTTTGAACTAGCACAAGGGTTATTAAAATCTGAACAGTTCATTATTGCCTCAGTATTTTTGGTTTTGTTTTCTACCAGAAGCCTCTCTAGACTTGCAGTATTTACGTTCAGAGCCTTTGCAATGAGTCTTCATTTGTAAGCAAAGGCTCTGAATGTAAATACTGCAAGTCTATTGATGATGATCCCTCTCTTTGTCTGACTGTGCTTTTACACTGAACAGTATGACAGAAAAGCCTTAGTACAAACAGTGCAAATAGATACACTTAGTGTGCATTGTAAAATCAGGAAATTTGTGTTTATACCTAAGTACTGGAAGATCTCACTGTGTAATTGTTTTGAAACAGAGTGAGGAAAACTTTATGCTCACGTGGACTACTGTATCTGGCCTCTTCTTCCATCTGGCCTTCCTTCCTTCAGCCTCATACCCTCCAAGGGCCTCGCATGGTTGCTTTCCTTGCATGTAATCTGGCCCTTGAGCTTTATTATTTTAAATTATTCTTCACTTACACAAGTCAAAATCTGGAATTCCACTTCCAGATGTTTTAGATCAAGAATGAGAGATAGGAATAACTTCTTAAAATTCAAGGGTGATTGTGTGAGCTCTGAAAAAAGAGATTGGTGGTAGTGGAAAAAAAAAACCCAGCGTCTCACTGCTTTTTGAGCTGAAGCATCTAATTGTAACTAAAGGGGAAAAGTAAATTAGGTGTAAAAATGTGTTTAGTAATTCTTTTTGTTTGTACTAAGGCAGCAATAAAAGATGTAGTCTTACATGATGATGGGAGAACCAGGAGGAGTATTTGGTGTTTGTTGACTAAAGAAAATAGGATTTTAATGTAAATATCTCCCCAGAAGGAGACACTAATTATGTGACACCTTGGAAGAGGAGTTCAGAAAAGCTTTGTTAATTGTTTCAATACTGTTCATGCCAGAATCAGCCATTTAAGCCTTTCCCTCACTGGTAAAGCACTCCAAAACTCCTGATGAAATTGTTTATTTACTGAAGGTGCTTAGAGGCTGCCTGTAGTCTACTGAGGTCATTTGTGCAGTGGATGGTGGTATCATATTTGGGGATGCTGAAGGCACTTACTCTGCTCATGGACAGTGGGAGAGAGGGTCAGATTCCCTCTCTTCCCCCCGAGGAGGTGGCAGCTGGGAGAAGGCTGCCAAAGGTGCACTTGGTTCACTTCATAACCCACTGCAGTGAAGTGCCTGTGGGAAGGTGAGTCTGTGGGAGAGAGAGGGATGGAGGGCAGGAGCAGCCGATTCCTGCCGTGCCAGTGGCACTGGGATCTGCTGCTCCAAGGCCACGTGGCTTCGGAGTATGAGCACGGGCACAGCAGCACTGAGGTGCAGCTCTGCCCAGCAGACATGGGGCACTGCTCAGCTGCACTGCTCCAAAATGGGAATGAAATTCAGCCACTGTCCAGGGGAACTTCCTCTTACCTTTGTGATGGTTTAAGTACAAAATGCCCTCTGCAGGTTTGGCCTTGGCAGAGGGCAGAAGTTGCACCTAGTTATTGCCGTTCCTGCAGAAGTGAGCTCTTATTCTGTTGAGCACCTGAGCAAGTAACAGTCCCAAACTTAGTCAATTAATCCATTTTATATTTTTTTTTCCTGTAAAATAAACCAGGTGGCTTGATTCCCAGTTACTTGGCTTTGATCATTAAACTATATGCCTTTTCAGACATACGAGTCTGAGTACCCTGTGATAGGCAAGCCAAGTGGATCAATGGAGCTGTGTGTTTTCTTGAAGTTTTTGTTAAGTTTTGAAATAAAATACAGCTTATTTTGAATTGAGGCAAGAAATATATTTCTCCTTTACAGTGATGAAGGGAATTGGTTGAGCACAGATTTTGTTTCCAAAAGCACTCCTGCTGTACTTCATACTTTTTCCAGTTTCATGTGGAACTTCCTGAATTTCTCTCCCACTATATATATAATGTAATATATATGTGGTATTGAAATGTGGCTAGAGTATTATCTTTACTAAAGGCCGCCCTCATGAAATGGTTGTAATACACTCTCTTTGCATGAAAAGCTTGTTCTTGTTCCATTAGTGTATATGTAAGCCACACTGAAATATTGCATCTCTCTATCTGTACCTCAAAGTATTGGATTTGGACACCTCATGCTAACACTGAAGTTTTAGAAGGAGCTCAACGCTCCTTACCCAATAAGTTGGTAATCTCTTTTTTCTGTAAGGTTTACCTTTCCCAACGAGGGAGTAAGATCCTTTGAGCTCAAAGCGAAACTACTTTTCTACTGCCTGCCTACCTTGCCCCAGAAAGGGAAAGTATTGTCAGTACAGCAGCTGTTACATAATACTCTGTAGACAAAATACTGGAGGCAGCACATTGTTCAGTAATCTGACACGTTCCTTTGCTAAACAGTGATTTCCATGAAAAAACTTGTTGGCATAAGGAGCTTGATGCATCATGTCACTTTATCCCCGTCTCTCCCTCCCCGTACATATTAAATTTCTTACAAACAGGTGAAGTGATCTGAGTGAGATTAGCCAGTGTTCCAAGTTTGCTAAACAAAGAACTGGAAACAACAAGAGTGCTTTCAAGGGATGGTGATGACGGCTGGTGTAAATTTGGGATCAAAGCTAGTCTCATACTAAAAAAAAAAAATAAAGTTTAATTATTATTCTGAAAGAAAGAGAAATGGAAAAGGATACCTATTCTGTCATGCCCAAGATAATTAAGTTAGATTCCAGCATACTTGCTTGCACATTAGGAAGTATTTCTCTAGCTTAGAGAACAGCAGGTGGTTCCTTGTGTCTTCTAAGTCACTTCCTTTGAATGTGTGGGCTTTGACAATGTATTTTGAGAGAACAGCACTGACAGAAGGTAATACAATTCAGCAGCAGCTAGGTCTCTGAAAATTGTAGGCATTCCAGTATTCCTTTTATTCCCTATAGTCTTCTGTGTTACTCCAATCCATTTTACTTCAGATACCAAGTGACACTTTCTCTGTGGACAGATGTACTCAATTGCTTGTGTCTTGCAAAGCAAATGCCAGCTTTAAGCAGTGTAGCAGCACTGAATCTGCTTTAATAAAAGCAGCATGCGGTAAATCCGGGGATTTTTTCAGGAAGCACATGATTTTGATGAAGGACAGTAAATTACTGTCCAAAGTAAAGAAGGCCTTGCTGTACACTCTGTCACAGATATAGTAGAACTGCATGGAAGAGGTCTTTGGAAAGTCGATAGAGCATCTGTCCCTCTGCGGATGTTGTTTCCTTATTGTTTCAAATGAATTTCATTTACTGCTCTAAGAATGGCATTTCTTAGGCTAATGCAGTATCTGTTTAGGAAATTCGAATGCCAGCAGCAGCCCTATGATCAGAAATAGCTCCTTGCTGGGAAGTATTGCTGTGGTGGTGGTAAATTCCTGTGCAGAACTGCCAATAATGTGAATAGTAATGAATATCTTATGTAAAGCCCTAGAACACCTACAAAGGAGACGACGCCATAACTCAGTAAGTTATTTTCCCTAGATATTGTTTAAAGTCAAATGACAGAATTTCTGTTTGAAGTAATTAGATCAGGAAAACAAATGCTTGTCATCAGGAAACAAACCAGTTGAGAGACTTCTGAAGAGAAATGCAAACCTTGTTTGTACCTTTTCCCTTACCACACAACAAGCCCCATGTCTATTAGATTTACGCATCAGCCACTCTAAACTTTTTGACATCAAAATCTGATGCAGTTTTTTGTATTTCCCTTTTAGGTGTTAAGCTCCTACCAGGCAAGGGCTGATTTTCTTTTCCTAGGCAGTACTTTGGCTTCCTTCTGCAGAGAGTCATCCACCATTTGGAGCTGGATGACCTTTCGTAGGCTCAGCTTTGTGAAGAGTGCAGGTCCCACCTTTCCACCTTGATCTCTTTATTGTTTTGATATGCTCAAAAACACATGTGTTGTGTGGTATTTACCATGAGCCCAGGCTCTGTTCTTAACCAGGTCAAAGGATTTTAGTATTATTAACTTAAATAGAGTAGTACACACAAGATTCCTCTTTCTAAAGATTATTTTGTGGCAGGGTTTTTTTTTTCCATGAGTCCTTGCCTGAAGTAAAATTACCTCAGAAATTCTCCAAGTTATGAGTAGGTAAAAACTGCAGAACCTAGAATTAATATATTATCAGATTTTAATTTTTTTTCCTGATTCTCTACATATAGCCAATATAAAATTTAGCTAAATGGTATTGAATTTTTATCTTTTCCTCCAAGGGTATTGAACTGTGAAAGGTCTCCCAGAGTTTTAAGTAAGTTCTTGGTTTTGTCTAGTTTGTTCACCTGACCATATTGATTATCCACCAAATTATTTTTGTTTTTCTTTTTTTTGTAGGTTGAATTAATACTTCAAAGCTTGCTTTCCCTTGTGGCTTATTGGGAAATTAAGTATCACAATATGCATTCAGAGTAAGAATTAGTAATTCTGTTTGACTAATCTCTGAGCCCTCAAAACTTTTCAAACAGATGGCATGAAATGTTTTGCCAAAGCCCATGCATTACTGCTGAGTGATGTAAATTACTTAATTGAACTCTGACGACTTGCTAACCAAGCCATAAACCTCACATTGTGCACTAGGTACACATATGGATTAAGTTCAGCTCTTCTGCTAGTAATAATAAATGAAAAAGGATTCCCATACATGTTGCAGGAAGAGTTATAAAAAGATACTACTAGCATTTTTATAAACAAGACAAACAATTGCAATTAGTGTACCAGACTGAATATAAGTGGCCCAACCTCAGGCGACCTGCTTAGTGTATGAAAGGCTGTGGATGTGTCCGCCTGGACTCCAGCAAAGCCTTTGACACTGTCTCCCACAGCACTCTCCTGGAAAAACTGCCAGCCCACAGCTTGGACAGGTGCACTTTTCACTGCATTAAAAAATGTCACTGGTGAGGTCCCCCAGGGACCTGTGTTTGTGCCAGTTCTGTTTAACATCTTTACTGATGATCTGGAGATAGGATTGAGTCCACCATCAGCCAGTCTGCTAATGACACCAAGCTGGGGGACAGAGGTGATCTGTTGGAGGATAGGAGGGCTCTGCAGAGGGACCTGAACAGGCTGGATCCATTGGCCAAATCCAACAATATGAGGTTTAACAAGACCAAGTGCCAGGTTCTGCACTTTGTCCCCAACAAGCTCCTGCTGGAGACAGTGCCCAGGCAGAAAGTCACCTGAGGGTGCTTATTGACAGCAGCTCAACATTAGCCAGGGTGTGCCCAGGTGGCCAAGAAGGCCAAGGGCATCCTGGCCTGAATCAGGAATGCTGTGGCCAGCAGGACCAGGGCAGTCATTCTTCCCTGGTACTCAGCACTGGTGAGGCGACCTTGAGTGCTGTGTCCAGTGTTGGACCCTCCAAATTAGGAGGGATATTGAGATGCTGGAGCATGTCCAGCAAAAGGCAATAAAGGCTGATGAAGGTCTGGAACACAGGTCCTGTGAGGAGCAGCTGAGGGAGCTGGGGTTGTTGAGCCTGGAGGAAAGGAGGCTCAGGGGAGACCTTACCACTCTCTACAATTCCCTGAAAGGAGGATGTAGCCAGGTGGAGATTGGCCTCTTCTCCCAGGCCACCAGCAGTCAGGCAAGAGGACAGAGCCTTTAGCTCTGCCAGGTTGCGTGATAGGAAGAGATTCTTCATGGAAGGGGTTATTGGAATGGGCTTCCCAGGAAGGTTGTGGAATCTCCATCCCTCGAGGTGTTTAATGAAAAACTGGATGTGGCACTCAATGCCATGGTCCCGTTGACATGGTGGTGTTTAGTCATAGGCTGGACTCGATGATCTCAAAAGTCTCTTCCAACCCAATCAAACTTGTGATTCTGTGATTTGAATGAAGAGCGGCTGAGGGAGCTGAAGGTGTTTAGCCTGGAGCAAAGGAGGCTCAGGGTGACCTTATTGCTCTCTACAGGTACCTCAGGAGGATTGTAGCAAAGTGGAGGTCAAGGCTCTTTTCAGAGAATCACAGAATGGCTGGAGCTGGAAGGGACTTCTCGAGATCATCTAATCCAACCCTCCTGATAAAGGAGCTTCCCCTAGAGCAGGTTGCACAGGATTGTGTCCAGGTGGGTTTTGCATATTTCCAAAGAAGGTGACTCTACAGCCCCTCTTCTTTGATCTCTTAACCTCTACTTTTTCCAAGAAACAAGAAGTAGGATGAGAGGAAATGACCTCGAGTTGCACCAGGAGAGTTTTAGATTAGATATTAGAAAACATTTGTTCCCTAAAAAGGTTGTCAGACATGGAACAGGCTACCCAGGGAAGTGGTTATAAGCCACTGCTTGTGAAGGTGTGAATGTGTCATTTAGGGACATGATTTAATGGTGGAATCGGCAGCGCTGGGTTACTGACTGACTTGATCTCAAAGGTTTTTTTTCCAGCCTAAATGGCTGTGTTATTCTAAGTTGATGTTATTTCAGTAGTGACCTCTTTTTTTCCCCTAAGGCTTTAAATGAGGTATAATAATGTCTCACTTATGTAATCTGGTTTATATTTATGTGTTAAACAGATGAAAGTACAATAATACTGTGTTCCTGTAGGGGAGAGGATAGCTGTGTTAGTTTGCTACAAAACTGACCCTATAGTAACTACAATGAACAGCTCAGAAGAAGTGAATGTAAGTTATAGGGTGCCTCTGTGTATGGCACCGTACAGTTTTCATGCATTGGATGAACAGTTGCTGAACATACAGACTTAAGCTTCTTTGCTGAACAGCTTGGTAAAAATAGCTGTTCCTTCTGCTTCTTGACAGGTAAGGAAATAAAACCTGAGAACATGAAACATGAATCCTGCTGTGAAGTATAAATAAAAGAAGAATTGAAGCTGGACTTTTTATAACCTTTGGATAATTGCTTTCGAAACCAGAAAAGTTTTAGTTCATACTACTCAGTGAAGACTAATGTCTCAAACATCTCTCCTTTATTGGAGTTTGGTATTGGATACTGTGGATTACCTTTACAAAGAGATGTAATTTGTTCAGAACATTGTTCTCTTTCTATAGCTACAGTGCTTTGTGCCTGAATGTGCTGTTCTGCCTTCTTTTCCAACAATGCAACCTTATAATGTTTTCAGCTCAATACCTGACTTAAGCTATCCTAGCAGATAACTGGGAGGCTGCACTTGATAAAGGAGGAGAGATGAAAAAGCAATCACAGTGTTGACACAAAGTAAACGAAGGGCACAGTTTTCTAGAAAATGGTGTCATGTAATAGCAAGAGGATTAGAAGACAGTGGGACATCCAGTCTGCAGAACTCTCCTGAGACTTTTTCTTCTAAAACTACTTGGAGAGAGGAGCACTTGCTTCCAGCCACATTCATGAGGATTTTTATGAATGCTTAAAATGCCATTATGGAGGAAATTAATCTGAAAACATAAATACTTCATGAAATAAAAACAGAAGAAAAAAATGCAGGTTCAAAAAAGAACTTGCCAGCATCACTGAGATACAAGCACAGGCTATATCTAAAGCAATATGAATGTTTCTTTCAAGTGAGAATTGACGTATATTTTCTGTTGTTGTCCTTGACTGAAGGATATTTATATCTCACAAAGTATTTAAAAGATAAACAGAACAAATGCACGGAAATAGTTTTTTAAATCCATCTGTAATGTGTTCTCATGCTGTAGGATGAAAGAGGATAAAATTTAGATTCTACCAGGCTTTTTGGCTGTGCAGCTTTGTTCCAACAGAACAGTGTTAGAGACAGATATTTCAAAATATAAAATATGTATATGCTCCCTAGCCTTTTTATTGAAACTCCTCTTTAGTTAGTGAATCAACAAGCCCATTACAGAGTTTCTAAGATTTGAGCATTAAAATGCAAATCTTTTAAAAACTACTTTGTAATTGCTTGGTATTTTTCTGTAATGTTGCTTTCAAGCAACAACAAACATTGAATACAGTTCCATAATTGGCACCTCAGAGAATCTTACTTACACAGTGCTGAAGCTAAACTAAGTTTCATGGAGAAATGATTCTCATGCCTTAGTAGGTCTCCAAGTGAAGACCATACCATTGGATGCTGTCACAGGACAGTCAGGAAGGTCTGTTGTCTCTGGACAAAGAAGTGACCCAAAATAAAGAGTTCCTTTGGTTGCTTAGTATGCATCACCTTCTTCCCAGGCTTTTTTTGGTGGGTTTTTGGTTTTTTTCTCTTTTCTTTAACCTCTGCTGCTGTGTCACTTCAAGTAAACCATTCCTTACAGAGGAAGAGAGGGAAAGCCTGCTGGTAGAAGCCAGAGTCAGTTCCTCTTAAATGCAGTATAAAGTAGAGTCTCTGGAGAAATTTCTTGTGTTATTGTGAAGCTTCTAGAACTCATAAAATAGCTCTAATAACTCTGGGTTCCCAAAATAGCTCTACTGTGAGACTGCAAGGTATTTGTTTGTTTTGTGGGCTAGGTGCCAGGTTATTTCCACATAGAAATGCATTTGAAGAACAACTTCACAGAACAACTTCTTAGCCCTGACAGGACATTCTGTGCAAGGGAGCAATCTACGCTCTCTCTAAGTTTGTTAAAATCGTTTTGATTGGAAGTGAATTTATTTGCTGAACTTAGCAGAAATAATTTCTTTTTTGCAAAAAGAAATGATGGTGTGTTTCCCAAAAGGCGAGCCCATCCATGAAAAGAGAGCTACCACTTTCCACAGCTTGGATTGCCATCTTTTCCCAATAATGGCACTTCATGAGTTCTGCCCACCCTTTGCTGGGGAGACTTGTTAATACACATTTGTACAGATGCCTGACTGCACCTCGTTGGAGCTTTGGTTTGGCTCTTTGGCTGGAAGGCTGTAGATAGCCTGTCCTGGCCTGAGTTATCTTTGAGCTGTGTAAAACCTGATTGTGTTGGTTGACACTGCTCTGTGGGACTGTCTAAGCAACAGGAAGCACAGATGTCACTCACCAAGAAACACTTGGGCGGCACATGGGTTTTATTTGGTGGAGGGAGGATAAAAAGCTTGCTAATGCTTTAGTTTTGAGGAGATACTTCTGAGTAACAAATGGGAAGTTGTGTGTTTTTCAGGCTTTGATTTAGTCTGTAATGTAATGTGATTTCAGTTTTTTTTCATTTTTCAGTACTAGTAATCTCATACACATTTTTAAAGACAATTTTTATGCAAACTATCTCTCAGGAAAGATAAAACTGCCCATACAAAAAGCCTTTTTCTTCAGAATTAGTGGTTTCCTGTTCTGGTGGAAGTGCACTTAGTCAGTTTTTTTGGAGTTTTCTGTCAGGTGGGGAAATCTTGTTAATACTAAAGAAATTTTTGTGAAAAAGAGAAAAATCTGAAAAGAGTGAAAATTTGTTTCTCAGGAGGGCATAGCCTTTATCATCAGAAAATCACTGTTTGGATCCTTTGCTGCCTCCTCATTTTGAGAGGTTTACCTTTCAATGCTTTGCTGCACCTGACAGTCCCCACAAGGATGGAAGCTTTCAGAAATGGCTCCACAGGCAGCAAAGGTGGTGGATTAAGTGGTGTTTAGTTGCCCTAAGGCAAATAAGGAGGATATTTGGTTCTCAGAGGTCTCTGTACCTTTGCATTTGCAGCAGAAGTACCTTTTTGAGCAGTGGCCTTTGTCCATGCTGTGCTTGCAATAGTGACTGGTACTTAGTGCAGATATAGAAAGATTGTGGTAGTTGTGGTTCTCAAAGCTCAAAAAGTTCCCCCTGGGGTTTGCAGACCCTGCTTCAACCATGACACAGCCAGAGCATAATGTGCCAGGAGTTTAGGATGGGTTGAGTTGTGAAAGAGGAGTTTTTAAATAAAAAATCCATCATGTGCTGTGTTATTGTGCTTCATGGGAAGACTAAGTTTTGTGCTAGTACCTCAGTACCTTGTGTCTTTGCTTTCATCTGTTGAGTATGCTGATATATAAATCACATATTTTACATGATTAGTTTCTGGGAGATGTGCCAGCTGTGCCTGTAAAAAGTTTTCTGTAATGATACTGTGAAAGAAAAAATTAATCAAAGGATGGGATATCATCAAAACAGGGGGTTTTTTAAGTAGTGGAAGAAACAATGAGATGCGAAGATATGATGAAGGGGGGATTCAGTGAAAGTTGACCACCTAAACTGGGAAAGTCTAATCCTGCTTTGATAAATTTAGCTAGTTGCCCTAAATAACCAAGTGCACCTCTCCATAATTGTATGTGTTGAATTTTCATGAAGTATATAATTGACCTTATTGTATGCAGTCATCAAATTCTTCCATTCCAGCAAATTCAGTGAAAAACAGAGTACTATGGAAATTGCACTGTACATTTTCAAAAAGGGAGTTATTCATAAAATGAAAATATCTGAAACCAATTTGGATATCTGGATTATCTTATTACTAAAAATAAAAATCTTTAGAACTTGGCATATAGTGATGTGTAAAATGAGATTTGAAACAGAGGAAAAGTAAATGAAAAAAGTCTCTTTTCATAAAATGTAGTACTTTGTTCTGTGTTTTTAAAAAAATCTCTAGGTATGGCAGTTTTGAGTTTTGTGCTTTCATCCTAGTATAAGCCTAAGCCACCCTCTGATCAAGTAGTTTGCCAAATATAGTTATGTTTCCATAATATTCTGGATGTGTGCCTAATCTCTTCTTCACATAGGACTCCTGATTTTTACAGAGATTGACATCAAGAGGTGTTTTTGAAGTACGAGGATGTAACTGATACCCAAATTTTTTTCATACACTGTTGACAACCAGATGAAGGGTCTGTTTCAATAATAATCCAAGACATTAGGTTCTTCTGCCTGTATTTGGGCACCTAGATAAATACCATGGCTCTCAATACCATCAGGGGTTCATTAACTTCCAGTGTTTCTTTTAGCAAGTGTTCAGATTTCAGGGTCATTTCTGATCTAAGATATTCAACAGCAGAGTATTGTCCTTGGGAAATCTTTTACTCAGCTTGCTTCGTGCAAGTCTGGTGACAGACTACTCAACGGCAGTGTTGAAATGCATCAACCTCTTTGAGATTGTAAATAATTCAACTTAATCAATTTCTGAAGAATGAAATTGGTTAAATGACTGTTTTAGCTAAAGAACTGACATTTGTTAGAGCGGGTGAATGGAGTATTTTGTTACCCATTATACTTGGGCTATGAAAAGTTGACTCAGTTGACCCTACAGTAATTTGGCAACCTCAGAAATGACATGAAAGTTCTTCATGTCTATCTAAAGCACTTAAAAATACATGCTGCGGTTGACTAATTTTTTTTCCCCCCACAACATTACAAAATTAGGAAATGATTCTGCACATTGCCCAGTGCAGTTATAGGGGGTGTTTCTATTCTTTGGGCTTTTTTTTTTTTTTTGCTAATATGTATGTGTAACCTTAAAAAGGATTCTTCAAGAACCTCATAAGCATTGTTTTTCCTGACCTTGGAAAGTCCTCTTCCCTGTCTGTCTGCTTCCTTTTGTCTTCACCACCCAGTACCTCATACTCAATCCAAAGTAATAACTATTTGATGTTAGTTTTAAAACCTCAGATGATGTTGATTGAGAAAACAAACTTTCAATTATAATTTCAGTCTAGCATATTCTTCTAGACATTCAAACGGAAGTGTTGTTATTTCAATTGAGAGCGGCAAGGAAAGTATTTCTTTGTAACACTTAGGAATAAATTAGCACAGTGGTAACACAACAAACTAGAGATGAAGGGAAGTGTTCATTTACGTTTCAGTAGTTGGAAGGGCGGTATTTTAGTGGTTGCCTCATATGCCAGAAATGTTCCTTTTAATTTACTCTTAAGTAAACTCAGATGAGTGGGTTTTTTTCTACCACCAGTTTTCACTAATTTCTGATGAGCATGGTTAAGTTTGAATGATGGACTTGTTACTTGCTGGGCTAATCAGTGCATAAAATCATTTGCAAAACTAAAAAGTAATTATGTGGGATAGAATATGGAACAGAAATAAAGTAGTAAAATAAAGTTAGGAAGCTGTTTGAAGATTAAAGCTGCAGATTAAACATTCGTGAATAAATTATCAAAGGCTTTATCAAATGGCTAAACCTTGGAAAAAGCTTGACAACACTCCTATGTCTGTTTTTCTTTGTCTAAAATGCTTGCTTTATATAACTGCAGAAAGACTTTCTTGTTCAAGACTTTCTCCACAAGTGATTTCTATCATTTAAAGGAAATTTTTGTTGGTAAGAGCATACACCTGGCAAGTTTTCAGATGCGAGGCACAGGGCTCTGTATTTTCTTATAAGATTTTTTGTTGTTAGCCTTTCCAAAGCAGAACATGATGTTTGCATGTTACATTGCAGGCTTCATCTGCTTGGGTTTTTATGAGGTAATTTAAAAACACTTTTTTCTTTCTTTTTTTATTTAAATTTTTTCTACTGGTTTTTTAATCCTTCTAAGAATGTTTATGAAGCAAGTCTTTATATTATTATTTGTAATATACTGTGTTGCTAGACACTGAAGTAGTCATGGGGGATCAGCGAGGTGGCCACTGGGAGAGGATCACACCCCATGTGGACATATAATCTATAATATATTTATTTAGCAGAACAGATACAGTATATAGAGGGATTCCTTTTCACGAGCAGGCATGTATCACAAATTAGAGCTTCAGTCCTGCACTTCAGACCTGTCCTTTGGGGAAGGGCAGTGGGATACTCACTCAGCCAGGCAACATGCACAGTGGGTGGATCACAGCTCAGCTACTGTATTTAGCAGTTGTTCTCGTCAGACTGCAGATCCTACGAGGTATCTGAATTCCAGGCATCACATTTCTCCCCTCTGACCACTCTGTGGGCCCTGGGACTATTGTCTTAATTTTTTATTGCTCTCTACATGAGATCGTTGGCACAGTCACATAGCCCTGGGCCAATCTCTCTGGCTTCCTCTTTCCTTGAGGCTAATTAGTGGTTGCTGCTGTGGTTTCCATCACCCTCTGGCTGCCTGCCTGTATGTGATAGAAGAAACGATGCCTTTGTTGTCCAGCACATGCTGGATTCACCTAGCCAGTTTGAGCTGGAAGGTTTTGGTTAAGTCTCATTTATTTAGGTGGTGCCTTGGGTACATTAACACCAGGTGTTGTGTAAATCAGAATTCTGGGCAGGATATTAACTAGAGAGGCTCATGGCAGCCCCACAGTAAGGTGGTACAGGTGCCCATTAGTTATGAATATTGTAATATAGGAGTATTCTGCACTACGTATCTGTGGCTCTGCTCTTCCCATCCCATCCATGCCAACCTTGGTGTCCTTATATGGAAAGGAGCCACAGAGCTCAAGTAGTTGAGTGGTTAATAATTGGGTTTTCAAAGGTATTTTGAGGAAGCTTTTTTCTTTTCAAATATCTTTGCCTTAAGTACAGTTCTTCCCCAGTAACTGAGTTTTGGCAAGATGGAAGTGTACCTAAAACAATATCCTTCTATTTTAAGACTGACACTGAAAGCTGGTTTTGAGTTTTTCATTTACTTGGATAGTTTTTTTTAGTGGTTTTAAGTTTATTCTTTTTAGGTAGGCAGCAACTGTAAACTGGCTGAAGAACCTACAGAATATCAGAGAAGTAGCTACTGATTCAGAGGCATTTGGCTGAAATCTTTTCTGGAAAGTTAAGACAGTGTCTTTCAGTGCTGACTACCTCTGTACTGCCAGCTTATAAAGTCACTTTTTTGGGGACCTTCTTACCTGTAGGCAGATACTTAATTCATTTGTTCTAAGTGTACAGAAATGATCTGAACACTACAGTATGCCTATATATATATATATAAAAATACAATATATAGTTTCCCATATATGAACTATGAACATATATGATTCTATGGCAATGAATAATTTGGACATGTTTCTACTAGTTCTTGGGGTTTTAAGATTTAAGGTGATTTAGGAAAGAGGTGTAGTGTTGACCTTTTTTGCCAAATGTACCAATGCAGTGGGTACTAGAAATCTTGCAGATCATATTTAAGAAAACATATCTTTAAAACTGGTGGAAACATTCCTAGAATAAAGCTGACTTTAGGAAAAGACAGAAATGTTGATTCAGATTCAGAGGGGAACTCTCAAAATCATGATTAGAATTTTTTTCTCCTGTATAGTAATATCTTAAGGGAAGAAAGAAAATTCAAACTTAGATTTTAGTGGGGCTCTGTATCCAGCTCCTGTAACCCTTGTCTGTAGGCCTGTATAAATGTTTTCCTTTGCTTCCTTTGAGATGCTGAGGAAGCAAAGTACAGACGAGGGCCTCTAGGTCTTAACCACACATCCTGTGCATGACAAATGAGTAGCACTTGGGTTATTTCCATTTAGTCTGGAGTCCTGTCCTGCACCTGTGCAAATGATGGTTTGGGAGGTGGGTCCAGAGTAATGCACCAGGTCAGCACGTGGCAGGGGATCAAGCTGGTATTACTGAGGCACATGTCTGGATGTTTTGCAACACTTTGGTCTGCACTCATAGTTCAGCTTAGAGATATCAGTTCAAATTCTTTTCAGCGCTGAAAAGCTTTAAAAGTGACGAAAGCTTTCAGTAGTCCTGAGGGACCATATTGGCTCCATGTATGGGACTCATACACTGAAAGGTTTACAGAATTCAGGAATAATGCCCACAGCATGAATCACTAATGCCATTGCTGAGTTGCTGGGATCCAGCCATGATTCCTGCATTTCTTGAATGTTGCCACTACATCAGCTTCTCAGGACATTTTGTCCAAACACCAGGAGGTTGACAGACAGGTCCAAGTTTGGCCTGCTGCATTACTTACACTCTGGTGCTGTCAGTGATGAAACTGTATAGCACGGCCTCAGAGCTGACTATAGGTGACAGCAGGTGTTCCGTTACTCACTGTCTGATAACCCTTTTCTTGTCTCAACCCCTGCTGACCAACACAAAGCAACAAACCGTTCCACTGGTCCTCTGATTGAAGCTGTTTGTGGCACTCAGATAATTCTCTCTAGGTGCTTGAAAAATGTTGGTGGGGCCTTTTACTAGCTCCTTGAAAGATTCATGAAAGTATTGGGATTTTCTGTACTGCAAAGATTGGATTCCCGAGCATGGACCAGCAGCTGAAGATGAACTAGTCCTAGTTTGCTCTTTTGCAGTATGCTGATCAAATATCTCAACCTGCTCAGCACACATCATATTTACCAGCATTATCCAAAGTCTGGGCTGTTTGTGCCTGAGGCCTGGAGAGGTTTACAAGCAGCCTAGAATAACAAAGAACAAATCAATTAAGAATCTGGAATTGTCTCCTTCCATGATATTCTGGCCCCAGTGTGTCCTGACAGGATGTTACATGAATGGTCTGCAATGAAGACTTCATAAACGTAGCCCATTTAGAAATTTTTGGGGCTTATTGATGTTGCACTCTTCAGACCTTTGCAAAGACAGAGGAAGCAGCCTCTTGTCTCATTATGAACATCTCTCAGGTGATTTTAATGCCTGATAGTGTACCACCCTGAGCAGGTTCTGTAGTGGAAAGTTATCCCTTTATGGTGTTTAAAACATTGGCAGCTTATATATGTGCTTACCTTTGGGATAGCTGCTTGTAGTTAGTTATATTTGTAGAAATATTAATTTCTAAAAAGATATTTATGTAAAGTAATTCTGGTGAATTTTTTAATATGCCTGTGCATAATTTTTTTCCCTATAAAATGTGCATTTGGTATGGTCTCAATATTTATTAATTGAATCATATTTAAGCAGTGGATTTTGCTTGTGGTGGGAGGCACAGAGTGGATTCTTTCTTGCTCTTTATCCGGGATTGTTTTCTAGACTACTCCATATTGGTTATTTTGTGCATTTTGTGAACCAGAGAAGATGCTGTATCTTTCATAGAATTGTAGAATCATTTTGGTTGAAGGGAACTTTAAAGGTCATCTAATCCAACATCTCTGCCTTGTGCAGGGATATCTTGCAAGAGCAAGGGACCTTGTACTTGGCCTTTTGGAACCTCATGAGGTTCCCAAGGACCCACTTCACAGGACTAGGTCCCTCTGAAATGCATCCAGTCCCTCAGGCTTCTCAATTCCATTGACTGTTACTGATGAAGACATCGCAACCAGCTATTTAATGTTCAAAGTCCTTTTGTCTGCTCTACAGAGTATTTCAAACCTTATTCAGAGACTGTATGTTCAACTATGTAAACGGGCAGTTGTATTTCATTTGTGGTACCCCAGGTACTGTATTTTATTAGTGTTGCATTAATAGGAGTAAACCTTGGGAAAACATCTTGGATCACACTGCTTTCTGTGATAGCTGAGTAACAAGAAAATATTTGGAAGCCAAAGTGCTTCTTTCTAGTTGTGAATACAACTGGGAACTATTGCTGTGAATGACTTCTGTCTACTGTTTCAAATTTTAAGTTTCTTTTGCCCTAGTTGATGTAATATGTGATCTTTGATCTAATAACTGAAGTGGGGTCCTATTGAGGGGCCTGTAAAACTTAATGTGCCATTCTACTTGTATGCTACTGTTGCTGTTTTGTCAGGAGGATTGGCTGTTTGTATCTTGATTTTCTCAAATATATTGCACTGTAATAGTCTGTAAGTTTGTTTAGCACCTGTTCAGGATAAAGTGCTGGCAGGGTGCACAATAGAAATTGCTTTATAATGTGACCTATGAAAACGGCTGTAGAAACACATTACAGTGCTTTGAAATTGGCAGAGCCCTGTGCCATTCCAGCTTGCTTCCAAGAAAAAAATACCATTGACTCTGGCAAGATAACTTGCCCAGATATGAAATCCGTCACCTTAAACAATGAGAAGCTGACATAGCATTGTAATTGTACCAGTGTGGGCATTGTGCCCGGCTGCAGATGTCTTTAGAGTTCATTGCTTTAGACAGGAATAAAATCCCAGTCTGCACGTTTGCACGTGGCTCTTGTGGAGTTGGCATCAACTCCTGAAGAAGAGAGCTGGCTATTAAGAAAACAGTTTTGCCTCCTGTAGTGATAATGTTAAGTCACTGATGTGAAAACATGCACAGCTATCTGGGCTGATACAAACTGTTGCTCTGGAGCAGCTGATGTTTAGCTGTGGCCTTTTAAAGCTCTTGCACTGCTTGGTAAATGATTGCCTCTTCTTAGCACCAGTGAATTTTGAGAAGTAGGTCTTGACATTGAAATATTTGAAAAATGTCTTTATAAAGATTTTAATGTTGAAAAAAGAAAATGTGCACATAGTGGTTGTTGTTTTGTTTGTTTGATTGGCTGTTTTTCGTTAACTTGGCGAGTTTTGTTTCGATTCAATAAATACCAGTATATATTTCCTAATCCCATTTTTGTAAGGTTAGACTTGAAACACATCCTAGAGGCTGCTGTGATAGGGTAGAAATGGTACATTTTAATTTCAGAAGTACCCACAATACTGTGAGGAGATTAAGTATTTGCAGGCTTGAAACATGGAGTAGTGTATTAATAGTATGAACATTCTAGATATATAGGTGTTGACCTTGCACTGACAGAAACAGTAATAAACTTATTGTAATATTATTCTCATACAGGATAATCCTGTTAAACAAACATTCCAGATTCAGCTTATTATGATTTGTGAATACAAAACACTTAATCTCTTCCCTAATGTAAGTTTGGATATAAGAGGAATTAGAGACAATCCATATTGGAAAACAGAAAGTAGGTTAGGTGCTTTTAATGTCACTTGACTAAGATTATGCAGTAGGTGGCTGATCTAAGAACTGATAGTATATCTCCTATCTTCACATGCAAAGCATAGGAATTGTAAATACTCAGTGATTCATGTTCTAATTTGAGCTTTTAGCTTCTATATTTTTCCAGTTCATGTGGTGACGAGGTGATCCTGAGAGCCAAAATGAGTGATTCCTGGTATAAGGAAAATAAAAAATTACTGCAAAGACATTAGGGGTATTGACAAGTCTCAGAATATTCACAAATGCAGCAGGATTCTAAATTAGATACCATTTTCAGCCTCAATTTCTTTAGGCTTTGAAATGTAGTTTTTGTGTTGACTGTGAAGGTAGTTTCAACGTCTTTAAGAATTTTTGGTATAGTCCTCAGAACTTTGTGCTGTGTTGATGTGAAGATAACAAAGTGACAATTGTGTTCTTGTCATTTTCATTATCTCAATAAAAAGCCCCAACAAGGAGCTACTGATTTCCATCACTATGTATTATGTCCTTTAATAAAAAAATTTGCAGTTTTCAGGCACGTATTAACTGAAGGGAGGTTTCAACATACGGTTTGGCAATTGAGAACGCAAATTGACAGCTGCTTGTGATGGTCTACAAAATGTGAATGTGGGTTAAGAAGATTGCAACTCTCAATCTGACTTTTTTGGTAATTTACATATGTGACGGCATCTTGAGGTTGAAAAAATATTTAAAAGGTTTGATGTCTTTGCACTTTGCTGCTATGGAATGTCTTGACAATCTCATGCAAAGAAAAAGTACTGAGATAACTTTGCACAACTGGCTATCACTTTCATTGTGCAAATGTGCTATGAAGACTGTCCAGATGCAGACAGGTGCCCTTAGGTCTCATGGAAAGCAAGGACGTATCTGGAAGATGGTTCTACATTTAATAGCAAGCAAAAATGTGGTAGTACAGAAAAATGAGCCTGATCCTTGATATGAGTAAGTGCTGGATTCAGAAGACTGTGATGACTGTTTGGATTCCAGGAAGAGGGTGCAACAGAAAAATACTTGAACCTTTACTATAATGAAAGAGCACTTTGTCCTCCTGTATACTATTTTCTGCCTTGTCTATATGGTTCAAACCTTCTGAGTGAAGCAATGATAGTTTCATAGTAGTGACTGAAGTTGTCAGCTCTCTATGATGTATGAAAAACATAGTGATCAAGATTTTACATTGCATGCTGAGCAAATTACTTGGATACCAGTGCTAATTCAGTACATCTTGATTTTATGTATGATAGATTTACTGTGTGGGAGAAAGGCACAGTGGCATTGAACAAACTCTTAGAGTTGTTTATGCAATTTAGAAGACTTTGGAAGGTAATTTCATTAATCCCCTGCTGATCCTGCTCTGAAAAATCTGTATTAGCCAGTGAATAAAAATACATAAAGATTTCCAAAAGCTCCACATACCTGCAATTTTACTGGTGCTAGGAAACTGTTTTCCATCTGTTTCTTCAAGCAGAATTAATAACCTTGTTTTTCCTCAAGTATTTACATAGATTGCATACACTTGCATACTTTAGCATAAAAATTTTGAGATGCACACTTCTTGATTATGAAGAAGAAATAATGACTTAATAGCCTTAACATCTATAGCAAAATGCTTCAGAGAAAATATGTTTTTGCTATGCACAGCAGTCTGATAAATGAGGCAACTAGTTATGAATTTGTTGTCTCAGTGTTTCTTTTTTAGATCAAAGGTATCTATTTTTACCATAATTTTTTTTTTCATACACTGAATGGTGAAAGTTACTTTACTGTGGTTCAGAAAATGAACTCAGTCTTATTTAACATGGACAGTGTACCAGTGGCACTGCTAGTAACGGTGCTGCTAACAGCAATTGGGTTTTACTTAAGCATTTTGTTCTCCAGATCTCTAGCGCTTTATACAAGAAATTTTAATAGCCTGTGTACTAACCACGTGTTTTTGTCTTTGTTGGGTTTTGTTTTTAGAAGAAAGTTTGCCTACATCTTGTTGTACCTTAGAAGTAGTAAAATATCTTATTCTTATTGAAAGCCTGAATAATGAAAATCAGGGTTTGATCATAGGGTGCTAGTTGCATTTACTGATTGTTGCATAAATTAAGAAACAATCTGTTTTCTTGGTTGTTGTGATAATGAGATCCCAAAATGCAGAAAACTTCTCTACCTCCTCCCTTTCCTCACCAGACATTTTATTTTAATAGGTAACAGCCACACGACTCAGTATCTGGTGTCAAAGTACTCTTCATACTGAATTCAGCAAGGGCTTAAGAATAAATAGGCCACCCCCAATGAACTTCTGGAGAGCCTCTAAGGTCACTCTGTTGCAGATTTCTGTCTTCTCATGTCTCCTCATCCAAAAGCACATTTAATGGTACACGTCTGACATCACGCCAGTAGCTGAGTGGATGTTCATTTCCACAGGAGTTAATACAATCTTTCAAAAGGATAGATCAATAGTTAAAGGTCTGCCTTTTATCTAATAAGTGAACGTTGCCCTAATTTTAAATTGTTCATACATTTATTACATTTAAAATTTCTCATGACGGTTTCTAATCTGTCTGTCGTATAATTCAATTAAGCTTGTTTGGACTGGAGACTCCTGTTCGCTAATCATGAAAAGTGTGGGGGTTTTTATTGTGTGGAGCGTAGGAAGGGGCTGCCTCCCCTGAGTGTGCCAAACCCTGCTCCCTTTGCTGTGTGAGTTTGTGCTCTTTAGCACTGTCTGCTTTGTGGCTGCATTTGAAAGGCCACAGCAAACAGGTGGCTTTCCAGTGTCTTTTCAGTTTGCATAGGCTTTTGCTGATTGCATTCACTATCACTTTAACTAGGGTAGATATTGTAGTCTTAATTCAGCACTGATGTTTGGGCTTTGATATTCAGCAGATGGTCATGACCTTGTAGTAACATCTGAGAAATATTGCCAGACGCCCTAGCATGCTTGCTCATGAGTGCCATCAACAAGTTAGCCTGTGCCTTTGTCCAAGAGAAATTATTCCAATTGCTGTCTGGCTTGCCAAGTGGGTTTATATGCAAACTATAACATGTTCCAAACATCATTGCCAAGTTAGTGTTTTGTTCAGGAACATATGAGTTCATGTCACTGATTTGGGGATCTAAGTAAAGCTGTAGCCTTTTTTTTCCCCTCCCTTAGAGCTCTATGCAGATGTTTTCCCCAGAAGAAGACTGGACACTTTTAGCAGGTCTGTGGCCCTTGCTAGGACATAGCTGTAACTGTAAGGGGTATGAGGATGACTCACTTCCTTGACTCAGTCCTTGAAGTTTAAACTTTCAAAGAAGATTCTTTGATTACTGCTTAACCTTGACAGGGGTTACAAATTTAACTTCCCAGTATATGGTGAATATAGCATTTCCCTGCCTCTAGTAAAATGCAACACTTAGTCATAGCAAAGTGCTAATGTTTAACTTCTTGTAAGTTCTGCTCTCAGGATATTTAGGTACAGCACCATATAAATTTATTAACTCTGGACAGCATTTTAGATGTAATGCAGAGCCTAGTGCTTTTCAACATCCCCTTCTTTTAAGGCTGCGTTAAGTTATGCTGTCCAATTCCACTAAGAAAGATGTTTGTAGAAAGTGGTTTATTCCCTTTGTGACACATTGCATATGTCACATCTGGGCAGGTTAGGAGTAACTCTTGCTCAAACATCTGTGCAAGGAACAGCCTTCCATTATGGTCATCTCCCTGAAGGTTCAGTTGTGATGCTGAGAGTCAGACTTTCAATAGTTTTGCACATGTCAGGCTTGTTGCAGCTTGACTTGTAGGTAGAAAGCCATGATCTCATTGTTTCCACTCTTGTTATGCATTATTGTCATTTCACTCCAAATGTTAATGCTACTAGCTGGTTGTGGAAAGCTGCAGTTGTGTTTTGTAGCTAGAACACCAAAAGCAGGTTGCCCTGTTTGCAGTGAGAGGTGTTTCCTTTGCAGCTGGCTTGCAGTCATACCCGCTCATCCATGGACACAATTAGAAAAGTATGCTGTTATCTATGAATTTGATTTACTTGATTAAGTCCCAGCTTTTACTCTGTGCTAGTATCAATAATGCAAAAACTTTTTTAATGTCTTTATTTTGCTTTCTGAAAATACTGTGAGTAAATTTTGCACCTAATCTTCATGCATAAATAATAATGAGTTATGTGTAACTATTCTGTTATTTATTATCTTATTTACAGAGCAGCATATGTAAACTATTACATTTTAGAGGACAGTTAGTGTTTTAATATATTATGGAGAATATCCTTGACATGCTTTTTCTTTGAACCTCTGCCAAATCTCATGATACTTCTTTTAAATTCAGCACTTGTCCAAGTAAAAGCCCCACAGCTTCAGGGGAAGATTTGCCTCAGTCAAAGCTGATAAGGCCCTCTGGAATTGCCTTAAAGTAGAAAGCTCCTCTGTCTGTGTACTTGACTCTGAATGTATATTTGTATGTCTGGCAGTCTAAAATGATAGCTCAACTCCGCATAAGCTTTCCTTGAGATGGAAATTTTTTTACTTATTTATGTTACTAATTCATTTTCTTTGTATGGGTAAAGGATGAGCTATATAAATTAATACGAACAGTCATTAGATTTTTGTAGTCTCTTATTATGTCATGAGAAGGATCTTGATAAAAGAAAAGGGCACAGGTTCCACCTGTGAAAAGGCAATAATAGAGTGGATTAAGTTCTTTAGGTTCAACACGGGGTTACAGTTGGCTGACAAAGTTACAGCATTGGATGTTTTCCAGGCTACCGTAGATACAGCTGGTCATAGAGAAGCAGCTGAGAGCATCCATTCTCTTGTGCTCCTTTCTGCAAATTTTCCGCAAGTGGAGTGTGTTTACATAGATCTACATTTATATCAGAAAATTTTTGTAACTTAAAGACAATTGAAAAAATATAATGAAACAAGTCACTACAGTGGCATAAAAGACTTTCAAACATTAATTCTTTCATCTTACTCTGAGCCTGGCCTAGTACAACTTCCCTTGGTCTATCCTCTTAAATTATGAAAGAGACCTGCACAGCAAGAGTAATCCAAGTTCTGGTTGTTTTGGCATCTACTGGAGTCTTCTTTTATGGTCATTACGCACTGCACTCACATCTCAACCTGAAGTAATGTCCTGTGTATGAAAGATAAGCTGCTGTATTTCATGAGTGTAGTCTCATGGGAGTGTTGAAAGCATGGAAGATTGCCATTTCTCTGAAGGTTTTTTTTTGGGGGAGGGGGAAGTTTGCTATTAGAAATAATCGAGGCTAAGGAGCAGGATGTAGCCCAGGATAATAAAAATATTTTACTGGTGTCCGTCAGGTTGAATATGCATCTCCTTGGGAACCAAAGCCTGTATCACTGCTAAAGTTCACAGATGTAAATCAAAGTGAATATATTGCTTCCTCTTTATCATTTTTGGTCATTCGCAATTGTGTACCTCATGTGTTAATTCAAGCAAAATATTTGGAAGCATTTGTCTGCAGTTTGTTGTTTTCCCTTTCCATAGGTGAATGGTGCATCAAGAGAGGGATTGTTTTTTAGATTATACAGGAGAAACTGACGTTTGTAGTTTAGGAGTAAGGCAATCCTAGAACAACTTTTATTTATGTATTTACTTTTGCCTGTAAGCAATAATTGTGCTGCTTTGCTGCTGTTATGCAATAGAGACTTATTGAACCTTTTAAAACCACGTATTATTTTTTGTAATTAGAACTAACTTGTGCAGCTGTCACTAAGCTCCTCGTCAGATGATATATTTATTATGTTAGAAATGAGAGGAGGCACGTGAGTAAGACTTTGAAAGGAATATGCACTGCTCAGGGTAAGGTTTTATGTTTAAATGGGTGATCAGCATGTGTGTGAGACCAGGATGATTGCAGTACCAGTGCCTGACTAGTTATGTGCTGCCTTTAATCCTGTGATATTGTGTTTCATTGTCTCCCAGCACACTACTGTCACAACTGAAATAAAAACCCTCTGAATTCAATGAACACTTTAATCTGTCATCATAATCACGAACTCTTGTCAATCATGGCTTAAAAGTTAAGCATGTGGATCAAATCTGCAGTAAGAGGAGACACCTGGACTCCACATTGTAAGTGGAGATAGTCTAGGATGTTAAAAAATGGTTTCATTTGCGTTGTGCAGTTTTAACTGAACATGGTGTTGATATTGCTGTTCCTCATCTTTAAAAACCTGGAAAGGTTACTCAGTGACTTTTCATGAGAAAATTTTTGGAATAAAATCAAACTGATATGACAGTTAATGTGTTGGGAATTTTACTTGTTTGTGGCAGTACTTTGCATTTTAGGTTTGCTCTTGAGCTGAGACGAAAAATCAGAATACATGGAAAAGATGAGTACCTTATAAAAATATCCTGAGTTTTACAAATGGCACTAAAACTGAAAGAGACTGTAGTCACTTAAAATAATTTATTTATTAAAATCTGTACTTGTTGAAAATTGTAGCAAAACTCCCGTTGTATGATGAGCATTTAGAGTAATCTGAATTGTGATCCTTAGGTAATTTTATTTTCATTACTGCCAGTGAAAATAACATCACCAACAGTGATCAGGATTGTGAGGACCTGACATGTTGTTAGGATTGCCTCTCCCTTGACATTGTGAGACTGGGTTTTCAGTGCTTACCTTTTTGCCAAAAAGCAACTGCAGTCTGTTGTTTTTTTCATTTGCTAGCAGGACCAGATGTTTAAGAACGAAAGCTGAAGGAAGCATATTCTGGCTTTACCTCTTCTTTGTGAATTAAGTTTCACATAGCCGTAATTTGGAGTGAAAGACAGATTTTACATTGGCTGATACCAGATCTATGTGACCTTCTGCTATTGTCATGTATGGTTAAAAGATGACAACCTAACCTTCACAAAGTTTTAAGCCTTGGAAAAATAATTCTTTTCATATGCTAAACATATCCCATGTTTTGTACTGAGATGAGCTATCCCAATTGTTCAAAAGCAAAACTAGGAGCCTGTGTTTCTTCTACCTAGAGTACTGAGAGTGTGTCTAATCCTGATGTGGGTGCTTGAGGAGGAATTTTTTTCGGCTGTTGCACCTAGCTGCTGCTGTACTGGGCCTGGCAGTCGAGAGCCATATAGCCAGCAAGGAAAAAGAATGTAAAAAAAAAGGACAAAACAAACAAACAAAATCAGGTTGATGAAATGTGAAGGGAAAAAGACATGAGGACTGTAGTGGGAATTTATAGAAGGAATATCATTATGTAGGACTTGAGAGGAAATAGAAAAAGCCTTTTTAAGTCTACCATGGTGTGGGGATTTCAGCCCTTGTGTGGCACACACATCTAAGCCTATGATCATACTGCTGTGACATGGGAGAGGCGTCCTTCTGTCCTGAGGAGCAAAGACGTACATATTTAGTTGACTGAGGAAGCTCTGAGGCCATGGGTTTCCTCAGGTCAGAGTGAGCCTTCAGAGAAAGGAATGACCAAAGTCTCCTGAGCACATGCAAGGCCATGAAAGGCTTAGATGAAAAATCCATCAGACACAAGAAGCATGAAAGGCACAGGCAGGATGGACGGCTGCTCTCAGCTACTTCATGGAAGAGTGCCTGCCATTCCCTGGGGTGGAGGGAGCTACTGACTGCCATGGAGAAGTCCCCATTTCACAGCTACACGACCTGGAATGCTGCAGTCCCTCTCAGGCCTGACCTGCAGCGGGTGTTACTCTGTAAAAAGTAGGGAAGGAATGACTCGCCCTTGGACATTATAATTTTGCTCTCCACTTGAGATCTGTTGTATCCTAAGCACTGCATTTGAGAAGGACAATATGCTTTGCGTTGCTGTTTTGTCATTTTCCTGATGGCAGAACTTTGACACTGAGAGGTAATATGACTTCATAAAGGTGGAGGGAGGATTAGCTTTTAAGGACTTCTAATTTTGAGGATTTTGTTTTTATATTACTACAATTGTACTGTGTAGTTCCTTTACCATCTGACTGCCTACGTGACTCAAAAAATGTCTAGATTTCTTTCTAAAGTTAGTTTAAATTCTGTTGAGGCTGAAGAATAATTTAACTCAAATACATTACTTATTTTGTCCACGTTATTATCTGAAAAAATTAAATTAAGCTTAAATAGTTTTTCTCAATGTGGCATATGCTTTCTGCATTATAGGGGCCAATATTGATATGGCATGATAATAATACAATGGAATGGCCAGTTGAAATGATAATACTTTCATGCCTTGCTAGTATAGAATAGCTATCCCTACATGCTTCAGCTGTTCCTCAGCAATATTTGTCAGCCAGGTGATAGCAGCTATTTCTGTGTTTACAAGACGACCATGTGTGCTTTAAGTGTTGTACATTCATTAAAATCTTACCAATAAAATTTAGTCTGTAAGAACCATCAAACTGTTCCAGCTCAAGCTACTGGGATCTATTTCAGACTACTTTAGCAAAATAGATCATAATTATATCAGGATACAAATGCTGGGATCTGATGTGCATCATTTCATTGGTTGCCTTATAAATATGAATCTTCACCTCTGACAGTATTTTAACTACCATCAGTTACTTGTGTTCTGCCACAGCTCTGTGGTGGTGCAGTAACCTGTAAAAAAGGCAGAGGTAGAGAACCTCAAGCAATTAGCCCCAGGGAGCAGCACCAGAAGTATTCATAAAGTTCTCAGGCAGCTTCTACCCAAAGAACTATCTGAGGGCTTGGCAGGGAAATCAAAATCCTGAATTCAAGCACAGTGCCTGGATCTGAACAGAACCAAAAAAGCGTAATACATTCATGGCAGAAAACTGTATCCGTGAGGAGTGCAGCTGGAGGCAGAGGGAAATGGAAATTGTGTGGTGTTTAGGGAATGCTCAAACCCCAGAGTTATTGTGAAACCTCTGCTGTAACTGTTAGGGAAGAAAAGCATCTTTGGACCTATAGGTGAGATGGAAAGCATCTGCTGATGAGTGGTGTCCTCACAGCTCCATCTTGCGACTGGTGCTCTTTTATATCTCTGTGAATGGCATAGACAGCAAGATTGAGGGCTCCCTCAGCCAGTTAGATGACATGAGCTGGACAGTACAGCTGACACAACTGAAGGACAGGACGCCATCCAGGGGGAAATGGACAAGCTGTAGAAATGGGCCGGTGAGAACCACATGAGTTTCAACAAGTCCAAGTGCAAAATACTGTACCTGGGTCAGAGCAATCTCAGACATGAGTCGAGATGGGGAGAAGAACTTGGGGATTCTGGTGGGTGGAAAGCTGGACATGAACTGACAGTGTGAGCACACAGCCCAGAAAGCCAACTGTGTCCTGGCAGCATTGCAAGAAATGTGGCCAGCAAAGTGAGGCACCAGAGTGTCCAGCGCTGAGATCACCAGCACAAGGATATGGATCTTTTGGAGTGAGCCCAAAAGAGGCCACCCAGATGGTCAGAGGGCTGGAAACCCTCTCCTGAGAGGACAGGCTGAGAAAATTGGGATTGTCCAGCCTGAAGAAGAGAAGACTCTGTGGAGCCCCCAGTTTCAATACCTAAAGGGAGCTTATCAAAGAGAGGGAGAACAACTTTTTACTCAGACAGGTAGTGCTAGGACAAAGGGCAACGGTTTTAAAGTAAAGGAAAAGAGACTGAGATTAGATGTTAGGAATTATTTACTCTGAGGGTGGTGAAAAAGGTTGCCCAAAGAAGCTACAGATGCTGTTTCTCTTGAAGTGTTCAAGGCCAGGTTGGATGGTACCCTGAGCACCTGATTTAGTGGGCAGCAATCCTGCCTGTGGCAGGGTGATTTGAACCAGAAGATCTTTAAGGTCCCTTTCAAGCCTAGCCTTTCTTTGATTCTGTGAAAATATATATATTTGTGTGTGCAGGTCTGGCTATTTTACAGGTGCTGATAATGGGATTCTTTCTCAGTGGCATTTGGTACTAGTGAAATTATGTTATGCTAGATATCTCTGATCAGGTGGTATTTAGCATGTACAGAAATGATACAAATTTGGCTTAGGACAGTCAGGTTGCTTTGCTTTGGGGATCAGACAGACTCATTTTTGACATTTCCTCAGCCAAGTTGCATAATAGCTTCTGACATGTGTCCAAGCCCTGCACTGCAGTGATACTTCTTGGTGAGCCAAACAGATGATGTACTGTGTGTGAAACAATGGATGTTATTTATCCAGCCAAGACTTGAAATGAGGTAGATAATTTTATGAGGTAGGAAGTTCAGGCAGGCTGTTGCAGACAGACTGGAGTACAAAGAAGACTGCCATGTCAGGTGGAGTGGTTATGCAGAGTGTGAGGAAAGAAGAGTCCAAGTGTTAGATGAGTTTAAAAAGAGAGGAAAGAGGGGAGAGCAGGAAAGTAGCCTGGAACAGACCCATGCAGCATTTATATTAACATGCTCAGCTTTGGAGATAGAAATGTTCCCATCAATGGCAATGCTGTGAGTAGGGACCACAGATGAGTCTGTTGAATCTCTTGTTGGCCCAGAGTGCTCAGCCCACTGGGATGCTCCAGTGCTGTTGGTGATGCCCATCCTGGCAGGTCAGGGGCACTTAGACAGCATTACCTGGAGCCACCATACTTCACAGGAGGAGGAGTTAGGCTCAGCAGCTGCCGCTCTGCTCCTCTGCCTGCCGTGCTGGCCTGCATTGTCACCTGGTGCTCCCTCAGCTCTGTGGCAGAGGTGCCAGTTTGCTGGGGAGGCTCTCCTCTCCCTCTGAGCAGTGAGGGGTGGGCTCTGTTCAGTGCCCTACTCCTTCCTGAGCCTGTTTGACAGGGAGAAATGTGAAGTGGGATAAAATGATGACAGATGAGTTGTACTCTGGAAGCAGAATGAAAAGAGTTGGATCCATTTACAGCTTGGTGTGATGGGGCTTGAAATGCAACCAAGAGCAGTTATTTTACCAGGGTTAGAGTTGAATCAGAAAGGATGGTTTTGTTGGTACAGTTCAGCTGACTTCTGAAAATTTTAATCACATGATTTCAGTGAGGCTGGCAGTTTTATGCCTGACGATACCGAAGTAATTCTACTACCTTCAGCCAAGTTGCTCAGGATTTATTCTGAGAATGTAGTTGAGTTATTTCATTTTTCTGACTTGACAGGCAAAAATCCTGTGTAGTTGTGAACTTCATGTGAAATGGGATGTCCTTTGAAATAGCCAGGAGAATATTCTTCTCATGTGCACTTGGGATACTCGTTGCCTTTTACAGTAGCTGTGTGAATGTATGAAGCAACATATGATGATGTCCTGGGCATAAGTGAAAGAGGAAAAAGGATTCTGCACTCTTGTGTTATTCTTAGGCTGGTCCATGGTTTGGTGTAGCTCTTCCTTGCAATGGCAATGAATAGCTTCTGGAGTTTGTTATAACCAAAGATGTTTCTTTTGACTTGATAATGCCACTGTAATTCTTTCCAAAATTAGCACAAACTTGACTTTCTAGATCAGCTGGTGACCAAATGGCAAAGCATTTGATGTTCCTGGCAGGTGCTGATAGAGGGACTAAATGTCTTACCCACCAAATGTGGAGGGGTTTTTGCCTTTTTTTTTTTTTCCTGTCTGCTGTTCTGACATGTAGAATTTGTTTCCTATAAATATATCAAGATATTTAAAGAGTATAGGTGATTTTGTCCATTTTGTGTGGAGTGCGAGGGGAGTTTTTTGTTTGTAGTGTTTTTTCTTTTTGTTAGTTTGACAGACTCCAGTGATAGGTAAGAGCTATTTTTTGAGTGGATGACATTTTGGACTTGAGAAGATAAATTGACTTTTATTTTCAATTAGCTTTTAGTTTCTTTCAATTCCAAAATGCCCTTCATAAGTATGGTATAGCAGTGGCATTATTTTTTTAATTGAATAAAAAAAAATCCTTTTTAAATTTTCTGTTGATAAGAATTAGATTAATAAATTATTTTGGAAGAATAAACTAATTTAAAATATTTTGAAACTAAGTTAAAAATGAAAATCAGGTGATCTGGCAATTTACTCTTACTCCCTACCTGTAGTGATATAGTGATCCTGGGAAAACAGTGTTTTGCCAAAGTTGGCTACTAGAAACAAGCTTTTGCTTATTACTCGGTATCATTAGTGTTTATTAATCCAACTCACTCCACTGAGGTTCAAACTCTTGTTTTTCTTGCTAATATTTCTATTTTTCACATGAAAATATGTTTTTAAAATACCCTTCAAATACTTTGGAATAAATTCAGTTCAGCATGGATGTTTCTAATACTCTTGAAGAGACTTTTTCATTTTTAACCGCAGGCAGGAAAGTTTAGAGTAGTTGTGTCACGTTGAGTGTTTTGTGCAAGCTCTAAAAATCTGTGGACTTGATATAAGCTGACATAGTCCATAATACAACTTTATTCACTGCTCCTTCTGCTGTGATGAATCTCCACCAAATCCTCCAATTAGTGCAAAGTTATAAAATTATAGACAGATGGAAAATTAATATTTATAGAAAAATGCCCACGGTTTTGATAGCTTGAAACTCTTGCAGCTACAGATGATATGTTAGCAGTTGAGACTTAGAGAAAGCAGCCTATTTATGAAAACATGAAAGCTTTCGTACTTCCTGAAGCAGTAGGTCATCTAGCGATGACCATAAATTTCACCATTGGTTTTCTGTGAATTGAAACCATCTGTGGTAAACTGTTTAAAATTAATTAGTTTGTATTCGCAAAAAGAAAGTAAATAGATAAATATATAGAAACTATTTCCTCAAATGGTCACCAAAATCAAGTGGAAGTTTGCAAGATCCATCTCTCTTCTCACAATTATTTAGAGTTTTGCAAATGCCACCACTTTGGCAGACTTGAATAGTGCTCAAATAAAAAAAAACCTTTTAATGATAGAGACAAGAGATACAGGTCACTCAGTGGTCCTTAAATACTGCTGGTCTGATGGTCAGGGGCAGTGGTATGGTTTCATTAATACTGGTCTAAGTCCAGAGTAATTTTCTTAACCTCAGCAGTGTGGTCACTTTGGAAACATAATAAATACAGTAATTTTACTGATTATTCACACATTTAAATCTAATAATCTTAAAATAACATCTTAAAAGGGATCACCATTTGCTGTCAAAGGAAAGAGCTAAACTGGAGCCCGTTTTTGCTGTCAGTGTATACAGCTATACTAGCAATTTAGTGCTCTATGGAAGTCTGGTTTTCTGTACATATTTCATTCCTTCCTAAAATTCCTAGCATGAAGTGACCATCAGGGTTTCCTCTTGATGACTTCAATGAGTTTTTCTGGTGTGTAGCAAAAATTTTTATTTTCAAAGTGCTGTTCCTTTCTCAAAAGCAAACCTGGCAGTAGCCTTGTTTATGTGCACACCTATAGCACAGTTAAAGTTCAATAAAATAAAATATTACTACTCTGTTTAGGAGAATATTATTGCTATTTGCACAATGACATGTTGTTACCTTGAGAAGAACCTTTTAAGTTCCTTCTGCACATCCATGGTCCTGATGAGCCCCAATTGCTCTACAGCCGTGTTGTGAGTGTGGGTACAGCCCAGGAAATCTCCACAGAGCACCTCTGCAGGGCTGAGTGGGTGAAACTGAGTGCACTCAGTTTCAGTGTTAGTTGTGGGGGGAGAAAAAAAGGAGGTGCATATAGAAACTTACTGTGTCTGTAACATGCTATTTCCTGTGTAAGAAGTTCCTATAGATACCTTTGCAGGAGGAAGTTGCAAGGTTTCCTATGCTTAAATGACACTTTTGCTATTTTTCATATCCCAAAGTATTCATGCTGTTGATTATGAATATCCTATGCCATCCTTGCCTTCTGGGATATTTTTGTCTTAAACTTGTGTTGCATTATGTCACTACTGTAATTGCCAGAACAAGCAGGAAGTATTTTAGTCAAATTTGTAACACTCTGATAGGAGTAAACCTCTGCATGTTCAAGATAAGAGCTGCTTTTCTATTTTCCTCCTTTTTTCTTGCTCCTTTTTCCTTTCTGCTTTTTGCTTTCTCCCTTCTCCTCCCTTCTCCTCGTTTCTTCTCCCTTCTCCTCCCTTCTCCTTGTTTCTTCTCCCTTTTCTACTCCCTTCCCCTTTCTCTTTTCTTCTCTTCTGCCTTCTTCATTTTCCATTCTTCCTTCTTCCTTTCTCTTTAAATCAATAGTATTTTATTCACCTGGAGAACTAATGCTGTTTCATATGAATCTTGAAGTTGTTTCACTAATGGTGCTTTTCAGCATCTTAATCTTTTGAGCCAGATTGCTGCAAATACATAATGCAAAGCTATTTTAAAAGCTCTGGCATGATACTTCAGATGATTTGTAAAGTTTAAAGTAGCAGCCCATTTGCACAAAGCCACCTGTGCATCTCCTATCCATTACAAACGGTGAGGTACAGCCACAGCAGAGGTACTTGTGCTCCTGCACGCGCCGCTGCTTCTGGAAATTCCACCCGTGCGCTCGCCTCTCTTCAGCAGCTTTGAGAGTCCCACCTGTGGTTCTCTTTTCAGAGCAGCCGAGTTTCAGTACTTGTGTCACCCCCACAGCTGCTGCTTCCCCTCCAGGCTGTACATGGAGAAGTGCAAGTGTGCTTTCCTGGCATTTTCAGGAACGGTATGTCAAGGTCACCAAGATGGGGGGGGGGAAGTGTCTGCAATCTGACATCTGAGATCTGCAGTTTCTGGAAAAGGATATTGAAGGCAGAAATGAGGGACTAAAAGGATTTTTCTTTTTTTTTTTTTTTTTTTTTTCAGAGATGACAGCAGATGCTGGTTGTATTATGTAAATGTTTGTGGAGAAAGGACAATAAGAAGTAAAGATTTCTCAGCAAAAAGCATACCCTGACTAAGCTATTGTGTTCTGGCTGGCAAATAAACAAATATAAACTGGAGGCAAAGCACTATGTCTGGCAACACCTATATTGTTAAGTGTTTGGAGGATGGCAAGCCAGGTGTTGATTTCTTCATCTCTTACATGTCTTCAGATAGAGCTGAAAGCACCTTCCAGAGGATTTACTCCCATAAATAAATACTGATCTTTGGGCTTAATGCAGGAATAACTGAATAAAACTTAATGCCCCACGATATATTTGGTTTAGGATGATTGAAGGAATGGTGCAGCAATTCTGAGGAATACAAAGACTTTTTGGGAGGAAAAAAGGGACAATTTATTCTCTGGGAGTCATGGTGACAAGTACAAGAATGGATGGGCAGTGCTTGTCAGAACAATGAAATACTGGGGGGGGAAAAAAACACCTGTAGAAGCTGCAATAATAATTTAGAAGTGGTTAACTTTTTCCTTGAAAAAGAGGGTTAAACTGGATAAACTTTAAAATTTCATCCAGCCTTTTTTCAGGGATAGTGGGTACATAGCTGTCAAATTTATCCCCAACTTCCTGATTCTTATTCAGGTTATCTTTTACCCCTGCTGAGCCGTAGTCTCTGAACTTCATATAGTACATCAGTCTAATGGCCTTACATCCAAACGAATATTCTACATGTAATTTCAAGGGGAAAAGTTACAATCCACCATCTTCTCTTTAGGTCCTCCAGGGAAAAGAGGTAAGCGGGGAAGAAGAGGAGAGACTGGTAAGTTTTCGATTTCATAAGATCTGTTGTCATTTGATGTTTGCGTTTGTGAGGATACATACCCAGCATGCCTTGGTTTTCAGTTGTATTGCATGTGTGCTCTGGAAAACAAATCTCAAACTTCTCTGGTAATATGTTGTGACCCTTGGCACAATTCTGGTGGACTTCCAGATATTTTTCTAGTCTTGGGCATCCTTAATTTGTAGGCACACTTCATAATGCTTGCCACGGTGCCTTGGTAACATATCTGTAATGTCAAACCCTTCAGAGGTGTTCTCACACTTGCACCAGTTAGAATAACTCCATGTAAGTCAGTAGTTGGAACATTCTGTCAGTGTTACACCAGGCCCCTTAGGTTTGAGGAGAGCAATTTGATAAGGAAATAAAGAAGGAAATAAAATTCCTAATGTCAAGAATGTTGATAATCAGGGACATAATGTGATAAGTAGACTACTCTGTATGAGAGAAGTTGTTTTACAGAAATGAGCAGTTAAGTTCTAACAGAAATAAGGAAAACATTTATTAGTTTGTTGCCCTGTACCAGGGAGGTTGCTGTTGATAGAAACCTGCTGGTGGTGTGTAGCTTGAAATTTCATTTGAGACAAAGTTGTGAGATGCTGAGCACCTCTTGCTCTTGACATTGACAGGAATTGAATCAATTACCTTGCAGGATTGGCTTTTTCATCAAGGTGAACTTTCTGGAGGCAGTGCAGTAGAAAATGAGCATTTCTATTCTCTTGGCTGTCTTGTCTAATTTGCCAGCTAGGAAAGTCTTCCAATCAACTTCATCTCTGTAAATCTTCTGTAGCCTTTCTTATCTATGTAAATATAATTTACCTGGCTCCTAAAAACTATTTCCATATATTCCTGAATCACAAAACTAAAACCAAGCCCTGCCAAAGGTTGATACAAGTCACCTTGGTGTTTCCATTCGGTGTCTTGGTATTTACTTCAGAGAAAGAGTCTATGATACAGAGGGAAATTCTGTGGTTGAAGATTAAGTTACAAATGATCCTGGAGATTACTTTGTGGGATGCTCATTGATTCATTTTACATCTCAAATAAACACATGTTAAACTATTAATAAAGGAAATGGATCTCTCATTTAAAAACAGACCTGCACTTTAAAATGCTGTTTAAGAATGTTTGCCAGAATAAAGAAATTACCTTAGTTGCTGGACAATAAAAGTTGCATTGTTAAAACCAAAAAGCTGTCAATATTAAAAGCAATCTCAAAGTACAGCTGCTGCTGTTTTATACTCCTTTTGCACTTCACTTTATTCAGAAATTAGAGGGAGGCATAAAAGCTTAATGAAATGCCATTGATTTGGGAGCTGCAGCTGCTCAGCTTAATAAGACTGAAATAGTAGATTTGATTTGTGGCCCTTTGATAATGTTTCCAAGAACTGCTACACAAAAGTCTTTGAGGTCTAAATAATTGAAAAAATGTGCAAATATCACTTCACAAAGTGTGACATTTTAATGGGGAACATTTTATACGTGTGCCTTGAGAGAGGAAGGCAATGAAAAGAACGTTCAGCACTGTCAGGTGGCCACTGAAACCTCCCCTGACAGGCAAAGTTGAAATTCTGGAAGATGATGGTACATGTATTCTTGACAAGATGCCCAGGTTAAATGCCAAGGGTACTTTGAGCAATTCCGTGGCCAAGCTCTGATCAAATGCTCACTCCGTGGACACCTGAAACTGGTGATGTGGCCACATATGCCTTATGTGGAGTCTGACAAAATGAGTTGTGTCCATGTCTGGTATTTTTGGACTGGCATGAAATTGCATGGGAATGAATGGAGAAGCAATTTTCATAAGATTGCATGACTGTAATTGAAGATTTGTTAAGGTAAGTGCATGCATTTAGGCAGTAGTCACATTTACAAGTTTCAGAGCATTACCAAGATTACTTAAGTAGGAAAATGTTTGCCCTGTATGACCAGTGCTGCTCGCTGACAATCCCAAGGCCTTGTGCTTGACTGTACATGTGTGTCTTTCTTCAGTAACTTCATAAGCTTACATGTTCTTTTCTCTTTTTTTTTTTTTACCCTTTTTTCCCTCTCCCCCACCCCACAGGACCTCCTGTAAGTACAGTGATACATTGTTGGTTCTTCCAGAATCAGGGAGAAATCTGTTAGATCCTGTTAAGTTATCAGCGTGGTAAAATGATGCTGTATGGTCAAGAGGGGATTTTGGTGTCTATGCATACACAAGTAACTTGGAGCTGAATAATTTAATCAGGAAGTTCCTTAAGAAAAAAGTCTCTAAACCAATAAAGCTTTGTGTTCAGTGCTCCAGATTGCCATTTGGATTCATAATTCCATGTAAGTATGTTTTGTTCATTTTCCCTGTGACTTCATAATAGATATTTGGCTGCAGTATAAAAACATGTGAGTATCTTGTCTTAAGCCCAGACTGAGCCACTTTTACTGGGTAGTTACTTCCTCTGCATTTATCACAAAGTCTTGGGGTACAAGTTCCCTGTTCTTTGGAAGCATACAGGCTGTCCAGCTCATTTCACTGTAATTGCTACTAAAGCCAGTAAGTGCTTGTGTAAAATTATTATTAAATAGTACTATTCAATTTAGTAAGTTGATGGAATCCTGTGCTAATTCTTCTTGTGAGAAAACATTTTCTGTCTACTGAGGTTTTGAGGTGGTTTTGGTTTTTGGTTGGTTTTTTGGTACGTCTTTTGTTTGCTTTTTTGTGTATTCCCAGAGTAGGTCAAAAGTCTAAAGGGAAGGACAGGACTAAGCACATATGTCTCAAATATTTGTATCTGTCATGCCATCCATGTGCATCACAAGATGTAGGAATGTGACTGTTAAAACTGTCTGTGACTATTTATTTTGCAGTTTGAAGACTTCTATGTTTTTTTTCTTTAATAGATGCAGTAGTTCCACAGTATTTTCAAGACCCTATCACTTGTCAATTCTATGCTACATGCATGTTTAAGAATATTTAATCAATATGTTGAATTCCTGCTGTGACCTAAAGATTTTGCTGTAAACTGCATATATTGAGTCATGATGTTACTTGTACGACTTTTACCATGTGCTCAGCAATTCATAGTGACAAATTCATTTAACAAGCCATCAATGAAAAGCCAGGCTTAATGCATAAAGGTGCTGCTTATTTGAAAGAATCGCAGTTTCCCCCAATTTGTTTTGCAGTCCTCCTATGAAACACAAAGAGCAAACATAAATCATGATGCAAGCTATTTTCCTGTACCAAGGCACCTTGGCAAAAGTTCACTATATGCCTCATTAAGAATGTCTTTGACTTCAGCTCCCCACTGTTTCAGTATAGGTACATTTAAAAAAACCAAACAGTCAAACAGACAAATAAGCAACTCCCCCAAAAACTAAGTCTTAATCTTGGCAATATTAGCACAAACCTGAAATAGGTTCCAAAATGGAATAATTTTAAGAACTATCAGACTTTAAATTCCAAGTTTCATACTGGAAACCTACAAGACTTCATCTTGCTGACAGGCAGCAATGGTTTAGGTTGTTACAAGGCATTAAAAAACTGTAATTTATCTTCCTAATTTACTTATGTATTTCATAGACACTGCCTAGGGGCAACTGTTGTGAACTTGGGTATTGTTTTCACCTGGGAGACTGTGGTAATAGTTTTAATTTAAAATAGCAAATATTTGTATATCCCACTTGAAACTGCATGGAATTAGGTGTATGTTGTAATTATAAAGGCTGCTGCAGTGCTCTGTTTATTTTCCTTGTACATGACTTCTGAATGGCACGTGTAATAGCAGTCAGAGGCTGGGGATTTCAAATTTTTTTATGATCTTTTGCAGCAATCTCAGATTTCTTTTTGGCACCTATGTTCTAGTGGAATCTAATACTTTTCTGCCTAAGCACTAAACCCCTTTAAAAAAATTAACTACATACTGCCTGCCAGTTTACATGGATAATTCTCTTAATAAAAAACAGAGTTTCACTGGGCATCAGAAGTAGCCAGTAGCCTTTAAATTAGAGGGTTTATATAAGTTAAAGCACATAATTTCCATTGCCAAAGCCTCACTTCTTCACTGCGTAGTACCTATCTCATATTTCTTGGTTTGAAATATCATCAGATACAAAAAAATCTAGCAATTCAAAAATTACAATGTCCCAGTAATGTACTCTGCATGTTTGTTATGTCATATGTCATGACTGTGTTGTTAATGTGTCCTACCATTTCATCTCATTCAACCAGGGTCTACCAGGGCGAAATGGCTATCCGGTAACTCATCATGTATTTCTGATAGCAATTTATGGTTACTCTGAAATCCTGTTGGTGTATTTTAGGTTTTCTTTATTACTGTCAAAAGGACTCTTTGTCTTTTTCTTTTTCTTCTCTTAGTTTTTTTTTTTTTTTTTTTTAATTCTCAGATGCCTAGAAAATGTAGGATTTTCCTTTAAAAACAAAGCAAAATAGAAAGCCTTTGACAAGTTTCTGAAAAGAACCAGACTATTTTCAATGCATAAATGAGATGCACTGACTGTTTGATGTTGTACATATTATGTGTTGAGTTTCTTCATTCTTGCATACAAAATTCATAATTAATGAAACTTATTAAGAAACTGCATCTCCATTTTCCATATTAGAAATCTGTAGTGTTGCCATATGGAACCTCTGAGTCCTTTCTTTTAATTATGTCCCATTTCACTTCACTGCATTGTTCAATGCATTTTGAGCAATGCAAAGTGTTATGACAGAGGTCCTAGAAGGTGGCTGCACTGACTGTCTAATTTTTGATAATGGATGCAATTAATTTTTCTGTCAGTTTCATTCACATCTTTAGGATTTATTGCCTGAAAAAAATATGAAATAATGCATCTTTTAAAATCTATTAATAATATATTTATTTCTAGTAGTTAGGCAAACCATCTGCAGTGTCCCATTCATTGAAAGAAGTACATGCCTGCCGTCAGATGGGTATTAGAAACTAAGTGACTAAATGAGATCATATATATGCACAAAATAGTGATTGTATAGTAATGATCTTATATATAGCAATTGATAATGTGGCTTAAAGGGCCCTCCCAGACTGGTTTGCCTATGTAAAAAAGGTTTTTAATTTTTCAGTGACTTTTAAAAATATTTCCATTGGTAAAACATAAATTGTATTCCCTAAACACTTGCAATTAGGGGAGAATTTTGTAGAATCACAGACTCTCAAAATGGCTTGAGTGAGAAAGGAAATGATTGGATCATTAAGTTCCAATCCCTCTGCCATGGGCAGGGGCACCTTCCACTAGACCAGGTTGCTCAAAGCCCCATCTGACCTGACCTTGAACACTTCAGGGATCGAGAACACTTCTAGCGATGGGTCATCCATAGCTCCTCTGGACAATCTGTTCCAGTATT
Source organism: Petroica traversi (assembly GCA_025920805.1). NCBI lineage: Eukaryota > Metazoa > Chordata > Aves > Passeriformes > Petroicidae > Petroica > Petroica traversi. Next base: position 10,590,677 of record JAHLSL010000020.1, read on the forward strand.
GCACCACTCTCGTAACTAAAAATTTCTTTCTTATATCCAATAAAAACTTACTTTTTTAAAGTTTAAAATCATTACCCCATGTCCTATCACTACAGGCCGTGGTAAAAAACCACTTTTTTTACAGGCCCCCTTTTAGTATTGAAGGGCTGGAGTAAAGCACACTGTAGGTCCCAGAGGTGGACACAGTACTCAGATGGGACACAAGATTGGAACAGAGAGGGATAATCATCTTCCTTGAGCTGCTGGCAGCACTTCATTTGATGCAACCTATTTCAATGATTTTACCTGGGCAGGTTCTGTAATTGCACAGTGGTGTCACCAATGGATCATCATCCAGTGTCCATCTTTACAATTACAAGCAGTTGAAAGTGGTGAGGAACATCAAAGAATCTGTTTGGATGTACTGAAATAGTTACCAGGTTTCCGAGTGCATGTTTCAATTTCTCTTAGAGTGATTAATCTGTGTAGGTGAGTACAATTTTGTTTTCTTGAAGGGATTTATTGTGGGATGTGAAAACAATGAAGATACTTCAGAGCCATGGTATTGGAATTCCTGAGTGTAATAGAGGTGTTGTTATGGGCAAACTTCAGTCTGAATACATTTCTGCTTGGAGTGCTGCTTCTTCCTGCTTGAAAATGACTGGGAATAAAATTTGTCTTTGCTTCTTGAGAGTTGTCACATGGCTGAATGTTTCAGTCTTTCCAGTTAAGAGTCATACCCTCCTGCTTTGAATGGGAAAGATGCAACCACAAGTGTAGTGCACTGTAAAAGTACTTGTACAGCCCTGTAAAGCTCTGTGAGAAAGCTATTACTGTTCTAAGCTATTTCTCCAGAGTCTTATTTAACTCTTGTAGAAGACTTTTTGCTGAAATCTGTACTGGATTTTATGGAATATTCAGTGAGGATAGTGTGGCATAGAACCTAAACCCCAGTGTAGCTCTCTTACAAAAGCAAGTGGCTGTTTTCTCCAAGGCTTAAGTTGTCTTTGCCTGTGTTCATTCTAGTTTTTAAAGGTACTTTAAGAATAAATAATTATAACAGCAAAAAGAATTACAGTAGGAAGTCTTAAGTTTGCAGAAAGATAGAGCATCAAAAATCAATAAAATCAGCTGTGCTTACTGCTAATGAGTAACACAGTTATTAAGGGGTTTAGAAAACCATGATTAACTGGTTATTATTTAAGACACCAGGGATACTAAAAATGTCTACACTGGTACAAGTCTTTTTTTTCCTCGTAACAGGCTTTGTATAATAGACAGTGACCAAATTCACAGTTGTGACTCTTTCAGCTTGAGTTTAAAATTGAAATAGACTATCACATCTGCTCAAATAAAAGAGGAAAAAGGGTGCACGAACATTGGAGAATGAGATGACAGGCATTTTTTGCAGGCATTTTGTATGACAGTGTCACTTTGGAAATAATGGTAGAATTTGGAAAATATTAGACACCCCCCCCACTAAAGAAAACCTAACCAGACCCTCTCCCCCAAAATTACCTGGCCACTAAAAAAATACTATCTTGTGACTGCAGTGAGGAGGGCAAATACACAAACCATGGGGCTTTGTAAACCTCTGTAGGTTGAATGGGTAGCAGATTTTTATTGTTTTCCATTGAAAAATTGAAGCAAACAGAATTTTTGCCCTACCTCTTTTCCCAAGCTGGGGCACAGATCAGGCTCAGCATCCAAGTAAACCATCCTGAAAGTTGAAACGTGTGTGGTTGTAAAGCTTCACTTCTTCAGAATTAAGTTTCAGAATATGGAAACACCCATAGAGCATTTCTTCATAAAGAGAGAAGTAGTGAAATTTTTCCTACATCTCTCCATGATGGAGGGTCATGGCTGCTCCAGGTGACCATCTGCCTTGTATTAAATCCCATTTCTTCTAACATCCTTGTTTCATCTTAAAAAATGTAGACAGGTTCCTCTCTTGAAGAAAAAAAAAAAAAAGTGTCTAAACTGGAGATTTTCCTTCTGTATGTGTCAAATATCATCACCTGATAAAACCTTAAATGTATATCTTTGAAATTTCTCCTGTCAATGAATTTTAAATTTTCCTAGCTCTCAAAAGACTTACCTCAAGATAACAAATGGGCAAAGCTCAGGAATGCTGGCAGAGAATTTCATTCATTCTTCATATAATACAGCCTGATAGAATTCCTTCTAGATTACAAAATATCTTTGTCATCACACTTCTGATTTTTGCACCCATAAAAACTTTTCCCAGTATACCATGGGAAAAGCTGTTATCCTAGTCTCTAGGGAATTTCAGATTGCTCTTATAAGTCTCTGATTTTTCCTCACCTCATTTTCTGTTCCTGTATCAGAAAAGGCAAAGAGAATTCCAGGTAGAGCAATGAAAGGCATTTGAGTTGGAAGGATTAGGCCTGGTGGGAAGGAACATGAAAATCACCCCTGTGAGAAATTGGTAAAATGCATATTTTAATTCTTCTGTGTTGCTTTGTCTTTAATGGTGCTTCATATTTTAGTTTCTTCTGTCTCCAGTTAGAGATTGGAGGTTGCCTAGGCAAATGTGTAATAAGTAGCAGTGTCTCTGGATATACATAAAGTTAATCCCATCCAGTGCAAGTTTTTCTGCCTCAGATACAATGGCAAATCAGTTGCTGCAAAACAAATAGAATTGGAATAATCAGAAGAGAAGAAATGAGCAAAGATTATGCGTTTTTCATCTGCGATTAAACATAGCCTATGGCAATATTAAGCATTTTTGCACCAGCTGTTGTATTTCTAGTAACTGGTCAGATCTCATCTTTTTCAGAATCATGCAAAAATATCAATTTCTAAGCTCAAGGAGCAGCCATCTTAATTCTTGACCTTACCCTGAGAATTTGGCTTGGTGATCCTATAGAAATTTCCCACTTACAGCTTTTTTTTTTTTTTTCCCCTCAACAGGTGTCTTCACAGACCACCTTTTAATTTTGGCATTTGCCCAAAGAAACTCTCAGGCATATAGCAGGAAATATTTTGCAATAAATTTCAGGTTTGGTAGTGAAACACTGATAACTATTTCAGGTTTTAATTTTTTTTCCTTTTAAATGAACAGAAAATTCAAAACATATGGATTCTGAACAGCTTCTTTGTACTATGATTTTAGTATGTTTTTTCTCAGTTTCTATGCTTTATCCTTGTATTCAGTCACAACAGAGGTAATTGGCTTAGGAGACATGAGGTTTTCAGTTGATTCATTTTCCTCAAACTCCTTGTTCTTCTCAGGGAGTGGAAAGAGATATGAGTGGGCAGCTGTCCATCTTAAAGGACTCCTGGGTTTACAGATTTCTTTGTTTGGAGCTGTATAAAATAACAGTATCCTCAACAAACCTCAACAGTGTTCCCAAATAGATGCTTCAGGTTAAACAAGTGCAATGCAATCTTGCTGCCATGCAGGTTAGCTTTGTAAAGTTTCTGTCCCATGAGAACCAGAGGAAACCTGTAAAAATGTGGTAATTTTTGTAAATATAATGCAGCTGAGGACATACTGATAATATTCAGCAAATAAACTTCCAGTTCTTCCTACAAATTGTGGAGGGATCTCTAAATCTGCATGGCTAAGTACTAACTGTGGCCTTTGTAATCAAGTCGGTCACATTCGTACAATAATGGGGTTTTATGACCTTTGGTTCTATAAATAATATGTAATACAATTTGTGACTTTAATTTTTTTGCATGCCAATATTTTCACAGTTTGAAGATAATTTAAAAAAATTATTCTAACAGAAAATTTTGAGACCTCTTAAAATTACAGTTGCTATTAATTCTTTGTCACAGAAATGAAGCTACACATCAGAACACATTTATTAGCCTCTTACAAGGCAGTTGCCATTTTGAATGAACCGTGGGCTGAATCCTCTCATTCGTTACATTTGTGTAATGCTGAGTGCATAAATAAGAGAAGGCAGTGTTTATTTCTGCAGCTCCCTGGAGGAAACTCAGAAAGCCCCAAGCTATTCCTTTTCTGGGACTATGATAGTGAAGGAACAACTGCCTCATCTGCAAAAGCCAGCAATATAAAAAGATATCTCTACCCTTTTCTTCACTGAAAATTATAAAAATAAATTGCCATAGATAAGCTAAAGGAGAAGGTCCACATTTAAGAAAATTGCTTGTGCTGCAGTAAATTCCTGCCTACATAGTGTGTCCTGGTTTAAACTCATTAAACTTTCTAAATTATTTGAGTCCATTTTATGCACAGCATTACAAATAAGGATGTAGAATACTAATAGAAAAATAAAACAACATTATAATAAATAATCTCAGTGTATGATTAGTAATACAGACAATTGTTACCATATGCTGGATCCACCAAGACCCTCTTTGAACTAGCAATTTCCAGCTTGGATGCACAAACTCTCGTATTGTAAAATCCACATCTCTCCATGGGACTTTCTAGATGTCAGGGTGTGATTAGAAACTGAGCACAAAATGCTGGGATACTGAAGGCTAGTGTGAGTCAGTACAGTTTTGATTCATAGCTGACGTCAATTCAAAATGACACAAACCCATATATCTATCAGATAAATAAAGATTTATAGCTGGTGGTAGATAGATAGGGGGTAGGTGTAATTTAAGAATTAAATGTATTTTTTCAATACTTACCTCTGCAGACTTAGAAATTGCTCTCTTCTCTCTCATAATAAAATATGGGTAGGCAGAAAAAGGAATTAAGCTGGTTTGTCATTTTTTTGACAGCATACATCCATTTTTGGTCTCTCTGGGCTACTCCACTCAGTTCAGCTTGGCAGCTTAGCAGGTGCCATGCAGAAGGCTGTGGTTAACATCTTCACATTTATGCTTTGACAGGCTTAATTAATGCTTGAACTGTACCTAAGATCATTCATACTTGCTTTTCATCAGGCCCACCACTTGAAATTTTCCAGTCATTTCCTCCCAGTGCACGATGTAGCTCTCTGGTATAACAGATCAACCTTTATTTATGGAATAAACTACCTTGGAGCAAAATTTTGTGTTCCAAAAGATTTTTTAATTCCAGGGCTCATTTTTCAATATGTGTTTGACAGTTGCATGTGGATGTAGAGTGATTAACCAGTGGTGGTTAAAAATGCCTCTTGGAATTTGAGCTGTCACTTTGGCACAAGAAGCTTAGAAATCCAAAGACTACGTTAAATCAATTATAGTAGAAATCTTGTATTTAATTACTTAATGGTTGGAAATGATGGTCTTCAAGGTCTTTTGCAACCTAAATGATGCTATGATTTAGATTATACCTGTCACAAATGCAAGGGCAAATCCTAAGCTACCCTATAGGAATTCTTAAGTCATCGGTTCCTTCCCTGGAAGGGGGGGTTACACAGCTGATTCTGAAATTTTCTTTCATGCTGGATTTTTAATTTTGATTTATGATATTCTGAATGATGTGTAAAATTGAACTGCCCATACAGGTCCCAGATGACTAATCCTATGTGGGAGTTTAAGTGCATTGTTAATCCTAGTTGAGGTCAAGGGGTGTACAATTTCGCTGAAGAAAGTCGTTCTTGAATTACTGGGCTAGGTGGCTGGATTCTGTGATTTCCATGAAGTGCCAGGTGAAAGTGTTTCCTTGAAGCACTTCTGCTTCCCCCTGCAGTCAGTGTTCAAATTCCGTTTAAGAGAGAGATGTGAGTAGAGCAACATCTGGAGCAGGCAGTTGCCTGAACTGGCTTTTCTTTACAAAGTTGAGTGAAGAACTGTTTCTCTACTGAAGATCAAAGTGTTTTGATATGCCTGTACTGGGTCCCACACTGGTTAGCATCATTCAGTAACTACACAAAAGTTATCTGGCTAGTGTTCGTCAAGTTATGGGGATCTTGGGGATCTTCGATCAAGTTATGGGGTTTGTCAAGTTATGTGGTTCAAGAGGCACAATCAGTGCCTCTTGAACCACAGGGAAAATTCTAGGCTGTTTCTTGGACTGTTCTTACTTTTGTTTTTTCATCTTTCTACCTGTGCATTCTGAAATCAAGGTTAGTTAAAGACATTTCTGAAAGCAGATAGTTGTCTGGAAGGAAAGATGTATACAAGAAGTGTGGAATGTCAATTGGAAGGTATTTCCATGACTCTGTAGGATACAGATCATAAATCACCCTCACAAAATGGTTTTGAGGTTTTTTTTTTTGGTTGGTTCCCTCTCACTGCCTGCCCAGTTTGGCTTAAGGTAAAGCAGTTAACATTTATTATTTTTGGTAGTATTGAGATCTGCAAGTACTGATAATCTAGCAGAGAACCATTGAGTTAAAAATTCTTTTTGGATTATTTTGTACATGCTCATGGTAGCTGTTCTGATTATAAATGAGATAAATTTAACCCTTTGCTGCTTTGACTCATGAAAAACCATCATGTGCATGAGCATTCATGACTTTGATGTAGAAATCAATTTCTTTCTTCAACATGATATTCTAATGATAATAAACTGCTGTTGGGAGGCTGAAATTTTAGCAAGTGAATAAGCCTAGGAAAAGTTAGAAAATTTTCAAAAGTTACATTACTTTTTTCTGTAACAGTTCTTTGTTTTATAGATCAATTGCAACTAAGATAAATTGAGCTTTAAGGATAAATTCTTCTACTTCTCAGATTTTTGTGAAACAGGAGCTGTATCACTATATTTGGCTTAAGCTGACATTCAGTTTTGTATTTTAGTTCAGTACTGTTAGATATGTACACTGAGGTTGTGGATTCCAGTAATTGGAATGATCTTAGTTTGCCACTTGCGTCTGGTTTCACAGGGTGATATTAATCATGGTACAGTTTTCCATGGGTGAGAGTGAACATTGGAAGAAAGTGCTCCAAAAGAACCAAGAGTAGCACACAGCAGTTCAGTAACTTTTGTTATGCATAATGTAGTATTTGCATTCCTAATCATAGAGAAAGTGCAATTGTAGCTTCCTTTTTTTTAATAGGAAAAAGGCATGAGTCAGGCCTGTGGTTTTCATTCAGATACTCTGACTGATTAGCCAGTCTCTAAAGAGAAAATGACCTCAACATTTCCAGTTCCAGCTGTGTGGATCAATTATCCTGATTTTTTCTAATCCACTCTGAATACAATAGGAGATCTCTCATTTTAGGTCTCTGCCTTTAGGGTATGTTAAGTGCAATCTGGTATTGCCATCACATCCAAATTTTTTCTCCCTAGATGGGAATGCAAAGAACCATTTTTTTTCCTTCATGCAGCTTCTGCAAAAATCCTTCTATAATCTTAAGAACCAGTCATGTCAGAAAAAGTAATGAAAATGTTTTATTTGGAGGTATTCATATGTGAATCCAAAAAATGTAAAAGAATAGTCTAGAGAGTCTGAGATTAAATGAACTAATAGGTTTGGTAAATGCTTGGAGATTTTAAGTTGGTACACTGAACTATATGTGAGGCCTTTGGATTCACCTGTTCAGCTCTGGTGGACTTCAATTTAAGTTGCATAATTTCACTGAAACCAGGAAATAGCCAAGGAGGAGTGCATGGTTTTCTGGAGTAAGGCTCAGAAAGGCACAGGTATAACACATTTGGATTTTCAGGTTTTCTTGGCTGGAGAATAGCCCATGTACTATTGTAGGTCAGATTTCAGTATGTTTTGCTTCCATGTTGTTGATTGAATTTACTTGTTTCTATGCAGCAGTTGTCAGGGAAGGAAGACAGATTTCTCTTTGTGCAATGAGGCACTGGCTGAACTTGGAGTTTAAAGGGAATTTAGAATCAAAGTAGTCCAGTGTTTTGTATGACAGATCATTATGACTGAGGTCTTAAATTGATAGCACAGGGTATTAAGATGGTAGGTGAAGTACTATGCAGCTCCCCAGTTAACATATCTAATAAAAGCACAGATTTGGAAATAAAGCTACTGTATGCCTGTCTGACCACTTCACAGGCTTAATAATTTTGTTTTCGAAGTCACAGTTATAGAAGCTCCTTATGGAAACTGGTCGTGATTTGTGTGAATTTTTTTTTTCATGAACCAGAAACAATATTTTCTTGAAATACAAATTCTTTTCATTGCTACATCCCTCTTTCCTTGTTAAATTGCGGAAATGGAACAGGTGGTGCATCATTTAAAAATGTATAGGGAAACGTTTCAGGAAGAAAGTGTGCAAAAAGTTGTATTGCATCCTGGAATTCTGCTTTATTTCTGTGATTGAAATAATCTTTGTCAGTCTGCTTCCTATGTTTTCTTCCATGATGCTTTATACTTTTTGAGAGTTTACTGGTTCCAAGTCATTTTGGAGGTGGCAGAGTTATATGCAGCACCAACCACTAAGAAATTATTTAGGCTGTAGTGTGTTTAGAACAGCAGGAGTGTCTTTACATCAGCTGCATGCGTGGTTGTGCCTTTTAAATCTGATAGGTACATGCCAGAAGTATCTGAATGGACTTGCATGTACAGAATTTTATGTTCCAGTATTTGACCACATATGGCAACCCATAGCTGAAAGCACCTGCTTTGCAGTTTAAGTTTTAATGTAGTGTATCTGCACAAGCTTTTTTCCCCTTATCCTGGAATTCTTCAAACAAAGCTTTCTTCAACCTCATGATAATTGAAAGAGATTGGGGTTTTATCCTTTGTGTGTTTATTCTTAAATGCTTCAGTACCTTGGCTCTTAGTTTTGTTCTCTTTTAAACCCTTTGTTGTAACTGTTCTCTTTTATGGAGATCTATCTACTCTGGTTGATGTTCTTCATTGCAACTCAAATGAGAAGTATCTCCATGGCAGCTGTATTTGTTCTTAATTCCCTGTGTGATGCCTTCAGAATATTTGCCTCTATAGACAGATAAAAGGAGCATGATGGTAAGATTCTTTTATCCTAGTGTGGCAAAAATTGTTTTATGTTCCTGCTCCTGAGTTTTTCAGTCTTCAAAAGCTGATGTTTCCACTGAGGGAAGGTGAAAAAAATTGGTCTCTGAAGGTTATGTCCATATGATTCTGTGTTATGTACCCACTATATTTTTATTTTTCCTTGATAGACCTTACTCCCCCCCAAAAAGAAAAGAATTATAGGAGCCAAATAGGTTGACTGAAAGAAGTGAAATGGATTTTTTTTCACATTCTGTAAAGCCATCAAAACACAGGTAATAAGAAAGATTGTTTTTTAACAGGGTCTCAATGAGTAAATGGATTTGCTTCCATGGTGGTGTGAGGAGACAGATTCTTCAGAATTATTCCAGAAGAACAAAAACCTAATTCATCAAAGTCATCATGCCACAGCTGTTACAACAATCTATCTCCTACTGAATGCTAGCCAGCTAATTTTTGAGAAGTGACATTTTTCACAGTTTATTGTTTTCTCATCAATATGGCGCCAACCACATCAAATATAATCACCCAGTGATGTTGGCATTGATGAATTAGCCATGTGCTTTCTATTTACAGATACAGGAGTTTCAATTTCTTTGAGTGAAAAGAGAAGTTTTAGGTAGAATGTAGGAGTTTTCTGTCTGGTCTGCGTATATGTTTTCCATGTTCAAGCACTTGTTAAGCTATGCTGGAATTCAGTAGCATAACTGAGTATTTTTGTAGAAACACATAGTTCTGCAGAACTTCACAAGACTGTTTTAATGGATTATGGATGGGTGAAGCATTTTGGCTCCATTCTTTACCATAACTTGAACTATGTTGCTCTTACCCTTTCTGGGGTCAACAGTAGTTTCCCCCTGCAGTAATTTGTCATACAGATATGACTTCACAAATGTAGTAGATGCTGGTAAGAGGCATAGGCTACAAGGAGGAAAACTGTCTGGAAATAATCTTCTTGCTAGTCTAATGTATGAAGACAGCACAGGTACTCCATAGTTTGGGATTCTCAGTCATGCATGGCCCTTTTTAAAATATTTATTCGCAATTTATGCAGTGATGGCCATGATAAACAGAAGGTTGTCCACCCACAGTCTTTAGGAAGAGTTCCTTCCAGCTTGGATCTGTCCAGCTCTTTCTCATGGTTTTTTTTTTCATACATAACTTCAGCAGCAAAAGCACTTACAGTGCTCAGATCCTCAAGAAATGCATCTGCACCACAAGAAACTGCTTTTCAGATCTCCTGCATAAACTATAAAAGTAAAAAGTGTCTTGGCAATTATTTTTCAGCTGTGAAATACCCTTTTGTAAAGCTGTGACTGTATTTTTTCTTGCAAAGAACTCTTTGTACTCCCTTATTGTTACCATATGTGGAGCTTTTTTGTAGTTCAGCCACTCCCTGAATAGCCAAACTCTGAACAGTTTCTTCTTCCTTAAAATGCTTGCTTCTAGACATAACCAGTCCATCTTATAATTGCAGAGGAGCTATTAAGAGTATTCAGACTGCAAGTAGGCCTCTCAGCTAAGAGTCTTGCAATGTAGAGTGATGTTGCTCCAAGAAAAAGTTTTGGAAACTGTACCTGGCACTGCTGGGGTTTTTTTGAATATTTAAAACTGTTCCTCATCTGCCATCTTATTCCATTATTGATAATTTTCATTATCTAATTTGGGTTGATATGGACACTAGAGCCACTTCATGAAATTCATAGCTTCAGGTCACATGTCCTTTTGTTCCTTGAAATTCAAAGTAATGAAAAAGTATGGAAAAACACAAACATTTTCTTTCCTGCACCAAGATCAGCAGTATACGTGTTTGAGTGCTGCCACTTGTGCTCAGCAGATAACCAGTAACATTGGCGTACTGCTTTACTGTGTGCATGCTGCATATTTCTCTGTACTGAAAGCACTGCCCTTGACAGGTGGATTAAAATAGAAATTTAAATAACTTCTGATTGCCTTTATGGAAGGTACTTCAGTTCTGGAACTGAAGGCTCAGTGCTGAGAACCTAGTTTAGGCGTAACTTTAGGCCTGGTGTAACTTTTCTGGCTGATGGAGCCTTAATCATGGTGCTGCAATTCATCCCTGTTTATCAGGGCCTGGCTTCCAGGGCTTTTCTGTCCTTCCACAGTATGCTTTGAGAAACTTGTTGGTTTGATAAAGGTGATCCTGTAGGAACTTCTTTTTGAGAGAGGTAATGTATGGCTTGCAAACAAGTGAGAGATGGCTGGGATTACAGGATAATGTTATCAAGGTATTAAGAAAGCCCTTCCACGAGAATGAAATCAGTGAGGTGTTTTGGGGAGAGGCTGTAGTTCAGATCTTGAATGATAAATTTTGCGCCAGTGGTTTTAATGAGTCTAAGAAAAACAAGATGTTTCTGAAGGTTGAATGTGATCAAGTCTCTAGCAGTTAAGATGCATACATAAGTTTCTGGTCAAGAAAATCAAGCAGGCCAACAGCACTGTCAATTTTGTTTTTGACGAAACCCTTTTCATTTAAGCCTCTACGTCTGTGCCTCAGAACACAGTTATACTTTGCAATCTCCAGGTGATGATCCGTCTAGCTGAGGTTTATGTCTCAGGTAGTAACTGATACAAACTGCTTGAGGGAAGAATTCAGGGAACTCTGAAACTGACTTTTTTTGTAAAAGCCTTGTATTGCTTCATTTGTCATTGTCAGTAGTTTTGCTTTTTGCAGTAAAGGGATTTTAGAGGGGCTCAGCTCATCTTTCTCGTACTCTTTCAGTCTGTTCATTTTACAGTACATTTTTCTCCTACCCAAACTGTATGGATTATTTTTTTGTTTGGTTGGGTTTTTATTTTCAGTAATATCCTGATTGCTGGCCAGAGAGACTTGTTGCAGGTTGATTTAGACAGCAATCACTTTCAATCATTGAAAAAGAACCAATAATGTTTCATCAGTAGGAGAAATTCAACTCAATGATCTTAGCATGCTCATTGTTCTCGTAAACTCTAAAGCAAAACTTCATTAAAAGGAAATCTCGTCAGACTTTCTAGGAATTATATATCCTTCCGAGGAATTCTATATGAAATCTAATAAAATCAGCCTTGATAAGCCTGTAATTAAACAAAGGGGAGAAAAATCCCACATTATTTAAAGAAAGAAAAAATTGTTCATTTTACTGGTATCATGGTGAGGAAACCTGACAGTGGTGGATTTTTTGCTTCTATCAATCTAAAACTAAAATAGGTGTTTTGAAAAGGCAATGTGTCATCTTTCACCCCACTGGAACTTAGTGGGGATGATGTGCAAACCTGCAGTTTGAGACAGATTTTCTTCCTTTTTTTTTTTTTTCCCACCACATAGGTATTTTTAAACTCAGTCTGACATAGTAACTGGCATGCAGCACATAAAGCTTCTGTAAAGCTGATTTGTGCTTTCTCCTGAATCTCCAGTTGTATGTGCATTAACATGAGAGATTTTCAGGCAGCTGCAGGTAACAATCTAACAATTGAATTTATGGTAGAATTGTTTATAAAAATGGAAAAATTCAATCACATAGTTTTGTCAGGATAAGAGTTTCTGCTTTCTGAAAAAAAAAACAAAACTAAACCAAACAAAAAATCAAACAAAAAATCCCCTTCCTTTATATAAGGTGTGGCTTTTCACCTTATAAAGAAGGTCCAGGTTCACAACTCAGTGTTCTGATGAGTATTCCTTAATTGAAAAGATCACTGAAGTGTCCGTGGAGAAGTTAAGAGTAAGAAGATAATCCATACCTTCTTTTTCGTTGCCTGGAGGGTTTCTTTTATCACACAGTAAATTTCAATGTGTGATATCTTTTCTTATCTTTGCTTTTCAGTGAGATATTTCTGAAAAAATTATTATTGCCTTAAGCTCCCTTAATTAATAATATTTGCCATCTATTTGACAGAAACTCTCCAAAGGTTTCTGATGCCCTTGCTTATGTAGTCACTTTCTAACAATAACCCCTGAAATCCTTAAAATATTTTCCTGCAGAGTAACATGTATATAAAAAATATTGCTTAAATAAAAAACAACTGATTTTGTGAAGTATTGAAAATCTGCTTAAAAATATTTTTCTTTGAGAGACATCCTATTTTCAGTATTTCTGGTAGTGGAAGCTACTTTGTGCAAAACCAGGCTGAAATGGCACTCATACTCTCATACCTCTCATGTGTTATCTCTGTCCATAATAGGGTTGTCAGACAGGTAGTTAAGTGCTAAGTAAATAGTTGGGTACCATTTGGAAAAAAAGAAACCTACTGTACAGACAACTTTTGAGGATTCTGGGGAGGAAAAAAGGTCCGTGGAGTAGTGTAAGTAAATAGTGTCATGGTTTAAACCCAGCTGGCAACTCAGCCCCACATAGCTGCTCACTCACACTCCCCTGGTGGGATGGGGGAGAGATCTGGAAGAGTGAAAGTGAGAAAAGCCATAGATTGAGCTAAGGACAGTTTAATAGTTAAAGCAAAAGGTGTGCATGCAAGCCAGGCAAAACAAGGAATTAACTCACTGCATCCCATGGGCAGGCAGTTGTTATGCCATCTCCAGGAGAGCACAGCTCCAGCACAGTTAGTGGTTATCTGGGAAGACAAAGGCCATCTCTCGGAATGTAAGCTTCCTTCCATTTTCTTCCTCCAGCTTTATATGCTGAGCATGATGCTCTAGGGTTTGGAATATCCCTTGGATCAGCTGGGGTCAGCTGTCCCTCCCCAACTCCTTGTGCACCCCCAGTCCCCTAGCTGGTGGGGTGGGCTGAGAGGCATAAAAGGCCTTGATGCTGTGTAAGCCCTGCTCAGCACTCACTGAAACATCCCTATATTGTCAGCACGGTTTTCAGCTGAAATACAAAACACAGCACCACATGAGCTACTGCAAAGAAATTTAACTCTGTTCCAGCCAAACCCGCTGCATCCAGCCACAGCATTCATTTAAAAGTGGTAGTGGAAACCTAGAAGAGAAATGCACAGTCCAGAAGAAAGACTTTCAATACCATTTGTTATACCTATATAAGTAAAAAAAAAAAAAAATTAGTGTATTTGTGTTGTCTAAACCTACTCATCCAGTTCTTCATGATTCGTTGTCTTGTCTAGTTTCCCTAACAGTGTTAGGAAAGACCATGTATTTGGTACTTCTTGTCAGAAATTGCTTGCTAATCTTTAGTGGCAGTTATTTGATAGAACAGAGCAGAGAGTAGATTGATCCACATAGCATGGCTCTGAAGATGTTCAGGTTTAAGTCAAAGACAGACTACAATTGGAATTCTTTCTCTAAAATTGAATGAAAAAATTAAATTGCCCTAATCTCAAAGGAAAATCACTTGGAGTATTCCATGAGGCTTCCAGTGCAATCTTGTAATGAGTTACAATAAATATTGTCATATATAGAATTTTTTTCAGTGCGTCCTGAAGCAACCTCATGAACTATTTCAGCTTATCATTCTCATTCAACCTGTATTTGTTGTGGAGATTCTAATATTTTCAATTTTTAAAAAAAGTGCTTTCTCTCTCTTTCTAGTGCTAGAAAGAAGTAATTGAAGAAAGAAGGAAATTGCCACATCTGGCTGCTAAAGAGTCAGTATTTTTATGATGAAGGAATAGTATTCTGTTTCTCAGTATTTTTTTCTCCTGGAAGGCAGTGTTTCTCAAGCCGGGTTTGCTTTCTTTCTGTATTGTATAAAGCAAATCCCAGAAGACATTTTGAGACATCAGACCAAATAGTCCTGATAAAAATGGAGTAATGGGAGAAATTCCTACTATTTTCCTTTCCTGTAGAGAAGCAGATGCTTCTCTACAGTCTACTGGGAATTTCTGAATCTTCTTTCCGAGTCTCTTTGAGATGCTATGTACAGTCCTTTAAATCAAGTACAGGAGCTATGTAACATGGATAACAGCAGGCAAAAATTCAACAGTAGTTTTAAAACACCTGTTCATTATAAAGGAGCATGAATAGGTTTTTTTTTTTCTATGATAAAGAAATATTCCCTAAAAACAGTGCTTGTATTCACAGTACAAGCACTGATACATGTGCAAGAGCTGTTGAATGGTCCCTGTAAGCCAGTTTAACCCCATAATCTTCCTTCTACAGACACTTGCATAATTATTTTTTGTATTCATTCATCATAAGAATAATTAAATCTTTTGGGCTAAGCTTGCAGCAGACCTAACAGTTAAACTTAGCTGTTCTTCCACAAAGCCCTGTGGAGAACTGGATGTACTTACCATGACCTTACTATTGAGGGTTTTAACTGATAAGATCTCTAGCTTAATTTTGAGAAGTAAAGTTATTCATAGCCAGAGTTCAGCTCAGCCTTCAATTTTGTACCTGCAGCAGTGTGTGTAAATATTACTAGGTAAATATCTTCTAGTACCCAGTGCTAGAAAAAATCTGGGATAACTAAGTACTTGGAAATGCCTTAAATTTGGGAGTGTATAGAACCACATTTAGAATTTTGATAAGTAGTTGTGAGAAAATTAGTAAGTGCTTTATGTGTGCTGTGTGTGTGGAATCAAGAGGCACAGAGGAAATATAATTATAAAAGCGGTACCATTTTAATGCATTCCTTGCTACCAGAGATAACATTTGAAACATGCTGTCCCCAACAGTCCCCAAATTCCCTAGGATGTCAGCACATAAATAAGGTGGTGGTCATGCAGACAGCCTGGGTACTGATGACCCGTTTTACACTCTCAGCATGTCACCCACTCATGATGTGACAGGAAACCACAGTAAGGGCTGGCGGGAAAGTGAGGTAAGGCATTTTGTTCCCACAGGGCTTCCCAGACACAGGAACTCGTTATTGGATCTGACAAGTAGGTTAGTGCACGGGCTTCTTACAAAGCCAATGCTGTGCCAAAAATAATGAGTTTGACAATGTGTGCATCCAACTGATGTCCTCGTTCATGTTAAGTATGTCTGGAATTTTTGGCGTAGTCCAGGATCCAGGGTGGGAGAAGACAGATACTTAGGGAGCTCACTGGATGACATGGCAGCAGTTTTTCATAGTGCTTATTTTCTTGATAGCTTGTTGAAATAGCTCAATATATGTCTACCAATGTGCAGTACATATTAGTAATAGTGCAGAAGGTAGAATACACACTCCTGGATGATGTAGTCACCAGAACCCCTGCAGACCTGATTTAGACTAAACTTTTACACTGATTGTTAGCTCACAAGCCAAAGTAGTGCTTATGAAGCGGGCTAAATGCATCCAGGATAAA
This sequence comes from Petroica traversi, assembly GCA_025920805.1. Lineage (NCBI taxonomy): Eukaryota > Metazoa > Chordata > Aves > Passeriformes > Petroicidae > Petroica > Petroica traversi. The sequence goes on from JAHLSL010000020.1 coordinate 10,606,672, forward strand.
ATAGATGAACGTAAAACCAGCAAATATGTTATGTGCTGTCTTCTCAGCAGCAGTGATCCTAATGCAGCAGTGTGAGCAGTCAGCCCTAAGGAGCCGAGTGCTTAGGAGAGGCAGACTGGAGAAGGGAGAAGCTCCAGGGGGAAAGTCTGGATGCATTTAAGAGAAAGCCTCTCTTCAGCAGACACAAAGTAGTGTCCCATTTGCATAGGCTCACAATGTCAGCCTAAAACATTAATTTAATGGCAGAAAAAACCTACTCTGCCTGCTCTTACTCCATTGCCAGTGAAAGTTTACCTGACTGCTCATTGCCAGAAGACATAGCAAATAAGCATCACTTTTATAATTAATCTAACTTTCTTTTAGCCCTCTCCTCTCTCCTCTGATCGCCTAAATAGGCAGTTTATACAAGACCAGTTACTCAGTTACAGTAATATACAGCCCCTTTAAATCCTTGATATAATTCGCGTTCATAGAATTGGACTCTTCAGAAAATAAGTAACTTGTAAAGTACTAGTGAGGAAAATTCCATGTTTCCTAAGGGAAAAAAGAGAAAGTGGGGTAAGACACAGAACTTCTTAGACAAAGTCTAAGTGGAAATCTTTAATACCCCTGTGAACTTCATGATTTAAAGCTTCTTATTAACCATCATTTCTATAATGTTAATTTAAATACAGATTACTTATTAGATTTTATGTTGCAACCACTTAAATAAACCAGTGAAGTAAGTAGCTGTTTTCTTTTATTCAAATAAAAATACACGAGCAAGATGCATTATTTCATATGTTTGGTTATGTTGGACCACTGTGATTTGTCAGACTAACAATTCCTTCATTGCATGTTGAACCAGTCTTATGTTAAGCACCAGCTATTGCCTGGCTATTTCCTACCATGCTGTTTTTAATAATTCTGTCCTAGGTCCGCTTCTTTTATTGTTTCTTTTCTGTGCCTTCATTCTCAAAGTATCTTTAAGGTATTGCATTTAACTGCTGGCATAGAGTTAATCATCTTCTCAGTCCACAGTATTTCCCAAGTCAATTTTTTTCCCCTCACCTTTGTTGTTCCTCTGATTTAACTGTTCCATTTTGTTTTGACTTTTGATTATCCCAGGGTCCGATTGGTATGGATGGAAAGCTGGTAGGTGATTTGTTCAAAACCAGTGTCATTTAGGTCTTTCACATATTCCCCTCTTTGCTTTTTAAAATTACTTATGCTGAAATGTATATTAGTAAAATACTGGCTTCCTTCAGCATAACTTAGCTCAACTCCAGTAGCATGGATTTTTAACAGGTTGCTGAAAATCCACTTGAAAAGCCACTTCAGTCTTTTGTACTTATGCAAGGAAATGGAGGCCAGCTCTGCTCCTTCTGTTCACTTACCATTTTCTGTCTGAATTAGGTTGGAAGACAGATGTTCCTCCTTGGGTACTCTGTCCAAGGATAGTTTGGTGGTGCCTTTCAAACAGCAGTCACTTCTGACTACATTTCTGTGACTCTTACTTCTACCACAAATTCTTAATTTTTGTGTTTTAATTTCTGTGCCTGGATTTTGTTGGCTGATTAAATGTGAGCAGCCTCCTGTCTCATAATAAATGCATTTGTATGGAATCTCAGATACTCTTTAGGGATGCACTGCTTGAATTAAGTTAGAAATAACCTTTAATTTTATACAATGCATTTGTTAGTGCATTTATACTTCTGTGTATATTTGTACAGCTTTATGTTTGGATGTCTGAGCCTGGAAGTTTATGTTCCCAGCTCTTTAAAGATTAACACCATGGCAAAGGTGTGAAAATCCAGTTTTGGTACATCCTCATGCTATTCCTTTCACTCCCTCTCTTTTGTCCCTTCCCCTTTTCACTGATACCCTGGTTACCTATTTTCTTTTCTATCCTTTTGCTTACTACAACTCCCATTTCCTTTGCAAGCTCAACTTGTTAATTTGAAGTGTCAGCTTTCATTTTCTTCTCTTGGTTTCCTGTGTTCCTGGAGTTTTCTTTCTACTGTTGAGTAACTTGTCTGTAAAGTTTGCAGCATGCAGTCAATAAGCTTTTCCTTTAATCTCTTCTAGGAGATTGGTAGCTTACCTGTAGACTTTAGTTACACCATGGATATTTTATTTTTGTTTTAATATCAGCAGCTAATATTAGGTTCAATTGCTAGGAAGGGATTAACTAATACAGTGGATGACCTTCCATCCTAGCAATCAGAATAGGTTGCCAAACCCCTTTATTTACCTCAAAATAGAGTATTAAGCTAGTAAATTGGAATGTAGAATGGAAAATTGTTCTGGAGATTTTACTGAAACCATGACATGTTATGCATCTATACCCACTGTAATAATTTAGATTTTAAAAAAACAGAATAAAAAGCTACATTCAGTTTGGTTAATCAAGTACATGAGCAATGATCCAGAGGTTCAAGCAGTAGCCACCAAAATGCATCTGATCAGTTAGTAGTGTTGGGACTGATCCCTAAATGTGTGAAAAAACAGTAAAGTAGCTAGAATCAATGAATCAATTTCAGAGTGTATAACAGATTTGAATAACGAGATGTTCATTTAAAAAAAATCAGAGTAATGCTGAGTTTTCAGTCTTGAACAGTATTTTCTCCATGTTGGTTATCTAAAATTTAGAGAAAGACTTGGAGCTAAAACATTTTAATCCACAAGTTAACATGAACTGGGGGCGATTTATGCAGCAATGAACCAGACTGATTTCAGCAATCCTGGGGCCATTTTGGGAACACAAGCAGATAAATTAAGATTAAGCTTGCTCCAATGAGTTATAGTATCAAATTGAATTCATGTTAGAGGGTTTTTAAATGAACACCAAAGTAACTCAAGGATCTTTATTCCTGACCCTTTCACAAGATGCAAAAATGAGAGCGTGCAGAATTAACAGCCACTTTTTGTGTCCCACATTTTGATTTGCTGTTGTGTGACAATGACCCCTTACAATTAAAAATGTCAGCTGTGGTGCTTTTCTACCCATACCTTTGTAAGAAGAGCTGATGAGGTCCACAATTTAGTGCTTGCTGCATCCTTTGTAGTATCACATTTTGGATCACTTGTGAGAAGGGAAAATTCTACTGTAACTTCAGTGGATAGTAGGGCAAGGACTAGATAACATCACACAGAAATATTAAAGGATTGGGAGCTATTTTAAAAACCCCGAAATAATGAACTTCACTTATGCAAAGTTCCTTCCGTGCTAAAGGAGGTAAAAACCATGGGGTTAAAATCATCCTGCTATGAGTGCTTTTGTATTCATCTACATTTATGGCCAAATGCAGGATAATAGTAATCTTGGAAGCATATTTAAACTAAGAGTAATGCAGCTGTTATATTCCCCAATATCTCACAGAATTTTCTGTCTACATGAAAAACCATTGTCCTATAAAAACTCATTTTCCAACTTTTTTCTGTATTGCAGATGTTGAAAGAAAAGTAATTATAAATGCTCAGTAATAGAAAAGCAGTGATACTGTTGAGACTCAGAGAAAAAACACTTTATGGAGCAAGACTGCAACCCTCACATTCAGTTCAGGATATGTTTGTGTTATCTGTTTATGTCTCTTGTATCATACATAAAGCATGTACCATCTGGACACTTTGCAGCCTATATGTCTTGGATGAAGGAAAAAAAAGTCAATTTTTAAATCTCATTGTTTAACTATATATGCGTGTATTCTGTTTATATGGTTTCTATTGCTTTAAATCAACTCTTTGTTGAAAATTTTTGGTAATTTCAGACCTTCAGTTAACTTTTGGTGTTTTTAATATATATATGTTGGAGACAGCCTTTGATGATTTGGTCAAAATCTATTGCAGCTTTAGATAGTCTTGTGAGCAAAGGAATCGTAAATTTTATGTATGAAGTTTGCAGGCACAGGCCTCAGTTTTGATAATTTTTACAATTTTGTTGTCCTGACTGCATCAGTAAGCAATTTCTGATAATTTTAAGATCAGGTATAACATAAAATAGCTTAAAACCTGCTGTGAGGGGAAGATTGAGGTAAAGTTTGAGGGCTGAGTAGTCTCAATCATATTCATTAACCCAGTGTGATGTGTAACTTCTCAGAACTCACAAACTCAGAAAGTTTTACTTAATATTTGAACTGAAAAACCTCAGCCAATAATTTTGTTTATAACCTCTGTGGTGCAGTTTTCTAAGGAACATATAGAAAACTGCAGCATCCATAGCAAGGAATGTTAGAAGTACCTTCTAGATAAAATGAAGAGGTTTTATAAGATTTTAAATAACTCTCCATGCTCAGTTTCTGTCAACAAAAGGAAACGTAGTTATGGTTTAACTGAAGTCTTAATTGTCATAAAACACCAGAAGCTGAGCTAGCCCTGGGATTTTAAAAGAATTCTCTCTTTCTAGGGAAAAATATATAATTATTTTTCTTTTGCAGTGAGAGCTGATGTTATTTATAGTCCCAGCTACTGTATCATTTGCTAAAATAATTCTGCTTCATGCAAATAATTTCTGTTAGGTGGTCTAAAATAACTCATGACTTTCACTGGCTTTTTTTGGGCTTGGAAAATTAAGGGTAGGAAGTCCGCTGTGTAAGGGCTTGCAGCAACAAGATACAGTTTCTCAGCATGCAGAAGGTGCCTCTCTGCTTGTCCGGGGGTGATCTAAAGGTGATATTGATAAATAAGAGAGAGAAAATGTATCAGCTGCCTTCTTGGACTGACTGACAAAGGCTCATCTCAGACCTTTCACAATTGCTGGTCTAAATACTGGTTTATACCTGCTTAAAACTGTGGTGCCTGTGGTGATGGCAAAAAGACTACTGTTTGTCCAGCAGTGTGTTCTTCCAGTTTTGAGACTTTGTTGATTCAATAAGAAGTAATAGTAAATAATTAGCATCTCCTTGAAGCATGGAGGTGAGCCCTAATAGAGAAATGAAAGAGAAACAACCCCTAATATCTGCTTCTGAATCAGCTCAGATTCAGAGAACCTCTGGCTACTTTCTCACTTGAGAACTGTCAATTAGGTCTTCCTATAATTTCCAAATTGTTATGACAGTCTAAAATAAGAAGCTTCCCAAATGCAGTTTCGATATGTTATTGTAATTCATTTCTAGAATCAGTTAGTTGCAAGAAAGTTCATCAGTTTGAATTAAAACACTCAAATTCTGTATGAACTTAAGAGTCCAAAATTTGACTTTAATACAGTCACTAGGTATTTTGTTAGCTCCTTATTAGAGAGCACTGTAACTATTTTCTACTATTTAAAGAGCTCATCCTTGTCATAACTTTCCATAATCTTTTGTTTTTCTTGTTTTTTTTTCAGGGTCAGCCTGGTCCTCAAGTAAGTGCCATTTTATTTTCTTACACAAGTAATAGCCAAATACAGGGCCCACCAAGCTCAGGTTGTCTACAAAGCATTTAAATATGTTTTTTGATCCTACTGTAATGAGATAGAAACTGGTAACCATTGCATAATTCTCTAAGACAAATATTTCCCAAGAGACAAATATGCCCCCTGCATATGGTAAAGTTCCCTCAGCTGTCTGACCAGATGGTGGGGTTAACAACATAATACTGAATAAAGCAAATCTCCTAACTATGGCTTGAAACTTTGCCACCAAACTTTAAAGGAAGATAAAATAACTTAGCAAATGTGTAGCAAATGTAATACTTCAACTGCTTATTAATCACATGCTAATAATGTTGCTATAATCCAGGCAGCCCTCAGTTATTTCAAATATTGCACTGCTAGCTATTTTGATTAATTAGATACACTGCTTTGAATTAGTTCTGCTTTATTTAAGAATAGTAAAGCTTTGTCTTGTGAAATGTAATTGAAGATGTGGAAATCTAGGGCCCTAACTTCAGTTCTAAGGGAGAAATAGACCAGCAGAAAGGGAACATTGCATATAGCAAAAATCAAATATGAATTATTTAAGTGCTATAAAAATACGGAGGAGCGAGGAAATATGATGGAAAAATTTAAAAAGCCGGTACCAATGCCATAGTGAAATCAGTTGGGAAACTCAGCCTTTTTGTATGCTCCATAGGCTTTGTGGGAAGCTTTGTTCTGTGGAACTGTCTTAGCATTAATTGCCTGAACCAGGATTTCTATGAGGGCCTTTCATATTTCAGAATCATAATAGAAAGTTAAAGCTTTACCACCTTATTGACTGGTAATTTTTTTAAGTTAAGATTTTCATTATGAGAAGCAAGCATTTATTTTATAATTTTTAGTTTATAATAGTCATTTTCTGTTGAAAGACAGATTGATTTACAAACCCTCCAATCACTTTGCCTGAATGCACAGTATCCTTGCAGTGCCAGGCTCCATTTCATAGAATTGTGTCAGAAATCCATATGATACTGGGGATGACCACTGCCCATGGCACTTGTGTTCCACAGTAGGTACTTGATGAGTGGACTACACAGAGAGGTATCTTCAGTCTTTGTGCTGCTGGGGGTCAGTGAAGAGGGAGATTGTAATTCTGTGTGGCACTGTAGCTCTGAACAAGCTCTGCTGAGAACCTGAGGCTGATTCTTGAGCCTATGGGCTGCCCTCGAGTTGATGTTAACTTGTGCTGCCACCCGTGTCCTTTCCTTCTGGGTTTGGACCCCCACTTCCCACATTTCAGTTGCTTAGAGAGTGTCTCTTGCCTAATGCTTGTAAACAGCTGCTCAGTCTTTGGAGCTCACATGTCTGCATGAAATGCCCTGGGGTAGCTGTAGGCAAGGAACTGCCATGGAGAGGGCAGCGTTCAGTGATGTTTTAAGGGCAGAAGAAAAGCAGGGAAATCTTGTCGCGGGTGTAAGAGAAGCAAGGTGCAAACCATAGAAAAAGCCCTCTAAAAATGTCCCCCAAATTGTTTTAAGAGAGAATTCTTACATGTTGACTTCAATAATTCCTCCCAGTGGACATGCTCGCCTCTGGTTCATCACAACTGTCCTCAGCAACACCTACCGTTATTCTTAATAATGCCTTTTCCTCCTTTTCTGCTCAAGATGCTCTTATTGTGTCAGGAGGGTATGTATGTACTCAGTCATTTCAACTGGCTGGTTGAGTCCAGGAATAATTCTTTTGAGACAAAGGGCATGAAACAGTCAGACTCGTGTGCAGCTTTAGATCAGCATGCCTAAACCCAGAAGGCTGTGTGTAGGTGTTGACCCATGAGGTCTCTAAGCACTCCTTGCAGTCAGTGGAGGTTAAGTTAATAGTCAGTGAACCTAGAAGCCTGTTCAGCTCTTGGTGAACTCCTTGGGCTCAGGTTCAGTGCCTGCATTCAGGCATCTGTTGCTGTGTGAGTTGATCAGTGTCTCTGGCCTTAGCCTCTGGCTGTTTCATGTACACGGGCTGGATTCTGTGTTGGACCGTGGTTGTAGCTGTCAGTCACAGGCAGCTGTCTTGGATACCTAGGTAGTGTCTCACATGACACTAGCTGCACACATTCGTGCCTCCTAATTCCAGATTCTGGCTGTAGGCACCTCCTGAATCAGATAACCATCCTGCTGAATTGCTTTCTAGCCAGTGTTGACGTCTGCATGTCTCAGACAACTCCATGGAGGCTGTGCATTTAGAAGTCTTTCCTCTTAAACTGAAACTCAGATCCTGATAACTTGGTGAGACAGAGTTTTGTAAACATTGAAGGCCATGGTTGAAAATCTCAAGACTTTTAAAAATACAAGTATCCACAGAAAACAGAATCTGTTCACAGACAGATAAAATAATTCAACCCCCCTTGGTACGTCATTAAGTAATGCAGAAATTCCAACCAGTTTATGATTGTCTGAAATTTCCCTGGTCTCACCTGCATCCGTGAGAAAATTCAACATTAAAAATATTGATCAGCTCAGTTAGTAAGTACAGGCTTCCTGCCTTCAAAGAACAAAAGTGTTGTGCTGCCTGAAGAAGCACTTAGAAAGTTTCTGATGAGCCATGCATTTTATCAGGGATAAATTCTAATTCCTTCTATATTCAGTGTTTTACTAACCCCTATTTTTTTTTATAAAATTCACACTAAATTCATCAAACACACACCTAATTACTGGGCACAACCTCCTATCATTTTAACTTTTAGTTTTTTACTGCAGATTTTCTTCAAAAATATCTTTTTTTTTTCCTTCCAGAAAAATCTTCTGGTTCTATAGTATCTCTGAAAAGTAAAGACCGCAATAAAAAACTAAAGAATGTCTAGCCTAATCTTTAAAAAAATAAAGTTCCTTCTTATGATTTTAGTTTTCTGTTAAAAAGAAAGTAACTTTAAATACCGTGTAAGCCGTGTTCCTCTGTAGAAGAGCAAGTAATAAAATACTTAATATTTTTGCTGAAATTGCATTCTGGCTCTTGAGTGACCCCAAAAAATATCTGCTTTTTCTTATCTGGAATATAAATATGTATTTAGATGAGCTCATACTGGTATGGGTTCTTCTCCCAGTAAATCTATGCAACCAAATTCTGCCTATACTTTCTCTTTTTGAAATAAAGGAAGTATTCCTGCTTGTCAGAGAATGAAGTCTAGTTTCTAGTGTAATGTTAATTCCATAAGAAATGTGCTATCGGGTTAAAGGGAGAAGGCTTGATATTTAAACTTTTATTTGTTGTTTAGAGGTAAAGTTCATGTAAATACTAGAAGCCGTGCTTTTAATATTACAGTGAAGGAAGACAAAACAATCCTTTAAAAAAATCTTGCTGAACTAGAACTATTGAAAACTGTAAGTGTGGGGCAGGGTGGTGTTTTGGTGTGACTTCATCTCAGCCAGCCAACTGCTTCATTCTTTGGGGCAATATCCTTTCCCTGGCCTATCTCTAGCACAGCACACTTTGTCTCCCATGTCAGCATACATGAGCACTCTCTGTGTGGGACTTTGAGATACAGCAGCCCCACAGATGCTTCTCCTTTCTCTTTGGCAGCCATCCAAATCTGCTTTAGAAATGGACAAAAATATTAATGATTGATTTTTGTTTTCATGAGATTCTTGTTTTCCTTTGTGTGACATGTCCACGGACATGATTCTGTAACAGCCTGAAATTTTCCAGTGCTTGGTGCATGATAAAGGGTTTCCATAGCGATTCTGGTGACAAATGTATGTGTGTCTTTTTTTCACCATCAAGCATCATGGTATGTGACTGGAGTATTTTTAATTTCTGATGACAGAGATTCTGATTCATGGTTAAACTGGCTATTACGGGCTTGTGCTGTCAGCAGTGCTGGTGGGAGCCATTTTAGCTTTTAGTTTTCTGGTTTTTGTCAAAGGACAGAGAAAACACAGCAGGCCACAGGCCTTAGTTTTGAGTGGTTTTGGAAGGCAGCAGTCTAGGAAAGATATTTATCACTTTCTAGAGACCTGTGATGGTGGGGAGACTCCCAGATCTTAGAAAAGAATGTCTGACAGTAGGAAGGATGGGAAAGGGGGTGTATAAATACAATGTATTTTACTTTCTGCTGAGTTAGCCATTTGGTTAGCTGCCTGCATTCCACAACCTGTTAAATACTGCTCTCAGTGCATGCCATTCAGTAGTAGGGTAGCTGATAACATCAGGTGGTCATGTTTGTGTTTTTATGGCTTTTTAAGCAATGGGCAGGTTCATCATGTCTTGTTGACCAGCGCTGCAAAGAGATCTTTGCCTGTCAGATTGTTAGAGCTGGACGTGTTGCTTTTGTTCTGATCACCTGAAACTGAGGTACAAGCGCCACATTCCTTTCTTTCTAGCAGTTTGCTCTCACCAGTGCCTCAAGACTCTTTCCTTGCATGCAGGGTGGGGAAAGGAGGCAAGAAATACACTTATTGAGGACAATATCAGCTTAAGACTGAAGAAACAGTTCATCACTTTCAGATTCCCAGTGCAGTAAAGTTACTGCTCCTGGGAGATTTCCAGTGGTTGTACCAGGACATCAGCTGTTCTCACTGTAGAGGATGATCTTGTGGGGTGTTTCTCCTTCTAGAAACTGTTACCCTGTGCTCCTTTGTAAACCTGATCCAGCTGGAGGATTGTATGACTCGGTCTGAATATGCAAATACTAATCTGCTTTTGAGTTACGAGATGCAGGTTGGATTTTGCCGTCAAACTTTGACAAATGGTTTATTAACATTAGGTAGCAGACTTTTAAACGCATTTCTTAATTTCTTTGTGCAAATAACAAAGATAAACCCTTGATGTCTTTGCTGCTAATAACAATCTACTGTAAATTATGAGATCAGAAATTAATCTGAGTGCATAATGTAAATAAACAAGCTTGTACTGAGTTTCATATGTGTTTAGGCAGGCTGAACTTTAGTTGCCATTCTCCTTTCTTAAATGGTAATAGCATTTGTGAATGCTATAGAAATTTTAAGACCTTTTTAGGAAACAGCCCATAATGATTTGTGAACATGAAGAAACAAATGCTGTTTTCATGGCTTTTCGTTTCATGTTTGTTGCTAAAATGAACCACATCAGAGAATGTAAGAGGAGAAATCATGCTCAAAACTTCATTTACTGTATACATAAGTGTTTATGGCACAAAAGATGCCAGAAATGTGTCTTCTCAGAAGGAGATAATGCATTTAATTGTTTGTAAGTACGATGCTTTCTCAGCTTCATATGTAATAAAATATAAGTTAATTTTGTTAAAAGGCATTGACGACAATGGTGAGTGCTTTCAAAATGTAAAACACTTCAGTTTCCCCTGGTAGACTTATGCATATGTGTAAACCAGAAGAGCTGTGAATATTGTATTATTTTCTTGACTAAGCAGACAGTATTAGTGCAAGTAAGAGGATTCTTTGCTCTGTAAAGAAGAGAGCACAGAATTGGAGATTCAGGGGCAAATAGTTCTGATCTGTTGTACCAAGACTAAGGAAGCACCACACATAATTTAAAAACGTGGAGGAGAGTAAAAGTTCCAGGTATCAACAAACAAAATTCTTGTACCTTTTGATACTATGCTCTGCTTTCAGCATATTTTTTCACTTGTCTTTTCCCACCTTTTTGTCAGGAATTGCAAAGGAGCCTCTAAAGGCAAATTGATGACTTCCCTACAATACTCTGCTAAGTTAACTTGGTTGGGGACAATTAGACTTTTTAGAGCTCTTCTCCTCAGGCTCTGTCAGAGAACAAGAGGAGGGCAGACTCCTACCCCAACTGTGCTGCTGTGTTCTTTTGTTTACTCTGGTAGGCAAGATTTTGAGTTAAAACTTCTGTAACTATCTGGTGCTGAAATAGCAAAATGTTCAGATGTTCCACAGCGTTTCCTGGAACAGATAATGTCTTTCTGATTTTCTTGCTTGATCAGAAAGTATCAGACTTGAATTCTGTTTATTTTACAGTTACTCATTTAGTCTAGGTTTTGATTTTCTACAAACAGAAAAATAAGAGTATTCGTTGTACAGCATTCTGTGAAAAGGGCTCTTCATGCAACGTAATTATCAGCTCTGGATATGCTGATAAATTCTGCTCCTATGAAGGTGGCTTTTTTTACTGAATCTGAAGATCTCCTTTTGGAGTAGCTGTATGCAATAGATAAAGAAAGCTTGGAAGATCGGCTTTGAGAACAGTTTGTTTGACCCAAAACTTTTAAAAGTTGATCTCATTTCATAGTTCACCTAGTAACAATTTGTGATACTGTTAGTCTGAAAAAAAACAAGCCCTAAAAGTAGACACTACATGAAACTAATATTTAAAGCTCTAAAAGAAAATACGCACGAGAGCTTTCTATTTGTAGGATGTTACCAACTTTTCTTCATGGTGGTATCATTAATTTTTTAGAAGAATTGGGTTTGTTTTCATAAAATAAACATGAAGGTCTGATTCACTGCTTACATATGCCAGTATAAATGTGGTGGGGAATCACACATTAGCATTCCATCTATTCATCTAGAAGTTCCAGCTGTCACCAGGGCATAGTAGATCTTCTAACAGCAAGTGAGAAACTGTGAAGCAAAAATTACTTGCAAGCCTTATTTTGGTAAGGCATTGCTTAGCTTAACAGAGTATGAGTACAAAAAAGCAATTGCAAACTTAGTACTGTGGTTCCATTATGACATTACAAAGGGTTGTCAAAATATAATTAATGACTCTGAAATATTTCTTGTATTCCTAAATAATTTCTTTATCAAATGACCTTCGTATTTTCTTCCTCTTGTTCTACATGTGGCAGAAATACACTAGTGTGTTCTGTGTTCCATTAAGGATGATGTCAAAGCAACATATTGCACTGTGTTCAGGAATATTATATAGTATTTTACTATCCTGCTGCACATGTTTTTAATTTGATATTAAACTCATGCTGGCTTATTGTTTTTAGTGATCTTTGTGCTGAATTTCAGCTTTGAATTCCAGTTTGATTTCTTGCAGATCCCGGTACTTTCACTAGCTTTAATGAAAAAAAAAAGAGTTATAAAAATGTGTATTTCATCAAGCTTATTGTGACTTGAAGATAATGCTGTGATGTCTACGACATTAGTCTTTCACAAGTTTTTCAAAACATTGGAGTTTCTTTGAAAGCCATGATCAGTTTAAAGACTGGTGATGTTTTGTGCTAGGTGCTTGAAAATCCTGTAAGCTTGAGCAGACCTGGGAGATTTGGATCTCAGGCTGGTAGAGGAAGCCTTCGAAATCTATATTTCCCATTCTAAAGTGTCACTCCTGTGAACTGAAAATTTAATTCAAGCAAATTTATATGATAGTAGAAATGCTTTAGGTTTTTTTTATATTGAATTGATACTGGCATGAAGAGCTGATATGTTGTTCTTTCCCATAAGTATGACTCAAGTTTTGAGAAGGAAGAAAAAGCCAGAAGATGCAGCAGTAACTTTCATTGGAGTATTTTGTATACTGCCAATAATACTACTAATGAGCATGGCATTGAAGTGTCCATTCTGTTAATGATCTTTAATCTAGATTGCCAATTCCAAAAACACTTTGTCTGTCCCTATAATACTGTAGGATTTCCTAATATAGTTTTTTACTGAGATCCATCACAGCTCAAGGGCTGTGAGCTGCTGAGAAACATGTAAGAGAATTACGTGAATTTCAGAAATACAAGCCAGCTTTATTGCCCACTATGTCTGCTAGTAATCATTTGCCAAAAAGAATGAATATCCATTTATGTATAAATATACATATGTGTTTAATTTCCCCTGAAGATGTTCTGAGTTGTGTAGACCATACTCTTAGTCTTGAGGAGAAAACAGTTTTGTTTTTAAAAACTTTATGTTGTCTTAAATTGCTTCCTGTATAAAGATGCTTCCAGCCTTATAGGTTACAAAAATATATTCAGTCACCTCACTTCTACATATGTCTGCATATAAAAGTACGTGTATGTTTATAGTTGATATAAAATATTCATCTGCATTTTTCTGGTGTACTATGTCAAACTTCACAAATCTGAACAGTTCTCAAAATAGCTCTATGAAATATGTCATTGTAGTTTTCCCCTCTATAGATAAGGAAATTGGTGAAAATAAATGAAACATTTAGTTCTTGTACTGACATTTGTTTGTCTTATTGTAACATAACTGTTATTTTATATGCTATTTTTGTGCTTTTCTTTCTGTATGCTATTAGACATTAAATGAATTAATCTGTGACTAAGGGTTGACACAGCCCCATCAAGACTAGAGTTAGGACTTCGAGTGTCAAGTCTTGCCTCTTTTAGCAATGGCTTGTGCCTGGGATAGTTCAGAAACATTTCCAGTAACCTAATACTTGCACTCAGGTGGATTTGTGCAGTGTAGCTTTTGTCATGACATTTCTCAGACAGTTCTTGTAAAAAGGCTTTTTTGGGTACCAATGAAGCCTGTGCACAGCAAAAATTTAAGAGACTACAGAACTTGCAAAAGGAAAGGAGGAAGAATAAGATTCTCAGAGCAATGTATGGTATTTTACTGAAACTGATTTTTCCCTTGCATTAGTATATCCTGAAGTTTAAAAAGCTACCTACTTTCTGGAATTACTTCATTGCTCTTAACATGTGGATGTCTCAGAAGCCTTTCTACCCTGCTGCTGTTTTTCACAAGGCTGTGGCTTTATGCCGATATTTTACTGCCATTTTCTTTTAACCATTCATGATTCAAGTAATCTAACACACATCTTTCACAGTAGCATTTTATAGTACCATTTTCACACAACACTAAATCTTTCTTTGGCATTCTACTCCCTTGAATGAGAAAATACCTCCTGTACTAAGTAGCAAAATTTGGAAAATAAAAGACAGTGTATAGACATTATGCCTTGCCCTTGAAATACTGAGTGAAAGAGCATTGCTGGTGAAACTGGTGTGGAGTCACCACAGTAAATGGAAGAATGGAATTTGCCTTCCCTATTTCAAAGTCTGTGTTAAAATCCTCTTGCTGAAGATAGGTGTAGTGTTAAAATACAGCAAATAAATGTTAGCTGCAAAACCTTGCTCAGATGTGAGCTGTGCAGGTTTGCTTGTTTAGACAAGTTCTGCCTTTATTACTTTATAATTTTGTCTGGATATGATAGCAGGTACAGGCCAAAATTCTTCAAAAAACAGCCTATTTTTGAAACTAGCCCTTATTTCAAAGAGATGAACAGAGAGGGTTGTTTTTTGGCGTTTTTTTAGATTTTCAATCATCTGTTTCTGTGTAGCTACTACTTTTTTGTAGATCTGGGTGCTGTGCAGCATCTGTTAATGAAGTACATAAATTTCCTAGACTCAGCTGCTGGTCAGAAGAGGATCTGCTTGGTAGATATTTGGATGCTATTTCATCACAGAGTAGTAAGGCAGACTGCAAAGCTGAAATATCCAAAAGGCCAGGGAGCTTGGAAGATGTATTTCAATGACAGGTACTTCTCGTGTAGGTAGTGAGTGGCAAAGGTCAATCTCCATTGCTCTGAAACTCCCTCCTTCCCTTTCTTTCATCCTTTGTTTTCTTCAAAATATTTGAAGTTCAGCCTGCCATCCTCATCAAAAAGGTTCTTTTAAATCAAGCAAAGAAAGATTAAGCAAGCAAAGGGCACTGTCATTTCACCTGAATTATCTACCAGGCTAGTAAACAATTAGGGAAGCACTGGAGGTGGTCCCTGTGAGAAGCTTTTTTCTTCCTAAGCTTTTAGAAATAAATGAGAGAACTGACCTTTAGATAAAAAACTACCAAAGGAAGCATAAAAACTAGGTAATGGTGAATTTTTTATCTCAAAAATCTGGAAGAAGGTTTTAATGAGTATGATTGGCAAAATATGTATTCTTTTTCCTTTCAATTTCTATTGTGTTAGGAAAGAAAGGCAGAGTGTAATTTCATAATTGCTATGCAGTTTTATAAGCTCTAAATTTTACTTGACTGTATTAGTCTTTCTTTTATGAATCTTTTTTCTTATTACCTTTTTTTTTCCCCCTCAAATTCTTATTTGATTTTGGGGCATATTAATTGCTTCCATAAAGAAGAATGTTTTGAATGAATTCAAGGCATCAATGCCCAAGTGTCTCCTTAGACCAGGGTGCCAGAATTATGTGAGTAATTTTCAGCAAAACAGCTCTATATTTGTACATTCTGCTTATTGGCTGCTTGCCAGTGCAGTTTTCACTGGCTAGTTCAGAAAACTCCTCTGGAGTGGTGCTATGCCACTGTTATTTTAATAACTTTAGATAATCAGGAGGTTAAGGAGTGCTAGTTACTTTTTCTCCTCTGTTTCATATACCTTTCAATGTTCAATGTGAAATAAAAGGCATGAAATCTGTAGAAATGAAAACAGTTTAAAGTTATAAAATTTTTCCTGCTTAAATAGTTTGACA
Organism: Petroica traversi; assembly: GCA_025920805.1. Taxonomy (NCBI): domain Eukaryota; kingdom Metazoa; phylum Chordata; class Aves; order Passeriformes; family Petroicidae; genus Petroica; species Petroica traversi. The sequence continues at coordinate 10,622,385 of JAHLSL010000020.1, forward strand.
CAAAAATAATGCAGTTCTTCTAAGAAAAGGTGGAGCAATCAATGTTGAAAAATCTTTGCGCTCTAGTTCTTGTTATTGTAAAATTTGAAAGCAGCCTTTACTTCTTCTTTCTCTTCCTGTTTATTCTTTATAGATTTTTAATTCATTGAATTCCTGTGGCATCATTGCTGCTGAATATAGTGAATACTTACTTAAAAAGATACAAGACTCTAAATCAACTACACTTTCTTGTATTATTGAATCCTAAAAACTATTGAATCTTATTGAGAATCCCATGACTTAAAATAAAGAGTTTCTTCTATTGACAGCAGACTCATTTTTGTCTGTTCATTAGCTACCATGCTTTATATTAACTTTCCTGTCCCTTGTGGCGTAACCACTCAACCATTGAGTGAATGCTGAAACAGAAATGCAGTATTGTTAAATTCCACCACCAGCATGCTCTCGCCCCACCCCTCCCCACACACACACATATAATATGTGCATTCCTTTTGAAGAAGGTATAAAAACAAATTCTTCTGTGTAGTCATCTAGTATAGGATCAAGTGGGACTCAAGAAAGAGGAGGGAGAAGTAGGGAAGGTTCTGTGAAGGTAGAGGAGTGCAGACCAACCTTCCTGAGTTACTGGAGGATGAGGGGTTAATCTTGGTCATACTGCACTTTTTAGCAGAGCCTGTTATGATACCCCAAGTGTTACTGGTTTTAAACTAAAAGAGGGTAGATTGAGACTGGATATACAGAAAAGAAAATTTTTCGATGAGGGTGGCAAAGCACCGGCCCAGGTTCCCTAGAGAGGTGGTGAATGCCTCATCCCAGGAACCCCTCAAGGTCAGGTTGGATGGGCAGCTTGTTGACCAGCACACTGGTCAGTCCTGCTTATTGCAGGGGTGATGGACTAAATGGCCTTTAAACCTTTCCAACCCAAACTACTTGGTGATTCTGTAGCATGTGATGCTTTTCCAAGTGTTAGGTGGACATCTAATGAGACAGGGATCTGCTGGAGGATTGGAGGAAGCCTCAACCGGTCTGTATCAAAAACGTCTCATTTTTTAAATGTTTGGTGAACCAAATATTGAACACTGAAGCTGATATTATGTTATAACTAAAAATATTGTTTAAAAACATAGCTTGAACTCTAAAAAATCCTGAGACTGCAGTGGAAATAGCAACTGTAACAGTAATAGTAAAAAAAGCTTTCTGTTCAGTCTGCTTTCTGAATTTTGATTTTGTAGGGGCCACATGAGTTGTGTTTTATTTTGTCTTGCTGCAGTTCTGAGTGCCAGCCAAAAATTTGTGTATTTCTGTGGTTTTGAAGTAACCAGGATTGTGTTTGTATCTTCCTTGCAATCTTCCTTCCTTCCTGTTACTGAAATCAGAAACTCTGGTTGTTTTCTTATAACATGAGAGATACAGCAGTATTAGGCTTTCTTGTCTGTATTTTTATGGTCTCTTTTACCAGTTTACAAGAATTGCATTTCCTTTGTGGTGTGTTTCTGGTTTTGTTGGCTTTTTGACAGTATTGCATCAAATCTCTAACATCATCAGGGAATTTCTGCTTATAGAACAAGTAGGAAAATACGAAGGTGCACTGTCGATAAGGCAGTGAGGGCTGAGATTCAGGAAATACATGCATTACAGTGCACTGAGCAGTAAGTGGAAGTCAGAAAGCTATTGACTTTACCAAAAGCCATTTTCTTTTCTTTAAGAATATGCCAGTTTTTTTCTGCTACCGTATAATTGGTCTTAATGGCATATACAGCAGCTAGTTGACTTATAAAAAACTTACCATATTTGAATCATTGTAGTCTGTGGAAACAGCAAAGCTTATCCTTCTTTTTTTTATGCCCAGGCAGTGGATACATAGTCACATACCCTCTGTACCACATAATCTTTGTAGGACTGTTGATGTTATTTTGTAGGTTTTCAAAGAAAAACATTAAATTTGTCTGTAGAGGGAAATTGGAAAAGATGAAAGTCCTACTGGCTAATCAAAGAAAGAAAGTACGTCAGAGAAAGGAAGAACAGACCCCCTTTAGCAGGCTCTTGCTTGGGACACTTGCTTTTTCCTTGGTACTGAGTTAGTCAGTCAGCAGTGGCCCTTCTACTGCTTCTAATGTTGAGCTGATGGTTTTTGTGAGCAGCATTCTAAATTTCAAAGAAGAACCCCATCCCAGCCTCAGCAAGAGCACTGCATGAGAAATGAATGTCTAAATTACAGTCTCAATGGTTTCTTGACACATTTTGGGTAGACTGTGTTCTCCTGCCTGTAGTTTATAAATTTGTCTGATTTATATATTGCTATAAATCATTGACTTCTGAATACAGTTGTATGAATTTACAGCAGGAGTCATTTATAATTTGCATGTTGTGAATGTTAACAGAACTGTTTATCTAGATTGCTATATAAATCAGTTTTATGTTTCTTGGCTTAAATAATTTACATAATGTTTTTTAAGTCAGTCACCATTATTGTGTCAAAAATTCAGGTTTCTTTTTCTCTGCCTTACGATATTTTAACAAAAACTTTAGAATCTAAGGGGAGGAAATGAGATGTTAGTAAGAGTCTTTTGAGAGGTGGTTGGTTGAAGTTTTCACCATAAACCTGTCGTGTTACAGGAGAAGAATAAAACCGGAAAAAAGGAAGGGACTTCAGCAGTAGAAACTGTTCAGATTCACTGAAAATTCTTCTGAGTTCTTGTAAAATAGTTGCAAGGTGAAATGTTGGCATTGTAAACTAGCATATGTAAACACTGGCTGAAAACATGGCCACGCTCAGCAGAGGCCAAAACCACATTGCTCAGTAGTTCAGGGCTTGCATAGTGGACACAAGACTGAAGAGAGTGCAGGAACTTTGAAATAGCTATGAAACACAGCAGTGTTTCATAATACTCTGTATAACTTCCTATGATTAGGATCTATCCTAATATGTCTGATCCTAATATTTTGCAGCAATTACAGGATAGACTGGGGACCGTTGTTGCAGGCAGATTCTTGTAATTTATCAAAGTCATGAGTCAAGTTTTAAAGAAAGAAGGTTTGACTTTTGTATCTGATAATTTTGTTATGTGCTAAAGCCACCTTTTACTCTCAAAGTAATCAGCAGTATTGAATTAACTTAGCATGCTGTTCAGTTGTGAAAACATGATTAATCTAAGCTGGCAAATGGAATCCCATTTTGGATTTGTCTGGATGACACTGGAATAGCTGATTCAGTGTTCTGCTCATATCTGCAAGGCTGCTGTTGCCTTAGGCTGCCAGTCACTCTGTGGCTGACTGCACTGTGTGCCCTTCGATCCCAAATTAAAATGAAGGCTGAACTTTGCAAACTGCCTTCCAGCTGCCAGCTTGCCTTAGCCTGTGGGAATGTAGGAAAGCAGTGGCTGTGTATGAAAGGTTTATTAGCACCTGTGTCTTCTGTGGTAGCTCTGTCTGATGGGAGCTGTCAAGTTTGACTTGTCATGTTCCTTAGGAACTGTGAGGGTGGATGGTCCCAACGGGACTGTCACAGTCCAACTCATTCTACTGGTTGGTTGGTTGGTTGGTTGTCACCAACTTGTGCTGGGGACTGGCAGGTCCTTTCTACAGAGGCATCATATGGGCTGTCTAACAGTCAGGAAAAGTCTGCATTCTTCTGTCCTGACTGTGGAGCTTTCTGCAGAACCTTCAACATAGATGTTTCTTTGAACTCTGTATTGAGAATCTCTTACTGTTTTCAGTTCTACTGCCCTATCAATGATTGGAGCCTTTTGGGTCACTTCTCAGCAGAACTTCTGTATTGTGGCTCAAGGCAGATCTGTAGCAATAGGAATGTGGAGAGAATATATCTGTAAGAGAATTTTGATAATTATGAATGTTTGTCAAACCAATATAAGTCAACTGCTGGCTTTTTAAGAGGTCTCTGGTTGTAACTTTTGCATAACTGTATAGGTGGCAATGGCCTCAAGGGTGGAATAAAAATAGCATCTTTCAGTGAATGAATCATAAAATTTCAGCAGTGTGAAAAAAATCATGCTGATCATACTCAGTTAATTCTAAGGGAATGTTGCCGATGAAGACCGCAAGGATCAGTCTCCTGTTTTCTAGTACTGCATTCTGTTGCCTTTCAATTCTTGTATACATATTTATAATAATGTAAAATTTCATCAGAGAATGGAAATGGGATTTTGGTAGCAAAAAAATAAAAAGGGGGAGGGTGTCACCTGTCAGTAATCCTGAATATGACTGTTTTTTGGATTTTACCCTGATTTCAGCTTTTTTTCTTGGCTGGCAGGTGCCTGGAGGCCTTTCAGTCTGCTTTGTTTTAAAAACAGTAGTGTTTTCCACCTAATTATGAATGCAGATTTTGCATGTGTTTGAGATTTACAAGGCCTTGCTTATGTGAAACAGGCTGTAAACTCTCCTTGGAAATGTATAGTAGTCTGGAGTAGATAATTACACTTTGAGAAAAGAGCCTCTGTTTCCAGTGAAAACACTGTAAAGTTATTTCAGAAATGCTCTGACCTCAGACGTTTCATAAAACTTACACAAAATGCTTTCACATTTGTTCGGCAGCTCGCGGCTTGATCTCTGCCATCTCATAAACCAAAGCACAGAAGTCTCCCTGGGAAAAAAGCAGCAAGTCCATGCTGTGGCCTACAAAGCTAGTGTTATTTTACTCACTCTGTGCTCTGTGTCTGTACCCTTAAACAGAAGAAACCTTGCCCTCCTTTAAACAAATCTGTCTCCTAATCGCACCCCGCCCCCACAAACCAAACTTTCCTTTGGATTTTTCTTCCTCCCTGCCTCCACTTGGTGTACACACACTAATAAACTCTCCAGTAAAAACCTTGGGAGAATTTCTCAGCACAAATGGAAAGAAGATGTCAAAGGCTGAGGATAAGAATTTTCTGTTTAAAGTTGCAAAAACAATAAGGGACAATTGAAACAGTGGGGGAAAAGCCAGAGATGGGTGAACAATCCATGAAAGTATTCCATTAATTTTTATTTTGATGAAGCCCCACTGGTTCTCTTCACTTGCATCCAGAAGAGCTGTTTTTGTTTGCAATCGCTTGTTTGTTTTTCAGGACTCTTGCAGAAAACAAAAGCATTACAAGTGAAGAGAATGTTCACACCAGAAGTGCTTTTGTGGGCTTTTGAAAAGCTGTTTTTAACTCTTAGTACAATAAAATTGTCAGATGTTTCTGAAGACTTTAATGTAAAATTTGTGTGCTGGAAGAGTGACTTGATAGAGATGATGGTCTGTGCCACTCAGGGAGAGAAAACACTAAGCAATGAAAAAAAATTCTGATTATGATGTGCACAGGTCATTTTCAGAAAATCCTGCCCAGAAAAACTAGGGAAAAAGAAAGAGATATATGATTCACTCTTATTAAAAACATGCTTGGGTATGGATTGTGCTTTCGCAGAACTCTTAACAGAGGAAAATCTGCAGGGTAGGAGCAGGGGCCACTTGCGCAGCTGGAGATGGCTGAACATATTGCCAGCAATTCTACCAGGGATGTGCAGGAGCCCTGCAGGTCAGGTGGCTGAGGGGTTCCTCATGTGAGTTCTGGCTTGTTTCTGTTCCAGTGAGCCAGCTTGGCTCAGGCAGCTCATGTGATCTCTCCTGTCTTTCTACCAACAGGCAGAGCTGTGGCAAGCATGCCTCAGAAAAGCTATGAGCCAAAACCCATCAGAAGCAGGGCCATTCCTGGGCATAAGAATGGCATTGAGTATCTTAATGAAGGCAGCAACAGCTCCCACAAGACAACATCTGTTTACACTCAGTCATCTCATGTTATGTTTCATGCCTAAGGCCCAAGAAATAGAATTATGACGGTAGCAGATAGGGGTCATGCTATTTGCACATTGCAGCCAGTAAAATACTCAGAGCCAGTAATGGCTTGATAATTCAAGTAGGTAGCACAGCCTTGTGCTCAGCATTCACTGTGGAAAAGGCGCCAACAGCCAGCACTGACTGGTTTTAGTTCTTCCTGTCTTACAATTACTGTATTACTGGTGGTATGAGTTTGCAAATTCACAACCTCAGTGGCATGTAGGTGTTATTTTTACAGCAGATCTGCCATACTGTAATGTCATGTCTCAGTACATGTATGTGGAGACGGTAGCTAAAAGCAGACAGTGCTGCACGTAGTTTCTGTATGTATTTATGTGAACATGTGAACTGGGAAAGGACAGTAAGGGTTAAAGTATTATAAAAGTAGATGGAGGGTCCTTAAAGGTTGTATCTATTCATTAAATTACTTTGTTTAATTTGTTTTTAAAGAGGCCAAGTGCGTGCAGGGCGACACAAAGTGAGCAGGGGTCATAGTTAATTGTGCATGGTTTCCACATGGTGAGCACGCTCCTTCCTGAAGGAGATGTAGGGACATCAGGAGGCAGACTTGTTTCTGTGTCCTCTGCATCAGACAGAAGAGAGGGCCGGCCATGGAAAGAGAGGCATATGCTTTAATTCCTTGAAAGATTTAACAGCAGATGCTCTTCCCTGGCATGCATCAGAAGCCCTTAAAACTAAGCAGAAAATTGGCTACAACAGGGATTCTCAAAGACTTGCCTGTGGTTGATCACGTTTTTAATGCACAGCAGACTGACCTCCATTCCTTTACATTTATGTGAACCATATGATTTTTTACCAATGTTGTTTGTGACAATGTTTTTCTTGCTCTGCGTGAGTACAACCCCCCACACACTGCCACACACACTCTTTGTGTTATCACAGTGAACCATGCTGGCTTGAATGGCTCCTTCTCTGCTTACAGCTGCTTTCATATGTATCTCAGGCCCTTCTTTGTAATGAAACACCTGCATATCTTTCAGAAAGCTGGAGGTAGAGTCTGCACTGTGTAAGCAGCCAGTTTTCTGCAGACTGATAGCATTTTTATTCCAAGATACTAACCTGAAAAACTAGTGGTTTAGAAACTTGCTGCTAGCTTTCTGAAAAGTGCTCAGTGAAAATGGAATAGGAAAGGACCTCCATACTTGTGATTCTGTCACCTTATTGTTTGTCTGGTGGTAAATAACAAAAAGGAAAACTCCTGCAAAATCATGTTACACAAAGAGCTCATTTTGTCTCAACAGTATGCTTGAGACTAAACATCAGTATTGCCAAAGAAAGGAATGAAAACCCTACTTTTAGAATTCCTGATCCATTTTTCTTTGGCAATCTAAGACAAGGAGGGTGCCAAAATGCGTGACAGATTTATATATATTTGAATTTATTAAGTGCACTTGCAAAGAAATTTCATGATTAATAAAACTTTTATTATCTGGTAGGAGATAAACTATTGCCCCTAAGTGAAATCAGTAGAAATTTTGCCATTTCAGGCATAGTTTTGCTTATCTAAGTAGACTGATTCAACACACACAGTTAGCAAACTATTCAAGAAATAGTGTGCAGTTCCTATTATTACTACAGTGAAGAAACCATCTCTGGAATAGTCCTGGCGTTTGGAGTTAAAAATTATAAGGAAGAAATTGCATGTTGGCACAAACGTGTTTCTTGCTGTGTCCCAGGGCTTCATCAGTATCAGTAATTAATCTTTGCCTTTGTTTCTTTCAGGGCCCTCCTGGTCCAAAAGGCGAGAAGGTGAGTTGGTGTTCGGGTGATTCTTACAAGGTGCCTGGAAAGCCCTCCCAGCATGAACTCAAGAGATCATTTGTATTGATGCAGTGAAATGTTAGATTATGTAAGAGAGCTGGGTAGCACACAGATGCTGTGTTAAACCTATCATCTCATCTTTCCACTTTGCAGGGAGATCAAGGTGATCAGGGCCCTCGGGTAAGCATCTTAAAAAAAATGTTACACTTCCCCTTCGCTGAGTAGGCAAATAGTCCCTAGTGCAAAACTAAATTAAAATACACTGTCTGAGCTAATTATGCTTATTAGCTGCATTTACCCTGCATGTTGAAGTGTCTGCAGGACAGTAATACTGAACGTGAGCAGGAAGTGTCTGGGAAGATTTGAGTGATTCCATGGTGTACAGTTTCCATTATGGGTGGAAGGAGGTTTCACAGTGATTTTGCTCTGCTGTATAAAGCTGGCTTTCCTAACCAAACCGTTCAGTTCCCCCCAGCAATGTGTTCACGCCATGCATGGGCTTCCACAATGCAGAGGGCCAGTGGGCTCTAATAAATGTACTTCTGGATTTCATGTAAAATGTAGCTAATATGTAGTGAATTATAAACAAATATAATGTATGCATGAATTAGCTTTTTTCCTGACATATATGTATTTAATATTTTTAATGATAACAACAATATTATCACCTTGTATTTATAATCCAGACAGTTAGAACACGGTTCAATTTAGGAAATGTAAAGGTTCTTTTAATTTCTGAATATCATGTTTATTTTAACAGTGAAATAGAGGAGTGTACGTTCAAATGGATTGGCTGTGCTAGTTCACTCTTCTTTACATCTGTGCTTCATTAGAAAACACTTGGTTACATTGTTTGGATGGTATAGTAACTCTCTTCAGTTATATGTTTATAATTTTTTCCATAACAGTATGTTCCATGGATTATTTTCTTCTGTTAACTATGTTAAATATTTTGAATTTGCAGCTTTATTTTATTCTACTGTTTTGTTTCATGTAATTTGATTTAATTGGATTTTACATTTTTTCAGTCAATAAGATTATCTGAAGTCACAACATGCTTTTACAGCTGATTTTGATGCTCTGTTGACTACCAGGGTGTCCTGTTATGCTTGGTCCTAGGGCTGCATATCGTAAAGACAGTGGCCTGAGAGTGAACAGCTTTAAATATTATTTCAGTTGAAACTCAGGAAGAAGAGCTGGAAAACTATTTAAATAACAAAAGGAAGTAGAGAGTACTTATGAAAGCATCATGCTTTTTTTCTAGGCTAACTAATACAGAAACTAAAGACTCTGAATAATGTAAAACTTTCATTTTAACTTCTAAGCAAATACTGGGCTGCATATTTTGTCTGGTTCTGTGCTACAGAGCTTCATGGGAAGTGTGAGGAGGGGGATGATGGCAGAGAGGGGAGGAGAGCAGTGCCTGTGGCTTAGGAGAGGATGCTCCATTCAGTGGCATAAGACAGGCTTGAGTGTAAGTGGCCTTACATGCAGAAGAGTGCTTGTTCTTACATTCACAGCTGTGGGCTTAGATTCGAAAGAGCAGGAGACAAATTTGATGGAAGTATCAGAGAGGGATGCGGTAACACATACGGAAGAGCCATGTTGTGAAAAGTATTACATAGCTGAGGATAAGAATTAGAGAAGTTTCCAGGGAAAGACCCAGAGGTCTGAATGCTGGAGAACAAACGAAGTGGTATTATAACAAGGGAATTATGATGCAGAAATCCTGGCAAAATGTTGAAGAGATGTAAGAACTATTAAGTGATTAAGCATATGTGGCTTTTGGTCCCTGGTCTGGAAGTGTTAGCAATGCCTAAAAAGAAGATGCAGGTTTGGTCAGTGTTAGTGCAATGGGACCTGTGCTTCACAGAGGCTGTTGTGTCCCACTTTGCCAAGACATACTCCATATACAGGGTGGCAGTAGAGTCCTTACTGAGCCATACAAATAGTGGTTGTGACTATTTGTAGGTTTGGTAAACCAAGTCCAGATAAAAAGCAGAAAATATCCAACCTGAGGAACTTATTTTAAGGACATCACAAAGTTGCATCTGCAGCAGCAGCTAGCACTTGAGACTGAATTCTGGATCTGATTACAGAAAAGGAATTCAATAAGGTCAGCAGTGGAAATGGAGAGGTGGTGGCTAGCATCTTATGGACAAGCTGAAACTTTACCAACTCTTTAGTCAATGCAGGCTGTAGTAATGTACCTCCTTTTTAAGTATATGGGTCTGACTGGGAAATCTGCCCAGTGTTGTTGGTTTTCCCTTTATCTATTTTGAATGTGTTCTAGAGCCTGTTATTCCTTTTTTCCCTCTGCATATTTCACAAGTAATAAGTACTGTGAAGCCCCTGACTATTTTATGTTTCGTGGTACAGCAGTTATCTCTTTTGATGACTGTCTTCAGGGTGAGTCTGCTCAACCTGCTGTGCCAGGGGATTTACAATATAATTAATATAAATTTTATGTGTAAGCCACTCATGCACCAAATGAAACTAAACTCATTTAGTCCTGGTTGGTTACCTTTGCACATAGTTTTCCATCACTGCATGTGTAAAATAAATGCATTTGGAGGTAATGGCATACACTATAATTTTTGAGAAATATTGTACCTGAAAATAACCGGGGCATGACATTAACACTTGGATTTGGCAAATTTGCAGACAGATTGGATAAAATATCTAAGAACAGTGAACATTTTAATGCTAATTCTCTTTTACAGGTAAGGAACCTGATGTTTCTTTGGGTTAATATTTTTACATATTGGCTTGAAAAAAAGCATTTAACTTAGCGAAAACTTTCAGTGTTCTGACCTATGACTGAAATTTCAAAATTATCTTTTATTTTTTAGAAAAGTTGCTTTCTATCATACAGGCATTTTAATAAAAGAAATCAAAATAAAATGGAAAGACTGTCCAGATGAGGCCTTAAACTTCCAAAATTCTGCTGAAAAGAAAAGCTATTTGTGAAAACGTTTTGCAAGAGGCAAAGATATTGTTTTGTGTCCCACCCAAGTTTTCACCTTGAGATTTTCAAGGGATCCTTCTTTCTGAAATGTTTTCAAAACCGTAAAAATAGTAATCAATTATCTCAAAATGTTCACAGTCACTGGAAATGTAGAATGTATACTAAACTGCTTTGAAATTCAGGTTTTCATGAAAGTCATATACTAAGAATTCAGCCCTGCAAATACCACCCAGAGGTCAGGCAATTGTATGTTTAGAATAATGTGGCTGGGTTTTTGTGGTGAACTTTTTTTTTTTTTTTTTTAAAGAATCTGGGGAGTTTTCTTAAGTATTCAGAAGTAATCTGTGGATCAGTCTCCTTCATTATGCAGAGATGGCATAAGGGCTCTAGTTCATAATGCCATGTGGCTTGATCTACCTATGACCATATTATCTGTAGAAAATATGAACCAAAACACATTCTAGTATTGTGAGTGATATTGAAATTCATTCCCTGAGTGAGAGTTTGAGCAGCACGTTAACATAGCTTTTAATCACATAAGACCCCCAGTAAGGTAGTGATGATAAATCCTGATCTTATTTGGAAAAAATTATTTTTTAATCTCTTTATGTATTTTTTTATCAGATCTCTAATTACTCTAAAGTTCTGGTTGACTAAACATTTAGGTCAAATGCATCTTTCCTCGATACCATTGTAAGAAATGATAATGTTAGTATATCTTTTAGAAATAGCTTCTTTTTGCAGAGGGCATGGCTTCATGAAATGTCCATGGAGATTTGCTTTACTGTACTGAGCCATGAGAAAATTAAAAATGATAATGTTTAGCCTGTGGACTGTTAAAATAAATGGTGATATCAGGCTGCTCAGTTCCAGTTGTTCAGCTCTAGTCCAATTTCAAAAAAGCCTTTGAAAATTTCATAATGATAAGATTGCAAAGGATATATTGTCCGAGTAGAGACTGTACCATGATAATGGAAATCAGTCTTCAGAGGTGAATTCTTGGGAACAGAACAGCTAGTAGGGAATGTCTTACTGGATGTGGAGGGGAACTTTGTAATCAAGGATGAGGAAAAGGCTGAGGTACTTAATGGCTTCTTTGCCTCACTCTTCAACAGAAAGACTGGTTGTCCCAAGGGCAGCCAGCCCCCTGATCTGGTAGACAGGGATAGGGAGCTGAACAGACCCCCTTCAATACAGAAGGAAGAAGTTAGATCTGCTGTGCCACTTAGGCACTCTGGAGTTCATGGGACCAGTGGGATTCCCAGGAGGGTACTGAGGGAGCTGGTGGAAGAGCTTTCCAAGCTATTCTCCATCATTTATCACCAGCCCTGGCTAACTGTGGGGGTCCCAGACAACTGGAGGTTGGCCAGTGTGATGCACATCTTCAGGAATGGTCAGAAAGAGGATCTGGGGAACCGCAGGCCTGTCAGCCTGACCTCAGTGCCAGGAAAAGTTACGGAACTGATCATGCTGAGTGTGATCATGCGGCGCATACAGGACATCCAGGAGATGGGACCCAGCCAGCATGGATTCTGGAAAAGCAGGTCCTGCTTGGCCAACGCCTTTCATGATCAGGTGACCTGCCTAGTGGATGAGGGTGGTGTTCAGTCAAAACTTGGACTTGATGACCTGGGAGGTGTTTTCCGACTTTAGTGACTCTGTAATTCTTAGTCTTTTCTCATCCTTCTGTAAATGACATAATAATTATCTTCTGTCCTTTAGTTCAGATACATGAGAGATTTCTTGCTTATCAGGCTAGAAATCATTAGCTAGAAGGTGGTTTTAAATTGGTTTTGGTCTAAATGAAATGAGATGCCACACAGAAGCCATACTTAAATATTTTCATAAAATAATTTTCTCCTTTTGATATGTTTAAGTAAATTTTCCTGTTGGCTGGAGTGGCATAGAACTGATAATATCTCTAAAAAGCAAGAAAGATGAAGTTCTAGAAAAGACAGGAACTCAGAAGTTTATTTTATTTTGTCAACCTTTATTGACTTGAAGATTAAAAACATTCCTTGGGTCCTGTTAAAACAGTTAGGTTCAGATAGAGGTATAGTGCTCTTTTCTAGTTAACCCTTTTCCCTGTTTATTTTTAATATATTTGCTACTTATTTGCTACCTAGTAGAGAGAAATCATTGCTTTGCAAGTTCTACACTTCTATGCTGATAGATCATTTCAGAATTACTTAATATTGACAAAAATAGTCCTGGAAGCAGTCTTTTTACAGAAATAACTTAAATACAAATGTATATATAGACATAAACTCTCTTAAAACTGAAGTATTGCTTCACTTGTTGTATTACAGACACAACTTTTATAAACTATCCCATATTAAAGGGAAATTAAAGGTGTGCAAGCAGTACATTTTGACCTGATTTTTTAAATGAAAATTTAAGGGAGCTTTTTTTTTCAATATCCATGCATTATTACTATTTAATATATTTCTAGGAAATATATAATAAATATTTTGAGCCTTTCACTGCTCCTAGTGACAATGCATGGAAAACCTGTATTCATGTCCTTAGAATCAGTACCTCAGTTGTAAATTAGAAAATAGTAGTTACTGAATGATGATTAAACCATGACCTTAACTTTTCACCCCCCATTAAAGCCATCCTATTTTGTACTGTATGGGGTGTTTTGGTTTTTGTTTGTTTGTTTGTTTGTTTGTTGTTGTTGTTTGGCTTTTTTTAAGAAAGGAAAACACAAAATAAATAGTAATGTTTGCTTCACAAAATAAATCGTAATATGTAAACTAATCTGATTTCTTGCCTTCCCCAAAAGCAAAACTCAGTTTTTTGGAGTGAGGTCAGGCTGACATTGCTAACTGTAATGAATGAATGCAAATCAGTTACGTTAGGTGAAACTTTGTTCCTAAATGCTTCATGATGATAATTTTTATCCTCATTCCTCATCTTATCAAAGTGGAAATGTATAGTATTAAAGTATTATGTTAATTAAATACAATTTTGCATAATTTAAACATATTCTATGAATTTCTTCTGCTCTTAATGATTCTTATTTATGTCTAAAAGCATATTTTCTATTTTACTGTATAGCAGACACAGAGTGCTGCTTTAATTTCATACTTTACCTGTATGATTGCATTCGTGGTTGTTTCTTCTGTTGTTAATTGTCCTGTGTAAATTAAATCATAGATCAAGTTACAAGCTGTAATTAGCTACTGTTTCAAACTGCACTTTTAGTGTGCCACAGTAAGAATATTAAAAAAGCATTAGTGATTCCTTCTGTTAACATAACTTTCACTGAAGCAGAATCATTGAGAAAACCACTGGACATCTGGTTTAATGCCAATTTGTCTGTGAACAGTTAGTTTAACTTCTAAGACTTTGTTTCCTTATCTGCCAGAAGTCAACAGGGGTATTTACCTACTCCATTCCTGGGATTAATTATCTGTTCCACTTCACTGGTGCTGGGCTGTTGTGGCTCCCCTGTTTTCCATTAAAGCAAAACTTGGGTAACAAATTGGAGTGAGGTAACTTGGAACTCTGTAACTAGGAGAGGTTAGGAAAGAACTCAGATGGTGTTGGCTGCCAACTTTGTCTGAGGCTTCGGGACACTCAGACTTGGGAGTCAGAGTTCACAAGAGCGTCCTGTGAATGACTCTCTAGGGCCAAGCTATGCCTTTGATGTTCAGCTCCTGAGGTTCCCTTGGGGAATGCAGAACAGCTGTGACACTCCAGAGAAGTGCCACATACCTGCTCCCGAGATGAGGATGTTGTCATTCCTGTCCTAAGAGCTTGGCACTGCGTGTCTTTGCTCTGCACCAGTTGGTTTGCATCTTGCCCCTTTTTAGTAATGCCAGAGGAATGATGAGGAAGGAAGTCTCTGTACATCCTGTTCCTTTTTCTACAGCCCTGTCCTGTGACTGAAAAGACACCATGTAGTTGTAGCTCAAACCACAGCTGTCACGCAGAAGTGCTGCAGCACTAAACATTTGAGTTAGACAAATAGGATTGAAAACAACTCTAAAATAAATTTAATCCAGCCCTAATATCATAGAAGAAGCTTGAACCACTTACCTGCATTATGTAACTGCAGCAGATATAAAATTTTAAGAGAAGCATAAGCCAGGACAGAACATTTTTTCTTTGAGAACCAACTTGGTTATGGACCAGCCCATCTTGCCGTTAACTGGATTCCTATCATCACTTTCAGTGAGAGTAGCAGGTTTGCCTTGAGGATGGATATTTTAGGGAGGTCGGATGTGTGATCACTCATCAGAAAGCATAATTGAGTTGTGTAGAAAAGACATTTGTCTCACTGAAAATTCATCTAATAATAGGACAGAAGCAAAGTGTTGGCTTTTTCCAGTTTTGTTCAGTTTGAATGCAGTGTCAGGTAGATTTCACAGAGGTCATTATAGGAAATAATGCTTTTACAGTGATCTGCTTATGCTAGATCTTAAACACTGCATTTTTACTATCTTTTTAGAAAGTCTGAATCATTATATAATGTATTCTAGTCAGAATTCTTTGCTGAATGTTTACCTAAGTGAAAAGAAATTTCTGGATTCTTGTCTTGTTGTGGTGTATGGTTTTTTTTTAGCAGATTTGCTGCTGGAGAAGGCAGCAGTTATGATAAAAGGGATTATATAAAAGAGCTCCTGCTGAGAGTCCATGGCACTGTACAGGGTGATACCAAACACTGTATTCCCCGAGGCAAGTACAATAATTAGCCACAGGACTGGCACTTGGTCTGAGGGATTAATTAGAACTGGAGGTGGTGTTTGAGGGAGGCAGAGCAGCCATAAAGAGTGTCAGGATCACTCTGACCTGAAGCCTGTGTGATTTGATGTGAAATAGCAGCAGCTGGCTGTAACCTTAGGAAGTGCAAGAGCACAGCAGGTGGTAATTCCTGTCTCATTTACCATGTCTTCACAGGAACATGCAAGCTTGTGCAGCTTGGGTTTATTGGCAGGTCAGAAGGAAAATCCTAGGAAGGACTGTGACATTTACTACACTGAGCAAATGCAGTAGTCAAACTGGAGTGTATGCAGCACAGTGTAAAACTGGTAACTTTACTGGTAAAACTAATAAAACTGGTGCTTTAATGTCATCATACTTGCCTATGACAAGGTTATGATGGCCTTATAATACTCACCTCATGTGGACCAAGGGACAAAGCTGAAAGTACTAAGAAAAATCTAGGACAGCTAGTGGGAATTACTTCAAGGCCATGATGAATGTAACTGGAGGACTATTTCATCCAAATAAAAAAATCAGACAGGGGAATGATACGAAGTTCTGGCATCCCTCAGTTTTCTCAGTAGCTTTTGCATGGGGCACGTAGGCTTTACTTACACTTCCAGGTAGGTAATGTGTTCCCATGGCTGTTGGCCTCCATCAAACATCGTGTTTTGCTTGGCATTTGGGAAGAAATGGCAGTGAGGCATGCAGCAACTGTGCTAATTTAGAAATTGTAACCAGCTAGCATTTCAGGGTGAGCTTGAGTAGCTGTCAGCAGAGGAATTTAGTGGACCAGTAGTCGTTGTTGATGACTGTAGTGTTTTGTATTCTGCTATGGCCTCCCAGGGTGTAGGACAAGAACCCTTCCTATGTGCTGTTCAAGAATCAAACCAAATAAAGAGAAAATTGAGAAACTTTGAATCCGTCATTCAGAACAGCTTTCGATAGGGAAAAAATAAAACAGATCCAGGGGATATTTGTGGCTATATTTATAGCAGAGTGACAGGAAAGGAAGAGAACTCGTTTTGTGGGAAGGATAGCTCTTTTTATGCCTTTTTAGAAGCTCATTGTGTGCCAACATTATCTTTCATGGATGCCAGAGGGTTCAATGCCTTCTAAAGCCTCCCATGAATGCAAAAACTATAGGCCCATTGTAGTTTCTTTGCTGGGTTCCATTTAATGTTCCCATGTTTCTGGCTCTCTCCAAGGATGCGTGTTACTCATGGGGACACGATCCAGGTCCAAACTGGCATTGCATGAATGTTAGGTCTAAGATTGTGGTCGCTTTGGACAAAGGAAGGAAAGCTTTGTCCTACTTGGGAACAAACTGGAAGATGGGATTGTTGCCTTGTCTCACTTGTAGTTTATGTAGGCAGAAAACTGCAGTGCTGATAGCTAATCTTGAACTTGGCTGTGTGGGGTTGGGCACTATTGGGAATGCTGGGGCTGGACTGTAAAGTGCTGAAAGTAAATGATTCTGTGTACAGCTACACAAATCTTTCCAAAGTCTTTCATTTCTTCTCAAGGAAAAAAAAAATCTTTCATGACAAAACAGAATATTTTCTGAATAAGCGCCTTTCTTAATTAATTCTCAGTTCTCCTTCATGTTGAAGATTAAATAAACCAAAATTAATATGAGTTTAAAACATCAAATTGTAATTTAGAAGTAACTGAAAATTACTGTGATGCAATTCTAAAGGCTGATGAGTAAAAATGAAGTTGTTTAAAAATTTTATGTTTATCCATTTTTCAGTAAATGTCATTCATTTTCAAAATAATGTCATTTATTGCTTGCTCTTCAGATTTTACTTCTTATGTAGATTTCTTGTTTGTGCTCATTTCCATTACAGAGGTATTGTAGTTTTATCTACAAGAGAAATGAATCATGTGCACAGCAGGGCTAATGAGTCACAGATGTAAAGATTCTGGCACATTACTGTCTAAAAACTTCTTTAACTAATATTCCATAATAAGATAAATGCAAATTTGATGCATCTGTTTCCTAAATTATGTATCATTCCAGTCTTATAAGTGTCTCAGGAGTGAGTCCCTGTATATGTTGTGAGTTTTAGCCTTTTTTGGTTTTGTTTTCTGTTTATTTGTTTCTAAAGAGGAGGTTTCAGGTCACTGAGCAATGCAGTTAGCCACACTGCAGTTCATCGCAGTGAAGTGGGAAGGCTCCATTTAGCCACTGGCTTTATGGGTTCAACTTACAGGGTCTCAGCTTTGTCTCATGGATGTATGGGAGGAATAAAGATACTAAATGCAACTCTAAGATGCTAGTGAAGAACATGCATGCATCAGAAAGCTACTCTGCCTTTTTTGTAAAGATGGGTGCAGTCTTTGTAATGCACAGGCTCTCTGGTGTGATGAAGAGAGCAAGTATTTGCCATGTTAAAGGAATCTGCTGCAGCTGAGAGAGCTGGCAGGCTGCCCTGGCCTGCAGAGAGCTCATGTGCTACAGCACCATGGGCTGCACCAGCAGAGCCTTCATGTGGGACTTCTCTGAAGGGCCCTTGCCTGGCACCAAGAGCTGGGAACAGCCTTCCCTTCAGGAGGTGCTGAGCTGCCATGGTGCAGCTGTGTGCTCCAGGAGGAGCCCCCAGAGGGGCTGTGCTACCAGCTCTACCTCATAAAGGCGGTCTGCGGGCATACAGGGGGCTTAGAGCTCCCTGGCTATATTTTATTCTGTTTTCCTCAGCCTAATGTCTCTCTGCCATTGAACAAGCCTCTGCTTCTGACCATGTGCTGTGCTAAATGAGGACTTACAGATTTCCTAATTTAGGAATTCACTGCTCAACTGCATAAGGTTTTGACTTTATCAGAAGGTTTAATTAACACCCTACAAGGCAGCTCAAGGAAGGTATTGAACTGAGAGCAAAATTCACCCCCTTGTATTGTGACAGCAGGCCACAATCACCACACTCTTCCCTCTTTGTGACAGTACAGTACAAATTCTGCACAAATTGGTAGAGTAGAATATGAGAAACCATATGTGGCATACAGCACTTGAGGGGTAAAAATAGATGTGAAAATATTGCTATGTATGTCTTGAAAACTTTGACCATGGCCGTTATGGACTACCCAAGATCTAGCAATAGATTTATGTTCAGTGTTTATAGTTGTGTATGTGCTACCAGTTTATGTGCTGAATGTCATATGTTAAACAGAATGCGAGGAGCAAGATATTAATTATGCAAAGCACTTCAGAGTGTACTGTCCTTGCTGTCAAGTTGTGCAGCAATCCAGAGTCAAGGCTTTCTACATAGATGTCTTGAAGTGCTGTAGTACATTTCAGTTGCAAATGACTCAGTCATATGCTGGTTTATAGTGTTAACAATCGTCAAATGATCATAATTCATTGTAATTTTAAGGAAAGACACCTTCTTTGGATTTCTCCTTCTAAAATCTCTCTATATTCTCGTGAAGTATCAACTTGCATCTGCAGTGCAGCGCAGACCTGACTCTGTTTCCCATATGACAGAGAGGCTGTTTCCTTGTCAGTCAGCAGTGTGGGGTGTACTAAATGTAGTGTTTGTGCTGTTTGTCTGTTAGTAAATTGTCTATGTGTTGTTTGTGTCGTGCTGTTGTCGTACCATGTTGTGCTGTGTCCCTAGGGTCTGCCAGGCTTCCCCACAGTTGCTGCTCTGCACAGTAATCAGATCCTCACCGTCAAGGTTTGTGGCTGACATGTACCTGTTCAGTCAGGTCTCTCTGTATCAGCATAAAAGTGCACATGAAAAATTGTTTTTAACATGGAACAACAGTGAATTCTTATGGTGGACCTAAGTCAACTCTCTCTGCATTTGCTTTGATCTAAGTACTTCTGATGCAGAGCGTGGAATCAAATCTATAACTGTGTACCCCTGGAAATGCCTACATTCCCCATGGTCTTGGTCAGTATTTTATTTTCAGATGAGTTTTTTTCTGTTGTTCTGCTTCTCTGAGGCATACATGAGTGTGGAAAATGTCAGTAAACTCTATACTGGTTACATGTAGAGTCAGAGATTTGTGTTAGATATCTGAGGTTTAATCTGTACATCCATATTTTTTCAAAGTGGATTTGCAAATTAGGCAGGAAGCAATCTGGTCAAGCTGGAACTTCAGACCTTATAAAAACAACACCATTCTTCATGGCACACTATGCTGGTTAGAAAATCTGACTGAAAGCTGAACTGGTGCTTTGTCTTTAGAAGCTTTGCTGAAAGAATAGCATATAAAAAGACTGATTTTTAGAGCACTGGTAATGAAAAAAACAACTACACATGAATTCTCATGCAAAATCTGTGAGAAAACATTTACTCACTTAAGTCATTGGATATGATTGAATTCATAAGCAATATGTCTTGTACATTAGAGGTAATCTTTTTCCAAAAGAAAATGCAGTTTCTTGCAGGCAGAAGCACCAGTTCATATTGTATTAGCTATTACAAATCTAATGAATATGTCTTTATTTCTTTCTCGGGCCTTCTGATGTCTATTCTTCAATTCTCTCATCTCTGATCTTCAACCTTTGACCTCACCTGCCTGATCAGATGGTGTTTCCTAAAATCAATCATGGGTTTCTCTCTGCTGATCAGCAGCTCATTAAACGCCGCCTCATTAAGGTAGTGCTTCACCTCACTGGAGTCTGGTTCTTCTTTACATTCAGTTTACTCTTTGCTGTACCTTGTAGTCAGATGCCTTCTTATAGCAAGTTGTTCATTTGAAAATGTTTAGAAATGCAGCATCTGTTAATGGCCTTAACAGTTAAAAGACTATGGGTGGCTTTGTTAAATGATCCACATTTGTGATGCTGGCAGCTTTTTCCAGCGGTTTGCAGTGATGTGCTGGAAATAACTAAAGCACCATTTTGAGGTGACTTTTCTTTCTTAGAGGTAATATGTTTTGACAACTCTCTTGAAAATTGACTTTTACAAATTAATAGGTAAAAATGAAGAGAGTTAGCTAATTGTCACTATAAAACAGCCTCCCAAAACAGATGGAAAATTATGTACAACTTCATGAAAAAGCAGTTATTTTCCAAGCTGTTTTTTAAATCTATCCATATATCATTCACGGGCTTGGAAAATTGCTGTGCAAATCTGTGTATTCTCAGATGCGACTTTTCTTTTTCGGCTCAGCTTTGTTATGATTATGCAAATCATAAAGCAAACAGATGCTTATGGAAAACAGTCACTTGCTCTGGAGAACTAGATGAGTAAAATATTTTTAAGACCATCCCAAATTTTGGCACATGTGCTGTGGCAAAATAAGCAATTTAGAATCTGAACCTTCAGCTCTGTGGCTGGTTGCACCAGACAGATACAAACTTCAAGGCAAAATGCTGTTTCTGCCATAAGCACTGAAGAAGCCACTGTCCAGTTCATGGCAGCCTCTTCCAGCCCTTCTTGCACGCTTTAGGGGTGAATTGATTTTTTTTTATGTGGTTGATGCCTCTAAAGCAAATTTGTGATGAGTTTTTTATTGGTCTAGGGGGACCAAGGACAAGCTGGACCCCCTGGACCTCCAGGGCCACCAGGACCCAGAGGTCCCCCAGGAGATACTGGCAAAGATGGTCCTCGTGGGATGCCTGGCTTAACGGTGAGTTAGCCCATTGCTGCCTCAGTGTGCACATTTCTCTCAAGTGGATGCCAGTCTTGTTTCAAGACATGTTCTGAGGTAAGATTGGTAAGTAAGTCATGTGGATGCTGAACCACAGGCAGATTTCAAGGTGTACCTTAAGTCCCACACACACAGAACAAGTGTGTAGCAGGGCCAGAAGCAACACCAAGGTTCCGTGTCTCCCACCCCTAGCAGTTTCCCCACACGTTCTAAGGTTTCTCACTGGTGTTTAATAGCTGTGTGAGGGGAGTCTACCCCTTTCCACGAGTAATAAATGTTTCTATTCAAACTTCAAGATAAAGCTGAATTCGAGACCTCGTAGCATGGATGTGCTTGACTTCTCACTTCTTAATGGTTTAACCTCGAAAGTCGTGGAATAAAGTAATAAACTGCTAAAGCCGCTCAAGGTATGATGAAGTTCAGAGTTAGATTTTGCCATCTTTAAACAAGAAGTACCATTTTCTTTGGCTCAGGCCCCGCATTAGGACAAGCAGCAGAATCCAGTATATTGCGTATTGTTTGTTTTAGGCACAGGATCAATCCCACACTTTTAAACAGACGCCTAAACACATGACTTTTTAGAAAAGTATGTGTTTGATTTTGGTTTTATATTTTGTGGCCTCCTTAATTTTTATTTGTTTGAAAGAAGTATCTCTCTTTTCACCGCAAATGCCGCTGTGTTATCAGTGTGGAAATGAAATCAGAGACAGGAGAGAGTCATGAAAAATGAAATAGCACATGTACAGATGCACACACCCCTTCACATCCATGACAAGTAAAGATTGTGCCCAAGAAGACGTGGGGAACCAGCAAGGTGAGGATCAGCACTGGAAACAGGAACTGATTTCTTGAAGAAAAAGCATCGCTTGTTACAATGAGGCCAGGACAGGCATAAATTTTTCCTGCAGGGCCTTTTTGGCTAAAACCAAGAAAGAAAATACCTACACTTATATTCTAATACCTATTCAGGTATTAATTGTCTAAATATAACATGATAGTAGTAAAATGCTGCTAAAACTTCCTGTGAAAATCCAGCAAAGCTGGCCAGTTGAGACCTCTAGGACTTCTGCTGCTGTTGTTATTTTGGTTTGGCTTTTTTTACCACTCCTGCTCTCCATAAGTTCTAGTTCAAGGTTATGAAATCACATTAAAGGACTGGAGCTCTTATTGCGAGGCTTTACTTTGTCAGCTTTCTAATTTCTTGTTGGTCCTGTGGCGCGGCAGGCTCTGGGTTTCTTCTGGGTCTCTCTTGTGTTCTTTTATTGTGGTTAAATGGACTGTGGTCAGCAGAGTTGATGGTGGTTTGATCTAGCAAGGGCAAGACTGAAACCAGGATCCATTTCAGACTGCACTAATAGTGTTTCAATAACTCACATACATGGGGTGGCAGAATCAGCTGGCCTTTCTGGTTACATTCTGGCTGTGTGTTGCTTTGTGCTTTTTAGCAAAGGGATCATCAGTGTTTCTCATAACACTGCATTTTATGCAATGAGGTCATTCCATTTTCTAATAGTTCTGTAGTGATTTTGACTTTAGATGGCAAGAGAGAGTTTCTTTTTATAGTTTTTAAGCTGTGGCCATCTTAAGCCTTATAACCTTATGGAAAATCAGTTCATAATACTGCTTTAAAATCAGATTCAAACAAGCACTCAGGTAGAAGCCATCCAGTTTGCTGCCTCGCTACTGTACTGTACCCTCAGGTTAATGTTCCTGATCCTCAGAAGTTTTGTGTGATGCACAAAACACACATAGGAGAGCTGTAAAGGGAAAACTTAGCTGAGAGGTAAGAACAGCTTTGTCTTTGAGGTAGAGACTTGTGTGGACCTTTGAGCTAGAGAGCTGAAAACAGCAGCTGCACTGTGCTACGGACTGGGGCATTGCAGCATCTCACAGCTGCAGGAGGATGTCCTTACAGTGACCATTAGGCAGGCATTGCCTCTCTTGCAGGGCTTCTCTTCCAGCCTGCCCCTCTCAAGCAAGAAGGTTCACAGTTGCCACAGCTGTAAGATGGTGTTTTGGGGCAGTGACCAGCCAGAAACCTGTGCCTCCATGGCTTCTTTCTCCCAGCTGTCTTGGTGTGTTTGCAGATGCTGCATGTTTGCTTCTGAGTGCAATGCACACATACCCAGAGAAGCAGATCTGATTCTTTCCAGTTGCCAGAAACAACGACATCAGAACAGTTCTCATCAATTTTATGACAGGCTTTCTTTTATGACAAAGCTGCTAAAGAAGACCCTGCAGCTGTGCTGATACAATAGTGCATGGGCTGCCCTATGCTCTGTTGGGTTTTCAAGGGAGTGATGTGTAAACCAGACCACTAAAATGATAGGAGCTCTGGGTTTTTTTTGGATGGGTATTTTTAGCCCGTATAGTATGACTGATATGTTTTACTGTCCTTACAGACAGATGTATATGTTCATATGGGAAGAAAGGGGAGAAAATAGATACTGACTTTATGTAGAGTTGTGCCCACAGAAAGAGAATACATTGGAAAAATGATGGGTTACCATTTTGAAAGCCAATCCAGGTATTTAACAGCTGAGTAATTATTGCATGGCTTCAGAATATCAGTGTTCATGGTTTTATGGAACACGGTAATTGGCAATGGTAAGTTATGTCTGCTGACTGAGGTGATAACACAGCACAGTAATCTTGGAATATATAAACTGTGGGATATAGCACATATGTGAAAATAGCCTTTGGCTGTGTCCTTTAGCACCATGGAATGGAATATGGTGTTTGGAACCAACAGACAGAGTCAGAACACCAATGCTTAACTCTTGCCTTAAGAACTGGGCCATTACAGGATTGTGAAATAGTACTCCTTAAGATGTCTGAGACATTGCAAAAAAGCAATATGTTTAATGTACAATCAGCTGCCATAACTGTTTAAGAATGAATTTTTTAAGATACTTTATTGCTAGATAGAAAACTGGATTAAAGATCAGTTGCTGAAATTATTCACTCCTTTTTTTATTCAAAGGGTGAGCCGGGAAAGCCAGGAGAACAAGGACTGACAGTAAGTATTCTTCCAGTTTGTTAAGAAAGTGTAACATGACATATACCTTTTAAAATGTGAAATTCCAAAAACTTTACGGCTGTGTGTTTCCTGACTTTCCTTTATCACAGGCTATTTTTGAAGAAAACACAAGAAAGAAAACATCCTCTTTTAAGGCCAACTTCTTTAAATTTGCAGAAGCAGAAGGAATTAAAAGAGCTAAGGGGAAAATAAAACAAAAAAGAAGCAAGCCAGGGGTTCCCAGTTCCGGGCCCCCTCTTAACACTGTCTCTGAAGTTGAGACCACTGAGCAGCACAGCAACCACATACTCGTTTTGAGGGCCAAAATTTAAGCTGTCTCTGTGGCAAGGGCTCTGCACCTTTGCTTGATAGAACAGTGAAGATACAGCTCTGAAACTCTCAGGATGTTCTTCTGTTCTGAGGATTCAGTATTTTTCCTCTGTGTGTGTCAAATGCTTCCTATTTGTTTGGAAGTAAATTGAAGCTCCACTGGTTGTAAATCAGCTTTAGCCACAGGTTAAGGTATCATAAGTTTCTGCCTGTCATGTATTCCCAGAACTGTGGAACATGCAGTGATTTTTCTCCCATAAGATCTCTCTAAACATGGTCATTTTTATTTTTATGAGAGATGACAGATTGTAGCCCAGGGCATGTGGTTTTGATTCATGAGTGCTTCTGAGCAGGAAGATTATCAGTAATAATCAGGTCAACAATCAGTGCAGATATGATTGCTGTCTGAATTTGTGAAGATTTAAACGGGCACAATGATATTTTACCTTGACAAATTGCAAAACATTTTCAGTTGACAAAATCCAATATCTTTTGAAAGAAAAAAACAAAGATTCTGATGCTTGGAAGTATCTGCTAGGATCAGGCAGTTAAAGTTCTGTACTTTTTCATTTTGCTATAAAGGTTTATCAGTTTCAAAATCAAATTCTCCCAAAGGTGTTCTAGCGTGCTTCCAGGCCCTTTTTTTACTCTATTCTTCTGGTTTCTGAGGGCCTGGGAAGAATAGATGCAATATCTAGAAAGGGAGCTGGTTTGTTTTGTTTTCTTGTGTTTTGAATATTCTCCTATTTGACCTGTGGACAGAAATCACTTAGGTTCTGCAAAAGTGTCTTCTTTCTATTCAAGACCAGATCTGCCGAGTCACAGGATCCTTGAGGGCTTTTAATCCATCACCTTTTAGTCCCATGTTCAGAGCATTCCCACTGCTCCAAAGTAACCATCTGTATGTAAGGGCTAAAAAATTGCTACTACTCAGTTTCTCTAAATGCAGATGTGTTTCGATAGGAAGGAAAGGTGCTTAAAAATCAAATCAACAAACTTGAGTTGGAGAAAGATCTCAGATTATGTGAGTTTCCAATTCCAAATGTCTGCTTGAAAAGTCAGTCTGACAGCTTAAATGTTAGGTTGTGTGTAGATCAAGTAAAGAGCATCAGAGTATCAGGGAGGTAATTAGTTTCTTTTTATTCTTCTTGGTGCTTCTGACATACACTTCATGCCAGTACAGGTCTGCAGACTCTCTTCCCTGTGGAAAATGTTACAATTTTTCAGCAACTGTCTAGCTACTTCTGACAACTTCCGTCATGCATTTAATGAATTTCCATATTGGAAATTTGGATACTGCTGCAGGAATAGCTGATTTCCCAATGTGTGTGTTGTAAGATTGCATTGCTAGAAAAAGTAGTGTATTATGTGGTGAGGAGCGTAGGCCTTTTCCTGCCTGAGTTTATTTTCGTGCATTTTTCACCTATTCTTTTTTCAAAGAAAAGGAAAGTGGAGGTCTCTGCCCAGAGGAGCTTCTAGGTTATTTCTGCAGGAATTCTTTTGTAAGGACTATCTTTTTTTTTCACATCAAGACTCTCCAGTCTGAGTTAGCTTCCTGTTTTTCTTCCCGATGAAACTGAAATTGGGAATTCAGTGAGTTCCATGAAGTGCTACCAGTCCTGGTCTCCCAAAAGTCCATATGTTGGAGTATGCTGTGATTTCCTACTTGCTCACATGTCCAAGGCCCTTCCCAGTAAGAATCAAGGACTGTGGCATATATTCTGGTTCTTCCTCGGAGATGGAGGCAGGATGCAGCCCAGAAGAGCACTAAACGCTGGGAGAGAATCCATTCAGTCTGGGTGACCTGCTTGTGGAAGATGAACACTATTTATAACTTATAGGGTCACAATCTCTGAGACTTTAAATCCCACAGTGCAGTTCAAGTTAAGGAGAGCAGCAATAATGGGGTCTGAACATTTTTCCCTTTCTAAAGCATTTTTTTTGCACCTGTATTTGGTAACACGCCCTGGTATTTCTAGATGAATGTACATGTTATTGATGGAGCTGGCAATTTTAGTGTGAACCTGTGGACCAGCAGTGGCTTTGCTTGAAATTACTTTGTTTTCTATTTTCTCACAAAAGAAGGGGAATAAATTTCTTGAAGAGTACAGGGTATGGCAGCAGAAATAGGTAACAGTGTTTTCCAGCTTGTTCCTCAGGATGTACCATGAGCCTGTGACACTCACTGGGTAATGCCTGACCTCCTGTGTGAATGGATACATGCAGGTAACCAGGGCAACCACAAAGCCATGGCTGAAATGCAAAGAGTAGATTTATTTCATAACCTCACTAACATCATCAGGTGGCTGAGACACACAGGGACTCAGCTCCGTTAGGCTCAGTTCATCCTAGTGAAAAAAGGCACACAGGGATACAGGCTCTCTTAGACTCAGCTCATCCTAGCCCGCAGCAGGAGTGGGCTGGGGCTGCTACTGGCTCCAGTATATCAGAGGTTTCCTGCAGGAGCAGTTTATCATAAGGCTGTGCTTCTATGATCACTCCTTCTCCCAGCAGAAGGCTCAAGCATGTCTGTGACAGTCTATTATTTCCACACAGGAATTGTGCTTCTCAAAACAGGCAGAGGATGAGCAACAGAAACATAATAACTGGAGTTTCCACACACCAAAATTCTTAGTGTTCCCAGCTGCAAGGTCACATTGAGTGAAATTATTTCCTCCTTGACAAATCTTGTGGGTTTAACCCTTTTCTCCTGTAACCTGCTCAAGCAATATCTGCCTTGACTTAGAGAAAGTTGAAATTATTTTAATACATTTAGAATTCTGGGAGCGTTCATGTTCTCCTTTCGATTGAACAAGAAATACAGTGATTCTAGTGAAAAGATGGCAATTTAGTCCAACTGAGAATCTACTGCTGTGGTTTTCTTCATATTTAGTGGAGAAAATTTATTTAAGATATTCTGTGTTAGGAAATAAAAAGAAAATAATGTTTCAAGGTGATGTTTTGAGAGAGGGCAGCAATAACCTTTCTCCCTCTCAGACAGGAGAGTTTTGCTTGGAATATATATGGAGAATGATAGGGTTTTGAGGTCTTTTTTACATTAATTCTGCTTTGAGTTCAACTTCAAGAAAAGGAATGACCTTTCTTTTTCCCTAATTCCATTGTAAAAAAATGTGTGGGTTATGGCATGCTGGTGGGACAATATAGGATGTGGGAGATTTAGATGTTTCTTACAGGAGTCTCTCATTCTCTGTTAAAAATCATTCCAGGTTGTCTAAAGGCCAGCTTACTTCTTTTGCATGTCTGTCCTTGTGGTTGAGATGTTTAGGAGAACTCTTTGCAAGGGTTTTTTGGCTCTGTATGTCACTGTGTCAGGAAGAATATGTTTTCTCTTTGAGCCAAGAAGTTTCAATTTCTTTTTAGGTAAGGTCGAGGTTTAAGTTATAAAGATATGACTGCATGCATCTTTAATGTTAGAAGAGAATGAAAGAATGACTGGTAGTTGAAATTTGTGTCTGGTTTCCATGACACTTGAAAGCCCTGCAGATGTACTTTCTTCAAGAGTTGAAGGTATCATTCCTCTGTGCAGAAAGGATTAAGGGAATTCAGAGGGAGGCCAAGCAGGGGGGTGACCAAAGGGATTAAATTTTGATATATTATGTGGAACTAGAAAACTGTATGCTACTCAAGAGAGAAGGCCAGTAGTTTCCATAGCTTTTCAACCTTTTCAGTCCTGCCTCTCAAAATTCATCCTGCTTCCCCTGCCATTTGTCTGCAATTCTTGGTGATAAGGACTCTTAAATACCATATAAGAGTTTTTCCAGTTTATTTTCTCATTTTCAGGGTGAATAATAGATGGTTTTGTGATTATTTTCTACCCAAGAGTTAGGATTTCTGGTTGCAGACTCATGAGAACTTAGAGTCAGTGATGGAAAATATTAAAGGCTGACACTGGCGGATCAACATGTTCAGGTTCACAAACTGTAGTGGGGTTGAAGGTGTGCATGGGATGGTTTTGTTCCTAATTTCCATGTAGGAGATTTTTTTGTGCTTTTATGTGTAACGTATTTTAAACTAGTTCATTTTAATAAAAATTTGGAATATTAAAATATGCTATGTTTTCAGCTCCTTTTTTCAGAAGAAAATTTAAACATGTGTAGTTTCCAACCACTTCTTTTCAGTGAGGGAAAACTTCCTTGTAGGATTTTCTTCCCCAGAATGGGCCTTAAAGACGGATAAGTAATTTTGCATATATTTTACATGAACAGAACACTCCAGAATAACTGGAGAACTCAGGTAAAGGTGTCTCTTTGCAAAAGAAATCTATACAGTAATGATTAACCCAAATGCAAAATCCTTCTGCTTTAAGATACATTGTTTTCCAAACTAGTACTTTTGTGCTTTTACAGACTTGCTGGGCATCTGTTCAAGAAAGTAAAATGTGATGTTATTGCTTTCACTGGTTCTTCAGAAAAAGGAGGATGTTCTTCCAAAGGATATAACCATATTTGTGAAAGACCGTGGAAAAGTGTAACCTTGCAGTTAAGTCTGCAAAATGTCACATCTTTAAAATGAATTAATACTATTTTTCATCTTAGGTTAAAAGGAACTCTCAGGGGCCAGACAGAATTTTCTGCGAAGTGCTGCTGGTTTCAATTCAGCTTTTCAGGCCAATGGTCAAGGCCAGATTCTCAGCTGCTGTGAATCTTCATAGCTCCTCTGGGAAGCCACTAATTGTGATTTTGTTTTCAATGGCCAGAGTTCTGTAGGCGCCTTTTTTGTTTTATTCTGGTAGCATGTTCATAGTAAATTTTATAAGGTGTTGTTCTTAAGCTGTTTAGCTGCAAAAGTTTATGAGAACTAGCAGATGAAGTGGAAATTCTCAGCCTGTGCCTTTCACAGCAACTATTCTTTTCTTTTTTTCTCTAGTATAGTTGCACTGGGCTTAACTTGCTGGAGATTTCAGGAAAAATAGCCAGGCATTTTTGTAACCTCTGCTGCCACAACAATGACTAAAAGAATGAATTTAAGAAGCTCTTCTTGAGTACTAATTAATAGTTACTGCAGCTCTTTTCATCAATTAAGGTAGATTGCATGGAAGGGGAGTCATTGCTTTATAAGAAGGTATAAGAGGTTTTTCATCATAGTTAATCTCTTTCCTTAGCTGATCATTCTTCTGTCTAGGTGATGCATCAGTATTACAGCACTGAACGTTACAGAACTAGCATTCTAGAAACTGTAATCTTTATGAAACACTCCTCAACCATGCAGGTACATATTTTCAGAATTTTGCACAAAGGAAATGGAATCCAGACACAGGCTCCACTGAAATGCAGGTGAATGCTTTGTATGAAACATGTGCTTCTTCTTCATGTTTATTTGTTAGTTCAGGTTTCCATTTTCAGTTTGTTAGGCCATTAGACTGGTAAGAAATTGTTTTATGGGAATAAGGGATCATCCCCCTATACTTGGCACTGGTGAGGCTGCACCTCGAGTGCTGTGTCCAGTTCTGGGCCCCTCACTGCAAAAAGGAAATTGAGGCACTGTAGAGTGTTTAGAGAAGGACAATGGAACTACTGAACGGTCTGGAGCACAAGTTCTGTGAGAAGCAGCTGAAGGTGCTGGGATGTTTTGCCTGGAGAAAAGGAGGCTCAGGGGGCACCTTGTTGTAGTCTACAGCTACCTGAAAGGAGGCTGTAGCCAGGTGGAGTTTGAGCTCTTCTCCCAAGTAGCAAGTGATAGGACAAGAGGAAAGTGCCTCAAATTGTATTAGGAGGTTTAGATTAGGTATTAAGGAAAATTTCGTAATGGAAAAAGCTGTCAAACATTGGACCGGGCTGCCCAGGGAAGTGGTTGAATCACCACCCCTGGAGTTATTTAGGAGGTGCATAGACGTGGTGCTCAGGGACACGGCTCAGTGCTGGACTTGACAGTGTTAGGTTAACAGTTGGGCTCAATGATCTTAAATATATTTTCCAATCTAAATGATTCCATGATTTTCTTCTACGTGTTTAATGAGTCTTACAGGCAGAAAAGGGAAAATATCTGTTCTCAAGAACAGTCCTAGAATTTTTTTTTGTTTCATAGAAATACAGACACAATACTTCCCAGAGGCCATCTGGTTACAAAGAGCTTTTACTTTCCTAGAAGATATGAAAGTAAAAAAAAATTCTTTTGGTTGTTTTGTTGTTCTTTGGTTGTATTTTTTGGGTTATGTTTTGTTTGCAAGGCTTTGGAAAAAGAGAGTTTTTGTATGACAGTGTATTGCACCATTGTGACCTATTTTGCTGTATAACTTATTCAGGATACAGAAACGTTCACATTTTCATTATGTTTTTGTTAGGCATTTTCAATTTGCAGGTCTGGGGAAGAAATAATGATTTGTTTTACAAGGTGTCAGAGTTCATGGACAATGAGCACAAACACCAAATGAAAATGCCTCAACTTTTTATTTCATACATTTCTTCAAACATTAAGCAACTGACTCCTTGAAATTGAATACAATAGTACCTTGAGATGGTTGCTAACATATCACACCCTGAATTACTCCCTCTCTCTGTCTTTGAAACTGCAGTTTTAACCTTTACAGGGCACAATTTTCTTATTTTACAGCTTGCTAAAACGCAGGGAACATATTAAGGACAAAAGAAAAATATAATTGGTAATGTTAGAAAGGAGGTGTAGTAAGAATGCTGGACCCCAAACTTTGTTTCATGTAAATTTAGGTAAATCTTCTCAGTTTGGTTTGGTTTGGTTTTGTGGTGTTTTTTTGCTTTTTTGTAGGGTGTTCTTAGTTTTTGTTGTACTTTCGTTTGTGTTTTGTTTTTTAATTTCTTCTGGAAAGTTAATTGTTAAAGACCAACTGGAATGTCCAGCTTCATTCAGTCATTTTTATAATGCAAAGACTTGACATGCTACAATCTCTGGAGGTTTGGCTGATTTTCAAAAACAGTGATTGAAGAATGGTATTCATAGTGGAAATATTTTGCCTTTTAAAAACACAGTTGCATAGAAGACTTTTGTACACATTTGTTTATCCTTAGTTACCCGGTTTTTCAGGTATTTAGGTATTATCAATAATTCTTCACCAGAGAAACACAGAGTGCAGCTGAATTTTTTCGGAGCAATGCACCTTGTTTTTCCATCCTCCTAATGTGGGGTTCTTTGAATGAGAGGCTAATTCAGTGAATTCCTGCAATAATAGATATCATATATATGCATGTGTAGGTTGGTGGGAGGTGAAAGAATTTTGTACCTCTGGGATTGTTTTGTTTTCTTGATCAGCTGATGGTTTTAAAGGGCTGTTTTTTCTGTTTTACCTCCTTCATATACCCAGATAAAAATGGTGATAGAATGGCAATATGTTACCTGTGGGGTAGATGGAGCCTCCAGCTGGTGGAAATTACTGCAGGTTCTGTGTGTGTGTGTGCAAACAGCAGGGATAGGATATTGCTGCAGCTGTTACAGAACACAGAACAGCTGAAGAAAAACAAAAAAAAAATCAAAACTTTCTACATAGATTCTTTTAAAACCCATCTTTACACCTCTGGAAATTAGCTAGAGCATTGGGGTTTTTTTCTGTTGTTGTTGTTGTTGTTTTAATTTTCTATTTATTCTTTTTATTATTTTCTTTCTCACAGGTTTTATTTACTTGCTTATTTCTATCTCTTCAGTGTCATTTAGTGCTTTGACCAGAGATTGTAGGTAACTCTAGAAAAGCAAGCACAATTCTGAGGTGTTCTACAGGCTTGTTTTGTTTTGTTTTTTTAAAGTAGTTTTCTGTTTGTAACTTAATTTCACGTTTTCTGTTAAATGGCTACTGGTTCATGTGGAAGAGGGACAAGAGCTGTTAAGTTTCCAGCGGCTTTGAGTTTCTTTCCCAATGCTAGAGAGCTGTGCTTTAAAGAAAAATTGTTTCTATTCAGGTATGTTTTGCAGTCAGAACCTTCTAAGAATAAGAAGCACTTGTTATCCTGTGTAAATTGGGAAATATATCAATTTAGGTAAGCTTTTATTTGAAATTGGTTTTCTGAGTCAGTACCGTACCATTTCTGAAGGTAGCTGTACTGTTGAGGACTGTTGTAGTCATCAAGTGGCTCAGTGGATGTGAAACACCAGTGCTGCTTCCAGTCTGATTAAAGGCTTAAGTACCACAAATGGAAAACTTCTAATTGCATAAGATATTTATTGATAGGTATCTGCTGCTTCTTTGCTTTGAATGATTCATTTTAAAGGCACAATATGAGCAAAACTATCCTACTGTGTAAATATTTTCATATTCAATAACTCATCTGGAGAAGCTGGATAGATGTCAGGAATGAGGAGGAAATTCTGGGGAAAAAAAAGTTTCCTGCAATGTCTTGAATTATATCCACCCCACAGGCTGACAGCTGCAAGCAGCAGGCAGAAGCCCTCAACAGAGAGGACTTTTAACAGGTTGCTTTGGGGGTTAATATTAGTAAGTGAATTATCATTTTATCTTCTACAGCAATATTGTATTAAGCACTCCCCAATGGTAATTCAATATAGCTGAAGGTCTTTAGAAGGTTTTAATAGCTTCTTAAGTAGTTAGAAAGTGATATATCCATCCCTTGGACATAGCTGGTATGAGCTATGAAAGTTGTTCTTCAGTTGTTCTGTATTCATTTTAGCCTGCTGAGGGAGGGATTTTTCCCAGGACCTGAAATAACCCCAAAATGTAGCAGGTTGGTTTGCAGCAGGTCAACATACAGCTGATGCCAGGATGTAAATACTTGGAGCCTATTCTGATAGCACTGATGTAGGGAAAGCTCTAGTCAGAGCATTAATTTCTTGGAGTTTTTAAGATCTTAGACAAATGTGTCTTTCTCACAGAAGGAAAGGATGGTGTCAGGCACTCAAGGTTTAAGGGGAAAATGCTGTGGACTTGTCACATTTGTGGTTCCTCACTCAGCAGAACCCTCTTGCTCTTGGACACTTACTGAAAAGAAGACTTGATTTAAACATCAGTTTTTGTGAAACACGGTGAGCTGGGGATATTTTCCTCCATCTGAAAAAGCAGATGCTGACTATATTCTGCCCTGATCGTCATCAGTGCTGAGTGCTTAGGTACTTCTGCTTTTTTTTTGAAGGCAAGGGAGTAAAATTGTCACACTCTGCCTCACAGGTGGGTTTCCTTTATCAGAATCTGTCTCTACAGTCTTAAGGAGATGCTCACAATGCTCTCTTTCTGTTAAGACAATCAGACAAAAGTTTCAAGAGCAGCATTAATCTGTGCTTTTGCAAGGTTTGATGCCAAACCTTAGATATGTGAATCTGCATTTAAAACTGCAAGGCTTTCATCCACATCAGTGGATACAGCACCTGAAATTACCACCAGTGGAGCTTTTTCTTGTTAGCAGTTCAAAGTTGCATTGGAGCAATGTTCCAGCAAGCCCTGCATCTTCCAGCAGTGGAGGATTCTCCTAACTTCATTCTAATTTACGAATAAAATCAGCATCACATTTTGAAGCAGAAATCCTTTTGTTTTTCTGAATAATTGCAGTTCTGGTATCAATCAGGTCTTCTTTTATTCTTTCTCACATTGGAAGGAAATGGATTCCCCAGTTTATGTGTTTTGTTTTGCACCGTCTTGGACTCAGAATTCATCTTGCTTGATACAGAGCCAGCACCCACAGTTTGCATCAGTGCTCATAGTAGGAACCTGGGGACAAAAGTGCAGGGATCTGTGGTGGACATGCTCTGGCTGTTACCAAAACTGACTACTAAAGTGTCCAGGATGTGGTTGGTTGATCTACTTTCTGTCTGTTTCCTGTTTCCACTGTGGCCACCTGGGTTCCTCAGAGACACCAGATGAGAAATGTGCCCTACTGATGCCAGTGAGACTTTCACTCCTGTGTGACATTAAGGGAAATTAAGCTTTCCTTTCCTGAATTGAGATATCTCTTCCTGCCTTCTCAGGTCATGGGGACAAAGTTGTCATTCTTTATTTCCCAGGAGCATTCTTAATAATTTCTGAAGTTGATGCTTTTTCTCTTATTTTACACACACATGACACATATGACAAGTTTGGTATAACACAGCCATGTGTGCTGATACTTAGAAGGTGAGAAGATTTTGAGGTTTATGCTTCTCTCTATCTTAAAAATACTTGTTTGCATAAACCTTGTTTTTATGCTGACAAGCTGATCTATTACTGTGGACACTCAACTGGCTGTTAGCTGATATGAGAGAAAAACCACAGTCATCTTAATGCTGGGAGATTTGTCAGTATTAGAAGAAACAGATGGCTTGGAGGAGAAAAGATTAGAAGGGGAAAATTTGAGTATTCTATTTAGTAGTTAGATCTGTTCCAAAAGTGAAAAGATTCATTGTGCATCTTGAGCATAAATTTTTATTTTTCCTTGATTTATAAAGCGTCATCTGGTTTCAGTCCAGTATCAGAGTGCTTACACAATAAGACAGTCTTAATTAGTCATTTCAGTTTAAATTGGCTGGATTTTTGATGTTAATTGAATTGTTTTCCCTTTGCAGGGACCTCAGGGACCTCCAGGACAAAAGGTATCGTATAAACAACAATACCGTGAAAGTGATTATTCCTCCTGTGCCAAATTGCAAGCAGAAAAAGTGAATTGAACAAGCTACTGTACACAGCATTGAATCAATTAGCTTAGGTTCTGAATTTTGTTTTTGCAAAATGGGGCCATATAATGTGAGACATAAGATTTCTCATTTCCCCCTTGTAGGAAGTTCAAGCAACACAGAGCAGACTGTTTTCAATCTGTCTGCTTAACTTTCAGGTGAAAAGGTCACTGTAATTTTCTCATTCATACACTGGTACGATTAGAAAACCAAAGTTAAAACGTTATGAAGGGTGGGGAGATAAAGTTTCTGATTAAATGCATGTCCTTTCTCAAGTAGATCAGTGCCATATGACTGAAGAATTGACCAGCAGAAACAAAGGCTGTAGGTGTTGCTGATAAATAGGGCTTGGCTGGTGGTGTTCAGGTGGTCTGCCTGTGTCTTCCTGTTCCTTCAGTAACCTGAGACCAGACTTCCTGGGAATGCCTTCAGCATTATTTGCACTCATTAAAGCTGACTGTCTCGAGCTGATTGAGTGAGTTTAGGATTTATGGAATTATGCCATTAAAACAATCCTCAGGATATCAGCTAGTAACAGCTAGTGAGTGGTACTTTGCCAGCATCTGACCTGCAAAACACCAAGGCAAGTAATTTTCTAGCTGATTTCAAAAGATTGAAAAGTTGAATGAAAGATATTTAATAAAGCAGCTTTGATTTCTATAAAGGAAAAAAAAAAAAAGGAGGAAAGAATAAGTAATATTGACATCTGTGAGAAAGATGCCTGTTTTTCTTCTTCTGAGATAATGCTCTTTTCAGTAAAGTGTCTGCTAAAATGAAACTTTTTTAACAAAAGAAAACCCTATGATATGTAAAAATACAATCCCAAAGTATACAAGTTGTTAGAATTTTGGCAGCTGTGAGCTGCCCAGAGTTTTCAGGCTGAAGGAGAGGACTACTCTGTGTTTGACAATGCAGGCAGGTGGTTCATGCCTAAGTTGACATTACAAAGCTGTACCCTGCAAGGATGTCAAAGTGGAAGCTTTGGGAGATATTCTGGGATGCAGAGTATTATTTCTCACTGATTCAAAGCTCTGTTACTCGCTCTTGGAGGGGTTTTGAGCTCCTCATGAGTTGCTTCCTTTTCCTGTTTCTCGGGGTTTCCCGACTCAATGCACTGGCAAACACGAACGTCCATTTTGGAAGCATTTCCTTTGGGTGGTGGTGATTTTTGACTAAACCAATTTTAGTGACACCTCTAACCAAAACAGAAGGGGAAATGCCATGCACCAATTCTTTCAGTTCCCTGACTGAGCAGCACCATCTTTATAAAATAGGAGGAGAATGCTGTGTAAGCAGATGCAGCTTTCCTCATGCCTCGTGTTTTCACTGAACTTCCATAGCAAGTTGCACAAGGTCCTTGGAAAAAATTGTCCATCGCATAGAAACTTACAGTATGAAAGCTTTGTAAATAAGATCTCTTCAAGTTACAAGTCAAAGTTAATATTTTGTTCTCCTTCTTTGCTCCTTCTGTTTGACCTGTGTTGACTTTTTGATTTGATTGCACTTATATTGGTGCAGTTTAAAAGTGTATCTGTAATCTGTGCTTTCAGACTGAATCACTGCAGATTATCTCTTAAAAATCTTGAGATGGATTGGTGCTACACTGAGCTTAAATGGTCCCTCTAGAAGCATTAATAGTTTTCTTCAAATGCTGTGTTCTATTGCAAAGGATCAGTCTCAAAATTTATTGAGGGCATTAAATGGAATAGCATTTTAATTCTTGCATTTCTTGTGAAACACCCACAGCATTACAAAATGAGCTTACAGCTTGCTTCTGGGAAAGGCCATAAAATGTACAACATAAGAATATGTATCATTAGTACAAAATCTCAACCAAAAGGAGAGCTCAGTTTGGGTAAAAATGATTTTTTGAAAAATTTATTGCAGCTACAATAAGAAAACATTCACCATTATTTCTAAATACTGTATTAAGAGATGAAAGGTTTCACGACCTGTTTAATTTGCTAAACACTGGCGTCTGTTTCCCTCCAGGGTTCTGTCGGAGTGCCTGGTGTTCCAGGGAGAGATGGACAAGTGGTGAGTTCTCTGACTTTGTCAGCACTGCCATTATTTATGTAGTGGATTAAAGCAATTTTGGACTTGTTCACATGAGCAATATGCTATATTATAACCAGAGCTGTGGTTTCAAATTGGCTTCGTGGAAAAGACCATATAATGTGCTTTTTGCTCTGCAGTAATTTTTTTCTAGTTTTACCTGAGCAAGCAGCAAATTTAGTTAGTTAAGCTAGAAGTCTGGTGTTCAGATGTGATGATGATTGAAAGGTTGTAGAAAGAAATGCATATAAATTGTGTGATATTTTAGTC
Organism: Petroica traversi; assembly: GCA_025920805.1. Taxonomy (NCBI): domain Eukaryota; kingdom Metazoa; phylum Chordata; class Aves; order Passeriformes; family Petroicidae; genus Petroica; species Petroica traversi. Next base: position 10,659,519 of record JAHLSL010000020.1, read on the forward strand.
AACATATTTAAAAACTAAGGGGTTACTTTTTGTTTACTTAGTCCTGTGGTGCAAACATGTTGGTATTGGGTATTGATATGGTGCCAATACATTTTTAATACAACCTTTAAATAAAGAAATAAAAAGAGATGGAAGCACTGCTGGAGAATAATGTGAAATTGAATTTTGGGGATGAAAACATACAGAAATAAATCAAACAAATATTTTTGAACACAACCAGGAGGAAATGCTAATTTAGCAAGTCACTGTTATCTCTTAGTAAAGTCATAGTTCAGAACAGCCCTCCATAAGGAGAGGTCACAATAAAGCAGCAGGGCTGTATTACAGCATGGATAAGGTTTTTTTGGCAAATCTGGTGATGAAGTTTAAATAGTGTACCTCCTTGACTGTAAAGAGTACTATCCATCTGTTGTTCTCACAAACACTAACATTCCTAGTGAACTTCTAAAGCACTGGCAAGGGATGGCAAAGGAAAATGTATGATATATATATTCACCAGGTTCAAGAAGCAGCAGATGGTAGAGTATAAGGGTTGTATTAGACAATCCTCTCTTCTGCTTCCCTCACTAAGAGTCCTAGGAATAAAAGTATTAAGATGTTTCAAATAATTTACTTCTAATTCTTCTTTCCTGAGGAAAAACAACAAAAAAAAGGATGTATTGTTTCTAAAAGCATTATACATAGTATTAGACCTGTGTTTTGATTGTGGTTATAAGAAATGATGTAATAATAATTTATTTCACTTTAGTGATAGTGATAGGAATTTATTTTTGAATTATTCAGAGTATTATGACCAATGTGGAGCAACAAAATAAAAAAGATTTACAATTAACTATATACATACATACATACATACATACATATATATATATATATATATATATATATATATATATATATGTATATATAATATCTGAATTTATAAGAAAATTATATGAAACAAATTTGCATTAAGTCCTCAGATCTTTTCCTTCATATTTTATGGCTGCATTCAATTGCAACTCAGATGGTAGACAGTTATTACCAATTCAGATGCTGTTGCTGTACATAATTCAAGTAATATTTGTGGCCTAAGTGTGACTGAAATGCCAGTGGAAATTTACTTTATAGCATATCTGGGCACGCAGGAACGTGTAAGAAGACTGGACGAGGTGAAGTTGAAAACCACATTGAATATAACAACTGATAATTAATATTTTCTTCAAGAACTTTGTTTTTAATAGTAATCATACAAACTCCAGCCAGAAATATTCACTCAAATGAGTGCAAAAAATTGATATTAATGAAATGTGTAAAATGTGTGATTAATGTGTCATTTTGGGACACAAGGAATTTTTTTAAGCTCTGTGGCAAGGTTGTTGCAAGGCTACTTTTAAGAGACCACATAGACTTACCTGCTCTCATGTTTCAGAGGGCATAAAAGAACTATGCAATTGAACATTTTGGGAAGATGCAAGCACATCTTTAAATGTTGATTATTAAATTTTGCTTTAAAAACAGACTCCAGAATTTTCAATTTATGTGTGTCTCTTTATTTGATTTACTTCAACATTCATAGCATCTATAAGTTCAAAGACATTTTTAAATTATTACCACATTATTAAAGATGTCAGCATATTTTTAGTGTAGCTGGACTGCTTTACTTTTGACTTCTAAGAAAAAAACTAAATTACTAAGGACAAAAGCCACACACATAAAAATGTATTGCTGTTGCATTCTTTAGTTTGATTTCCCAGCTCCTGGTTGATATTGCGTAGAAGAGAGCACATCCTTATTTGCAGGAAATATATTATTTTCATGTAATATGAGACAGATGAGAATTGAATGTTGTTACCTCTTTTAATAAATAGGTAAAAGAATTCTATTAGCTTGGAAATAGTGGCAGAAATGAAGTGACACTGAAGAAGTGTTTGTCCAAAGTCAGAAAGTATAATGCAGCCTAGGAGTCCCATGTCAGTATTTTGCTACCCAAAGGTCTATTCCAGTTTCTATGGAAAAACAGATTCTCAGTGCAGTGTGACCCCGAAGGTATTGTTGAATGAGGACCAGAGTGGTGATTTTAAGAGTTGGGCTGTACTATGAGCCAGCTGTTGGCAATTCTGGCTTTACCCACTGAGATTCATGGTGATTTGCAGAATAGGTGGATTCAACTGGCATGTGTGATGCAAGTCATCCCCTTTTTAGAAGTTACGTAGTTAAAAGACTTTACAAAAGCCTTTCTGTCTTGGTTGTCTTTTAGTCTGTGAGCTTGCTCTGTCAAACAGCAGCATGTACAGTGCACTAATTCCAAGTTAATATTTTTCCTTTATTTAAAAGGCAGTGAGTGTTAAGCACATACTTAAAACTAATGCTTTTCTCATCTGGACAGTGAAGTATTTTTCAGCTGATGAATGTCAGCAGTGAATTAGCTTTGCCCTGTCCTCAAGCAAAACAAAACAGAGTTAAGTCATCTCCATCTCTGTAATTTTCCTTTTTCTTTCCTTTCGCGTCTTCTTAATTGAAATGTTGGGTTATGGGAGATGATTGACAAGTCTGACCAATAGGTCTGGGAATGAGATCATAAATTTTGAGTGCACTTGGAACAGTTTTCTAATCCCTTAATATATGAACCACTTCTCTTAGACAATCTCTAGATATTAGAGTGAGTGTAATTTTACACAACCCACATGTTTTTGCAGGACTGTTAACTAGTAGATTTTTCTTCTGTCCAGAGTAGCAAAATCACTGCCATAAAACCTTTACACATTTTTTTCTTTTAGACCAAACCCAGTGAAACATTACAGATAGTCTTGCAAGGACATTTACAATCTTCATTTGCTCCTACATTTGAGGAACTCCAGCAGGTGTATCTTGAGAATAGTAACTGGAAAGGAGCTGCTTAATAATATCTGCAGCTGGAGAAGGTGTTGTTCCTGAGATGGACCAAATCCTGCTGGGATAACAAGGAGAGTCTTTCTGAGTGCTCCTTTTCCTTTGCAGACTGTTGTGCAATCCACAGGTTGCTTTCTGTCGTGATGCAATAGCAGATAAACTTCCCTTTCTCCATCCCTGGCAGAAGCTCCTCAGGCACTCAAAAAGTAAAAAAAAGTAGTCATTCTGCATGGAGACAAGAGTTTGCAGTGATCTAAGGATATCATATCCCTACATTAATCCTGTTGAAATGGACATAGAGGACTTCTTGGAAAGTTCAACTCAGCAAGTGTAGAATATATATTTTGGTATTTGTAAAGGGCTTTGATAAGGGATTTGATAACAGTTCTCAGTGACTGCAGCAGTGATACCAGGAGAAAAGCAGAGATTCTTTAAGTCAGGATGGTATTTGGCCTGAAGAAACCCAGTTTCTGGAGTCTGTGTGAATAAATAGGAATTTCTCTGGATTGTATAATCCTCACACTCTTATACTTCCATAGATTGCTTTTTCTTATGTAGCACATGATATTGGTGGAGGTTTTTGTAAGGGTGTATTGAAAGCAGAATGAGTGGTCAGGATAGTTCCCTTCATTTCAGAGTCTTTTGGTGGATTGATAATAGCAATTCTTTAAACCTCAGAAGAATTTTCTTTGTTATCAGTAGTTCAGAGTCTGGGTATGCACATTTCTTACTGCTTTCTTCATGCTTTTTGTTTCTCTAATTTACGTGTATTTCCTTATTACTGTGTACAATGCTGTGTAGGAACACATTTTGAAGGTAACAATATCAAATTGCTTGAGAGAAATGAGGAAGGGCATGCGTGTACTAACATTTTTTCAAATAAAGTGAGGAAACGTCATAAATGTAGTTCACAAATTCTCAGACAGGTTTGCAGGCCAGCTGAGTCTTGTTGAAGAGCCTTTCCACTTAATTTCAGTTGGTGAGTGGGCCAGGAGAGATTTCCAGTCCTTAAACAAACAATTTTTAGTTACCTTTGAGGGGCACAAAAAGAAAGTTGAAAGAAGGTAATTCAACCCTAGTTTGAAATGGAAATCATAGTAACGTATCTGAAAAACCACTTTTTTACCCTCTAGTCTATGTATTTTAGAGTAAAATTAGACTGGATTAGGTTTGGGGCCTCTTGTGTTTCCTTATCCTTAAATTGATTACATTCTAGTGACTGAAAAATATAGCAACACTGACAGCCTTTCTTTCAGGGCGAGGTGGATATCAACCAGCTGGTGTGGACGGAGTTATGCATCTCACCAAAACAAAACCTATTTCAGAACTGCAGCCTCCAGGCTGTTTTTCTGTTACAAACAAGAAAAGCTGGGGCCTCCAGCCATGTTATTTTTAGCTGATTAATTCTGGATATGAAGGTATATGCCTTGAGGGCACAAAGCACTCCAGTAAGGAGAAGCATGCTTTCAACTGCCTCGACTCCTTTGAAATGGACTCTGGTGGGTAATACATTTTCAGACCTGTTCTGAAGTAGATTTTATGAGCTCCTATTGACAGATTTTTCTCATGTTACCAGCAGAGGCCAAGCAATGCTCTCTGCATTTGAGTACTCACCAAATTCAGATTCACTTCAGTGTAAGCATTAAAAGTGCCCCTACCATGAGTGTGTCTGAGGAAACTGCTACACCTATTTATTGAGCAGGGTACTGAAGGTTGTTTCTTGCCCAAATAAAGGAAAGATGGTTAGCCTATCAATGTTAAATCAGTTACACAGATAATACAGGCTCAAGAGTGTCAGGACTTGAATAAAGGTGTTCTGATGTGTGTCCAAAAGAATGTCCTTCTGGTTTTGACTCGAATTGCCTGAAACTCCTGAACTGAACAGCTGGGTTGGGTATATTCTTGACATGTTAGCAATTTGTTTGCCTTGATAATTGATATCAGTAGGAACAAAAAGCCAAACACTTTAGAGACTCTGAGCATATTGTTGAAGCCATTTCTAGAAATTATCAGAAAGTTTTGGATAGCTAAACGTGATCCCCTTTGTAACTCATTCATTCATGCCTCAAGACTGCAGTTTGCTGATGGAACAGTCTTCTTTCTAATTCACTGCAGTAGTGACAGTAACTTAGTTTGTTAGAGTGCTGCTGTTTTTGAGGAACTGAAGTGCTTTTCCTCGTGTCAGGGCATTTGGGGTTAACATGTAGAACTATCAGTGGCAGCTCCCCATCTACAGGTTTGGTCCTGAAACAGGGTAAATACTTTTCTGTTATTGACAGTAAACAAATATTTCAAAATATCTCTTTGAAAGTAAACTGTCAATATTCCACTGATGGGGACTCTGCAATTTCTCTATAGCATGTAAACAACAGCAAAAGAATCCCACTGTGTCTGCAGCATTCTTCTGTGTAAGTTGTTACCAAATAAATTACTGCAACATTTACAAGCCTGCTGAGTTAAGCTGATTGATTTTGAGTAAGTGAATGAACAACAGAACATTTGCTGGAAATTTTTATTTCCACCATTGTGAGACGATTTATGAATTCAGCAAACTGAAAAGCATCGGATTCTGGAGGTGAATAACTGGAGACTTCAGTGTCAATAAGGGCTGTAGTGGCAGTGTATTTTTCTGCAGCAGGCCAGAGGCTAGAGAATTGCCGCCTAGTGCTGCACAGTTTTTAGAGGAAATTCGGGAAAAGGAAGATTTTCTAGCATTTTCCCAGAATTTATCCTATATCTGTATAGTGGGTCGTGTAATGAAAACAGAACTCTTCTTTTGGGGTTGGTCAAGTTGCACAAAGACAAGACAAAATAACTTCATAAGAAAAAAAAGTCAAGGCTTACCCAAATAGTATTTCTAATGCAATATTTGCATGTTAACGAGGGTGGGGTGTGACCTTTGTGCATCTAGTAGTTGTGTTGCTTCTTTGGCACAGCAGAACCTTGATAGGCAGGATGTTCCAGTAAGATGTGCTGGTACCCTGGTACCACAGCATCCCATGGAGCCCTTGCTCTCTCCATCCCGGTGTCACTTAACCCACACATTGCTGGAGCAGTGTTTGGAAATCGTAGCCCATCTCAATGCCAGGAGGAATAATTTTGTCTTCATTTTGGTGCATCATGGTAGTTCCACGCAGTGTTCATTGCACAGGACAGCTTCTGCAGCGTGGTGAAAGAAAAAATAAATTAAAATATGCTGCCTTGATTTGAAAGCTAGCTGATGTGCAGACAATTGTTTCTGCAACTAACACTTTAACTGTCAGTACTATTAAAGAGAGATTGTAACAGCAGTCAGGAAGGACTTTTCCTGTGGCCTGGTGAATGCAAAAAACATCTGACATTGAGGATTTAGCTTTAGAGTTTATTTCATTTTATCAGGTCAAAAGCAGTCTTATTTAAATGATTGCATCAAATGACATTTTTGAATGTCATCACATACATGCATCACTCCTTCAATAGCAGTGTCATCATCTTCAGCCTCTTAAAGGTCAGCTTTTTGTTCATCTCAAAAACACTGACCTGTGGGGCTGAAGTGTGCTCATACAGCATTTTACACTCCAGTTTTACTCATACAGCATTTTGCACTCTGGTTTTAATACATGCTTTCAGTGATAAATAAATAAATTAATTAAAGTAACTAAGTGGAAGAAAAATAACAAACTATACTTCCTAACAGAAATATTTTAAATTATTTTCATACCAAGAATCAAAATCATATTTTGGGACCAATATGGCTAAAATGACACAGTATTTTAGTAGGGAAGTACTATCGATCTGTTCATCTTCAAAAGTTAACAGCTCTTTGCTTCATTACTACTTTGAGGGGAGCATTTTGTATTTTTGTTTTGTGATTTGGTTTCCTTGTTTGTTTGGGGGGTTTATGTTAAGGCTGAATGGAATTGTAAAAATATCTGCACATAAAGCCAGACTGCCATGCCTACAAGACATGCAGACTGGTAAAGGGAGACTCCCTGGCCCAAAGCTTGTTTAGCTGTGCACTAGGAATGTTCATCAGGGCTAGGACACAGGGCTGCTTATGGGCTGTACATTTTCACTTCACCTTATTACTCCCTGATTCCTTGTATGGACAAGAAAATAGAGGTCTGACTTAGAGAAAGGAGTGTATTCCCTGTTCTACTGAACGTTAGAAACAGAACAATAAGCACTTCAAAAACATAAAGGCACAAGGTAATTTCTGTGTTATCCTTCTAGGTTTGCCTCCAATCTTTCCCATTCCCAGAGCTGGTTTCAGCACTTCAAGTAGCTCTGCCTGGTATTTTCAGTACTGTAGTGCTGAGCATAGAAAAGTGTCACATGGGTCATAAATGTGATTGTTGGTATGAATGGGGATTTACTATGACTAGGTGACAGCCTGAGGTTTTCACTTTTTTTCCAACAAAAATATTTTTTTTTGTTCTATTTTTGCAGTCTCCTTTTTGTCACAGGAGTATCCCTCTGCATCCATACCACTGATATGTAAACCTGGGAGGAAAGTACAATCTTGGAACTTTAACCCTTTGGTTAGAGATTTAAGCCCCTGAAAGCATCAGCCGACAGCAGCTGTTTGAAAATGAAAGGGACAGAGAGAAGCGTGTTTGGGGTGTGGGGATGAGGAGAAACAAGTGTATATTCATGGTCCCTTCTGCTTCATTTTGTCAACTGGCACTTTTCCTCAAGAGCCTTCTAGGTCAATCCTTCAGGACACTCACACCTAATCTCCAACAGCTTCAAATCCTGACCACTCATGTATTGAATGCCTGTGCCACTTTATCAGCCTCACAGCTACTGTAGCACAAAGGGGCCTTGAGAAAGGGCTGACATAAGTGACTGTTTAATTCCCTGAGGGCTTAATAGTACCTAAAATTTTTTTCTCTGGCTTGGAAAGTGCCTCGCCAGAGTTTTGCTGTAACTTCGATGATCTTGGTTTGTTTTTTGGAACAGTCTGACTCTTGGTGAAACTAAAATGTAATTAATGATTCCATTACCTAATTTAGAAATACAATGGAACTTGCTTTCACGGAGAATCAGAGTTAAAGTATCTATGATTAAATCTGCCTGCAGAAGTAAGAAAGAGAGAACTTTTATCTTAATGGAAGGCTTTTATGGAGGCCTAGAAAATATGCCTTGCTGTGTTTGGAAAAACCTTCCTCTTAATGCCTCTGTAACTTTTGAATAGAGGATTGGTTCATCACGTGTACAAAGTTTGAACAATGTGAAAATTGTTGTTCACTGTGTTTCTGATACAAATTGCAGTTCCAAATGTGATTGCTGTGTTAGCTATTGGATTTAACTTCTCCATATTTTTATACACTTACATAACAAAAGGTTTTTAGAAGGACCTGGTTGCAGACTTTTTAAACTCTTCTTTAGGCTGTTAATGTGCTTTGCCATGCCAGAAGTTCTGCCATGCAGTTATCTGTGTGAGGGCTATCAAAGGTATTGGAAATAAGTTTAATTTGCTGAAAGACTTCTGAAAATCATTGATGACTCCTTGGACAGTACAAGAATAATATACTACCCATTAAGCATACCCAAAATTTGGACTGATGTGATGCTGACAGTTTTAAAATTCTTTTAAACCACTTTTCAGCCACTGGTATAAGCAAAGGACAAGCAAAGTATATTTTAAAAATTGAAACGCTCTCTTTTTTTCCAAATTTTTCCAATTCTGAAACAAACCCTTCTCATTTTGTTTCATCATCTGCCTTCCGCCTGAGACCAGAAGCACAAATGTCAAAATAAATTAAGCCTTTCTTGCAGCATTTCTAAGATATAGAGAAGAGGAAAGCATTGGCAGTCTTGCTGGGAAGACTTTGCTTTTAAGGTTAATTGGATAGATTTTTAAGAATCAGGAGCCACAGGACTCCTTTTTATTTAGTTTGACATCTGTGTGTTTCCACCACCTTGAGAAGAATTATTTCTTATTTTATATAGGTTAGAGTTAATCCACCCTAACTGATGAAATAAGGCATTTTAGTGCCTAGCTGTGGAGTAGATGTTTGCAGAGTCTTTTAAAATTTTATTTATCATTACTTACCCATTATGAGAAGGTTCATCTCTTTCATCTTGTCTTTCTTAACTTTCTTTTTTTTTTTTTATTTGCCTTTAGGGTGAACCTGGTTTGCCTGGCATAGCAGGAGAGAAGGGAGAAGCAGGGCTCAAGGTCAGTATTGAAAATGGACTAAAAACAGAAGCAAAGAGTATGTGAGTGCATATGTAGATGGCAGTTGTGCTTTCCAACTTGGGTTTATATTCTGACTGGCTTTTAATGATCTGCTGCCTCCAGTGATCAGTGCTGTAAGAGGCTTTACACATCTCACCATAAAGAAGCACATTCTTCTGCTGTGCATGTCTAATCCCAGTCCATGGCACTGACGCAGAGACATCCACTGCCAACTGAATGCAATATGCCTGCAAGTGTTTGGGAATTTGGGGACCTTTTCAGAAAGGCTTTGTTTATGCCCTTACAATGTGTTTCAGGCTTCTTTTCAAGAACTGCTGTGGTCAGTTCTCTAACAAATGTCAGGGTAAAGTCTTGAGGGCTGATGCTGCTGTTATGGAAGTTAGCATCAAGCCTCATTAGGAGCATGTCTCAGCCTGTGTTTGTTCCATCAGAATGACTCTTTGCACTTAATTGTTACATAATTTGTTCTGCTGTTTTAATATTGAGCAAGTGAAATAGAACACGAAGCTTATGACAACTTAATTTGAAAGAAAACTCAACATGTCCGAGATGATGGGATCTGTGGGCCTCTTGAAGGGGGAAATGCTAAACTCTAATCCCATCAGCTGCGAGGGAGCACAGCTCTCTGCACTTGTGCTCCTCAGCTGATTCTGTGCATCATGCTGCTGCTGACAGACATGCAGGGCAGCCTCTTTGCATTTATTGACTGGCTGCTTGTCCATCAGGAATGAAAACAAACCATTTGGGAGCGTGACCTTTTCTTACTTTGTATACAGAAGGAGCCAAATTATGGCAGTTGATGCTTAATTTGTATTCACAGCTGTAGTCCCTGAGTTGCCTAGCGACTGGCAGCCATCAGAAGGGGCAGAGATTAGCCAGAGTGCAGCTCTGAGCCAGAAATGCAGAGATGAGTTGTCAGGGTCAGGCTGGTGTACAGAACTGCTTTTGCAGTTTCTAAGCACGTTTTAATTTCGAAAAAAATAATGGCTGTAAGCCATCGTTTTGTTATGGAGATTGTTACAGAGAATATAAGGAACACTGAAAGCTCTTTACTCTGAGATAGTTATGAATTGGTTCAAGACACTTTGAGCATTTTCTCTCTCTCAAGGAACCTTCTGAGCCATTGACAGAATCATAGCGCTTTCCTTTCACATTCAGACTTTGTGCTTTTCCTTTGTTTGTTCCCAAAACAAGAAGAACCACACGTAGGAGTCACCTAGGTGCCTGCAGGCTACTTCTCAAAGACACGCACCTGTTTGGTCTAGGACAAAATGAAGAGAGAAGTCTTCACATGCAAACCATTGAAACTTTTTAAAAAATACGTTGAAGTTCTGTTGTCCATTGAAATCTATTAAATTTACATATTTTATTGTTCATCGCATATTTTCCTGTTGTATCATCTGAGACATTGTCATCAGTAGTGATGTAATTATTTGTAATAATAATTATACTAATATTAGTAATTACTACTGATAGTAATACTAACACCTTGATTTTTTGAGTTAGGAACTTATGACTTCTTTGCTCCAATTATTCTCCTCAGGGTGACCCTGGAGAAAGAGGAGAAAAGGTGAGATGTTTCACTTCCTTTGTTGTGGTTCTGTTTTGGATAACTTGCTTGGAGAATTGCCAGTGCGCTGATCCTAAGTTTAAAAATAAAAAACCACAGATAGCACCTAAAACTTGAGCAGCATTCTGCAGCCTTCCTGAGGATCAGATAATACCTGCTAATGGAAGTTATTGATCTGTGATTACTGCAGTGGCATTAGTCACAGAGTGCAGTGATCATGTGTTAAAGGCTGTACAGCTGAGCAATCAGGTAACTAATCCTAGCTGTGGTGAGTCTCATAAGATGATGAGCCTGTCTGAACAAACTAGAGATCCACACATTTCTCATAACTTGGTTTTGATAACTAGTTATTATTTATTTTATTATTTTATTTATTTATTTTTATATATATTTATGAATATAACAATTAGGTAACGACATGATAGACTCTGAGTGATACCTGGGTAACCAGCTCTCCACATACTTAAAATGGAATGCTCCATTTCTGATTGGGTCGGTTTGATTAAGAACGGGGGAGTCTGTCCTCATGATCTTCAGCAATGATGTCTGGAGAGGCACCAGCAGCACAAGTGGCGTGCTGACGGTGCTCTTGCTTGCAGTGATTTAGCAAGAAATTGCTTCTCTGATGTTCACAGAATCACAGAAACACTAGGCTGGAAGAGACCTTAAAGATCATCAAGTCCAGCCCATGCCCTAACACCTCACGACTAAACCATGAGTGCCACATCAAATCTTTATTTAAATCCAGGTATGGTGATTCCGCCACCTCCCCAGGCAGACAATTCCAGTATTTAGCCACTCTGTCTGTAAAAAACTTTTTCTTAATATCCAATCTGTAATTCCCCTGGCACAGCTTAAGACTGTGTCCTCTCATTCTGTCAGTCACTGCCTGAAAAAAAGACACCACCCCCCACCTGACTACAACCACCCTTCAGGAAGTTGTAGAGAGCGATAAGGTCATCTCTGAGTCTCCTTTTCTCCAGGCTAAACAACCCCAGCTCCCAAGGCAGGACACCACGGCAAAACAATGGGGTGGAACAAGTTCCACGCTGCAAAAGAGGAGTATAATTCTTCTCTTCCAGGGATAGTGGTTGGTAGGAGCACAGTGAATTTAGAGTTGAGTTTCTGCATCTACACACAGGAGCAGGTTGAGAAATAGCATAAGCTTTATTCTGAGTAGGAGTCTATGCACAGCCTCATCTGCAAGTGTACTGAGCTTAATTTTAAAAAGTAAGTTGTTTGTACTGAGGTGCAATTTGCTCTTGAGAAATGTTTTCCCTTGTCTTTGCAGCTACAGCTGAATTTCACTTCCAGATCTGTGTAAATCTGTGTAATAGCAGCTGGAAGCATGCTTTGCCAAGGCATTCATTTCACATTTTTAAAAGAACACCATAAAAATAGTCCATGGAAATCTTGAAAGTCTGTACCTCACATGCAGAAGTACAAAATCCTGAAATATGCATCATTAAATAATTCCTTCTGTTAAAATTATATTTTTTAAGTACTTCAGTAATCCTTAGTTTGTTTTCAGACATAAAAGGAATAACAACTAATTTTAACATATACTGTATTTTTGTTGCTGAGAACCAATCTATTTTTCATAATTATGCTTTGCCTTTTTCTAAAAAGTGTAGTTACAATTCTTTCTTTCAATATGCTTTATCATGTCAAATGAACTTGGGACGACATTCCTAACTGTTACTCTTCTATTTATGCTTCCTTAATTAAAGTGCTGCTAGACTTTTAGCTAGTTCCCATTGTATCAGTGACTGTGATGTATAAATTATTCTCAAAGTCCTCTCTGATTAGAATTTCACATTACGATTTTCAGAACAACATGACAGGCACTGAATAATGTTATTTGAATAGTACTACTGGTTATCTGACCAAGACCAGGAATGTTTTTTTAGTCTACTTAGGCTCTATTTTTATCGATATTTTTGGTATTTTAAATACTTCTTGCACTTCACATGAACCTCAAGTCTCACAGAAATTTTTAGCCTATATTCTTAACATATAATAAAGACTATTTGATGTAGCCTGGACGTCTTATGGGGTTACATGAATACTATAGGTGGAAATCAGATCTCTTTATAGGTAAATATTGTGAAATTTATATTTAAAAATTTGAGGCATTTTTTTTTGAGTAGAAAATATCTACTCAGCCATGAAAAGGTGTTATCTGAAGACCACTTTTTAAACAATAAATAGTGCATACAATTTATGTAAAGTCATTTGGTAGCTCCTTGGAGAGGTGACATTTAGTGAATTTTTTTTTTTTGTTTGTGAATCATTCTTGAAGAGTTCAGACTCAGAGGGTATATGCTATAAATTACTTGAGAGTCCTAATAAAAAGTACTGCAATTGTCTAACTGTCATCTGAATTTTATTAGATACATCTAGGTGGATGTCTCTGTTTTGGGAAGAAAAATGTATTGCTAATTTAAAGTGCTGAATCATCATGAAAACATTAAATCGTTCCTTCCTTGCTAAACTGCAGTGAATGAGAAAGTTGGTAGATTATACCAACAGGTATTTTGATATTTTGTGATGCAGTTTTTTTCAATTCTCTGAAAGGGGTCCCAGTTACAGTGAAGTCTTTATAAGATACAGCCACTTCCTGACCATATAACAGACAGATTGACCATCTGATTAACAAAATCAGCTTTCATTGTTAATCATGTTGGAGTGTTCACTCTTCTCCACATACTGTGTGCTTATATAAAATCATTAGAATATAACGTGTATTTTAATTATAGGGGGATGCTGGCGTGAATGGACTGAAGGGAGACACAGGAGAAAAGGTAACACTGCTTCTTAACAGAAAAGAAAATGTGTGTCTTAGGCATGCTTAAAGTATAACTAATTAGGGAAATTAATAATTTGTTCAAATGAAAAATACATTTTGAGCTGGATTCTTTTTAAAGGTGAGTGACTTGGTTGAGTTTATTTTTATGAACAGCAGAAAAATTTTCACTATTCTGTCTGGCTAAAAGTAAGATTTCTGACTTTACACTGCAGTAACTGTAGTACAGAATATATCATCACATTTCTACACTTCTCTTTGTTGAAACTGGCATTGTACAGGAACTTTGGTCACAACCTGCCAATTGGAGCTACTCTATTGAATCACAGCCATGTTTTCTGATATGCCTTTTAACTTTTCCATCAAAGAGAGGGACCAAACCAATATGGAACAAAAATCACGATATCGAGATAGGCACTTTCCCTCCAAAATTGGTAGCTGGAAAATCAAGAGTTGGTGATAAACACACTTTATGTCTTTATTCCAAGTGACATCAACAATAACCTCACTTTATACCTTCTTAGTTCATTATTGCAAAGTACCAAGATATTGTAGAAAGCACAAAAAATTTGATTTTGTCAAAAATTTTATTTTCCTGTGTTTTCTTTTATGTGAGACTCACGCTCAGAGTTTTCAATGTGGTTTCTTTACACAAGTCAGTCTTTAGCAGTCGGGGTAAAGATTATGGTGCACAGGACAAAGGGTCAGACATATTGATATATTCTGGCCATCACTTTTGAACTCATATACTTCTAAGAAACATTTATTTTAGTGACTACACTTATGCAGAAGCATAAGCACTTTTTCTTGTACCTCTGCATGTGTAATGTTTAATAACTTACATAACTTCAGTGTAAGAAGAAATCTATGATGGATTTATCAAGCTGGTAAGGAATTAATGCAAATCCCCCAGGACCTATCCTATCAATTGGGTACTGTAAATCTGTACATTTAAGAGCACAAGGATTTTAAGGCATATTCTAAAATCAGCAATTAGAAATAGATTTTAGATTTAAGAATAGTCAAGTTACTTGATTCTTGGGGTTAATTTAAATAATACTTTATCTACAGTCATGCTTATTAACATAGATGAAAGTCTTAAGAACCTTATTTACTTATTTACATAATGTAGGCTGGTGGCATAATCTTGATCCATCTCATGTGATTTAAGAATATAATCTGCTACAAGTATGAATTGAGATTGTTGTTCAGATAGATAGTTCTACAACAATGTAAATGTTAAGTTTATAATCTCTCTGAAGAGCCTAGTGCAGCTTCACCTGTTGCTTTTCTACTTTAGCTGTGAGAGTGAATTTGCATCCATAAGAATGCCCACATTACCCTGTGACCAGCAGTGTGCACACAGGTTGCTGGCATCTTTTCTGAGGAAAGAAAGAAATTCTCTCCTTCTTTTAGTGGGAGATCCTTTCTGCCTAAGTATAAAGTTTTAAATACTGCTCTGTGAGTTTTCTAAAGTTAGTCAGTTGAGTTGGGATCAACTTGTGGAAAGTATAGGTCGTCAGGAGACTTCTAATATTGCTGTATCTGAAGAAATTTCAAGACACAATTTCATCATGCAAAAGTCTCCCATCTCTTCTAAGTTTCATATGAGTTTTAGAGGTGGGATGGTCACATGGGAATATATTCTGTTTGTTTGGAGTGCACTGCTTAACCATAATGGATTAGAATCCTCTGCATTAATTTTTGCCAGACTTTCCAGAACTGTGGCTTCATTAACTTTCAATGTATTTCTTCTTTTTCCCTGCCTACAAGACAATATGCCACCCAGAAAAAAAAAAACAAAAACAAAAACGGTTCTTAGAGGAGAGCTGCAGCTTAAAGTTTCTGATAGATAGCTTTGCAAGCAGCACTTTCTAGAGAGCTTAAGTTGGTGTTTTTTGACAGATAATTTAGGAGTAAGTATTAAACTTGGTGTCATTACATTACACTTGAACTACTTAACAGGGTTTGTCCTCTTTCCTGTTCTTCAGTGTAGGGGGAAGCTTTTGCTCTGTGATCATTCTGTATAATTCCAGCATGGAGTTCCTCAGCAATTGCTAAGCATTGAAGTGGCAGAGGAAATCGGAATGACTATTTTGGACACATTTAATTAATTTGTTCACAAAGTAGATTTGACATTTTTTCTATATTTATTTGTATTTCCATCTGTATTGTAAGACTTACAAGGCTCTTTATAAAGACTGTTTCTAAAACAGCTGCTGAATGTGTTCAGAGGTAAGTTGAGTATCCACTCAGTTCTAGGTGTTCAGCCACGCTGCTCAATTAAAAAGCCATTAATTCTGTGTAAATAAGCAGAGAACATTGCACTAAATCATAATGCTACAAATAGGCTTAGGAGGTTTAGTTCCCATAGTTCATCAAACTTAAAAACACTTCTGTGAAAGCTTAGTGTTTCTGTGAGATAAATAATAAATTTTTATTCCTGTGGTGAGTCAGATACCACGTGACAACAGATTCAGACTTGGTTTGGGAGCAGGTTCCTGTTTGTGCCAAAAATGTAACTTTGTTTTCTGAACTGCTGTACCTTGTGCACTCAAAAATATGGACTTGGGTCCTTAATTCTTGACCTGAGACTGTACATGAGAATTAACATGCCTTTTTTAAATTGTCCTATTTTGAAGGCAATCTCAACGCCAAGCTTGAGTTCTTGCTTCTGTTCTTCCATTGTATCCTTGGTCCCTAGAAACTACCAAGGATCTTCCTTCTTTGTACTTGCTCCCCTGCTAAAGTTTCTTCATTTGCAAACTGCCTTGACTCATCAGTAAATTGAGAGCATACCGTACTGTAATTTTTTCTTTGATCTGATACTAATTTTTATTCTTGCATGAAGGTGGATTAAAAATATTCTGTATCTTATCTTCTCTATATCCATCATTGCCCTTTGAAATGTTTAATTGATTAATGTGTCTTACTAGTTGCTTTGCCCCTTTATAGCTATAAAAGATTCTTGAGGCTTTCAGTTGTACATACTTGAAAGGGATATTAGCAGGATCACCCATGTGTGTCTTTCAAAATGAGTCTGCTCAGGTTTCTATGTATCAACCACTTGGTACTGGTTTTTGTGTTTTCTTCACTCGAGCAAGCTGCAGTAACTTCGTTTTCCTGTTCTTCAGAGACCAGTGAGCATGTCAACTGGTGCAATTTAATTTTATAAGATAACACCAAAAAGATGTCATGCTCAAACCAGCTGTAAAACTTTAGCATTCACAGGAGCATCAGGAATGGGCGACTCCTATTTGTATTTTGAACAAAGAATATTGAGCATTTATTCTCTGCTTACACATCTCCAAAGTGTACAGTACTGGCTTCTAATCTACCTGTATAAATCACTGGCTGCTCAGCAGCTTGAAGTGGCTGCTATGTAGCAACACGGTACTTTCAATGAACAATGTAATTTTATTTTGACTAACAAATAATTAAGCAATTTTTCAAATAGAAGCACACTACCCATCTTCAATAGTATAAAGCCTGACTAGCAAACTTTTCAGTAGTTGTTTTTTTTTTCTTTTTTTCTTTGGTATATTACTGAAGAAAAAATAATCAAGTGATCTCTGTCCTGTGCATATCACTGCCTATGAAATCCAGTCAATCCAGCAAAATTTAGACAAATCTTTCTGAAGGATAAATGCCTCATCAGAACAGAGACCTTTCCTGAATATGTAAATTGCCATAGCTGTCTCATCCTGTAAAGTACAGCACTTCATGCATTAATCTATCAATTTAAATACTCTGGAATGTTGAGGAAATAGATCTATGACCTGTCCTGATGGAGATAAACTCCTAGGTCACTGTGGTTTTTTTCAATGTGAGTCACAACAAATTTTGTCAGTTGAGTCCTGACACTCGACATCTATAAAATTAGGTCAAAATGGTCATTCATATTCTTTGTAAATAACAGTAAATTAATTTTTAATGTAGATCAGCAATTTAGAGATATCAAAGTATGTCCTGTCTTATGGCTATGTGAAGTACATTTATACAACATCTGCAATTATTAAATCTACATAATTAGTTGTGAAATTTGAGGTTAACTGTAAGAGATGTTTGGGTGAGTGAAGCTAAATCACTCTGCATGGTCTTGAAAACAATGCTGTTCCTTTTTTGAATCACATTGATGTAATGAATTAGTTAAATGCCTGTGTAGCACCACAGAAAACAGGCAGTCTTGCTATGCATTCATTTTGCTGTGTAATTTTGCTATATTCCTACGTGATTTTTTTACGTGTTTCCTGGAAGACTGTTCCTGTAGTAAGAGTAATTATTTCTTGTGGATTTTGTATCAGGGTGACCCTGGCTCTTCTGCAGCTGGAATTAAGGTAATGGAGTTCTAAAGAAGTTGTGTAGAGAGAAAAGGGGTGGTTGGTCCATACTTTATGGTGTCATAGACATTTTGGGTATCATTAATATCATGGTTTTCCACGGCTTCATCTTAAATTAATTTTCTCAGATCTCATGTCTTTTATCTGGGTTTTTTTTTAGGGTGAACCTGGCGAATCTGGACGGCCTGGACAAAAGGTACCACGTGGAAATGTTCAGTTTTCCTTTTCTGCTGGATTTGTGATGAATGGTGTTGCATCCATGTTACCAGTGGCCCTTAGCTGTATACTGGGATGACTCCAAGGTGGAGCAATTTGTCAGCCCAAGGATTTACACATTTGGTCTATGATAATTTTGTATTTTAAAAAGGCACAGGAATGGTGATAGTAATGAAAAGCATTTTTGACTAACCCACCTTCCCCTCCAGCCACAGCACACTTCTTGCATTGAAAGCTTACCCAGTTGCAGCTGATGAGACTAACAAAGAGTGGCTCTGCTCTGAGTGGCTCAGCTAACCCTGCATGTATAGCTATTAATCTTCAAACTGTGGTACACTGTTAGATCTCATTAGGAAGAAAATAAAAATTGGTTAGAATCCCTTTCACACACACCTGTGAAATCAAACCACCAGAGCTGTGCAGTGTGTTTGGAAGGGCACAGAGTATGTAATGCTGCTCTGTTCTTCCCTCCAGCATAAGAAATTCCCCTGGGTTCTTTGTGGCTGAGGTTGCTTCTGCAAGGAAAGGTCCTGCAGGAGTTACAATGGCTGTGCTGCATGAGGCGCTCTGAAGCTGGGAATTTGCTCTTGGAATTCACACAAACACAGTACATCAAACACAGAGAATGCTATGCCTTCAGCTCCCTTTCGTGAGAGTAGGCAGGTCCTGCAGGGAGAGCAAAGAGACAATGAGAGAACTACAATACTACTGTATTGTAGTATTTCATTTCCCTCTGGAGCCATTGGCACAGTTCTTGCCTCTTACAGAATTGAAAATTATCCCCTGCACACTGCTGCCAGCATGGAACAGAGTCCTTCTGCCAGCTGAGATATTCCAGTCAGACAGTCAAGAGCTAAAATGCTATCAAGACAACCATTTTCTAATATTCAAGGTCTTTTGGTGACTAAGCAAAACCCCAAACCAAATAAAAATAGGAAATAAATAAGAGATTAAGTCTTTTTATTTAAGAAAATATAACTCTCATCAGAGACTAAATAAGATTATTATGGTTGCAAATGCAGTTCCTTAGTAAAGTGCAGTTTTAATTAGGAGAGGTAATCAAAGCAGTTTAAAGCTATCTAATCCACAGAACCATTCAGTGTGTGCATTCTGCAGCTTATGCTTTGCTTGGGTAATAAACTAGAAAATGCACTTAAGCGCCTGTGGAGATTCATACTCTCATTAAGTGGCTGCCGTGGAGGCAAAACTAGAAGTGATTTATCAGCAGGCTCCTGGTTCTCAGTCCCAGGCACTCAGATTTGATCTGATTCAGGGAGCATGGGCAAGTGAGAGGTATGCAGTGCAGACTTTCTATATTCTCACCTTCTTTTTCACACCAGAGGAGGGGCTTCCTTCCATTCCCCTTGTGATTTCCCGATGTGACACACTCGTGTCCCAGCCCCAACCATCAGTTCCCATAATGTGCCCAGTCAGCCTCCCTCTTCCACCCAGGTGCCCCATTTCTGCTGTCCTGCACCCCTGTTTGGGAGGGGCTCGTTCCCACCACCAGAGGTTGTGGGAGGCTCTTTTTCCAACTGGAGGCACATCTCTGCCACCTACATAATTTTGATGTTTTCCCCCTTCTCTGTGACCCATTCATATTTCCTTTCTGTCTTCTTCTCTTTCTTATATTTTCCTTTTTCCTCTTCCTCTAAGTTTTCCCTTATCCATCTTCTAAGGACAAATGTGTTTTGTGCTGCCCACCCAAATACTATTATTATGAAATGAAACATGACAGTATTTCAGCAGTCTGATTGTTGTGGGCCCTGTTGTGTGCAGAGGTGACAGAATGACCTGCCCTGCCTCTATGTAATAATTAGTGTATACAGCCTTGGTTTCTTTAAAATTTATTCTTCTCATAAATCATATTCAGAATTCAGGAAAGGTCAAAAAAATAAAATACTATACATTCATCTACAATGCTGGCTGTAAATAAGAAATAATGACTGATTTCATTGTGTTTCATATTGATGGATATTTGAGGGGCATTTTAATTGTTTCAGATTACTGTGACTCTGAACTGCTTATTATTATATGTGAGTGTATGGGGTTAGCTCTGTCCTGAGACTAAAGAGTAACCTACTGCAGCAATACTAATACATTATTAATTAAAAATATTCCAGTTCTGTGCTTACAAGTGAAATTTAGTGTTTCCACAATGAGGTGAGAAAAGTTGATGGCAGTAGTGCTGCATGTATGGCTGCTCATGCAAAAAATAGAAAGACAGTAGGGGTTTGGAGTTAAAATTTTGTTAGTCCAGTGGAGTACTGAGCACTGTTCTTTTGAAAGAGTAATAACCCATTTTCTGCTTTAGGAAGTGGTAGGCAACATACCAAAAAGTGTCTACTGAAAATGGCATCCTAGCCTCTGTTTTTTCATCTGATTTTGTAGTTAATATTTTGAGACTGGAATCTTTCCTGTGCTTTTAGGCAGTTTGAACTTAGGAGAAACTGAAACAGACAAAGCAGCTGTTATCAGATCCTTCTATACCACTTAAAAATCATTCCATTTGGTAAAGCTATTTGCAGCCCCTCTATTGTGTTTTTTACTTTGTGGCAGAACAGAATTCTGCTGTGAGCATTCTGAGTCTATGTAATATCTCTGCCTCAAAGAAGTGTCTCTGGGTGGTGCAGTTTGATGAACACCTGTATTATGTGTAGATGGGTTTATGTTTGTGTGTCTATACCAGTGTGTATATGAGTGTATGGATGTGTGTAAGCGTGTGTGCACACAGACATGTGCAATATTTTAATAGCACAACCTGTAGGTATCAGCCCAAACCACAGAGGTAAAGTCTGGATTTCTGTAAAGCTCATGAGTGTAAAAAGTCTGGAATATAGCTCAACTCATTATAAAGGTAGAAGTTGGCTTCAGAGTTCAAACCTGAGCTTCCAGAAAGTTTAGGGAATATTCAGATCCAAGGTCCTGGTTAGAATACATCTCTGTATTACAATAAAATCCCCAGCCTTTAAAATAATGTTTTCTTCACATGTTATTGCTCCTTTTTTTTTTCTGTTCATCATCTATTTTTCCCTAGACAATATCTTTCCATTTAGCGGATATCCCAAAATTACCATTTGTGAGAATGTTGTGATTCTTGTCTTAGACTAATTCCAAAATTAATACATTCAGTTTTCAATACTTGTTACAAAATTACCTTCCAAATAGAGTTCTATAGGTCTTTTCATTGCAATTTTAAATAAGCAGGGCTTTTCTGGGTAATGCAGTAAAAGGTTACATTCCCACTATCCTTCATGACACCGTATATATTCACAGATAAAGAACAAGCTCTGAAATGATGCTGTGGATAGCACTATAAAACTGATGACCCAGTTATAATTAAGCAGTCCTGCTTAAATTGTGCAATTTAAACCAAACTCTTCTGAATTGCTTTGTAGCTAAATCAGACAGTCACACAACACAATATCTATCTCAGAGCTGAAAATGGAACAGAATTAAACATCTGTCATAAGTATGGAACTTAAATGGCAGTGTATAAAATGATCCAGAGCTGCTTGTTTTCTTCTCTTTTGCTGAAGGCTAATGTGAATTCAAATTTGGCTTTCTTGACATGGATTTTCAGCCTGTGTGTCATCTTCACACAGGCTGAAAATATCCCAGAAGATATCCAAGTTCTTAATATGACTCTTACTAATTGTACATTTAAGTCACTCATTTGAAAAAAACAATCCTGCTGGAGCTGGCTAGCATTCATTCATGCTCTTTTATCCTGCTGCAGAATTTACAGGGCTGTTCAATGGATAGTGACCATAACTGGATAATGTCTGTAATATTATGTAATTTTCCTGTGTAGGGTGAACCAGGCCTTCCTGGGCTTCCTGGACTCCCTGGAATAAAGGTAAATAAACTGGATTGTACCTGTTGTACTGGGGAGGAACACCACAAATAGGGGGGAAATGCAAGAACATGGCTCAAATGGACTTAATGTACTTGTCTTACATCTTTTTTTGTGTCTCTGGTATTAAACTGGGGTTTGTCACAGAAATTTTCACATGAAAAATTGGTTAGATGTCTATGGATCGTCAAACAGTCTGTCTTACATTGAAAAGTGAGGCAGAACATTCTAGTTATTTTTTTTTAATCTAAAATAGTAGAGATTTTTAATTTTTTTTTTTTATTTTATGGAAAAGTCTTGGCATCAAAGTTTTACTTGGTTTCCACGTCAATGTGTGCTTTCCAGTAGCAATATTCTACTGAATTAACTGAGTCTCCACCCAGAGAACTGCATTAATTAGACACAGGCTGTGGAGACCTGGCTCTGTTGACGGAAATACTTTGTGCTCCATTACACAGCAGTGATTTCCACTGACCAGTGAAAATGTTTTAATAATATTCTGTTCAGTATTAGCTGCAGTCCTTGACACAATACCTGGTTTAGTCCCTGTTATCCAGTTTGTCTGGAATCTTTAAGTAAGTTGATACAAAAGACACAGATTTGGTTTAGTTCTAGCATAAGTGGACACAATGGGAGCTGTAGACATCTGCAGAGTTTGAGCTGTAACTGTGTAATTGTGCACAAAGTGAGCAGATTCATACATCCTGAGTGAGCAGAGATCAGAATGGCCACTTTTCCTTTGTGTCAAAGGCTGTCCTTTCAGAAAACAAAATCTCTTTGGAACTTATTCTTTGCATTGGGCCGGTGTATGTCTCAAGGAGAAAGTTTGTAGATTTTCCCCCACAATGAGGATAAGTCAGAGACCAAACTCTTGTCCACTGTGGTAGGATTCAGGATTTGTCTTTTGGAATGTAGCATTTGCAGTGATTTTCTCAAGGGACCTGTGAATTGCCACAGCACTGAAGCATAATGTCCCTTCTGTGTTACTCGTGAATTATGGGAAGAATTGAATGTGCATATTAAATTTGTGTGTTGCAACAGCTGAAAATATAGTTCCCATGGAGGTTGTTCCTTTTCTGCGAGAATAAATGCTGTACTGACTAGTGAAGATCATGCAGGAGAAGAGTCTTGTGTGATTAAAGTCTGTTTATAAGGGCCTTTGGCAGCAATCCCTGTTCTGTTTACTTAACAGTGAGCAAAGAGGTAGCTCAGTTTGGGGTCAGCAGGGCACTTGCCTGAGGCTCTCATCCCAGGGACATTTGCCAAAAGTGTCTTTGGTCTTTGGGGTTTCCATGTTCATACAGACCACATGTCCATGCATATAGCCAGTAAATAAAAAAGTCTACATCTGAGTGGCTGCTCTGGGAAAATTATTTGTTGGCAATAAGAATGGCTCTGATTCCAGAATCACCTGAAAGGCAAAATGTGAAGTGAAAAAAGGATGAAGTGTGGGAGTTTTGCCCAGTGAAAATTCGTTTCCAAATTCAGTGGATACAGTGGAAAAACAGTGCAGTTGCCTGCAGAATAAAATGGAATAATTTGGTCAAATATTAATCATTTAGGAAAATACTTGCTCCTGTTTAAAATCCAGTCCAGAGGGAGACTTGGTGGTGTTCCAGTGAAGAAATTTCATCTTGTGCAATTTTGCATTCTCTGGTAGCAGAAACCGTAGAATGGCTGGAGTTAAGAAGATGGGCACTCACCAGCAAAGGAAAAGTAGTAGTTTATGCCCTTTTCTCACCCTCCCTTTTAGCAAAGACCATGGTAAGGTCATCACATCGATTTCCAAAAACAACATCAGTGTTGTTTCATGGAGAAACAGATTTCCAGTGATCTGGTGTCAATCGAAAGCTACTTTGAAATAGCAGTGACAGAATGAGAAACTTGAGCATGGAGAAAACCCAGTTGTTGGGGCTTGGACTCAATTGATGCTGTTATCTTGTACAAAACTGAGGGGATTCTTACTTGGAGCAGGGATTTCTTTTTCTTTTCTTTTATTTTTTTTCTTTCCTGAGTGATCCTTGTTGTTTGTCATAATTTTTTGGGGGATTTTGGGATCTGTTCCCATGTGGACTTTATAAAACTCTCCAAGATGTCTCTGCTATTCTATCTCTTAATAGTGATATGCCATAGTGGTATAACATCAAAGACATAGCAGAAACCTCTCACAATGTCATTGCAACCTCTAAAAACTTGTTGCAAAATGAGGGTTTCCATACGGGAAATTTTTCCTGACAAACAGATTATACCATTCTCATATATTTGTGTGCCAGCCCAGTAGCTGTTGGAAGAGATTTTTCAGGCTTTTTCCAAACTTTGCAAGAGGCAAGGAAAAGATCAAGATACAGGTTTATTCTACACATTGGAAATTCCTGGATAGGGTTCTTAAATGTTAAATATTAAGTCCCCTTTTCTTTGAATCTGCTAGTTAAAATTGCTTCCTTATGAATGTTTCTCTGCAGTGGCAGGCTGTATTATGAAATGTTTTAGGTAATTGTGCACATGCACAGCACACTTTGCAAATGCTAAACCAACCTGTGCAAGCACAAATGCTGTGCCAGCCAGTGGACCATATCTGTCCAGCTACATCTCATCTTTCTTCCCATGGCTGAACAAGCTTCCCAAGACATTCAGTCCTGTGTGCTTCAACATTCATAAAGGATTAATGAATGCTAATCACTGAGAAACTTTCAGCTTCTTATAATGCCACTTCAATTAATTAATCAATGTTCCTGGGAACCTGTTAGGACTTGGCTGAATGTGATACTGCAGCCTGAATGAGTGGCAAAGTTGGACAGACATGCAAGTATCATATCTGAATTCAGGGTATGCATCAGGGTCTTTTATTACTTACTTTTCTAGACCCATTCACTGTGCACATGCGGATGTTTTGGGAGTTCTTCCTGTTCCTTTTCGTTCTCTCCTCATTGTCAGTTGGTGCCATGGAGGAAACACAAGTGCAGTCAGTTATTTCCAAGACAGTGAAGAAGCTGTCTGTGACATACTGGAGAAACGTTTCTCAAGCACCTGTTGCTGTTTAGGAATGGCTGGAAACTTAATGAGCCCTGGATGTGTTCCACCTAAACTCAGAATATTAACTCATCGCTCTACTATCCCCCAACTGATGCCAAGCAGACACAGAAGCCTATCTGGGAAGCACAAACTTCATATATCTGTTTTATCTCATAACTTTTTTAGGAAGATACTTACAAAACAGCACTTGCTTAGTGTAATGGAAATCGTGCATGCCCTCATTCACAGTAATGTCAGACATCTCTCAAATCCATTGCATTTCATTTTCTGGAGTTTGACCTGTGCAGTCCTCAATTTCTTCACTGCAATGAAAACACAAGCCTCTTCTCAGTAACAGCACTTTCTGCAGGATTTTCTATGGTATTTGTGGCATTGTCCCTCAGTTTTTAAAGCAAGTACTGAACTGAAGCTTACGAACGCATATAAATTTTTATTTTATCATGTTCAACAAACTGAACCATTGAACAGTTTGGCATGAGAAGAGGAAGGCTGCTTAGCCCTTCTGCTTTTAGGAAATATGGAAAGCTTTCTGTGTTTCAAAATTCAGTGGAAGTGGCTGATTCAATAGACTTGCCAGTATGCAATGCCTTATGTCTTTCTGTACAATTGCTTTGAATTGACTTCCCTGGGACTGTGCCTAAGCAAAGTTTCAGGAAAACCTGGATAAGGATATGGGAATTTGAATCAAGTTTATATCCTTTTATTTTTCTTTTTATGAAAGCAAAAGCAGTTCTAATTTTTTCTGCACCTAAATTTCTGGTCTTTTTCCATAACTACACAGAGATCTTACCTTCTAAAGACTGAAAGACGCTTTGCTCCACAGAGCAGCATGCTTCACATACTTTTTTAAGGTCTAGAAAACTTGATACTACTTTCACCCAGTTCATTCTGTCACAGAAGAGAAACGTCAGAGGAAATGAGAGAGAATTTTTAAGCTGGATGCATAGAAGTTAGTTTCCTATTTTAACTCTTTTTAAAAAGAGAGCAACTGTTGTTGAAGCTTGTGTGTTTAAATGCTGCTCTTACCTTCTGGCAGCAAAATGAAAGGAAGTCTGAAGTGAACGGTAGTTCTCAGCATTTTGGTTTGGAGTCAATACCATTTACTGCCTGTAGTAAAGCTGGGTAAATTCCTCTTTTCTCCCAGGAGATTTTAGGAGGAACTGTTCACATTTTCCTAATGCATTTTTCCTTTTCGTATTTCCATTCTTCTTCCTGTTTTTATTCCTTTTCAGAGTTAAAAGGAAACCTGTCGGGTCTCTTCTCTGTCTCTCTCTGTCTCTCTGCCTCTCTCTTTCCCGCTCTCTGCAGGTTCTGGGTGTAAGAGGAAACTGATCTAAAAAAATAGGACTCAGTACCCACTTTTGGTGGGCTGGGTTTCAGAAGTATCTCTGTGCATGGGTAGGTAAAATACATTACACGACTGTGCAATGTGTTTTGAGTATTTCCTTTCCATAGTGGAAATATATATACATATATCTGTATGCTACACATCTAGCTTTGCTCATTGATTCCTAGGTGTCTGCTTTCCATATGTTATGGCAGTAATCAGTTGCATAGGGTAGACATGTAATTTCCCAGAACTGGTTTTGATAATCAAGGCCTGAAAATGAAATCATCATTAATGTTGGAGGGTGTGCAGGTGTCAGGGATGCTTTCTTGGGTCTTCTTCAAGATAAATTCTTCAAGTTCTTATTAATGTCTCAGAAACAAAGTCCTCCAAATCTCTTATTTTCAGTTCTGGAAAAAGCTAAAACATGAGGAACTGAAACACAGAATGTTACTTCTTCTTAATATGTTACTAATTGGAAGACAGAGCTTACAAGAACTTCATAGCATGTTTCATAGCTTAACTTAATTTCTCATTGTACAAAAACAAAGTGCAAATTAAACATTTTGAGACCGGTTGAATAATGTGAGAATCCAACACCCCACTGTATTCAGAAATCAAGTATTTTGTCATCCATAAAGAAGTCTTGATATCAGTAATCTGAAATTATTTCTCAAATACATATTTTTATAATATCTGAAATGAGGGCATGCAATAAAGCTCCTTATCTTTCAGGAGACCAACAAAATTACTTCAATTTTTTTAATCTAACTGTTTCTAACAAAAAATGTTGGGTCCTAACTCTTCATTATTTAGCAGTTCGGTCATTGAAAGGAATAAAAAATTAGGTGCTCATTGCAACAAGTGTTTTTATTCTATCCTCAAAAATAGTTGCCATGCTGACATGAATTACAATTAGCCTTTAAGTAAGATGTCCCTTATATGATTAATGGATGCAGAATTAATCAGAATCATTACTGGTTCTGATAGCACTCTCCTAAAGCAACATACTTTCTAAGCAGACAGAACTTAAAAGCAAGAAGAAAATTAGGCTCACTAAAAAGCAATATATATCATACAAAGTGAGGCCTGTTGTGAAACCTCAGGGTTTTAGCCAGGTTGTTTAGCCAGGTTTCACTTCCCTAACTCCAAATGAATCATAAAGTCTAAATATGCTTTTGGAAATTCTAAACCACAATTGTTTTTCTAAGTTTAGAGAACGATTAGGGAATAAAGATATTGTTTCAAATGCGATGAGTGAGCCAGACAACCTGTTTTAACTGGCAATTTCTGGAGCCAATTCTAAAGTGATATGAAAAGCCTTAAGAAAGACATTATAAAATGGGGTTAGGGTTTTTGTTTTTTTTAATCAGATTTCCTTGTACCTTGTTCATTTCCTTCTTAGGAGCTGAATACTGTAGTCCGTCTGAGAGTAAAATTCCCATGGACATCAGGCTATATATAAGTTCCTCTAATGCCCTTCACAAAGTGCTCTCTGACTTGTATAGTCTGAGGCCAGCTGAGTTGCTGAGAAATTGCTTCAGTGGAACTAAGTGCTGCAGACAAAGTGAGGGCATGGGTAAGCACAGCTTCATAGACCACTATGGATTGTTCTGTTGCAGGATCCTGAGAATTTGGCCCTCACTCCTCTTCATAGTGGAGGAGTTGCAGTATTTTGGTTAGAGAGCAACCTCAAAAACAAAGTCTTTTCGGACAGCAGATGGAAACTTCTTGAAAGTCAGTACAGGTACCCATGAACCAAATCCAGTTTATTAGAGCTTCATGGCTGTTCTCCAAATTTTCATGCATCTGGGTGTCTTTTTTGACAGCTCTTCTATATATCTCCACCTCTGCAGGATTGTTTCAGTGGAGTTAGGCAAGGAAAGGGCATCGTACTGTTTTGTTTTAAAGATGCTCTTAAGTGAGCCAGGGTAACTGTGAAGACAAGCACTTGTCTCTTGATATGATTGAAATGAGGATCCTTCCACATCAGTCCTTGTCAGAAGGAACTTTGAGGTCCCCCGAAGTCTGTTACTCCTAAAGAATTTGCATGCTGGCCTATGCCAGACACAGGGATTTTTGGAGGTCCATGAGACCTAGAGGCAGGAGTTGGAATCTCCAAGAGCTGTGTGTTTAAGCTTGGTTGTGGTTTTCCTTCAGCCCAACCAGCTAGATTTTCTGTTTATGGACGAGGTGGGGTGCGTCCCCCTTTCCAGAATCCTCCACAGAAATTCAGGATGTTTTTGCATGGTTTGCCAACTCAGAAGTGTGCACGCAGGTGTCTTGACCTTGGTATGTTTGGATTTCCAAGAGAATGGCAAGGAAATGTGTTCATGTGTGTCCTGCCGTGTGACAGACCTGCCTGTCAGTCCAGGAGGCACAGAACTTCCATGGTCTTGGCAATGGGGCCGACACTGAACGAAATATTTCAGGACCAGTGAACTACATAATTAAGGTCAGAGTTAGACATTTAAATTTTTCTGGCTAATTCTAGTGCATAGCACTAGATAAGAATAAGGATTGAAATTAAATTCTCCTTTCAAATTCATGCTCTAAATGGTAGTTTAGTTACATTTCTGCAGCACAGAGAAAATAATTTAATAATCTGATGTAGCTGGAATATAGTAAGGTAACCATGGGACTTACAAGTGGTAGAGTGATTTCAGAAATGGAAGAGAATGTATTTCATTGTTATAGGAAAGTTGCAACACAGGTATCTTTTTTAGGCATTCATTGATCTGGATCTGAAACGAGTGGTATAGTCATTAGAAGAATGATTAAAGGAGGAAGAACCTTCTGTGGGAAAGCAGTGTACCCAACAACTGCTGTTCTCTGCTGATTGCTTGCATCAGCACAAAGCTTTGTATTTCAGGCACGGGGAGAGGACTAGGTATGTCTGTGAGAGCAGAGTTTCAAATAATGATGGTGGTGTGTGCCCCAACTGTTCAGTGAAGGCTAATTCTGACCAAACATGGCATTGGAACTACATTGTTAATAAACAGATTTGCTAAATTAGTGATGCTTAAAACAGAAACCAGCAGTGGAAATGATATTCCAAACTGCTCTACCTTTTAAAGCAAAAGTCCCAATTTTTAGGCAATTATGAGTTCTGTAAAACTTAAAGATGACAGTGGGAGTGAACTAAAGCGCTTTTTAGGGTTAACCTTTAATATCAAAGCTAGCCTCCCCTTCAGCCCATAAAAGCTTTGATCATCATGAAAACCAGTTCTAATTATGTCTAGATAATAATCCTCATAAAAATCTGACTATCCTCTGAAGTAAATTACAAGGTGACTTTTTAATATTACATTCTGACTGAGATCACATTACACCAGGTTTACCACATTTTCGGGCCCTTTTCTGTATTCAGGCTGTTTCAAGAGGTGAAAATGAACCTTAACAATATTTGTGAGTGGTAGTATATAATTTGTTATCTGACCCACTAGTATTTCCACAGTCAACATACACTTGAGAATAAAAATGAGCATGCATGGAGGTAGTCTCTTAAAATATTAACACATAAAGGCACTAAAAATGATTCTTAATATCATAACACATCACTTCAGTAGCCTGGAAAAAATTCACAAGCTTGGGTGCTGGTGTTTTTTAAACAAAGCTGCCTGTGTTGTGATTAATACATATTGCTCGAAGTCTAACAGCAGATGAAGTTTGAATGCTGAAATTTGCCTTGTTGACATCTTGTGCAATTTGGTGATTTCTAAGCAGTGATTTCATAACTATACCAAAGGGTTAAACCAAAAAGCTTGGCAGAGTCATCATTTGCTGATGGCTTTCTAGGCAGCTGCCAAACAGTATTTCGCATGGAGGATTTCCTTACTTTTCTTTCAATACATAACTGATTAACTCCTCTTTCCAGATTTTGTGTTCACTGCCCCATCCTTAGGAGGCAAAGAGCATTGCTATACATTATAACTGGATTAAACTTCGATTTTATCCTAAGAAGTTGCAGTGAGGTGTTTGGAAAAGTATTATAAGTCTTGATTACTCTGATCCTTTGTGTTCCTCTCAGCACTTCATAGTGATTAGAACAAATTTCAAGTTAATTTAAGCAAGAGACTTAAGAACAGGAGGTGATTCAGTGAACTTAAGAATCAGAGCTGCAACGTTGGCAATCCACAGTGCCCTCCCGAGCAAGCTTTCATTCTTGCTTTCCTGCAGCTATGTGCCAGCTAAATCATACGTATCATGTAGTCAAAAATTAAAAAGCTCTTAGTTCTTGATTTTCTAACCACATTCCTCCACTGCTCTGGAATCTTGTTTGTGTCATGGACTCATCATAAAAGTCTTTCCCTTGCCTTTGCATAACAGGGACATCTGCATGCCTTTCTGAGAGGAAACTGTTACCTTTGCATTTCACACATTGGTAGTGCCAATTTTGATATAATTTTTTTCCCTGTCTGAGTGGCATAAAAGATAGCATAAAGCATGAAGTCAGCAATATTATGTCAGGATGCAGAAGTATACCAAATGAACATTTTATGTAATGCCTTACACTGGAGTTTGAAATATTAAAGACATGGCTTAGTTTCAAATCATTCAAATCTGTTGTCTTTTTACTTAGAAGCTTACTTCAGATGGTAAATCAGATCTGTCTTGTAGTCCACTTATCCTCTCTAGCACTAGATAGATGGAGATTTGCACGTCTTTCTTAATGAAGCCAGGTTTTAACTACTGCAGTTTGTTTCATATGTGAGAATACACCGTAGGATCATGTTCAGCTTGGCATCCACCGTAACTTCTGCATCTTTCCCAGCAGAGCTGCTGCTCACCCAGTCAGTTCCTGGTCTCTGCTGACACACCACCTCTTTCACTCCACATTTCAAAACATTTCCAAGCCCTGTGCAGTGTAAGACCTGTGTTCTACTTATTCTAATTAAGCCATCAGCTTATTCCATTATCAATTCCACTATTTTGAAAAGCATCTTTTTCTTATCTCTTCAGAGATTTTGGGGGAAGATGGGGCTTCTTCTTGGACTTGGGCCAGAAGTTTTCTTGTGGTGTGCAACTGATACACTCCTGAGCAAAGAGACTCAAAAACTTCCATTAAGTGACACTTCTAAGCCTTACCACTGAAAAGAATTATGTCGTCAGTACATATTTTTTCTGCCTGAAGTCATTATAAGCTGGCCAAAAAATTAGCCTGGGCAAATTCAGTATTAAAACAATATGGGGCTACTGAGTACCCTCTCATTCTAAAATAAGTGATTGAAGCAGCATTGTTCTTCATTTACTGATATTAAAGTGCTTCCATCTGCAGTGATAACCTTACGTTGCTGGTGTGTTCTAATAGGAAGACTTATATAAACTCTCAAGTTTTTTTCTTTCCTATGAGAGCAAATAAAAAAAAGAACCCACATGCTTCTCTGTGACATGTTTGTCTCAGTTTATTTCTTTACCATATTTTGAACCATGGCCAGCTGGAACTTCATGTGAGAAAGCTCATTGTTTTCTTGTATTTATTTATAATCTAAATGGGGGTCTCTGGGAGTTTGCTGTGGTCCTTGATATACCCACAGGAAAGATTTCTTGGGCTTTGAACTGTTAATGATGGATTGCTGATGAGCCACAGATGAATGTGAAGAATACTTCCTAATTTGCTCACCATGTGCACATACCTGTATTTCTAAGGAGAGGAAGAGATGAAGAGAAATATTATTCAACTACTCATGTGCACTGTCTCTGTATATTGTTAGTAATTATATCACTACAGGATTATGATCTGACTTTTACCTATTTCAAGAGGCATTTGGTGCGTAATTTTTAGGCATTAAGTTCAGGGATATTGCTAAAAGCCTAATAAATAAATATTAATTGGGTTACATAACTGGTTTTAAAATTTACAGTAGCTTGTGGATGTATCTTCTTGTTTCAAACATATCTAAAAAATGCAGGATTAAATATCAGAAAACCTTATTCAGGAGAGTTTGTGAAGGAAAGCATATGGCTTATTAATCTTGCATCCTCTCTCTTCAGGCAGAGAAATAGGTAATAAAATATGGCCTTACTCTTCTGCTCATCTGCTCTTACTGCTTCTGCTGCAGCTCTGCTGTATTCTTGCTATTTATCTGTCCTGTTTGTACAAATGAATGGGAAGGAAGGGGGCAGAACACAGAGGGAATGAGGAGAGCTCATTCCCAGCTGTTCACAGCCAGAGAAGTTGTCTGGGTGCAGAGAACTGAAGAATTTTACAGTCAGAATGAGGAGGGAAAGTAACATAGTACTGCAAGTCTCTGACTTGAAAGGAGATTCAACACATCACAGTGGTACCATCTCCATTTGTCACTGCTTTGTCACCCACCACTTCTGCCCATCTATTCACATACTGCAGTAGGAAACTATCTCATAACACTACTGAAAAGAATTTTCACTTTTGAAATTTAGGAACACTCAGATCTCTCCTCCTGCCTTCAGACTTGCTTGGATATTAGTTTGATGTGTTACATTACAGACCAGCTTGCATATTAACAGTCCTTACCTCATAAACCCCATGTTTGATACCTTCTGCTTCATTTGCATCTCCTGTGCTGTGTGGTGGCTTGCTGCAGGAATTCATGGTGATGAAAGTTACCCATGATGAAAAGTACTTTTATGTAACTGTTGCATCACAGCTGGAGAGTTGTAAGCAGTGCAGGGGAAAATACTGTCCAAAATAAACTCGTGTTATCATTGCATGCTGCTAAATGAGTAATCCAACATTCGTCTCATATTATATTTTTAAAGGGTGAACCAGGTTTCATTGGTCCGCAAGGAGAACCTGGGTTGCCAGGGCTACCAGGAACAAAGGTAAGGGTAATGGGCCAGATTCTAATGTGAGGCCCCTTGAGCTGATGTCAAATTCAGCTTCCCTCAGCAAGTAGCAGGGACTGAGACTACTGTTGGAGAAAATGTGAAAAGTCATGGCCCGGTGATATGAGAGAGATAGATATTCATATTGGTGCCATCAAAAAATGTGAAGGCAGGTGTCACATCATTGCTTTAATTAATAAATCTTTTTTTTGTGTTAGAGTCCCCAAATTTTGTTGTTCAAGAGGCATGACTGAAGAAACTATATTTTCCATAAATGTGTGGGTTTTTAGGGAAATGGTTTGAAAGTGTGTGCAGGGAGTAGAACTTTGATACTATGCACCAGATTCTGAAAATACAGATAGACTAAACCTCTGTTTCTTCTGTTGGCTTGGTTTCTTTGATCTTACTGAGGTTGGTGGTGGGAGCTAAAGGCTGCCCAATATTTTGTGATATATGTGTGTCTTTTGCAATAGGGTGACAGAGGAGAGGCAGGCCCTGTTGGGAAGGGTGAGCGAGGTGAACCTGGAATCCCTGGACCAAAGGTCAGTTTGATTTTACTTTGGAAATATTTTGTTAGTTTTACACCTATGAACACATCTTTGCCTGCTGAAAAGCAGAACAAAACTCGGTGAGTGAGCTTTTAAATGAAAATGCTGTCAAATACTCTACTTTGGTCCAAAAGACAATGGCAGTTTTGTGTTCACAGCTGTGGAACTGCAGTCTGAATGGACTCTTATTTGGTCTACAAAGTAAAGACACTACCTACATACACTGTCCTGGAATTGGCCTAATTCATTCCAGCTGAAGTGCTGACCTCCAGGTCCCTAACTTTCAGCATCGAAGTTTGAACTCTTTGACCACTGTAGCTCTTGAATGCAGAGAAAATCCATTTTGCATGCTGTTCCCTAACTCTCTAAGAAAGAGATCAGTCTAACTACGTTTTAGCGTTGTCTTAGTATTTCCCCTGGTGTTGATGCTGTCAATTTTTCTTTCCCTAATACATTTTGAAAACAATAAAGTTAATTTTGTGCTCCTTGGCCAGTTAGTTTGTATGCACCTGAACTGTTGG
Source organism: Petroica traversi (assembly GCA_025920805.1). Classification (NCBI taxonomy): domain Eukaryota; kingdom Metazoa; phylum Chordata; class Aves; order Passeriformes; family Petroicidae; genus Petroica; species Petroica traversi. Next base: position 10,693,598 of record JAHLSL010000020.1, read on the forward strand.
GAAAAGAAGTTGTGGTAGCACTTAATTTTAATCTCCTTATTTAACTATCTTCTCTGTCTCTTGGCTATCATTTATCAGGAGCAATGGAATGATATCATTCATTCCTGAAAACCAGTGATAATGATGCCTATCTTTACTAATGCCAATACTGTTTTTCTTTTGGAAGGGTGGAATCTGTGACAATTGCACTCTGGTGTTAAAGAATATATTAATCTGGGTGCCATTAAATTAAGTGCCTTTAAAGATTCATTATCTTGGTAATACCAAATAAAGTATTTCTGCTGTTCCAAATTGTAGTTAGTCATTACTAATTTCTTTTTCTCTGCACTCCCATTTCTCTACCATCTTTCTCCTATCTTCCTTCAAACAGGGGAAAACAGGTGAACCTGGATCTAGAGGCCCCAAAGGGTCAAAGGTTAGTAGTAAAGAAACTGTCTCCAGGAGACTAATTAGCATGATGATTTTTAAGATCAATTATTTGTAGCATTTCACAGAAACTTCACTTACCTCTTTAAAAGAACTGTAACAACCTGCAGTGATCTTTATAAGTGAAACCTTCTGACATTCAATTTTAGCTGAAAAATTTAGTCAAGTCATATGGGGTTTGAACACTGTGATTCTAATCCCTTTTCTGTTATAGCATCCATTCCACTCTGCTGTTGTTTTCCTCATGCACCTTGGTTTCTCTCTGTGTAACTGATGTTTGTTAGTTCTCCCACATGCCAAGACCCAATGCCTGAATGTGCTTTTATTGGGTTTGCAATAATTTTGTGGATTCACACTTTGGTGAGCTAGGAATCAGGAATCAGTACTAGGCATTAAAAGTACTGCAGGCTGACATATGATGGCCACAAGTCCTGCAAAGGCAAGAGTTGTTGGTTGCATTACTGTTGTGCCTGCTTTTAAAAGACTTCTTTAATTTTATCTATATACCCATTTATCTCTCTATGAAGTTGGTCCACATATATGAAGTTAGGGATAAAATGTGTGTTTTCCTATTACTTTATCTGCTGTGCAAATATTGTTCCCACTGGATTCCTTCATGTTATATGATGGAGTCAAAGAAAAGTGAAAATGTATTTGCATGGGTGGTTATTGACAGGTCTACTGTCAGAATAAGGGTGACAGGAAAATGTAGGTTGGTTTGATGCTGTTTGCAGCACTTGTAAGGTCCTTGAAGAGTGACTTTAAGTGCTTAAGGATGTGATTAAACAAGTGCATTTAACTTATTTAATCATTCATTCCCACCATAAGAAGCATTGGAAGGTAAGGGAACTGATGAGGCCATTAAAGTATCAGAGTGAAAGTAGAAGACTAAATCAGCCTCTCATTTTTCTACAGTACCTGGGTACCTTCCACATGCACCAAAATTACAAAGATATCCCCTTTAATTCCTTTTTTATCAAAAAAGTGTGTGCCATTTTCATTTTACCGGCATACCTGTCATGAAAATCTGGCCCACAAAAGTCAATCTAGTGGTGGGGAACTTCATTTTTTAGCAGCTCTAATGTTAACTAGCTGCTGCCAAGGCAGCACTGAAAGGCAGGGCAGATGGCACAACCTTGATTATGCCCTGCCACCAGCCTGCTGTCCATATGCCTTCATTAGCTCTATGAAAGTTTTCTGGTTTCTGTGTGTTCTGTTGCCACTGAATTAATCATTCTTCCCTGACTTTTATGAAAGTTCTCAAGAACTTCTCAAAGTTTGCTCTAACAGGAGCAAACTTTGCAGTTCTTACTCATATTAATTTTGGGTAATATTAAAATATAAGACCTTGCAATGGAAGTGGCAGTGAAAGGAATTGTGGATGCTGGGTTGTGAATGCATACACATTTGAAATTCCCTCCATCATTTGAAACATGCTACTGACAGCCAGGAAGAAGAAGCTATGTGGAAGCTGGTAATGATCTTAGGCCTGTCAGAGAAAGGGCGTAGGAAACTCTGAATCTGACAGTGCTGTTGTGTTTGTAAGGGAGGCAGTGACTCAGAGCAGGGGGGTTCAGAAGGTTAGTGAAGTCATGATCACAGAAAGAAAAGTTTATACATTTTAAAACGCATTTGAAGTTTTTGACTGCTTTCAGACTGAGTAATTTCTCTAGTATTCTCTTCAAGCTTTTGATAGTAGTGTCATTAAGAATAAGATTCACATTTTGTTTACAATGAGAGGCCCTGTAAGCCTGTTCATATAAGAAAACATATTTAAAAGGGAAGAACTATGTGATACATTGTCAAATGGCGTATCTGTTTTTTTCAATTATCGCTTTTACATAGGGTGATACAGGTGAAAGAGGTGACACAGGATCTGCAGGTCCACGGGTAAGTCTGCTTCTCCCTCAGCTCTTTGTTTCAGTCCAGGTGAACTGAAATTGTAGCAGTAGTTCTAGTTAAACTCTGAGTGAAACTGGGCACTTGACACTGTTGGAACATGGTTGCTAGCTGGCCTTCAGTATGACTGACATCACTTGCCACTCTTTGAAGCAGTCTGCTATCCATAGTTTGGGCAGGATGTTACAAGCCAGATGTTCTGAATTGTTCATAGCCAATACAGAGTATAGGACATACATGGTATATCCTGCTTAAATGTTTTCCCTCAAAGGTTTCATATTTTTTGCTTTCCCACTGCAGCACAAGTCACTGTGTACTCACTTGCCTATTCATCTTTATTAAAAAAAAAAAAAAAGTTTTCCTTTAAATGCCAATGTCTCTGTTTTGTAGTAGCTTATTGCATGTATAGTGAGAGTCCAACACCACACAATCAAGTCAAAGCATGTGTCAGTAGCTAAGAGTCTAAAAAGGTACTTGTCTAAAAATTCTAATGGAAAATGTGTTACAGGGACCACCTGGACAGAAGGGTGATCAAGGTGCCACAGAGATAATTGATTATAATGGCAATATCCATGAAGCTCTGCAGGTATGCAAACATAACAAGGCTGAATTGGCTTAGCCTGGTCTGGGAAAAAGTCATTTGACAGCATTGTATTTCTCTTTTGCCTAGAGCTTAAAAACATTTTATGTGCTAAATTTTGAGCTTATTAATCAGAAATTGCTTTCTATATTTGGAAACCAGGTTCTGTTTGGTGCTAGACAAACTCTTTCCCTGATACAAATTAGCTGAGTGAATTAGTTTCATGTTCCCTGGAGAGTATTGACATCATCTAATGAGGACGAAACAAATTCATTGCTGGCCTTGGTGTTTAGTGCTGAATTAATGTAATAAACCACATACACAGGTTCAACAGAAGTGTCTGCTTTTCAGTTCATGTATTATAATACTGACATTTCTTTTTTCCCTTGTCTTCTTCCTCCTCTTACAAAATGCCAAGAGCAGAGTATTTGAGATTTGGAACCCATGTAACATGGTTCCATTAGCAAGCTGTGGATTCAATCAGCAACTTGAGTACATTAAGTAGACCAAGCACCAGTCTTCTCACTTATTCATCTCTGGAAAACCTATTTTGACTGGTGTGCAGAAAAGTGTGGAGGATTAAAGCGGGGTTACAAAAAGAACGAATGAGTGTTTGCATGAAAGCAAAGGACTGAGATGACATATGTCATTGCAGTCAAGGTGATTTACATTGCAGCATACTCAGATGCAAATTCTGTGCAATATAACTCCACCAAAGTGAATGGCTTGCTTATGTGAAACTGAAGACTGGATTTGGCTCATTGTGCAACTGATCACTTTCTCACTGAAGCTGGGAGTGGGTACGTGTCTGACCAGTCATTTGGTTTCCAAGACTCTTTCAGAAAATAAAAAAAATTCACTGCCTGTACTAAAACGTAAAGGCCTTGAATGTGGCTGAGTCCACTCTTTCATTGTGTCTGTGGGGGAGTCTTCGTAGGCATGTTGTGAGGCTCTGAATTATGTTTGCCTCATTTGGTTTGCTTGGAAGGGGGTTCGGACACACAACTTTCAGTCACCTAAATCCCTCTCTGAGTTACATGCTTAAAGTAGCCTGAAATTAATGTTGTGCATTACCAGACAGAGATTTACCAGGGGCTTTAGCCCATGTATCTCTTATATTCTGTCTTTGTATTGTAACTCTGGCATCAGTGCTACTTTCAAGCTTCCTCAGAAAAACTGCAGCACATAAAGCACCTTAAGCGGGGACTAAAGCCTTCTGCAGTGGTTGAAACACATTAGGAAGCCTTTATCCCACTGCAAATCATTCCAAATGTCATCACCTTCTGATCCAGGGCAACAAATAATTGATATTAATGGGAATGGCTGTGCAAGGAGGGCATAAGTAAGATTATATAGGATCAGTCAAAAAAACCCTTGCCAAATCCAGCTCAGTCCTTTCAGATGGCAGACACCCATTCCTAAGTTTCCTGGTGCCAAATTCATAAGGTCTCTGAGATTTGCAGTTCTCTCACAGAAGTACCTGAAAACTTCCAGTGCTCAGCACCGAACTGTGAACTTGCACAGAATTTGGCCTGCGGATTTAAGATGTTGACAAGAGTTTGCAGGATCTGGGCTGCTTGTCTCATGCTGGAATTTAGTAATAAATCATGAATCAGTCTAGGAATTTAGTTACTTTGCCTTGTGTCTCCTATTCAATCTCAAGTGCAATCTTAAAATTTTCATCATGGTTTGAGCAAGACCCCTGCTGAGAGTATGTGACTTTCACTTGGAGGATCAAATACAGAATTCATCTCTTTGTCATAATTGCTCTTCACACCTGTTCTGGAGAATTTCCCAGGCTGAAAAGCAGTAGTTTCAAAAGTTTAACCTTTGCAGGAGCTACAGCATTGGATATTAAAATATCTGCCACTGTAAAGGCATCCAGTACTGTGAATGTGTAAAAAGTACTTTGCCGTGGTTATTTAGGTTTTCATACCTAGATATATTAACTCTTGAGTATTTTTTAAAGTTCTGGATGTATTTCTATTACTACATTGAAACACAAAGGATATGACTACTTTAAAGCCGTGTGTTAGAAAACATTTTTGTTCAAATACTTTGTATTGAGTATGTTCCAGATCTTTGCCTACAGTATGTACTGTTGCACTTATATTTGGAGATTCCTTTACAGCTTAAAACAGAAGATCTGCAAACCTTTATGTGCACACTGGATAACAATTAGAAAAGCAAAATATTTCTTGTTCCATGTAGGCCAGTAAGTTCTTCACATGCATAAGAAAAACATGTGCAAGCTGCAATATTTAGGGGTTTACTCTGTTTAAAAATATAGACAAGCATTTAAATTATATTTTAATACTTTTCCACTTGTTTTTAAATTCTTAGACCAAAAAAAATAGAGACAGGTCAAGATATTTTGCCTCCTTCCATGATGAAAATATCCATTACCTTTTCAAGCATTCAAATCAGAATTGAAGTATATACAGCTGGATTGTGGACTGGCGGTTTTGAATTTAGAACTGCATTTTTATATTAAAATCAATGTTATATCTCCACTCCAGGAGTCGTATTTATTAGTTAAACATTAGTGCAAAACCTGCAGACATTACAAAACACATTTTTTTACTTGAATTCAGACACCAACCCATTATGTTTTCTTAAAAAGTTTAAAAAACACCTTTTTGAAGACTTCTGCTTGGATTTTGATGTTTAGTCATTGTTTATTTTGTCTCTTAAATTGTAAAAAAGTACTGTCTTCATCTAATTTCCACAGAATCCAAGTCACTAATACAACACCAATAGTTAAAGATAACAGTTTTCTTCATGTTTTTGAAGGCATGGTGTCTCCCAGATGTAGCATAGGTTCTGTAGAGATTATAACCATAGCAAAGGGAATTATTTATATCACTGTTTAATTCTGTTACTGACAACTGTTGTTAATACATTTTGCCAACAGAGGATTGCCACCCTGACTGTCACGGTAATTCCCACTGCATGACTTGCTGTGCGTTGTAGAATTTCTCCTTTGTGTTGCAGCATGTTCATAATTCTGCTAGCTCAGGACATGTCTTCATTGGATGTCAGCCTGGTTCATCATAACATGTATTGAGATCTTTGCTTGGTGTTCCCACAGCAGAGAACCCATTGTTGAAAGCCATCCAACAATGGAACCAATTCTGCTCCTTCTGAATTAATGGCAAAACTTCATTTCATTTAAGTAGGAGACTGAGAAAACACATCCTTCTTTTTTGGTTTCAAGTTCTTCTCTGCAAGATTGCTGTTAGTCATATTTTCCCATCTGTACAGGCCCTTTCTTTATATTAATGCAGGGGATTTTTAAATGTTGTTGTGTAGTTTTTTAAGGCATCCCCACTATGCACCATCCAGACCAGTATTTGACACATGAATCTGTGTCCACAGCCTGAGGTAGAAATGAAAGAAATGGTTACAAAGCTCTGAGTGTCCCCAGATGCACTTAGCATCTTGTAGCAGAATCCTCTTTGCAACTTCTTGGAGATTTCCCCTGGTCTCGGATTGTTTTGGAACAGGCTGTGAGGGCTGGTAAATATGACTGGGTTTTGATCTCCCTTCCATTAGGAAGCGTTGCCGTTTCATCAATAGGAGCAGAGGACTTTGTTATAAAATATGCGCTGTACTGTTATTTTAAAACTGTTTTTTGTGGTAGTGTTGTGGTTGTTTAGAGCTGTCACAGGTTAACAGCTTGTCCATAACTGGTCTTGGTTCCCCTTGTGTTAAAAATCTAACCCATTTTGTTACAGTAGCTATATTAACATTCACCCTGTGCTTACATGACAAGGTCTTCAGGAGTTTATTTAAAAGCTGAGGGGTTTTTATGTTTTTGTTTAGGGACCACCAGGACCACCAGGACCCCAAGGGCTGCAAGGGTCAAAGGTGATCTTCCTTCCTTTACTCATTGTGTCTTAAGGGTGGAGAATTTTCTGGGGTACAAGGTTGGAAACATGCCATATTTAATAAATTTGCAGTTAAAAAGCTGCTGGAAGGCTCCATTTACCTGCATGCATACATCATTTAAAAAACCCCAGAAATGTAGCTTTCCAGAATAGTTGCTTTGTTTACTTGCCACACAGTAAGGACCAGCAAGACTAATTAGTACTGAAAGAGTGCAAAAGCATCTCACTCAGGGATGTGCATTGAGGTTGCTCCCTAGGACTTTTCAAAGTCGCCACACAATCAACAGTGGCTAGTGGCTCCCACGCCTCACTTCTGGCTGAGTGGGAATGAGGCAGGCAGAGCTGTGTGCAAGACACCCCTGGCCACCATGTGAGTGCATGTGACTGCAGCTTTTATATCACGGGGATACCCACCCAAATAAGTACAGTATTGTCTAATGTCAGTAAAAATTACAGCAAACACGTGGGCAGGAGCCTGGCTGGAAACCCAAGCCTGCCAGTACCACCTGGCTGGTGCTTACACGTAGTGCTGAAGGATTAGTGAGCAGCCCACACAGAGACAATGAATACCATATGCTGCACTGGTCTATAAATTTAAATAATAAATTTGCCTATGCTTTAAAAAAAAAGTGTTGAAGTTAGCGGTCTCTCACTAAATGTTTTTAAACTAGTTGAGATATTTCTCCTATTCTTAAATCCTAGATACTTCTATACTCCTATTCTTAAATACTAGAGTATCTCCCCGTGTCTCTATGCTCTTCCAAGACCAAATAGGTGCACCTTCAATTACAGCAGGCGTTTCAGCTTTAGACTTCATCCAGTATTTCATATGGAAATACATCACAAAATTCATGTTCATTGTTCTGAAAAATTGTGAGAAACAGGTTCATTCTAAGTGAAAATTGATAATCGAGTATACAGTTCAGTGTGCAGAAATTATTTTTGAATTATCATCTACCCAGCAATTCTGCAACATGGAGTATATTGCAAAACACAGTCATTGTTGGAGTGTGGAAGAGGATTTGTTCCTTCATATATTGAGTATTCTCGTTCAAAATTTACAGTATAAAGCAGAACTCAGCATTACAGGAGTTTGTTTCCAATATCATTGACTCCAACGTAACTTGCTCCCTTAGAGAATGCTACCCTGAGATTGACAATGTTGTAACTGTGAAGTCCTTCACTGAGTGATCTGTAATAGTCAGGGAAAAAACAAACATAAAGGCTCTATCGACCTTACACAAATCAAGAGGCATGATTCCATATTTATTCTGATAGAAGGCAAATTTTTCATTGGATTGGGGTCTTTTCACCCCTGGGATTTTGTCTTCTTTTTCCTTTTTTTCCATGCACTTTTCTGGCTTTTATACAGCCCAAAGTTTGTGTAATGTCATAATCTGCTGGGCCGTTCATTTTAAATAGGTAGTATATATATATATGCTGAATTTTTTGACAGAACATTCTCTAGCTTTATTGTTGTTAATTATGGGAATTTCTCTGGCTCTTTCCTCTAGTGGCTGGGAAAATTGGGATAATCCAGTTCTCTCCTATCTCTTCCAGGGTGAACCAGGATCTCCAGGAACTCCAGGAGCTGATGGGGAGCAGGTACATTTTGTTTAAATCATGTACTGAAAAGCATAAGAGCAACCATAGGTTGTTTCAAAAGATTATTTCCATGATCCAAAGTTGTAACTTAGATTTCATAATCTAAGCAATATGGTGATAATAATTAATAAAGATCATTATAGTGCTGCTGCATACTTTGTTATCTAATAATGTCTGCATTTCTGCATTTTAATAGCAAAGGTTAAAAATGCACATGACTTCTGCTTATTAGGAACAAAGCTAGAATTCTAGGTTGGTGTCTCTAAGTTTTTTATGAGTTGCTGAATAAGTCCATATTTTAGGGTCCTAAGGGCTCAAAAGGAGATACAGGTGATCCTGGAATGCCTGGAGAAAAGGGAGGAATTGGACTGCCTGGCCTACCAGTGAGTATGAAAAATTAATTAATTAGTTTTAGCAAAAACACTTCTATTTTTTCTCTCTTCCATTATCAGAAATTTACAACACTGTTGATAAATTGCAAATGGGACAGAGAGCAGTTGGGAGAAAGTTCTGAGATTGTTCTGCAGCTAATCTAGAAGGAAGTGTAAGAATGCCAGAATTTCTCATTCCACTTACAGTGAAAAAAATACTGTGTTGGGAAGAAAGAGTTTAGTTGGCAGGCTGACCAAAGTTGTACCTCTCTTGTTATATATAGCACAGCTTGGGCAAGGAAAAAGGAGCTATGTTTTGAACAGAAATTTCAGATGACTTAGATTGAGGAGGGAGGAAAAAAGCAAGAATATTTATGGGATGCATTCTTCCTATTTAGTGTGTGTGTGTGTGTGTATAAATATATATATATATATACACCTGAAATTTCTCAGCAAAAATAGAAACAATTTCAAAATTTTATTCACAGTACAATGTATCATGAATGGTATGCCAGCTTAAGGAATTATCATGAATATCATGCCACAATTGACAGCTATCAGTATAAAAGCATATGTTTGTATTTGTTAAAAATATTTTTAAAGTAGTGCCAGAATTTTTTAAAAGTATTTCCTTTATATGTGTGCTGTGTTATTCTGTTTTAAGGCGGTAACAAATATTTTTAAAGCCAGTAAATATTTTCACTTCTAGATTTGTTGCTAGTAAGATTAAAGCTGTTTATAAATGCTGTTTTGTGATGATTTTGTAGGGAGCCAATGGCATGAAAGGCGAAAAAGGAGACGTTGGTTTGCCTGGTGCCCAAGGTCCTTCAGTAAGTCCTAGTGGGGAGCTGTAATGACCACAGGAGTCCAGCAGTGATTCTTCACCTTCTGATTCTGAGCAAGACTTGTTATTCATGACTGATCTTTCCTGAGAATGAACAGACTTCTGGTCACAGAGTTAAATACAGTTTAAGAAATTTTAAAGATATAATTCCTGTTCTGTTCTGTGACTATGAACAAATCCTGCTCACTTCAGTCAAAGCTTCTGGCTTTGTTATGAATCACAAGATGAATGGGGAAAAAAGAAAAAACCCCAAAAAAAGCCATAATCTCTCTCAACACCTGTACTCTGGGAATCTCAAATAGTCCAGTGAGAACCAGACTAGACTGACTTCAGATATGTGACCCAGGATAGTGAGCCAGTTGTATGAGACCAGACATTCTCTTGATGTTTTTTTTCCCAAGCATTGTAAAGGCATTAAAAAACAAACAAACAAACAAAACCAAACAAACCCAAAAAAGCCCAAAGAAACTCCTGCATAGTTCCTTTATGGTGTGGGTGACTTTCATTAGCAGAACACAGTAAGACAGGAGACCTCAGAGCAGAGATTAGTGACAGAAGCCAAAGCTCTGAGGAGTCAGAGGCCACCCTGTGCCATCGCAGGACACAAGAGGCACCCCACATCTCCGAGTTTCTTTTCATAAAAAGAAGATTAGTTTGTTACAAAATTAATTCACTAATTCATTCATCCTGTTCTGCATATTTTCACTTGAAGGAAGACAGCTTTGAGGAGATTTCACAGATGGTGGAACCTGTTTTATATGTCAAAGTGCATCTTGTTGCTGCTCTTGCCACCAGCAGTGCATGAGTCTGGAGACCTGAATCAGCATCCCTGCTGCTGCTCTGCTGGTTATGGCAGCAGCCCATTGGGGTTAAATCCAGGAAGAGAGGAGATATTAAGCTGGATTTATCATCATTAAATTCTTTCCATGCATTTGTTAGGAACACAGAAAACCAGTGCAGAATATATATGCACTAAATCCTGAGTACCCTGATTACCTATTTTAATGACCTCAGAGAATTTTTGGTACAAGTGGGCTAAATGAAATAAAATGATAGACAAAGGGCAAATTTGAAATTATGCCAAAGCCCAGCTTGAATTTAGTATCTTTTCCATTTGTCAGTGTTGAGGAGGAATAAAATAGCATGTCATCAACTTTTGGCTCTGTAGATTAAGTAGTACAAGAGAGAACTAAAGAACATAAAATATTAATAGTTCAAGCATCCCTACTCAGTACTGTTTGTTTTAGAGGGAGTTATTGTTTTCCCCTTCTAGTGTCTTAAAGTGTATCATAGACCCCAGGAATAAGAATCTAGAGACAGGCACGCTGCCATTTGGCACAGGCAGATCTGCACTTCGAGTATCCTGTCTTTCAAATCAAAATAATTCCCATTCCTAAAGCCCTGTCTAGATGCACTGTCAACGTTCACTGTTGTATTGCTATTTTTGTAAGTGCTTGCCAACAAGGGTCAGCTTGACTTCTGGTATTTTTGGGGGAGTTCTTTGCTCTTTGCATGATTTAATACCATTGTTTTTTATCTGTAGATGATAGGACCACCTGGACCACCAGGGCCACATGGTCCTCCAGGCCCTATGGTAAGCTTGGGAGGAAGAGAGGGGCTAAAAATGCTCTAAGCCCTCTTAACACTTTATTGTGTGCTTACCAAAAGTGTTATCAGAATATGTGGCCATTAAAGAGGGAACCTAATTTGGTAATTTTTTTGCATGTCTTAAGACTCACAAGAAGTGGAGAAACAAATTGAACATTTCTGTGTTAGTGTTGGCATTCTAGTGGTCTGGTTCCTCCTCAGAATCAGGTGTTTACAGTTGCTTTATTTACATTTCTTCTGAGAGTACAAAAATACAGGAGTAAATTGTCTCCCTGTAAAGCAAAAACACTCTCCAAAAGATTGTGGTGTATTTTCATAACTAAAAATTTTATTTTTATTTTCAGGGACCTCATGGACTGCCTGGCCCAAAGGTAAATTAATATAAATTAATACCTCTCTTGAATAGATGTGTTCTTTATCTCTGTGAAGTGTCATGCTTTACTCTTGAATGCATGCATCTATGTTTTGTCATGCCTCATTTGATTAATAAATGTTTCTGATATTCTTAAACCTTAAAGCAGATTTTAATATTAGCAGCTTAAAAGCTTTTTAAATTTTCTGTGATTGTTTCTGAGTAGTATTTCTCCTCAGCCTTGGCTGAGTCCATTTTTTGTATGAATATGGCACTAAATTATTTAGCTTCCTGTTTATGGGCAAGCTGCCGTTGCACTTGGAATTACTTTGGAATACAGAATCGTGTCACAGGCTCAGGAAATTAAGTCAGTAAACTCATCTTCATTTATGCTCTCTTTTATCTCCTGCTTCTTCCAGTGTCCATGGCCTTTGTTAGGCACCAGGTATTTTGCTGGCCAGTTCCTTCACGTGTTATGCTGGTTCACCATCACAAGCTGATGTGTGCATTTTCATGTTTTCCATTCTGGAATGCATGATCAGACAGGTCTGCAATGCAATTTGAACATTTTCCATAGCATAGATATTCTTTAGGGACTCTCTTAGCCCATAAGAACAGTTCAGGAGAGTGGAAGTGAATTTTGGCAGAGTAGCAATGTTGTAATTTGTGCTTTAATTCAATAGTTAACAGTAAGCTAAAATTTATCATTACACTGTATTCATTAAGGCCAGTGATCTTGTCAGGCATGATCATTTAAATCATTACGGCTCCCTAATCACAGCTTTTTCAAAAAGTAAGGAAGAGGAGGAGAGGGTGTGTTTGGTTAGTTTTGGGGGTTTATTTCAGGTTTTTAAAGGTGCGAGACAGAAAATCACAGGTTTGACTCCTTATGAGACTGTGTTACCTTGGCTCAAGAAACCTAAGTCATAAATCATTTTTTGAAATCAAGTATGTTCCATTTTAGCACCAGCCCTGCATTACCTCAGGCTTTTGGCCTGAGACTCAGGCTTTTGTGGGATTTCTCAGGTCTGTTTCCAAAACTTCAGCATTTCCAATGCTACTGCTCTGAAAGTCACATTGAGTCAAACAGAAGAGTGAAGAAATGGCTACTTAGGGTGCAAAGCAGGCAGATGATGTCTGGAGTTACTTAAAGGAGCAGACTAGTTCTAGGTTCTACTGAGACTTTTTTTTTTTTTAAATATGAATATAATATAAGGTAACATTATACATCAAAGGGAAATCTAGCAATGAGGCCATGGGGAGCAGCCTGGATGAAATACCAACATATTTCTGTTTCTCAAAAGAAGCAGGTGTGGTCAGTACTCTATTTGACTGAGCAGTCCTCAGGCTGATGCCATTTTTTATTATGACAGAATGATTTATTGGCACCTCTGAGCCCAGCACTGCCATCTTACTGGTGTTTAATGTAATTGCCCATGCATAATTTAATAATCACAACAAGTGCCATTTCGTACACTGTTAAAATTTCTCTGTATGAACATAGAAACTGTGGACCTCCCAAACAGCTTGGCATTGTGTAACCTATACTTTTTCTTCTAACTTTTAACTGTTTATTATGTATGCTTAAAGGTTTAAAATATCTTTACATAAGATTTTGCTGCAAATTCCAGTTTGCTGTAAGGAAAACTATTACATCCTTACCAAATGTACTTTTCAGGAGATCTCACTGTAGAAATGTACAGTTTTGAGGCTTATTTTTATGAAAATTTTCTTTCAGTTTGAATTATCTGCATAAGGTGGTTTATGGGATTTGAGGAATTTCCAAAACCCCTGAAACTCATGCTTAATTAAAACCATCTAACTATAGTAATAATTATAAGGAAAAGATTAAAAAAATCTGTTACCATACGTTTTCTGTAGTTTGGGTTTTTTTCACACAGATTTTAAATGTCCAGCAGACATCTCCCAAGTACTTCGCCCGCTATTTAATCAGTATGTAAATTGCCAGCAAGCTGAGAAGGTTGAATTTGTTTCAAACTGGAATTTGCAGTTACTTCTGAGACTGGCTTCTTCTATCCCAGCTTAAATACCCATTATAGCACCAAATATTTGGCATTTATACTTTTACGTTTAGGGTGAACCAGGGTTAAATGGTCTTAAAGGATTGAAGGGTGAACCAGGTCAAAAGGGTGACAGAGGGCCCCTTGGTCTTCCAGTAAGTAAAAAAACCCAACTATTCAATTTCAGTGCAAATCACAAACGTCTCTTTCTACTCCTCATGAACAAATCTGATTTACTTAATAGCATACACAGAATATCCCGTTTTGGAGCAGAGCATCAGTCTTGTTTTGTTTTGTTTTTGTTTTGTCCCAAATCTGTGCTATCATCCAAGTAATGTCCTGTACTGTTGGGGGTTTTTTGTTATGTGTCAGTTGAGAGTGTTGAGTGTCACAAGGATGTCATCACCCCCACTACATTAGTCATGCTGTTATTTAAGTGTTGTATGGTGTTTCCATTAAAAAAGGAGTCTTCCCTTTCCCCTGTCTCCTCAGTTATTCTTCTTATTGCACTTGTGCAGTTTAAATGGAGAGATCTAATTGGGGAAAGCTAAAAATTGGTTCGGGGAGTTTAGTTGCAGGATTTTTTCCCTGGATTCTTATTTTTGCCTTGTTCTCTAGAAATTTCCATTCTGAGTGTTTGGCATAATTCTTGTCTTAGAAATGAAGAACTTGAAAAATATGGAAACACTCGCAGTTCTTAAAATTTAGGGTGATAAAAAAAGTACTTTATGTGTGGTGAAAGCATGCTGAAAAAGCAGCTTTATCATTTTCTCAGAAAGAGAGTTCCTTTTTCCTTTTTGCTGCTGTGATTATTGTATGTGGATTGCTCCCACTGACTACATTGTTAGCAGTAAAATGGAGAAAAAAGATTTAGTTGACCCAAAGGAACACAAGCCTCGCTGATTAATATTTTAAAGAATTATGTGCAGAGCCTCTGGACAAGGTCAACTTTACCGAGAATTTTAATTTATTTTGAGGGGAAAAAAAAAAAAAAGCTCATTTTCACATTGACAATTACATCTCTGTAGAGAGTGAGCTTTGGAGGCCTGAGCAGATGCCCTGAAAGTGGCTACAAGGTAGAAGAGACTGCAGAACAAAATACACTCCTAGGTTTTCCAAATTGACACAGATCTTGTCTTGTTCCTGCTTGCTACTTCTAAATGTCATTTTCAGGAGCAAAGTCCGAGTGTTTGACGTTCCAAAAAAATAGCTCGTTTTATTGAGTTGGCTGGAGATTTTAGTTGGCTTTTCTTGGGGTTTGGTTTGGTTTTCTTTTTTAGGAGGGGGGTTGCCCCTCCTAAAAGGTTGCCCAGATTATTTATTCCCTGAGTCCCGACTAGTGTTGTCGGCTCTGCCCCACATCCCGGTCGCTGCTGCTCTGTTATTCCCGCAGAATCCACGAGGTGTCCCCCCGTCCCCAAGGATGCCGAGGCTCATCGCCCGGCGTGCCCTTGGCTGTGCTCTGTGCTAGGAGTACATCGGGAAAACAGGAACCCTGATTGTCTCCCGGGCTCTTGGAAATCAATGAGGCCATTGTGGTCGGGATCCAGATTTTGTTGGCTGCATAATGCAGTATTCTTGCACTTAAACGTTTGCTATCGCAGTTAACACACATTTTTCTTCCTTTGTGTGTACTATTCAGTATTGTTGCTGTTTACGAATTAGAAAGCATGCGAGTAAATTAGAAGGTAAATATTTGCGTGTTAAGGCTCAAAAACACCCTAACATCTGGTGTTTGTAGCGCTCCTATAGCCTGACAATATTCTGCTTCAATGCACTGTGATGTGAGGGCGGGGGTGGGTCGGTGATGTTACACAGAAGTGAGAACAGAATCAGGCTCGTGGTGTTTTGTGTGAATTTTTAACTAACATGCCATAGCAGTGTGACACCACTGCAGAACCCTGTCACAGCGTGTACTGTACGTTTGAATTGTGTTTGTTCATCAGCACCACTTACTAATCTCACGTTCTTGTCATTCGTGTCGTGCCCATCATCCATGCTTCCACCTAACCAACCACACAGGGAGCATCTGGCTTAGACGGGAAGCCAGGAGCCCGGGTGAGTCCCTTGTCTTTCTGTGTCCCCTTCGTGACTGAGTCCATGTGCTGCCCAGGGCTCTGCCAGCCAAGCTCACTTACTGCACACAGCAGAGAAGGCCAAATGCTGCCGGAGTTTTCCAAGAGGGGCTTCAAGCAGATTCTTAGGGCAGTACGTGCAGGAAAGGGAATGTAATTCTCTGTGGAAGGAGCTCTGAACCTTAAAAAGGCAGTTTAGTTTTCATTTTTGGTTGAACAGCTGCCTTGGCTGGGTTGCTGATTTTCCTGAGGAAGGTTGAGGATATAGCTTACAGGAGGACATAGCTGCTCAGTGCTAATATGGAATCAGTGAAGGAGATACAGATGTGGGGTTCACCTACAGACATTGTTATATTACGTATCCTGAATGTTAAACCTTTTACTTTCTTTAATGGTAAAGAGATCTATACTGTGAAAGAGTTCTGTCTTGGAAGTAAGATTCTCACTGATCGCTGCAGTAGGTAAGTCCATCTTACAGGTGGACATTTCAATTTAAAGACTAATCAATTTTAAAAATAAAACAATAATCTAAAAAAAATCTTTTTTTGACCCTTCCATCTTCTTCCAATCAGTTTAAGATCTTTGTAAATCTGATTGCTTGCATGAACTCCAAATATAAGAAAAATGGTCTGCCTTGTAACAGGAGAGGTTATAGGTGGAGTTTTGAAAGACAAATAGGTTGCACCACAGTAAAATCCAAATACTCAACCAGTGAAGACTGATTCCATGTTAGTTCTTGTCTACAAGACAGCTATCAAAACTAAAAAGTTGGGAGGACAAGCCCACTCTCATACCCTCCTTGTTCCTTTTTGCAGGGTATAGATGGCCCAGTTGGTCCCCATGGCCCTGCAGGTCCCAAAGGAGAGAGAGTAAGTACAAAGTGACTGCCACAATGGAAAAATGTCATATGGGGACTCACACTGTGCCTAGATGTTACTAAACAGAACAGTATCTCACCTATAGAGGAGCAGCCCAGAATTTTATTTACATTCAGTTACACACATTTATCTGTTTAAGGTTGGCATTGTAACTCATTAACTTCAGGGGAGCTGGTATTTTGAAATGACTAATCAGTAAGAAAGGACTTCCTAGTTCAGCCTGTCACACAGAACATTATTTTCATTGAATAACAAATTTTCATTTCATTATTTCTGAATTGAGAGAACAAACTGGTACAAAAGAAGATAGTGTGATCTGATTGTAGAAGAATGCAATGGCAAAAAAAGAAAAAAAAATATTTCTCCCCTCTATGCACTTAAATTTTTTTTATCCAGGAAAAATATCTCCAGCCTCTGTAAAATTTAGACTTTTCTTTCTTTTATTCTTTTTTTAAGCTTAGAAGATAGGAGACCTGCTATTTAATTTGAAATAGTAAATTTTCTCCAATGAAAATAGGATAAGAACTCTAATTTTTAACTATGAGCCTGTCACCTTTAACAATACAACCATCAACTTAAACAAGAAACCAGAGGATGATATCCTAACTAAAACCTCCAAGGAGTTGCCAGTCCAGAACTTTGTCTCTTTGACTTCCTCACTTTAACAAAATAACTGTGCTAAAACAACTTTAGACTAGCTGTATTAAGGACACAGCCACATGGCAGATGTCCAGTTAGTTTCATCTGAGAAAGGTAAGATTCATTTTTACAGAACTTTGTATTGAGGGATAAATACAAGACATGCAGCATAGTCCAAATTAAATTGTACAGTAGACTGCAGTTACCACTCTGCCTGGTTAAGTGCTTGAAGGACTTGGGTATTTTTTCTGGTTTTCTAGGAGATTAAAGATTCAATTTTTTTTTTTTCTTAAATTAGGACAAAATATATTTTCTGTCAACTCTGTGAAAAGATAGTTGAACATCCTTTGATCTTAAGTAAATAATTTAGATGAGATATACATGTAGAAGTGTGTAAAAGTGCCATACATTTTATTCTTGCATTATGAGCTTTTATGCTGAAGGATATGCCTGTGCACTACCAGTTGAAATGTCTTTGACAATGAAATATAATCTAAACTATTCTCATCTGTGGAAGAGAGCTACTATATTTTTTTCTCTTGAGAGAATGCAAGGTCATAAGGAGTCAGAGCTGGATCTGGAATAAGCCCTACTGTGGCTGTTGAAAAGCAGCAGCTACAGAGGGGACAGGAACTGCTGTGAAGTAAATCAATAATTGAATGAGCATGGAAGGAGAACTTAGCAAAAATAGGGAGACCAAAGTGTGCAGGAAATTCCTACACACTCACCATTTTCTGTGGAGCTAAATGAATGGGAGGAAGTTCACAAGACAGATGGAAGGTTTTTTTTCCCAAGCAGGCAACTAGCAGGATTATTGCTGTAAATGTTCATTTAATTATTCAATACCATTTGGGAGGAGAAGTTGTTTGTAGCATAGTTATGTAACAAGTGCCCAGCATTGATACGTCTCATTATTTAAATAACAAATCATATCTTTTTAATGCTGTTTTACAACTTGCATTTGCAACTTGTTTATAAAAAGCAGGAGGGAAGCATTTTTGTCTGCAGATTTCAGACTTTACTTTTTAATTAAAAACAGTGCACAGGGCCAGTGCTCACTGTCACTGGATAGGACCACATTTTGTCTTTGTTGATGAGAAAAACCTTGGGCCAGTATTAATCTAGAAGGGCATTAGGGCTATTTTACAGAATAATCATGAATTCATTGTTGCCAGGCTGCATTCAAGGTGATGCTGAATTACTACTCTGAGGTAGAACAGACGTGTGCAAATTAGCGTGGGTTTGTTGATTTTCAGTTTAACTATTTATTAAACAGCAGATCATCTTTATACAAAGTCTATTTAGATGGTGACAAGGCAGACTAAGAAAATAATGCATGACACTGTAATGTGGTTTTATGCACTTTTTTAGTAGAAACTGAATGGTAATTAATGGTAATTAATAAAGTGAATTAATATAACTTATGAGGCCAATGCCCCATAGTCATTACTAATTTTCAGCTATTGGAAAACCGTTTTGCCAGGTGCTTAGAGAGATTTTACTGAGACCATCTTTATTAAATGGAGGAGTAGGTCATAATGGACCTCTGAATCTGACTGTGTACCTATTAATTTCACTTATATACTGTCTTGAGAGAAAGTAGAGAACACTGGAAAGCAGAAAGACATCGTCAGCTACTGCTGATGAAAGGGAACATGTAAGCCTGAAGGGTGAAGACAGGGATAATGTATATCCAAATCCTTGACCAGCTAAAAGAATCTGAGAGCTGGAAATATACATTTTCCCTTTTTTATTCTTTTTTCATTAATGACAAGGACCTGGTTTAGAGCTTGATTTTGACTTTCACATGTCTAGCCTGCTCAACATTGTCATCACTATATACATTTAGTACTAGCAGGAAAAGTGCATTCTCTTTAATTTGGTTAAAATATTTCTCATCAAGGCACTGTTATGAAATCTCCCTGTCTGTACTAATAGATAATTATTCAGCTGTGTCCACAGAAATGGTAGCTCATACTCATCCCTGATTCAGGAGACTGAAGCAAAATAGGAGGCAAAAACATAGGTTATGGTTTCGATTCATTGGACACTGATGGATTCTCACAAAAAAAAATACTAAAAACCTTCTTGAAGTTTGCCAGTATCTGCTGCCCTGAAGGAAACTGTGACAGCTGAGGGCAGTATGCTCAGCACAGTCCATCAATCTAATATAATCCATGAACATTGAGAACCTCATCTGATATTCCAAACATGTTTCAGCATGTGCTTTGTATTGGAAGCAAAAAATTTTGAGATACAGTTCTCCAAATATATTCTTACATAACAGATGAGATTATTTCCTAGACTGATACATTCAGTTTCTTTATGTCTACCATATGCTTAGCAATGTTATAAGCCTATCTTGAGAGGACTTTGTACAGTCATCTTGCTGTTGAAGATTTAAAAAAAAAAAAGATGCTGCACATTAGTTTCTTCTTTAAAGCAGAAAGCTTTAAAGCTGCAAGGGGTTTATTGTTTTTAAAATCAGCTGTTACTTCCCAATACCTTTATTGTCCTTCCAGGGCATCCAGCCTAAAAGCTGCTCAGAAATTAGCAGGGGAACAGAATTGCACATTTCAGTTCCACTAGACTAAAGCAATTTTTCCTAAACCATAATAAAAATATGAAGTATTTTAAACAAATCAAATGTCAGTTACTCTGACAAACTCCTTATTGCTGGGATTATTCAACCACAGGTTAAAGTTCAGTTGGTTCTGGTGCCTGCCTTTTAGTATAATTCAGTCAATGAAATTCAGACATAGCAGCCCATTTTCAGAGCTCTGCCAAGTACTTGGCTGTGCCAATGATCACTATAAATTAGGTACACGTCTACATCTGTGTCTTGTGCTTTTAATGATAAAGTCATTAACGAATTAATAAGTGGTAAATAACGCAGAGGATATTGTACAGAGAATTATCTCAAAAGTGTAAGTGCAGCAAGTGCTAGGATGAAACACAGCACTTCTGCGCACCAGGAGCCTTGCACAAAGCCCCGTGTTAGGGTGTGTTCAGGAAAGGGAGTGAAGGGGTCCAAGTCACCCTGCCTAACAAATCCAGATCAGGAGCTTTGAAAACTAGAGGTGGCCAGGAATTTTTTCTTTCATTTCATCAACACATTGAGCAGTTTATTTCTCTCCAGGGAGAAATGCATTTCTGGTGGATTTAATTCAGAGGAAAGACCACCACAGTCTGAACTGAGAGTGCTTTCCACACCTTCTTCCCAGCCCTACTCCCTACCAAGCTCACAAGGACCTGTGCTTGCAGTTGCCTGAGCTAGTCCTGGCTGGCTTGGGAAGCTTAACTTCATATCAATCTTGATAAAGCACAATTACAGAGAAAAGGTGATTTCTACTGTCAGCCTGAAATTTGTAGCCTTGAAATTCCATTCCATTTGGAAAAGTTTACCCTGTATTAAGCTTGCAAAATGATTTTGGCAGCACCCCTCTGGAAACTAGTAATTTTTCCATGGATTTTAGTGGAGTATGAGATCAGATTTCTGGAATAATATCTGTACTTGTTTGTCTTGCATATTATTACAGTTGTTTTGATTTTCATAAACCAGGGTATTTACATCACTTATCTAGAATCCAATACAGGATTTAGCAACACAGCACAGTGCGTAGGATAATCTTCACAATGTCACTGTTAATAGCATTGCCTACTTAAATACAAGCTTTGACTGACACATTATTTTTGCCTGTCACTGTGTTTCATCTCAGCTGTGGTGTTGGAGCTTATTGCTGTGTATTCTCAGTTTTCATTACAATATTGGATTTTTACTGAGAGCAACATTAAGCTGTTAAAAGCTTCAGCTTGACACTGGTGCGAGTTCAC
This sequence comes from Petroica traversi, assembly GCA_025920805.1. Taxonomy (NCBI): domain Eukaryota; kingdom Metazoa; phylum Chordata; class Aves; order Passeriformes; family Petroicidae; genus Petroica; species Petroica traversi. The sequence continues at coordinate 10,714,620 of JAHLSL010000020.1, forward strand.
TTAAAAAATACCTTCAGTTACTAACGTATTTAAGAATGAATGCAATGTCACATGCCTAAAAAGTCATTTTGTCTAGAAAGTAATGCACACCTTCTCTTTCCCCCTTAAGTGTTTAATAAAAATAAATGAGCTTGGATATTTTTCACTCAAAATACTTAGGAATGCATAAACTTTAACCTAAAGCACTTGGTAGAGATCATTTCTGAGATAGCCAATGTTTTTGTTTGCTTGTTCTGTAATCTTTTCTTAGGGTGAGAAGGGAACTGCGGGTGACCCTGGACCCAGAGGACCATACGGCTTGCCTGTAAGTTCCACAGAGTTTGTACACTCTGCACTTTTCATCCCTCCCTGATTAAACCTTCATGTGTGCTTTATGGCTGATTTTCACCTAGCAATAGAATTAGCTGGAAAAGGCAAAGATAGATAATAAACCCTGACATTGCAAGGTCAATAGTCTGCTTCACACTCTTAGGATCCTACCCACTGCACTTAACAAAGCAGAGCTGACATGAACCAGAAAGAGAGAGGAAATGCAGAATGCAGGTGCTCCTGGTTCAGTAGCTTCTGGCCATCAGCTGCCTGGGGACCATGAGTTCGGGAGAAACCATGGAAAGCTGTCAGTAAGCTGCTTAGATTTCCATACTGCAAGGTTTCTTCCCCACTATGTTTTTGTTTTGTTCATCTTTGTTTATCTACTTCAGAGACCCATTTCTGTGCCGTCTACTCAGAAGCAATGTGAGAATTTCATTGTTGCTCATTTGTAGGTGGAAATTATTTACTTTAAATCAATAATTTCAATTAATGCTATCCATTCCTAAAATATGAGGGAGAACTTCCTTTATCCTGACAAGGATATCCCCAATAAAATCAGTTGACTTTCCCTGTTTACACTGCTAATGACTGGGTCAGGTGTGTACATATACACGTCTGCTCTGTACTTTGACGCAAGGAAAGCCATGTGAATGTGCTTGGCCAGGCACAGCCTGCCTTTCCAGAAGACATTTTGTGTTTCTATACCCTCTCCAGTCTAATCTATTTGATTAATTAATTTAAGGTGGAATGCAAACCTGTGGTTTAATTTGATCCATTTAATTGGATCCGGAGTCAGTGGCTAGAGACAATTTTCAGGCTCTGTGTAGTGTTGAATTAGCTTGCCACACAAAAAAAATCCTATTTCTGTTTCCCATTCCTGTGAACTATAAATAAAAGATGTATAGGCTTTTCTGTATTTTTTAGCTTGCTCCTAGAATCTGCCAGCAAACGAAATTTTACAGTTGAGCAAAATTTTGCAGCCAGGTTACCAGTTCCTGGGAACATTAAACATGGGCAGCAGTGCCCTTGCATGAGGGAAGCTAATGCAGTTCCTGTGGTTCTTTGGCAGGGCAAAGACGGCGAGCCTGGCCTTGATGTAAGTAATGGGTGTGACCACGGCACTCTCAGCGGTCGGTAAGAGTCTGCCAAGAAATCCCTTGTGGAGCACAACACCTTTGCTGCCCTTCAGTGTGCATGCAGTGCCTGCAGAGAGTGTGCTGAGTGCTGCATTTGCTCTTTCTCTGTGGTAAAGAGGACAAAGTTTGTGGAATGTACAGCCCTTATCGACAGATGCCACCAGATAGTAGTGCATAGCAACACAAGTATTTGGTCCTTTGGATGTCAGTAGGCTGAAAAAATGCTTGCTAAGAAAATATTCAGATGACTCATTTGTAGAATAACAGGGAGTCACTTATCACTGAGTTAACTAAATTTATTCTAATTAAAGAGAATAATTCCGTAGCCTGTAAGGGCTATGTTTCAAAACACATGCTCTTTCCTTGGCATGCTGAAAAGACTTACTGAAAGTCTTCTTCTGTAGTCCTACACTGAAATCCCTATCTTGGAGGAGTCTTCTTCACAATGCACATCAGCATGGATGGATGTATGTAGCATGGATGATTGCAAGTTTGAGTGGTATGATTTCTTCTTGTAGCTGCCAGAATGTCTCCACCAAGCTCTGTCTCACATGCTCTTATGTCTGTGCATGTGTCCACACATAACATACATGTACAGAGCGTGCAGTGAAATCATCTTTTTAGGTTTTCCAAGAGTATTTGAGAACTTAACCTGCATGTTAATAAAAGTCAACCTATCTTTGTCCATTTTGTTTTTATAGGGTTTCCCTGGTCCTCGAGGAGAAAAGGGTGATATAGGAGAAAAGGGAGAAAAGGTGACCATAGTGTTATTAACTGTTGCTTGATTCCTCAGCTGATCAGTTCTGCTGTCTTTATGCTATAAATTGTCCCGTTAAAACTTTGTTTTTACTGTGTGCCAAAAGGCAAGTTACAGATCCATGCTTGAGCAAAATCATGAAAAACCACAAAAATGTTGGTACAGAACTAGAAATATCGAAGTGTCCCAAAGCAAAGCCTGTTTTTTAGGCTTATTTTCTCCAATCCATCCTGCACTTGTTGAAAATCCTGAAATACTGAATGCAGAAATCAGTCATTGTGGTAGTAATTTTAGATAATTTTATACAGATCCCAGCTCTGTTCCCTGGCAATATATGCAACGTAGTGTGGTTGATCCTGGTGTAGCGTGCCTGTACGTGCTACCTGTCCCACACCAAGTGGATAATATAGGAACTGTTTGAATTTTTATTTTTGGCAATGTTTATTAGCAGTCAGTTACTCTGTGATACTTGTAGATTGAAACTGAGTCACGTACTCTACCATTCTGGTAAACCAACTAGGCAGTGAAGTTAGCAGAAACAGCCTGTCTTCATTTTCAGTGTCCAGAGACAGTTACTTGGAAATCTGTTTAGTAACAAGCAGTGCAGGACTTAATGTGTGTAGAGAAACTTAATGAGCAAATCTCTTCCATTTCTATGCAACACAAAGCCCAGTTGCTAAAATTGCTGAATTAGAACTCACACCAAAGCACCTAATGTAGAAGTCCATATATTCAGCAGATGATTTTCATTCTTGACAGATGTTTTTGTCAAGCTGACATATGCAGGGTTAGGCTGGGATAATTTCTCATTACAATGTCCTAAACAAGAAGCAGGGATAAAAAGTCACCATGGGTGTTGGAGTTCATCTCAATTTCTTAATACTGTTAGGCAAAACGCTTCCCAAGAATGCATGGAAAAGGGTATAATGAAATACACTTCCCAAAAATGCATTATGAAATACATCCTTCCATTTCATCCTTCAGTATATTACTCTTTTCTTGAGCTCAGAGATCACCAGTAAGGTACTGATTTTGCAGAAAAACAGTTGTTTAAGCAGGTGCTCTATAGATATTATAAAGGCAGTGTTTGACCTGGCAGAGTAATTACAATGAATGGTGAGCCCTTGCTTGCTGTCAGAGTACAGGTCTGTCTGCTCTTTTTTCCTTGAGAGCAGCTGTCAGTCCAAAGGTGTAGCTGATACCTGCCAGCTCAGAGAGGTAATGGGCAAAATGCTCTTTGGGCTAAGTGAGAGTTACAGCAAGTGCCAAATCGAATGAGCTTAACAGTGTGCTCCTCTCGATACATTCGAAGAGTTGTGTCCAGAAGATAAAAATAAGTTATTATGCCTCTCTAATCAGTTCCAGTGAGGTTGCTTGAATACTGCAGATGGTCTTTTGAGCCTCACAGTTCAAGAAAAAAATGGAGAGTAAGAAGATTACCAAGCTGGTAGGGGTCTGGGCTGGGCAAACACAACTGATAGGAGAGGCTGGAGGAGATGGACTGACTTAGTCTGAAATGAGGAGGCCAAACTACTTGAAAGGGGAGATACAAACATGATAGAGCAAAACTCTTCTGGATAAAGACATATGAGGAAATGCAGGACCACCAGCTGCTCCTGAGAGATTCAGAGCAATTGTTCACAGGGATGACAGCACAGCACTGGGACAGTGACAAGAAGGGGGCTGAGCCACTGCCCCGGGAGCACTGCAGAACCTGGTCTGGTCTGACCTGACCTGGGTCAGGAATCATCGTGCTCACAGTGGGAATCTCCAGAACTCCCTTGCAGCCAGACATGTTTCCATGTGCAGCTAGAGACAGGCAGGCAAATTTCAGCCACCTGAGCTCCAGAAGATTTCTGGAAGAAAAGATGGAAAGCTGGTAAAAAGTTCACTTATACAAATACAGAGTGAAAATGGAACAGGTGAGATACACACTTGGGATGTAGAAATATTTTAATGTTCTGCTTGCTGCTTTTGGGTATTAATCTGTTATTCCCAGGGACTGACTAGATAGGTGAAACATGGGACTTCCAGTTGCATGGGAGCGAGGGAATTGTATGTGGGAATGGTGTGTGGTACAGGTGGGCCCCTTCTGAAGTTCAGTTGTGATTTAGGCTGTCTGTGGAGACTTGTTCTCTTGGGCTGCAGGACACATCTCCTGGGAACTCTGGTCCTCCATCCCCCTAAAAAATTCATGAAGAGGCAAACCCTGTTTCCTGAGGAGAATGCATGGAATAAACTAGTTAGCAAGTCTGATACGTTTCAAAACACAAACTGTTCTGTAGGGCAAAAATGGGGATTGAATACCTGCCTTGAAAATTCCCAGAGTATTTAAGGAAAACTAGGAGGCAAAGGAAGGTCTTTCCCAGTGAAAAGTCAGGGAAGATATAGCTGCAACATCTGTGGAAGAGACTTCCATTGCACAGTTTTAACACATTAAATAAGGGAATATTTGTATCATGCAAGCAAACTTATTTCACCAAAAATCCTTTCCCAAGTAGAAAACTGACTCTAAAAAGAGAGAAAGTAATGCAATTAATCCAAATTCTCATTATGACAAGTTTTCTGTGTTCTAGCGGTTTTCCTTATGTAAATTACTAATTATCTATGGCCAAATTGGTGCAACAGCACCCATTTCAAAAGATAAACAAATTTGTAATAACAGATAAACAAGCTGACCATCTAGCTTATGATTTCTTGGCTTTTAAATATTTCTGCAGTATTGGCTATTGGACTGACATCACACAAATTGAGATTAGTGAGTTTCTAGTAAAGAAACTTAAATTGCAGAGCAAAAGTACATATCATTACAAACATTCTGAAGAGAACCAGTGACATTTTTTTCATAGACATGCAGGGAATAAATCTTTACTTCTTAAGTTTGAGATCTGTATTTTAGCCCATAAGTAGTTCTTCTGCAGTAAAAGCAAGTCAGTTTTTGCATTATAACTTCTTAACATGGCTATAAAAATACTTTTTAAAGTGTTCTGGCTGTAGCTACTCATATAAAATTATAGTCCATGAGGACTTGTCACGAAAAAAAGGTTTGTATTTTCAAGTTGTATGAATAGAAAAAAAACCCTTTAGAAAAGGAATAAGCTTTAACAAAAGTTAAAGATTGTGTTGTGAGGAAAGGGAGGGAAAGAGCCTCTGGTCCCAGATGCACATTTGTGACTGTTGTTATAAATTTTGACAGAAGAGTGTGGTGTGTCTGAACAGAATGAAAGAGCATTATCCTTTTCCCCTGCTCTCTGCATTGATGAAAGTCTGTGCATGTGAGGATTGTAGATTGTTCCAACCATAATGGTGTTGCAAAAGTGCCACAATTCTTTATTTCTCTAGGCACTGAGGAAGGATGGAAAGGAATTTTTTAAAATCTTCATCAGATGTAGAATCTCCGTATCTCCTGTGGGTTTCTGTAGTTCAGGATAAGGAGTAAAGATTAAAGATTAAAAAGAAAGAACTCAGTCTGTGAAAAAAGTACAAAGGTACTTAGGAAATTCAAACTGTTTTCTACACAGGTGACTGCATTGGTTTGAATAAGATCATATATATGCCTGCAAAACTGGAAGTTTAAAATAGTTATCTGCTGGCTTGTAGAACAAGAAGTTACAGAAATAAAAATCCCAAAGATTTAAAAAACAGTCAGAAACCTAACTTTACTTTTCATTTTCAGAATCCTTTTTGGAGTATATCCATGCTTTCTGCTTGCATACACTCATTGCAAATATATTGGTGCTACATTGAGCACAAATAGCACGAAATTTGTCCCTGAGCTGTTGGGTGTTTCTGCTGTGTTGTCATCTTTGTAGGAATAAGATGCAAATGTAGCAAATTATGCTTCTTGTCTTCTGAGGATTTTTTTTACATCACAATCTTATTTATTGGTAAGGATGGGTAATGTTTGGGTTGGTATTTTTCCAAATATTATCCTGTGACCTTTTGGCACACAGAAAAGATAGACAAGTAACTTTGCTTCTGTCATGACATGAATGCAGTATGTATTGTTCATGGAAGATTTCATTTTATTTGAATGTGCCAGGTATGCTGTTATATGAAATGACTAATGCTTTCCTTCTTTTTTAAAATACGATTTGTATATTTTTGTGTGTGTGTGTAAAAATTATTTTTCTCTCTTGTTAATGAATTAAGTCTTTCTGTACTGGTGTGGAACAAGTTAAATGTCTATTTAATATGCTTCACCAAACTCCGTCTGTCTTTCCAAAGGGGCATTCCTTCCTTCTCCTTCTACCCTCATTCCTTACAATTCCTCTGTCTTTTTTACCCTTTTCCTCACAAATTAAATCCTCCCAACAGCCACAACCTCACTTGCTGGTTCTCCCATGTTATACTAATTTTCCTATGACTATTTTTTCCATTTCCCTGTGATATCCTGATTTACTTTTCCTTCCTATCCCATTTTTTACAATCCTAGTCCAATTTGTTAATTTTTTTTTTAAGTGACCCCTTTTTGATTTTTGTGGAATTGAGAGCAACCTGAAACTCATTTACCATTGTGATCAACTGGTGTGAAATCAATTATAAAATGAACTCTCTAAACCTCTTACACTGCTTGAAGGTGAGGTCATCTTTGCAGATAGCTTTGTTGAGGAGAATCAACTAATTTCTGTGAGAATTAAAGCACTGGAAGTTTCACATTTAAAAAGAAAACTCAGTGTGAAATCAAAGGACTGAATTTTGATGAAACAAACAGATGAAACATTTTCTGCAGTAGGGAGAATATTTGAATATTGAAATGTTTAAATAAATCATCTAATTATCAGTTCTGATTACTTTATAATACCAGGACAATATGAAATCATTGAAAGGGTCATAGCACCTCTCCATCAAGCAGTTTGAGTGTTTTGATCCCTGTAACAGGGTTTGAAATGGTTCTACTTGGAGTGACAGCAGTGCACCCTCAGTGATGTCAGTGGGTTTCTATGGAACCCACAGAAAACAGGATTTGTTCCAAACTCCTACCAGAGTGCAAAGGGTGAGTTAGCAAAGGATGCTCCAGGCCAAGTTCACCCTTGGTGAGACACCCTGGAAGCTGATGGAATTGAGTCAGCTGTCCCTGTGAAGCATCTGTGCCATGGGTCTTTTTTTCAAAAGACTCTGCTGATGATTTCTGCTCTCCCAAAGTTACTTCTGACTAGTGGCAAATCCTCTGGGGAGGGTTAATGAGGCTTAATGAGTTCAGCTTAATGAGCATGTGCCCTTCAGTGCTATCACTTACCAAAATAGGAGACCTTTTATTTTGGGTTGTGGATTTGGAGATTTGCAGATTTGCCTCTGTCTCAAGAAATCAATGATTTCAAGCCCTGTTCTAGGTTTCAAAACGTTCATAATACTGATATTAAATACAAACACAAACTAATAGAGACTGATTGCAGTTCTTGCTTGTGATCATATAATTTATTTTTCCACATAATGCACCATCCAAACCTGAACACAGTGGTAAGTGTCCTTTCAGCTCTCCATTGGTTTAAAAAGAAAATACCCAAACTTTAAACCCAATCTTTCTTTATTTTTTTTCAAAAGAATGAAACTTGTTTTATCCAAACCATTGTATCCACAGGGGGAAAAGGGAAAGAAAGGCAAAAAAGGGCCTAAAGGGGAGAAAGGAGAACAGGGTGCTCCTGGATTAGATGCACCTTGCCCATTGGTACGTCTCACTTGTGTATTGGAAGCTCAGTCATCCTGCTGTATACTGATGGAAAAAGAAATGAGGGGAGAGGAACAAGCACTAGCTACTGTGTAACCTGGCACTTTTTGTTAACACAGCTTCATCTCAAGTGCAAAGTCTGGAGCAGACTTGGTTTGTCAACCTCCTAATTTGGCTTAAAGCACCCGACTTAAGAACTTTGGGCTAAAATTTTGAGGTTTGATGGTGGAGTTATTTTTTTATATTTTCTGAAAAACACCAAATTTGGAATGTGCCAGAGTCAGTGCCCCACGGGTTTAAATCACAGGCAGTCAGCTTGCTCCTCTTGCCTCTCTGTTGTTTTTTGTTCACTCCGTTTAAGACAATACCGAAGGCATTTCCTTGACAGTAACATTGCAAGTTAATCTTTACAAACAGGGATTCCGTGGAATTAAGGGGGAAAAAGGGGAGCCAGGCCAGCCTGGCCTGGATGGGCTGGATGCCCCTTGCCAATTGGTACAGTATTTCTCTTTCCTACCAACCCTGCATGCAGTTCCTTTGTTTGTAGTCAGCCATTCTCAATGTAAAGTAATGTTTTTCTCTGCTGACTTTACATTTTTCACATGCATGTGCATGAACAAACCAGCTGCTTCACGTGATGATAACCACAGTGACAGAACATGTGTTTTTGTTGACACCTTAAGCCTAACTCTCAGCAATTTGCTCCCACATCACATGGTAATTTATAAGTTTGTGTCCTCCCTATATTTTCCCTGAGAATCGTTGGTTTGTTACTTTCCTTGCAAAATACCCATTACCTTACTCACCCTGAACATAAGTTGGAGAAATCCAGCACAACGTTCACCTCTAATCAATGATTTCTTCCTGCACTGGCTCAGTTCCACACCCTGGCCTGTCCCATAGCTACTCTGCACCCTGAACTTCCTTTCAAATCCATGCCATCTTAGGAGCATGTTTTCACTATTTGGCCAAAATGAGAGTCACAAAAGAAGGATGTTACATTTCTAAAAATCGACGTTTCCAGTAAGCCAAGCTGGAGCTTGGCTTCCAGGCCGTGCACAAGTAATGTTAGTGGTGCTTTGCCTGTTCATCAGAGTATTCAAACACATCTGAAAATAAAAAGCTTACCTGGTGTTTGTAAGAATGTAACAGTCTGCAGCCCAAACCCTCACTGTCTTTGTTATTTAATGTCTTCAATTTAATGGTCTTACCCTTGGAACTTACCTTCCTGGAATACACACAACACTCCCCACCCTATGCTAGCATGAATTCAAGTTCCCACCTATACTAAAATGCTACTTCTTGACCCTCTCCCTTGTACCAATCTGGCAACAGTGATTTTTATTTAGTGGTAAAGTAAGTTGGAACTCTTTTCCACTTAGGAAAGAAAACCCCAAATGAATAATACATACACATTTCCTAAAGACACAAGGAGGATTTTCTTTTTAATTGTTCACAGTAAAATTTGTTGTGCATGTTCTGATATTGTTTGGTGGTTAAGCACGGTTCTCTAAGTTGAATGTTAAATTACGTAGGTTTTATTTTGATTATAGCACTTCTAATTTTAAATAAGTTGCTTTTTAATTGTAAATACATAGTCCATTAAGATTGTTCCATAGTCCATGTTGTTTGCTTCCAATTAATGGTAACCATATCTCATATTTTGTTGGGGATAATCAAGCATGCTTTTGTAATTTAAAAATGTGTCTCTGTATTATCATTTATATCTGAAGATTCACTAACAATCATTGATGGATAAAAAATATTGTGTTCATAGATAATTGCTAGAATAAGCTGCTTAGCATGCAGCACTGTCTCTTGTTTAGGCAGCAAGTCATTCACATCAGACCACATGCAAGTATATTCAAAAATCCTTATTAACCACTATCTTCACATGTAAGTTAACATATTAAGTATTGGTATTCTAAAAAATGTAAAGGCCTGGGTTTTTTTCTGCTTATGCATAGTCTAGTTACATTGTATGTGCTCCTAATTCTGAGCATATAACTCCCTGAATAAATCCTGGACAGGCATGTAAATTAGACTTAGATCTGTGCAAACCAGTATGATAGTGGTCAGAAGCTGGCGCTGATATTACTGGATGCATGGAGATACAAGAAGGTAGGGTAGCAACAGAAAAGAAAAAGAGTGATTCTCACTAACGTAAGAAATTAGATGGCCACATTGTCCAAGCACTGAAATAATCAGTTGTGCTGTGTTGCCCTGTTCCCTCTGCTGGTGTTTTCTTCCACTGTGGCACTCAAGGTATGTTCAGGCCTTAAGATTTTTGCTGCTTCATTCACAAACTAGTGTTTAAAGTGAAAAGAAAAGATCCTACTCTCATTTGAGTCTTGATGTCTTATCAAGGGCTGACCTTTGTACAAGGGACCCATAATACTCTCCAGATAAAAGTGATAGTATTTTTTTCTCACTGATATTGTACATTCAGATTACAGATTGTTGTGAATAAAACAGATTATATTTAAAATAACATGTAGTCTGAGCTCTAGCAGCATAAGAAACTGATAAAGAAGTTCTAATGGTTTAGAGAAAAACAAATCTTTATAGCAGAGAGGTGCATGTATGTATTTACAGTGTAAACTTTCTCTCTGGCTTTTCCTTCACTTTGAGAATAAGAGGAAATGACTGGTAGCTACTTTTTAGATAGACAGTCAAAGCTGCTTCAGCTGTTCTAACAGATGTTGATAGAATATCTATCGTATCAAACTCATTTATACTTTTTGTTTCTTTCACTTCCTTTGAACCAGGGTCCTGATGGATTACCAATGCCTGGCTGTTGGCAAAAGGTAGGATGAGCAGCAGAGCTTTTTCTCTTCAGGAGAAGTATGTCCTTAGCACACAGAAATGCCTGTCACAATTGTACTGAACAGTATCAAGATACACTTCAGAGCCTCCTAGGCAGACATATCCAGCAATGCAAGATCAGACCACTCCATCACAGTAGTTCATGTGATATATTGTAATTTATGTAGAATAATTCAGTGAGGCAGTACTTTAGAAACAGTTGGCATTAGTTTCCTGGACAATCCAAGACTTTTCTTTTTTCACGTAAAGACTCACAAATCCTTTGGCTTCTGCAGATGATCAGTGGTTCCTGTTCATTATAAAGGGTTATGGATGTGACACTTTTGTCAAATATTTCTGTCAATATATTATTATATGGGTTTTCTGGGATACTGAGAAGGAGAGTTTATCCTCGCCTTTTCTTTGCCTTACTTTTCTGTTCTTCAGTATATCATCCTAGGTTTTGTGTTTTATGGCAATATTAGCAGGCAACATTATTTTAGTAAAGATTTAACCTAGACAGTGCTTGATTTAAAAATACAGCATTCAGAATAATACAGTAGAGGGATACTGCCATATAATATATCAGAAAATATGAAACAGAAGTGAAATCCTGGGTGCATTTATTTCTGAAGAATAGTTGGTCCTGAGAAAATAATTTTCCATATTTGCAACTCTGCCTCATCTATGTATTTTTGATAGATGTCTGGAATGTCTTACTAATTTAATTAATCTGTATCTCTTTTTGTCTCTGCAGTGATGAATCTAACCTTACAAGCATGAAGTTGTGTATATAGTGCTCCACTTTTTTATTTATAGTTGAGAACTGAAAATCTGATTTTACAAGTCTGAGATATGTTTACATGTAGCTGCTTCTACTTGTTTGCAATATTCCATACATACATCCCTTTTCACCTACATCTGCAGTTAGATGATACAATAACTGCAGGATAACCCTGCAAAGATTGTCTCTCTAATGAGAGAGAGGTCTCAAAACAATGATCAATAATAGAAATTAATATTTCTGTAAATTCTTTGATTTTGGCTTGTGGATATGCATGGACAATGAGTGCCATGAACAAGTTTACAAGAAATTGTGACCAAATAAGAGCAGAATGCTATGAAATGTGCTGAACCAGCTGCTGTTGGAGTTTACTGACCTGGCTTCCATGTCCATCTTAAACACGTCCCTGGTTCATGACACCACATCTGCTCATATGAACTAAAAGCATGAGTTTGTGTGCCAAACCTGCTTGCTGTGTGGTGGTGGCTGTGCATGGTGACCTTTGGTTCCAGCTTCTGAGTCATTTCCTTTTGTCGTCTCAAGGGAGTCACACCATGGCTCATTGCCAGAAAGAGATAAGCCAGAGGAGCATAGAGAGAGGCCTTGAATTTTTGGGGAATAGCATTCCAGCTGCAGGTGGATGGCTTTCAGTCCTGTGGGATACTTGGCCCCTTGGACCAAGGAGGGTCCTGCCTGTTGATCAGCCTCGGTTTGCCTTGCACTGCTCACGGCCGTGAAGACATTCATGGCAGGCCCTGTCGAGTCCTTAATCAAGGGGGACAGAAGTTTGAGGAAGAAACCAGACTTCTCTGTGGGTTGTTTGAAAAGGTTACAGAGGTGCTGCAGGGATCGTTTGATGCCAGACACCGCCTGAGACGAGAAGCTTTTCAACCTCACTCGAGGATGGACTGAGTATATAACTCTGCATATTGTATTTTGGGACTGCTGGAGGAGAAAGCACTCTTGAAGTGGGGATGAATCAGATCATCCTCCAGAGGAGGATAACAATGGAACTGACCAGAGATGTATGTATCATGGTGTGGTTTTCAGGCTACTCACTCTAAATTATGCATAACTAGCTGAACTTCTCCACAGGATTTTGGAAGCAATGGTTAATTTTGTTTCCTTTTTCCTGTTACTGTTGCCATAAAGAATGCATTTCAGTAATCTATTCAACATTTGTGATGACGGCATTGAAGAAAATACTTTCAAGCCACATATCATCTTGTTTCAGTATTAACAGTTTTTATTTCTTTGTCTTTGAAGCCTTTAAGTCTAGAAAAGAAAGAATTTATTTTTGTGTTTCACAGGATGATGTATTCATCCTGTTCTTTTATGTTGTTATGGTGATTTTAGTGGACATTATTACTCAAAAAACATTGGAGAGAAACAATTCTGTGTGATTACCACTTCACGCTTGTCACCATGCTCCACTGTTAAACGTGTTGATTTTTCTCTGTTTCTGTTCAGTTGGCTTTCTAGAGAAACATTTCCTTCTCCACTTTTTTATTGCTAGAAATACATAATTTATGCACATTTGTAGTTTTGCCACGAGGTATTTTTTACAATTTTGAGTCTTCATATGGTGCACTGAAGTTAGAGAGATTAATTTATAGGAAATGGTGCCATATTTGGCAGATGGAAATTCTTTTTAAATTGCTTCTGTTCCTAATGTATATAGCAGGATTATCGCAAACTTCTTTAGTTATTTTTCAAAGAGTTGTCTTTCATACGTAGACCAAAACTAAAGTTGAAGACAGCTTGTCTCCATTCATTTGAGGGCACCTTATGTCCTTGGAACGCACATTTTTCCTTGCTCCATCATTTCTATCATGTGAAGATAGGGTCACACTTTTTGTGTTGTTTCGCAATCTTAGGTCAATGGAAATGCCACTATAATGGAACACTTCTCTTTTATAAATCCTTATTGTCATTTTGGTATATTGGAGTCAAACCCAGATTTTCATTGAGGAAAACACAGATTTTCAAAACTAAAAGTTGATTTAGTGGCCTCCAATTACTAGTGTCTTACTAATAGGAACAAACATCTGACACTGTACGCTGAATACATATGTATTTTTACTGCTCAATTCCATCTATCCAATAGTAAGAAATAAACAAGCATTTGCAGATATAAGAAAATAATTTTTTCTTTCCCTAAATTTTCGGAGAGGCAAGTATCAGCCTGTTTGAATAGCTGTGACATAGACTGAATATTAAATGTTACAGTGAATTACTAATTACCAGTGTTGCAGCAGTAATGCCTCTGAGGGTCTTTCAGAAGGAGACAGGAGTCAGAGGCACCGTGTAAGCCTCTGACTTGCCACTTTCAGTCTTCTTTTTTAGGAAGCACTGTCTCAAAAAAACAGCAGGCTGAGGAGCAAGCTGCCTGCCTGACAGAAAAGAGTCACTTATGTCAGTGTCCTGACTTGGCACATTTGGCTGGGTATATGATGGATGTGGAGACTAAAAGCTGAATGTTTTTTAAGATACTGAATACTGGCAACCAATACAGTAAGATGAAATATTTTTTTAAAGGTCCCTCAGACTATTTACATGCCAAGTCAAATAGGATACTTATTACCTGGCTAGATGATTTAGAAACTCCATATTGAGAGTGTCCACAAATACAACTCATTTAAGAAGTAGCAACAAAGTAAAGAACTATTAAATGCATGCTGTCCTTAGCACTTTGGTTTTGTTGTTTTGTTTTTTTTAATTCGTGTATCTATATTTTTTAACAGCCCTCCTAGCATACATTTCTATAATCACTAATAAAGCTAGCATAGGATTGGTTCATGGTTTTGTCATTCAGGAAATAATTATAGACACTACTGTTAAATGTTAGTCAAAACTCAATTACCCTTTAACTCCCTGACACTGAGACCCTACTGAAGAAACACTTAAGCACCTTTATTCACTTTCTTTTCGGTTTTGTAAATTAATTTCTTTATTAAATTCCCAGCAGGTAGGAATAATATTTTTTTTACAAATAATCTTACTTAGCTCTTTTAGCTTTTGTATTGTTCAATATCATTGAATGTTCCTTGATACCATTGAACATATCAATGAAATGTTCATTCCCTTTAAATGACCGTGAGTGAGAAGTAGATAAAGAATTTAATTTGAAAGGTTAAACTACGTACATAGATTCAATGTTTGGCATTAATATTTGCATGTCAAAGATGGAATTGAAATGAAACTTAACCAAATCAAGAAAAGTTGCATGGTTAGAACAAGAAAAAACAAGGAATTTGGTTTAACATTTCATCAAGGAAAGCACCCTGTGAAGACTTGCAATGTGTTTATTTTGATCAAGAAGCAACTATTTCTGGTGCTAGTATATCTTTTTCCTTTTGATGGCAAAGCTACAGTTTGAACCACCAGTGTGTTGTTGTATCTTTTAGTGGCATTCCTCCGGATAGATACGATTTGTTTTGTTTAGTTTGTGACAGGAACAGTAGTTCCTCTACCAGTCTTTTCAGTTGCAGAAATGTGTAGTGGTATTAGTCTACACAGTTTCTATCCCTGACTTTTTCAGGTATGATTAATTCTTGTTTCCTTGAGAGTTTTCAGTATTTGTTTCATATGAAGTTTTGTAATTATCCGTTACTCCAGTGCATTAAAACCACATTGTGCAGAAGTCCTGCTACAGAGGCTGCAAGTCTTTTAAGCACTGTATGGAATATGTCTGACATACATGGTCCTTGTCTTCATATTCATAGACTAACTATGGGAAAGCTTTCTTTCGGGATGCTTTGGACAACTTTTTTTTTTTCCTGAGGCAAAGCATGAGATGTTAAATCATAGAGCAATGATACAATGCATTTTTTGATTTAGATTTTTATTTATTGCTGGTCTTGATGTTGTGTTCTGATAGTGTAGCAAAGCAGAATGATACTCTTCATCCAGCTGTTTTTTGTATTCTTTGTATTCTATGGTGTAAGTAGTGTGGCTCAGTTTCAGAATGATCAAATCCACATATCTGCAAATGTGTAGAGTTGGAAGAGTAATAATTCTTAAGGTGATGAACAGTGTGGACAGTTAGTATTGGCTCCACTGAGCACTGCACCCATGGACAGGGTGTGTGTGACCACCAGTTACGTGGTTATGCAATGAGACAGACAAAGCAACCCCAAATGAGATCAGTAGCTCTTTGGTCCCCATGGGAGGGTGATGCTTGCAAGGCTGTGCCAGGAGATGTGGCTGGGATCCTGGATCCCCATGGGGTGTGGAGAGACTTGTCCCACTGACTGCCCCAAAACTGGGATCATAAACCTGCCTCAGCCCCTGGCTATGCCTCCCCATCCCCAGCGATGGCCAGGGGACAGAGATGTGTTCTCTCCTTGCAGAGCTCTTTGAGATGTGCAGGAGGAAGGACCCAGGTATTGAGCCTTTTCAAAAGGGGAATATTACCAACTTCCGTGGGGTTTGCCTAAATCAGGACTGCTTCAGTTAGAACTGCAGAGGTATTGTCAGCCTATTTATTCGAAGTGATGAAGAGGTTCAAGGCATGAAGAGGTTCAAGGCATGCAGAAGTTGACCCTTTCCCTTCAAATTTCCTGATCTCTGCTGCTTGAATATCTTAAACTACATTTTAAAATGTCTGTATTTTACCTAATGAAATTCTTAAATTTTCACATTAAGACTCACACAAAACACATCTGCAAAGATAGTGGTCAAAAGAAAGTTTAATTTGTAGTCATTGCAAAAATTCTATTTCAGTGACTGGAATTAAAACTAACACTGATTTTTTTTTTTTCTTTTCTGCAATTTGTTTTATGGATGTCAATGTTGCTGTAATGTACAAATGAAAGTTTTCTTGCACCCTCTGTTATTAAAGTATTTTACATGGTGGTTGGATTTATTAAATGCAGTTAGAAACAAGTGCCTGCCACCATCATTTCTGGAAAAGATACTCTACAGAGCAAGTGGAGTTTGTATTTTAAAAGGGATTTGGAGTGTTGTTTTTGTTTCATTTTGTTTTAAAATGCATCCAATTATCAATGCTGCTTAGAAATTGAATTTTCTTTGAAAGCAGGGGGCCTTAACTTAACCTGGGACCGTTTGTGTTTTACTTGTTTCTATTTAAAAAAGAAATTGTATGAATTTCCCAGATCCCATTGGTACTTGCACACTTCTCTGAAGTATTATGGAGAGTTGGGTTGGTGGAAGAATGTTTTACATATTGTTAACATATATGTGGATATTCTTATATTATTGTACATGTTTGGGAAAATATCACACAACTTTAAAAATGTTGCTAAGATGTATGTATCTGACTTTTTCCTTTGGAAAATATTATATATTTTTATTTGTATTTTTTACTTTTTTAAGTTCATCTATATGTGCCGTTATTTTTGTATTGCAAATGGTCTCATAAATGAAGTAGAAGAGATAAAAATACAAAGAAAAGTAATTTGGCAAGAATTTCAAGGCTTGGGGGGAAAATCCATGGGTCAGCATCATATTATCAGTAATAGAAATATTTTGAGTGTCTTAGCACTGTAAATATGTCACAAGACCTCTTTTGATGAGTAGTGTAAAGAATTGCAAGGTTTTAATCACCCATTTTAATTTGTTATTATTTACCACTTTCTTGTGGCCACTGGTCTTGACTTAACTAAACCCAATCAAACAGCATGCTTTTGTTTTTATTATTAAAATTTCTCCTTGTTTTTCAGTTGAATATTGTTTTGTTTTCTTTCAGTTTTGTACTTCAGGTTTTGTTTCTTGCTTGTGAGAAGTTGATCTTCAGAATTATTTTTACACTATTTATGATTTATTTTCATAATGTAAAAAGTGTGTAATTATTAAAATATTAATCCAACCATTGGTGCTGAATTTGAATAGTTATAAAGTTCTTAATGTTGGTGCAAAAAACTGTTCTAGTCTGTCTGGTTTGGGAAGAGTGTGTGCTGCTTTGTGCCATGCTGGAGTTTGAAGTCTAGAGCAAGATGTGTCAGACACTCACACAAATATCAGGGCCTCTGCCACGTTCCATTTTCCTGCAGCATGTAGTATGAAAACTCACCTTCCTCTTCATATTCTGAATGTGTCTTTACTCTTCAAAGCAGTTTCTCTTTCATTATCTTTTCTAAACAGGCAGCACAGGCTGTAGGCATCGACAAATTATGTAAGGAAGAAGCTTTGCTGCAAAGCTTGGAGCCTTCACTCGCCCTGTTACTTAGGCAAGTTCAGAGGCACCCTAGGATCTAAAGAAATGAAGCTGAAAATTACCACTCTCTCTTTTCTGTAGTTCTGAAGGTGAAAAATAAACCTGAACTGCTGAGAAACAAAGATGTGCGCAGGCAGTGACACAAGCAACAAGCTAGAAAATGTGAAGGTCTCTTTTCCACAGATCCAGTTTGTTCCGAAATGATGGAACATAATAATTATTGCAAAATGGTATATTTTTAATCACCCTGGTTTAGGAAGTTTGCAGGTGTCTCCCTGAAAAAAATATTTTAAAAAACAAAAAACACTGGGGAGCAGCTGTAATTTCTTCAACACATTATTTAAATGTTTGGATTTTCTAAATCCCAAAATATTTCAGACAAACAGAACGTTCCACATTGTATCCCTTTCCATCACCTCAAAAATGCTGTAGGTGGAGGGAATTGTAGGTAGAGAGGTTTGGCACTAATATTAACTCTTGCAAATCCCCATAAATGTCCATTAATCTTATCTAGCTCTGTTTTAAACTCTTGGAGTGACTAAAAATATCTTTGCTGCCTTTCCAGGATGAGGCACTTGCAGCTTAAGGAGCTGTGCTCTGCCCGGCTGAGCGTGTGGCCCTGAGGGCTGTGAGCGCTGCTGCCGCCCCAGCAGGGACAGCCCTGACCCAGGTGATGTCTGTCCTTCAGCTGTGGCCACTCTTGCCCCTTTCTTGCTTCCATCTCTTCCTCCTTTCTTCTGCTGTCATGGAGGAATGCAGTTCTAGATGTCCTGCCAGAAATCCAACACGTGTGTTCTGGGCTGCTGCCAGAGCCAACGCCCTGTGGGTTTCCTGTTCTGTGCTTTGACAGCATCTCTGTTATTTTTCATTGCACTGCTCCCTTCAGAGCTTTAGATGCTTGAGAGCCAAACCTCAGGTAACTATTATCCTACAGCCTTCACATCCTACTGCACTCCTGGGACCTGACTTTCTGCTGGCATTACTTTCTATTCACATGCCTCCTTCATAATTCTGTGAAGTGCCAAAGCACATTCAGGACTGCATGTGAAATGCCTGCTACTTCTGCCTCCTTTTTTTATTTTTTATGGAGCTTTAATTAAATACTTAAATGCCATTATGCAACTCTGCATTATGGACCTACTAAACCTGGTAATCCCTACCCAAATAAAAAATAATGCAACAGAAGTGGCTTTTTATGTCCTCATCTCACACAGCTTCACCTTGTGGTTCAGTTACAATAACCACACACAGATGTTTAAAAAAAACAAATAACCCAAGGAGCTGACCCAGCATTTCCCAAGCATTTAATGTTCCAGCAAGTAGTAACAACTGCACCCAAATAAATATTAAAAGAAAACAAACAAAGGAATGCCAAAAAAAATTAAGTCACATTGCTGCAGGCAATATTTCTGTTTTCCCAGGGTTATTAATTTGTCTTCTCTTCCACTGATTTCTGGGAGCTTGCAGACGGAGTACTCACAGGGTGTTCTCCTCTCCCATCTCCTAGATGCAGTAAAAAAATACAGTGATTTGCTTCATATATACATATCTATATATGTGTATACATATATATATGTATGTGTGTGTATATGTACACACACACATATAGATACATATATAAGTATGTATCTGTATGTCTTCATGTGTGTATATGATCATATATAAACAGGTATATATATATACATATATATTTGACCAGTAGAATTCAGAAAACACTGTACACAAGACAAACCTCTTCAGAGGGATCACTGTCTGCTAGTGTAGTTCCACTCAAAGATTGACACAGCTCCTGCCACCTAACCAAGATGCAGGCTAATAAGTATTCTGATTGGTTTTTTATGTGCAGGTTACAGCTTGACTGAAAATCCAAAGTAGCCACACCTAAGCGGAGCTGTCACAAGGTCTTTCTGACATCACCTTTGGCTGCTCCCTCCTGGAGCTGACAAGTATCTGGTAACTTTTTGCCAGCTTCTAGGATTTCTCTTCTATTTGTTATTGAAATCACTGTGAGGCAATTGATTTTGATTGAGATAAAACTGAAAAAAAAAAAAAGTTGATGACACACCCTGTGCTTAACTGACTTGGGGCCCTGCTGGACCAGTAACTCCCATGAACTTGCAGGCAAGTCCATTCCCCTTCCAGAGCAAATGCCAAGCAGCTGCCTGCCCCTGAGAAGGTGCAGACAGGTATGGTTTCTCCATCTTTCAATTTCTGTACTGAAGCACATCTTCAGTGCAGATCAATTTCCACAGCAAATCCATCACAGCATCCCAGGATGCACCAGCAATATATTGCTTTTCAGAGGAACTCCTTGGCAGTTAAATAGGGAGCCAGAGGCCCCTTACTTAGATACTTTGGGTAACTGTTAAAAATATTTACTCCTTTTCATCCTTCATACAGGAAGCCAGGCTGCTGGTTTCTGGTACTATGCCAGGACAAAGCCCATAAACAAGCATTGAGAAAAAGTAAATTAAAATATTCGTAAAGCAAACAGAGCAGGATGGAGTAAACAGCATGTTTTGGTTTGTGTTTCTGGTTGTTTACTAAAACACAAGTATTAAAAAAAAATAAAGCCAAAACAAGACTATTTTAATCCTGCTATATAGAATGGAGAGATAGCTGCCAGTGTTTACTGCACAGCATTAGGAGGTCAAGTGATGCTGTCTCTGGGTCAGGGTCTCTGCTAATCTTGGGAGAGACTCTACACATGAGACTCAGCAGGCTTGCTCCTGCTCATAGTATCAAAACAGCATGAAAGAACAATGAGCCAGAGGGAGGGATATTTTATTGATTGTTAAGCCCATTTCCATGGCTTTGAAGGAGAAACAATTTCCCCCTTTTGCTTCACCTACCACTTCAAGCTTTCCTGGTGTCGTTTGCTGTTTCTTCAAGCAATTACTAAGCTAGCAGTGAACAAACTTGCTTTTGCTAAAGGTGAAACAAAGCCCTGGTACAAAGCAGTCAGTGCATGCTTCTAAAGAATTACAGCAAAATATTTTGCATATCCCTTGAATCTATTTGTGGTCCAGGGTTTGTGTCCGCAAGACCAGGCAGATCAGCATAAGCAGCTGAGATTTTCTAGTGTTTGGCCTCAGTAGCAGCCCTGGAGGAAGAGACGAGGCTGTGCTGGGGACCGACAGAGGGCAGGCACCAGCCCGTTGTGGGAAACTATCTCTCCTTAAATGCCTTGGGACTCAGGGACTTGGATGCTGCCAGGCCCCAGCCTTTCTGTATATCGCTGGTACAAAGGGATTGCTGTTAGGTCGGTATATAGTGAACAGTGCAACTTGAACTGCATCCCTGTGCTAAATATCGTTCCCCAGTTCTCAAAGATGCAGGCAAAATAGAAAAGCACTGCAGAGAGCGTTCCTGACAGGTTCTAGCCTTGGCTCTGTTTGGATGTCAGCAGATTTAAATGCCTGTTCTTGAGGACAATGAATTTCATCGTTGCCTTTGCAGTACTGCCCTAGTTGACAGTTTGGCAACTCCCTCATGTCTTTTTAAGTCTTTCTGCCTGGACAAGGCACTGAAGACAGGCAGCAGCTGTCTCTGCTGGGATATAGAGGTGGAGCTGCTATGACTTCTGCTACTCTGCTGGTTGGTGAGGCAAGGTTTCTAGTGGAGCAGGACTGCAGAATGTGAAAGCTTCAAATATAACACTGAGGAAGCTCAAATAAATTACTAGATGGAAAGAAGTGCTGTCTAGAGAAGCAGAAGGGTGGCTTCCTGGCAGAGATTAAAAAAAAAAAAAAAAGTAAAAATCAGGACGTGTGTTTCTTCAATCTGCAGAATTTGGGATGACTTGCTGGAGACTGATCAAGAAAAAGGAAGTATCACCAGCACAGGAAATTGTGTGGCTTCACATATGCTCTCTGAAAACTCTTCCAAACATAGTGCTGCAGGTGGCACAGACGAGCTACAGATGGGGTAGCAGGGCTGTGGGCGAGTGTTCCTGCTGCCTGCTCATGCATCAAGGAGCAGCCTCCAGAGGAGACGGTGCATGCTTGGCAGAGAGAAGGTAAATCTGAAGTACTCCACCAGCAGCTTCGCTGTTTTGAAATGTGATGCCTCTGTCCTTCCCCTGTCTTACTCTCCCCTCGTTTTCTAGAGGGCTTTGATGTCCAGTGAAATGGCTATCAAGTGTAACCACGGAGAAATGCCGCATTCGAGCAAGTCACTTCTATATCCCTGCTGTGATTACAAAGTGATCAAGGACTAGGTATATTTAGATGCTGCCTAGACCTAAGAGTGAACCAATGTATTTGAGCACCAAGGCTTTTTTCTACTTACATGTAGAAAACCTGGCAAACCGTAGATTTTACTAATTTGCCTCACTTTACAAGAAATGTGGAAATACTGATACTGGCATTGATGGACATATATAAGTAATTTCTCGGACTACACTTACAAAAAGATTTTGTGACATAAGAAGCAGAAAGCGACCCTGAATTATGACCCTGATTTTGATTAAATAATCCGCTTTGTGTTCCTCCCCCTTTCCCCCGCCTGCCCTCGATGTTTGTGGCAGTGGCGCTGTGCCCACCAGGATGACCGACGTCTGGCAGGAATGGGAGGATTGCCCGTGGGAGCAGCACTCGCCAGCCTCTCCCGCCGCCCCACGCACCAAGTCGGCTGTTTTGCGAGTTTGTGCCGGCCTGCACCCCTAGGAAAGGAAAAAACCCAACCCAAGAACCCAACCAAACTCCGAGGCACAGGGCTCACCCGCAGCCGGCCCGCCTTAGCTCAATAGGAAACACGAGTCCCCCGAAAGGAAAGCCCAGGGGGCCGGGGGAGCGGTCGGGACGGGACGTCCCGTTCTGTCCCATCCCGCCGGGGAAGGAGGGAGGGAGGCGGGAGGAGGGGTTTGGCCGGGGCCGGCGCCGGCATAAGAGGCGGGGAACCCTCGGGCGGCTGAGACGGACGGTGTTCTCCCGAGCCGTGCCGTGCCGTGCCGTGCCGTGCCGTGCCGAGCCGAGCCTGCTGGCGGGATGGAGGAGCTCTACAGCAAGGCGGAGACCCTCGCCCTTCGGAAGAAGCACATCGGGTAAGAGCGGGGCAGAGGGGAGGAGGAGGAGGAGGAAGGTCTGTCCCTGGTGACAGCGCCCGTCCGGACCTGCTGGCACTGCCTGGGGGCTGCCAGGGCTGCGCAGCCCCTCCGGCCCCGCGGAGAGGGGGACACGGACACGCACAGGACCTGTCAGCCCTCTGGCTTGCCAGATCTCGGGACATTGTCTAGGCGAGGGGGGGGGATGCTGTCATTAAAGCACTGCACATCGAAGGCATCATTCACTTTTCCAGGAAATCAAAGCCAGGATGTGGTACCCAGGTGTTTGTCCGAAATGAGGCTGCGCAGGGTTCGGGGGTTTTGTGCACCTGCAAAACAGCTACCTCTTCTGAATGAAGCTGTGGCTGTTCCTTAAGCTGAGTTTAGCTGAGGGACGTGCGGGATTGCTGCCAGAGGTTGTGCCCTGAGCGATAGTCCTGGCTGTGCACGTATCTGATCCCTCTGTATGGCAATGTCAGGTCCTACAGGATGTGCACCTTTAATTATTTCTTCAGTAAATGTTGCAAAGTGAAAAATAAGTCCAGGCTGTGAAAACAGATCTATTTTGCTGATCACGTCTTAAATGTGTAGCATATAGAGAAAGTTTAATAAAGATTCATAAACCACGAAAGATTCCTTAAAGTGATAGCCTCATAAAGAGAGAAAATCAACCATTTTTTAGGGGCCAACTCAATGTTAAGGGAGTCCTACCTGCAAGGATTGTAGGACTGAACAGTGCTGGGAGAACAAAAAAACTTTCGCACAATGAACTAACAGACTGGAGAAAAAAACCTGTGGTCAAGAAATGGCCAGTGATGATGGACATTGATTTCAAATGCAGAGAAATAGCTGAAAATGTCAGAAGACATCTATGCAACATGGCTGGAAGCTCTAAGAAAGCAAGCAAACTAATTCAGTATCCAGGAGTCACATTTAGGCTTTACAAGCTCATAATCTAAGTATACCCAACAATAACTCTCAGATTTACCTGGAAACAACTGTGTTTATCCAAAGTCATTTAGACATTACTAGAAGTTCAGAAGACTTTTCTTCTGCTCAGTAGTATAGTTCTATATAATTACATAGCTGGCATTTTCTCCAAGAGTGGGGAGGGGGGAAAAAAGTGTGTTTAAAGAGTACTTTGGTTAATTTTATAAGGAGCATAAGTTTTGCTGGAAGTCAGTGTGATTTAGATGCTTATAAAAGGCTGCTTTAAAACATTTTATCCAAAGCAGACAGGGTAAGAGTGTGAGGACTTGCTCAGCACCTCTGAAAATAAAGCCTGCAAGGCATAAGTGTTTTGTTCTTGATGATGACCTCTATATGCTACAGTCATCCCTTGCGTAATGATTTTTTGGCTATAGTTTAAAACAGTGCTTAACAGCTTACTTTAGTCCCAGTGAGTTATTTGGCCATAGATGTCTGTAAGGCATGTAAACAAGCAGAGCTACAGCCTGGGAACACGGCAGGACATATAAGGACCTGCAGACACTGTTCTGTAAAATCAATTGCAGGCAGAGTCAAGCTTTGAAAACACCCTTATTAAGGACCAGCTTCTGTTCCCACTGTGCCTGGGGAAGTGCATGGGTTTTCTCTGTGGGTAAGAGGCCCTGCCTGAGCACCACCTGAATGATTCACAAGCGCTTTGCAGAAGGAGGAAGTTGTCTTGAGCTGCAAAAAATCAACCCCCTCAACACTCAAAGGAGGGGGGGAAAAATGAGAAGACTAAAATGGTGTTATATTTATTATGTTTCAGGCCTTCCTGCAAAGTTTTCTATGCCAAGGACCCTCTGAAGATAGTGCGTGCTCAGGGCCAATATATGTTTGATGAGAAAGGAGAAAAATACTTAGACTGCATCAACAACGTTGCACATGGTAAGCAGTTTGACTTGTGAAACTGCTCCCAGTCCTTAATTTCCAGTAGGGATCAGGACATGATTCTGCCAAGCGATGATGTTCACAGTGCTTCTCTGAATGTCGTCCTGTAGTTCAGTAATTGACTGCTTGCTAGTAATAACTACTTATTTTTTTCTTTAGTGGGCCACAGCCATCCATATGTGATAAAGGCTGCGACCAAACAGATGGAGCTGCTCAATACAAACTCGCGCTTCCTGCACGACAACCTTGTGCAGTATGCACAGCGCCTCACAGCCACCCTGCCTGAGAAACTCTCTGTTTGCTATTTCGTTAACTCTGGGTAGGTCTGAATTGTGGTTTTTCTTTTACGACTGTTTTGCTTCTGTTTGAGAAAGACACTCAGGATATCTTGGTCTAAATCTTATGAAGCAAGGCTTACTAAGTAGAACTCAAAACTTACCTCCTGTTTGCAGCTATCATATTTAGAGTGATGGCTCAAAACAAGAAGCCAAAACATTAAACTGGCCTGCTGAATGCTATGCAAAAAAAATAAAGTGGGGGGAGAAAAAGCAAGAAGAGGAAATTAATTCTGCAAATTGGTGAATGTTATGTGCAGACTGATGAATGCCATCTACAAATTTACATATAACTTTGAAACAAGTTCGTCTTCTTTGGGCAGTTTCCTAGTCAGTGATCACTTACATGTCCAAAACAGAGCTGAGGGGACCTGTGAGCAGAGGGGCTGTGATAGATCAGGCTGGAAGCTTGAGCCTTCTTCCAGGGTGCAGATTTGTGATGGTGCACGCACTGAGGGGAATGGACTTGTGGAGTGTGGGAGATGGGGCATTGCTTTTGGAGGGTTAGTGGCTGCATTGTGTTCTCAGCTGCAAATTGGCCTCCTTTGTACCAAGGGGAGGTAAATATCTACAGGCAAACTGGGGGAGGGAAATAAAGCATCTCTTTGTTTGCTGTATATACAAAGGGCTGTTTTTTCTTTGCCCCCTTACATGGCACTTATAGTCTCAACCTTAGCATTGTAATCTGTAGAGTAACAGAGTCTGCTGTGTTGATTTATTATATCCATGAGTCCTATGCCTTGTCTTCTGTCAGAATACCCTTCTAATTGGAAGCACTCCTTCACTGTTTTGCTGCTGTATCTGTTATTATCCAGGTCTGAAGCAAACGATCTTGCTTTGCGACTGGCTCGGCAGTACCGTGGGCACCAAGATGTGATCACCCTGGAAAAGTAAGTACACAGAGCAGCTTATGTGAGTGCAGCCAGCAATTCCTGCTATTACTTCAGAAGCAGCTTTGCAGCAACCCCCTGCTGTTTGTACTCCACTGCCTGCTGAAAGAAAAGCTTTGTTGCTTTTGTATTAGAACAGGTCAGGAAATCCCTTTTTCACATTTGGATAAACACAAGTTTTGAAGATCTCTGAAAAATAAGCTTGTTGGTCACCGCAGAAGGTCAGTCACCTGTTAGAGGGCATTTCCCACAGAGACTTCCAAAGCAATTCAGGCCAGAGACTTAAATGCTGGTTTAAACAGCAGTGAGTTATCTGGCTCCTGGGCTGCTCTGGAAAAGGGCTTTCTGTTCATCATGCATTCCTGGACATGTTTCATTTTGCACAAATAAACATTCAGTGATCAAGAAGAAAGATCCTGAAGTTCTGCAGCAGTGCTGCAATGATGCTCAACTCTCCTTCAGTGAACCCAAGTAGGCAGACAAAACCACGTGGCTGCAAAATCAGGAGGCATTGAGAGGGCTGCCAGCCACAGGGTACGTGGCTGACCACATTTCAGAGTTTTCCTATCCTAGGTGCAGCTGTAGGCTTGGTGATGTTGCTGTAGTGCTGGATTTTCTTCTCAGGTTGTGATTAGAAAGTCCAGCTAGAGCAAATGCAAGGGCACTTGTCTCTATCTGAACAGCACAAAGCTTGTCTGACTTAGCTGTGTTCAGATCCCTGTTAGGCACACACTAACCTATGAGTGTTCTACTAAGAAATCATGACACGTCTTTGGTTTGGTTTGAGGTTGCTTCACTTCAAGTTTATGGCTGAACAAAAGTTATTATTCCCTGATAAAGATGCTACATGCTTTAGGCTCAAAAGGCTCTGGTTCCTCATTTCTAAATCAGTTGGCCTCCGTAGTAACCAGCTTTAGCATGCCCTGCAGTATAAAACATTTATATTCAAACAATATTCTTTCCTGACAGAGGCTTCTGCCAAACCCTCTCTCCTGCAGTACCTTCAGGGCAGATAGGGGTGTGCTGGTGCTGCTGCTGCATAAGGTCCCCACTTCTCAATGCAATACACACTCATGAGCATCTTCACAATGGTGCTGAGGTCTAGCTTGCCAGGCTTGGGCGGGCCAGAGTGGGGCCCATGGGTTGGAAATGAAGGAACTGGACCCACCCTTCAGCTCTAGGTAAGGCTGCTGGGGCAGCCACCTTGAAATCAGTGCAGCCCAGACATCATCTTGGTCTGTCCCCATGTAGGCACTTGATTTTATCCCATTTCCAGTCTTGCTAGTGAATTAAAGTCAGCAGCAATTTCATATTGTCTTTGAGAGAAAGACTGAGTAAATTAAACCAAGATCCCTTCACAAAAAATGCTACTGTGTTGCAGATACAGTTGCTTATTCTGGATTATGTATAGGCACAGTTGTAAATTTGGCTCTTCTGTAAATTTGGTGAAAAGTGACTTGGATATTTAACACTCATGCAGTGCTTACCATGGCCATGTTACATCTCTGATTGAAGTCAGTCCCTATAAATTTAATCAGCTGGGAAAGGACAGCAAGAAGGAATATGTGCATGTGGTAAGTGTGGGTTTTGTTTTGTTTTGTTTTGTCTTGTTTTGTTTTGTTTTGGTGGGGTGGGGTGTTTTTTGGGTTTTTTTTTGTTTGTTTGGTTGGTTGTGGTTTCTTTGTCATTTTTATGCCTGTTATGCAGCATATTGAATTATTCACTTCTGATGTAAATATACTTTCATATACTAGCTGGTGCTAGTGTATTTATGCTTGGCTGGTTTTCAGTGGAATAAACACAGCAAAATTGTTTGCTTTTGGATTTCTAAGAAGGTGTTGAGGTGTAAGGCTGATTTCCTTCATTGTGCTACAGGTTTTCTTAGTCCCTGCATTGTATAGTTACACTGTTGAAATTAGCCAAAATCCATTGCAGTCCATGCAGGACTTTGACTCGAGTTCCAAAAACTAGATAGGCAGATTGCACAAGTTTAGACAGATTTGGGTATAGGGCTCATGGGTGTCCAAGAGAGTGTGATTTTTCACATAAATTTGTGTATTTTAAAACAACAAAATTTTTTCTCGCTCCAGAAATGTGCACCAAGCAGGCCTTTCCTATCTAGACCTCCTGGTGTTACCCGCCCTGCCAAAGCAGTATCCACCTTTTTATGCCACTTCCTTTGGCTTGGTTACTGAACCTTTCCTAACACCACTTGTAGAGGCTTGAGTGTCATACGGATTTGTGCCATGGCTAAAATGCTGGAAGGGAAGTGACTGACTGGAAAACCCTACTCTCCAGCTGCAGAAATGGGTCTTGTGTGAGAATCTGAAATAAGGTGGTGGCTGAGTGCTCATTATTGTGTCTTGAGGGACAGGAAGGACTGTCTTGAAAAGAGGATGAGGTAGATGATTGTTCTTACAACAGCTGTGTTCAGTAATATTGAATGCATGACAGGCCCAAATTGAGCTTAAGCTCCAGTAAGCATTTTTGCAACTCAAAGCAAACATTCAGGCTGTACTAACTCTTATTACCTATTTGTGTGGAAAGCCAATAAAGTGGAGCAGTAGAAAATAAAGCAAATGTTTAATAGAAGGATGGCCTTTATAAACATAAATAAATTGGTCTTTTCAGGCTCCTTCTCCAGATATCTACAGAGGGAAATATAGGGAAGACCACCCAGATCCAGCAAGTGCTTATGCTGAAGAGGTGAAAAAGATTATTGAAGAAACACAGAAGAATGGACGCAAGGTGTGTGTTTCGTGCTCTAGAAATGCTGAGGCTTCATCTATTTATTATGGCTTGGGGCTGTATAACAGGCAACTAAGGACTGACTTGTTTCTTTCCCAATTTCATGTGGTTCCCTCTCCCTTCATTTTTCTATGGTGGGTTCTATTGAAAATGGGCCATTTTTCTACCTGGTACTCTTATCATAATTTTTCTAGGCATCAATGAAAGGATCAATAATACAGTTGCATATAAGCAGATACAATCAAAGCTGTTAAATTTCCTATTTTATGCTTTTAATTGGTAGACTGTTAATATTGTAGGGAAAGGTTTGAGATCAGCTGAGACACTACATCACAAATTCTAGCAGGAATATATAAAAAAACCCAAGACATGGAGAAAATCCATTGGATAAAATCTTGATAATAACATTTCTGAACCTGTCATCTTAAGATAACTTTGAAGCTATATAAAAAGGTGAAACTTTCAATCATACACAGTATGACCTTGATAAAAACAGACTGTTCCAGAACAGGCATACCTAAAGTGTGTGTTAATGTTTTATATGATGGCATTAATGTGTTGAGACTTGTAGGGCTTGATCCAAAACCCACTGAAGTCCCAGAAGGCTTCAGCGGAGGCTGGAACATGTTCCCTTCTAGTCCAATGGATTTACCCCTCTTTTAGTTTCTTCATCAACATTTTTTTTATTCTCTACTAACGGATAGTTTTGTTTTTTCTTCCCTTGTTTCCTTTCTTTTGCATATTCCTCAGGTTGTGGTGACATAGACCTGTGGCAGGACCAGGTGTGCTAAAGGCTAAGCCTCACATGCTGTGGGAAGCTTCGTTCTCTTTGGCCGTGTGCTCAAATGTAGTGTGTGGCTCTTTACACGTTACTGCTCGGCCTTGTTTCCAGGAAGACTGCACCAGCACAGAGACCTCTTGCTGCTCAGGGAGGGGTTCCCAAGTGGTGTGGGGATGCAATCCCTTAAATAGCAGACTTATGCTGAGACCTTGGGGTAATGCTGTATCTCTGCTGCATAGACCTCTGCTGTTGACAAGAAACGAATTTTGATGTTCCAGTGTGTGTGATCTGCTGCTCTTACCCTTCCTGACTTGAAATAACTTCCTTTTTCATCCTAGCAACTGGAATTATTTCATCTGTAGAATTTTTCTCTTCTTTTGTCAAGTGCCTTGTGCTGACATGTTGTTTGTGTAGTTATTTGCATTAGGCAGGGGTGCCCAAAGGCTAGCCACAGGTCATCTTGCAGTTCTACGCACTTCTACTTGGTGTTCAGGATTAAACAAAAAAACCACATATACCTGCAAGCTTTATTAGCTTCTTATGGAAGACAGTACACACTGTTGTGTGTCTCCTGTAAACTAACATTTGTAAATAAATTTATGTAGTTCCCAGGAGCCTAATCCAACATCCACTGACACCAAGAAGTGTCATCCTGTTCAACAGCAGTAGGACAAGGGCTAAATGAAGATCCTTGCGTTCCCATCAGGCTGCAAAGGTGGCCCTGGCTACTGCAAATTTGGGCACTCCAATTACAAAATTAATAAATTCTTTAGCCATAACTGTTTTCAAGAGCTGTTTTCAGTTGTCCAGCCCATTGCGTGGTTAAATTAAGGCCCACATTTAAATGTTTATTTCTAGACTGTTAGATGTCTCTGCCAAGGCCAAGTAGATGAACACAGCTCTCACATGAGTTTGTCTCTTGTAGATTGCTGCCTTCATAGCTGAATCCATGCAGAGCTGTGGAGGCCAAGTAATTCCACCTGTGGGCTATTTCCAGAAAGTGGCAGAGTACGTACAGCACTTCACAAGGGCATGATGGGAAAATTAACCAAAGAAACAGCTTTTTTCACTGTAGACTTACCTAATCAATTCAGCTATTAACCTCTCCTGCTCTTGGCTATCTGTGGTTCATTTCTACTTATTGAAGAGTATGATTTCAGTTCAGGATTTTTATGGAATATCAGCTAATTTTTTACCTAGATAATTGCCATTCTTTACCTATCTTTAATCCTCAGAAATAAGTTTGATGGAAGATGAAGTTAAACCAGTTATAATCCTGCAGGACAATTACAGTATTCCCATTTGACATTAAAATGTCAATTTTTTTCTTAACATGTAGCATACTAAAAATTTCATAGCTGTAAAATAGCTGTAACTGTATTCTTTCCTTTTTTCCTAACTTGGTCTCACACTGCAGAATTTCTGTGATGCAGACTGCCTTGTCCTTGATTGCCTACCCATGTTCTGCAGCACTAGACTTTCAAAGTATTGTGTTTGTTTTCAGATATGTGCGTGCAGCGGGTGGAGTGTTCATAGCTGATGAGGTCCAGGTTGGCTTTGGCAGAGTTGGGAAGCATTTTTGGGCATTCCAGCTGCAAGGTGAAGACTTTGTGCCTGACATTGTCACTATGGGAAAGCCCATTGGCAATGGACACCCTATGTCTTGTGTAATCACAACAAGGGAAATTGCTGAAGGTTTTGGTGCTTCTGGACTGGAGTATTTCAATACAGTAAGTTCATAGGTGAAGCTTTGCATTTTTTTTATTTTCTTCTGCATTCAGCAGTTAGAAGTTTTCCAGGTGATCCTGGATCACATCTGCAGCGATCACTGCATCACATTACTAAGAGCTTGAGTCAACCATAGTCTAGTATCTAAAAGCAAGTGGAGAGGCTATGAAATATGCTCTGTATCAGGTGTTACATCATCATATGGACCAGCACAAGCTCTTTGACAGCAGCTCAGCTCACATCCATACAGATAAATTCTTCCTTATGTCTCTTTCCCTCTCCCCACACTGAAATGTTGATCATGTAAAATTTAATTTTTTAGGATAGGCTCTGTGCTGGTGGAGCTCATGCCCTGGCAGACCTTGCTCTGCAAGTGACACATAACAAATGAAATATTTCATCTGTGTGCGTTCCATAGAGGTTCATTCTTCTCGTTTACTGAGGCCTCTGTCTGCTCCTGTGACTCAACCTTCTTCCAAGCTACCACTAATTCCCCTGTTTTTAAAGGAGTTTATGCCCTCTAGTTCAAGATATATCAGATCTATCACCCACTGCTCTTCCCAGGAGCATTTTGCCTGCACATGCAATCAGCTGAATGCTTCAGTCCAGAAATCTTCAAATTCGTCCAACATGCAGCCTAGGAAGAGGGAGCCCTTCCCTTGCCCAAATGTAAGGGACGTGTTCCACAGCCTGAGTGGCATAAAATCCCCAGCTTTCCTCATGACATGCCAAGCAGGAGAGGGCAAGTGAAAACAGCATGGATAGCCACGGATGAATGTTTTGGTTTGATAGGTTTTGATTTTGATGTTTTGTTTTGTCTTTGCTATCAGTTTGGAGGCAATCCTGTGTCTTGTGCCATTGGCCTGGCTGTGCTGGATGTGATAGAGAAAGAAGATCTCCAAGGAAATGCCACACGTGTAGGAAATTATCTCCTGGAGTTGCTAGCTGAGCTAAAGGAGAAACATCCCTTAGTGGGAGATATCAGGTGGGTGGGTTACAGCAATGTCAGAGAAGAAAGTAACTGTGCTAGAAAAAGCAATAAATTTGGTGTGAGTAGAACACAGAAACATGTCATGATTTGGCTACACCTCTCTTTCAAAATGGACTACCCAAAACTGATATTGCAAGGCAATTTTTTTTAAAAAAAGTTGTCTATCCATCTGCTTGATTAGTTAAAAGTATAGCCACTAGAAAAGTTCTGGGAGAGCAGGAGAAAGAGCCTTCCACATGCAATAACCAAGATGTCAGTATGCCGTTGTAATCATACAGATCTTGTTCAAATCTCTGGTCCATTTCCTTAGGAGATGATACTATGGATTTTCCTCATCTCACGTTACTACCATTGATACTTTTCTTCAGGTTTTTTTGGGGGAAGGGGTTGGGTTGCAGGGTTTTAATACATCTGGTTTTTGATACTTGTCTCCCTGGCTTGCAATTTTCAGAATAAGAATGAAAGAAAATGATTCTTTCATTATTATCTCGCCTGTAGCTTTCGTGAGCCAGGTTTATTTATTTATGTCTGTTATCCCATTTTATTGTGTGAAGTTGCCAAAAGGCAACCAAAGACAAAGTCTTCTCTCTCATGCTCCTTCCCCCATTTGTGCTCGAGGGAAGGGAATTACAGTTGTTAGAAACAGGTATTGCATTTGCAGCAGAAGTTTTGGGTTACACTGGATTTTATTTGTCTGTACTTTTCTTTTCTACTCCAGGGGTGTTGGATTGTTTGTTGGAGTGGATCTGGTGAAAGATAAGCAAAAGCGAACACCAGCCACGGCTGAAGCCCTTCACCTTATTTACAAGTAAGTAGTTCTAAAAGACTGTGTGCAGTGATCAAAGTCTTTTCATATTCTCCAGCAGTTAGTCATTAATTTCATTTTCAGTTTGTGTAGTGTTTGATAACATAGTACTAAAAATAGAAAACTTTCAAGATCTGTCTCATCTTGAAGGAAGTGACAGGACACAAAATAGTTTTGTACCTGTGTCTAACACAGGTGTTTCCTCTTTCCACAGGCTCAAAGAGCGTCAAATCCTTCTTAGTGCAGATGGACCCTACAGAAATATTTTAAAATTTAAACCACCAATGTGTTTCACAATGGAAGATGCAAAACACGCAGTGGAGACAATTGATGCACTTCTTACAGGTATGTGTACTTTAGGGCTCAAAGGAATGCTCTTCTTGGTTCATTTCCCAATGAAACACCATCATAGCCTAGGCCACTACATGCAAGGGAAAGTAATCAAATGCATTTCTTACCACTTATCAAACTACAGTTCTTAATGCAAATTATCACGAATAAATACAAAGCCCCATATGTACTTCATCCAAACTTTTAGGCAAAATCCTGCTCTCGAGCCTTTCTCTTACAGACTCAGTGTTATTACTCATTTCTGGTCACATATGCTGTTTGTTAGGGAGTGAATATATTAATTCAGCACAGGCCTGAAAGACACTGCAGATACACTGGTGTAACTTTCCACAAGGTGCCCTACCTTTTCTTTTTTTCTTTTTGTTTGCTTTTTAACTAGCGTACTGGAACATGATTTTCTCTCTCCAATTTAGCCTGAAGGTTTTCAGGCTCTATTTTGTTTTTTTTTTTACCTGAGGACCAACCCAGGGGAAAATTACATCAGTTATACTGAGGGCTCTTGGAGCCTGTTATACATTAAATGCTCCCATCTTCTGAGAATATCAGTCAGAATATCTAACTAAAGTTAGACTGCCATGAACCTGCTGGACAAAGGCAGAATTCCACTCTGAAAGGTCTCTCTGATACCCTGTGGCACAGTCAAGTTGCAAATTTTATTCTTTTCTCTAAATATCTCCAAGCTACACAGTCCTGATAATCACATTGCCTCAAAAAATGTTTTAGGAAGTATTCATCACTCTTCAGTTGTTCTACTGCATGATATATACCCAGAGGAATAGCTGATTTTTTTTTTACTTCAATCAGCTACTAAATTGACTGTATGCTTACTTACCCCCCCCCCCCTTCTTTTTAATTTAATTATTTTATTACTTTTTTTCAGAAATGGAAGAGGCCACTGGAATGAAGACAGAAAATAATGCATCTACAAATGTACAGTGTAAAAGAAAAGTATGTTTTAAATTTTTTTAACTCTTTTTCAGATAGGCATTTGGCAAAGCAAGTATAAATTACTTTGATAGAGCATGCCTTCATTTTTGGTGGTGTGAGTGGCTCTGTGCCTTAAAACTGAGCTCAGAGAGTAACTTGCTACAAGAAACCTGAGAGGATTTACCCTCTCTCACCAGAATAAATCTATAAAGAGCTGAGTAATCCAGACCCGCAACATGTTATAGGCAAGCCTTATCTGCTTGTGTGCAAACAAGATCAGCCAGACTTTGGGCTGCACAAAGTCATGAGTCCAGCAGTCAGCAGCTATTGGTTCTCGGTATTACATGCTACTGAAGGATATTTGGCTCTGTAAGCAAGCCTGCAGCCTGGAAGATCTCCAAGTTTTCAGGGAGTTCCAAGGATTTTGTTTCCACCATAGGTCTTTGAGTATGAATGGCTGACATGCATCCAAATTAGGACTTCTTATGTTGCAGCCCCAGCTTTGAAAAAATTACAAATGATTTCTCACACCCTTAAAAACATGTCACCCTCTCTACAGGAAAGCTTGCTGAACTGTCCCTTGGTGGGTTTTCCAGTGGTGCTGTGGGGGTGGGAATGCAATAGCTCAGCTGCCTAGGGGTGTAATAATTAAGCAGAGACCTGATGAGTTATTTGTTATATATCTAGATTTTACTAGGTTTGGAGTGCAAGCCTGCTCTTACAGACGTTTTTACACAATCAGTTCAATTTCTTCCAGAACTAAGTTGTGGCAATAAGAGAGTCAGGCAAGGCTACCTAATAGGAACCAGGTTCAGAGGCTGCCTGGTGGAAGTCACACACATGCCTCCACTGACATCTCCTTT
Source organism: Petroica traversi (assembly GCA_025920805.1). Lineage (NCBI taxonomy): Eukaryota > Metazoa > Chordata > Aves > Passeriformes > Petroicidae > Petroica > Petroica traversi. The sequence goes on from JAHLSL010000020.1 coordinate 10,749,601, forward strand.
CTGTTTCAGACAACTGAAGAGAGTTCTCAACCAGAAAGCGCAAGTGAAAACATCGGCCACATGAATGGAGCTGCCTGCCGTCAAGAAAATGGGATTTATTCGAAGAAACGCTCAGCGCCAAGTAAAAGAATTAGAACATGAAGAGGGGAGTTTATTCGTTCAGTTTGAATTTTTGTCTTGCTTTTGAGATGAAGAGTGCAATAGTCTGAGTCCTAGGATCTGTTTGAAGCCTAGTCATGCCTTTCATAAACTGGCTGAATTCCTGTTAGCTTCAGTAGGTTTAAAATACCTTTTCAGATACATGAGAACTGTGCCATGTGGCTTGAAATCTAGATGTGACAGAACGGACAAGTGATACAAAATTACCTTGGTGCTGATGGCAGGCGTGACATAGGTACACAAACTCGGTGAAAACTGCAGATTTACCTGTAATATGCAGAATCTGATTTGCTTAACTGCCACAAAGCAAATGCCAATCCTATTAAGTTTAAAAATATATGCTTAACATGCTATTTTTACAATATTTTAAATTTCAATATGTAATATTGAGATGTTAATTACTTCCCATGTTTTAATGGCTGAATTCACTAAACAATGGTTGAGAAAGAAATCATTATTACCTTCTAGTGTAACTTAGGTCCTATGGACCATATTCCCAGCTGATGGAAATTGGAGTAGCTTTGCTAATGTCAGCAATGCTCTACTAAGAGTCTACTACTCTATGTGTAGAGACACGATGTCTATGCAGGGCAAATTCAAAGAAAATTAAGAATCTAATTTTCTATGAATAAAGCAACTTTTATAAATATTTATATAGAGTAAGATTTAAAATCTTTTTTCCAAAAGTTTATAGATTGAATCCTATCAGTCTATAAAATATGCAAGTAATGTATGTATAATTTCAGACAAACTGATTGATGAATTTAACCTGAAGGTGTCTCAAAATGAGGTTCCCAGGGACAGTCCAGCTTGCATTCCCATGGATTTTATTTGTTTTGAGCGTCATGGGAATTACTGCCTGATCCTGTCAAAGCAGTGCTAGTACTTTTTGTCAGTGGTGATAAAGAATTGCACACCAGTTGCATGGGATCCTGACACATAAATGCTAACACGAAAAGAGATTACTAAAAGGAGAGGACCACTGCATAAATCATGCATGCAACCAGTGCCTATCTGTGCTGCAGATACTTTGGACTGACTTGCCTCATTGTCAGTGTTAAATTTTAATGAGAGCACACAAGCCCTGCTTCTCTTTCTTAATACATGCACAACTCCATGCTATGGAGGACACTGAGGGCTTTCCAAGTAATTTTTACTTCTGAAAAAAATATAAAATGTATTTATTTCCTCTTCAATTTTAACGCCCTCAATTCTGCTGTTTCCTAATTGCTGCTAATGAGCCTACTGATATGACTGTAAATTGAGCACTTTATCTAATTTCATGTTTTCCACAATTTGCTACATTAATATTGCTATTTCTGGTGTCATGCTTTCCAACATCCTCAAGCTGGCTTATTTTCTGTTTCACGATCCTTGAATTATTCTTCCATAAAAATAAATGTCTTGTTTGTAATTATGATGTCCTACACAAAGAGAGGGGTTTTTTGTTTGCTTTAATTTTATTCTTCAGCAACACCTATTTGCTGAGGGAAGTAACTCCAGTTTTAGCTGGAGGTTGTCCCCATGCCAAAGCAGAACTGACTACCCTGTGTATCCCTGAGGCACTCAGCTGTTGGCAGCTCTTACCCTTCAAGCCAAATGTCGCTTCAGCTGCCACAGTTCATTCTCTGCTAACTCTGCACCAGGAAGGACACCACAGGTCTTTTCCAAAATGAAACTACACAAAGAACTAAGTGAACCTAATTTGGTATGTCTAAAGGCACAGTTTAAGTCACCCCCTGTATGGATTGCCACTACTTGCATTTCACCTCATCCACTGTGTGCAGCAACAAGCAAGCAAATACACTTTGTGTGATTTATTAGAAGGCTTAAGCTCAAAGGGACAGAGCCCACCAGTCTGTATGATGACACCAGCTGTTGCAGCAGGTCATTAATATTTAATTTTCAAAAGTATATCAAAGTACTAAGCTCTGATCAGCCTAAATCTCCGGGGGGGAGGGGGGTAGTGTGGAGTTTGCAACCTCATAAACACAAGGGGCCTGTGCCTCTCTACTTCTCCCTGTACCTGCCTTGGTTCCACACACGCTCAAAGTATTTGAAACAACCATTGCTCTAATTCACTTGTGTTTTTCACCCAGCTTCTGCTTCACAAGTCAAGAAGTTCTCTACCTGTTGGTTCTGCTCATTTTGCAAAGTGCAGGCTACCTAGAAAATCTTAAGTGCTCTATTTTCTTTACACAAGAGAGGATATAATTCCTAGGATTCACACTAAAAAGAGCCACAATCATTTAAAAGGAGGAGCCAATCCAACAATTACCAGAATTTGAGGAGGACCTACTAGACTGACTAATACTGCATCAGTGTTCCCACAGAACCTCAGTCTGCCTGCAAGATTTTGCACAACCCCTTCTGTGAAGGCCTTACTAATTAGAAAGGCCTGACTAAAGGATGAGAGAGTGGAAGCAGAAATAATTAAGGTTAAACACAGGGACCACAGTTCCAGTCAGCTGAACTGATCAAATATATTCCCTTCACTAAACAGGCAAGGCTTTTTTCCCCCGTTTATGACTCCATCTCCCTTTTTCTTCTTTCTACCTCTCCTGTCCTGGCTGTACAAGTCCTGGTTTTAGCCATGTATTTCAATCTTCACCCTACCCCTTCCAATCATCAGACACCTCCATAAGCCAGTTCCACTCACTAAAATTGCAGAATAAAAATAAGACCACACTTTTCCCCCCCCAAGGTTTCTGGAATGTTTATAAGGAAAAGGCTCATGCAGGAGTAAGAGACAGTGGAGTGAGGGGAAGGCAGGAATCCATCCCAAGTGGACTTCACACTGGACTTAGTTACTTTTATTTTCGTTCTAGTTCATCATCCTAGTGGAATCTCAATCAAAATAATTTTATTGCATTCTCATAGTTTGTCACCCTTTCATCAGTATTTGCAGCAAGCACTGTCCTTCCTTTTTCCCTTGTTCTAACTGGTCTGTTTGTTTAAAAGTATAAAAGGGCAATATGAGTGATGAAAAGAGTGACACTGAGAATCTGAATCCCCTGCCAGTTAATTCTGTTGCATAAAAGAAAGCAGGACTGAGACTCTCTGGAGTCAGGAAGCTGTGCCTTAGACAGCACTGCTCTGGAGAGAGCATCCGAAGTTTCCATGTCAGCACAACACTGCAGAACTGCCAGGGAAACAGGGTTTGCCACATGTCCTCATCTAGGAAGAAAAGCCTCAGTCTTACCTCTGTAAAACATCACAATGGGACTACATTGAACAGAAGAATTATGCAGGGGTATTATATTTTGTCAGTTGCTTTTTAGGTGAATGGTTTCTTAGATATACCACAGCCTTTTCTCAGAAAATACATTTATATCCTTCACAACTGTTAAGCTTGGTGGCTGGGAAATAACAAACAGCCCAAAAACACTTAAGTCCAGAAAAGTCCCCTCACACACATCCAGAAGCAGCAAGCTCTGATTTTATCTCATAAAATAAGGGAGGTAAATGAAGGGGACCAAGGGACAAGTCTGAAAACCTTATTTTACTTGTGCCCTTACAATGCACAAGGCATTGTAGTTAAAAAAAAAAGTAAAACAGAGAAAAAAAATCATTTTTAATATGGTAGAGGTTCGGGTTAAATGTCTGTCTGGGGCAACAATTTCAGCACCAACATTCCAAAAATCACACCTCAAAAAAAAAAAAAAGCCAAAAACGCCCATCATAAAAATGTAACTGAGTGGATGCCTCTTGCAAAATGAATTTGTACAGGTATTTCGTGGACAGTAAGCCCCCTGTGCTGCAACTACTCTAAGCTAAGAGTTGAAAAAGCCAGAATGTGTTACAGAAGAGGCAATTGCTAATATATTATAGAAGACCAAGTAAGGCACTGTGTTGGATAGTTATACACATTGAAGCACACTGTAGCTGCATCTTTGACCTGCCTATGTGGGCTTTTTCCTCCATTTAATAAAATATTTTTGAAAAAAACCCAGGTGACTTATACTTGCAAGCAGGGCAAATTAGCTCATAGCAGCAGAAAAGTTGGTTTAATTTTCCATGTTTCTCAGTGATGACTTGAGCAGGTGTTCTAGGAGTGTTTCTTTTCAACTTGGACCTGCCCTGTGCTGCTGCCAGCCAAGCTCTGCCAGAAGGATTATGCAAGGGATGGGATTTCCCTATCTCTGCTATCCACACACACTTGTATTTTCCTACCTGGATCATTTGATTTTGTTGGTGCCTGTGGTTGAGGAGAAAAGCTGAATTAGAAAAGGCAAGTTATGTCCTTGCATTTCCCACTGACTTTCATGCATGAACTGTATTGTGTCATCTCTCTGTAGGCTTCAGCTTCCAGAGCTGCAGGGTATCTGACAAAGCCCAGGAGAGACAATGCTGCAGGGGAGGATTCTTCATGCTGATATTTCACAAGGAAAAACATTTGGGCCAAAATGAAATCCCAGATACAAAGCATCAAAAGTTTAAAGGCTTCACTGAGCTTTGCAGCTCAAGACCATCTTGCACTAAGTAAAACAGTCCTCAGTCTCACCCGCCTCTGCTCACAGCCATTCATGTGTCTTGGGTAAACACTGCTCCAATACCACAATGACAAACATTCAAACAATATAGAATTGAAAACTAAATTAAAGGAAGTGGAAGGGGAAGAACATGAAAGAATATGTTTTGGCACAGCACTGAAGATTGCTAAAAGTCTTTTATAATCAACAAGGCAGAAAGTCATGGGGTCATATGAAAACCTGGAAAGGATTCCTGGCTTCAGCCTCCTATTGATCCATTACATGGCTCAGATAGTGACTTAACATCTTTATGTCTCTATTTACTTCCACATATAAGAGCAGCTGTAATAACCTTTATTATGGTTTGTAAAGGTTAATCATCTTATCAGGAGAAATACTGATGATACAGGACTGCAAAACCCAAAGTACAGTTAGCTCAGTTTGCTTATTCGCAGTTATCTCATTTTATTGCTTACTTGCCTGTGGTTTTGTCAGGGAATAAACCCTTGTGGTGGGCAGTACATAATCAGAGAATGATTATGTGAAATATTAAGAAGCAATGGAGAGACACAACCACAGAACCACAAGGACACAAGCAGTCTGGCTAGCATCTCCCATGAAGCTTAAATGTCTGTAAATACATTTTCAGTTGCCACAAGACACTTCTTCAAACAAATAGAAGGCTTTTGGTACTCTTTCCTTAATTTCTTCATTCTAGTCACAAAATAAGGCATGAAAGGAGTTCATCTGGAAAATGTGCTGCTAACATGCTCTAGTGGCTGGCTCTTGAAAACAAAGGTTTCTGTTCAGAGTGCTTATAACCAGCTCTCAATTAACTTAGCTTTCTTCTATTCTCTCTTAGGCAAGACACAGAGCTTATAAATCATAAATAAATGAGACTAGAAAGACAGACTATATTTCACACATTCATCTTCTAGGAAGAGCATTTGAGTACAGATGAGACCTTCAGGTCTCTGAAACAGGACCAGAGTCCCTTTCAAATTAAGCCTCTATGCAAAAATAATCACAGCATTTAATGCTGCTTTCTTAACTCACAGTTAAATGAGGGCACTGGATATTTTTCCAAAATGCCAGTGATAAAAAATTACTTTCAATGTAAGCTAGATTTGATGCAAGAAAGTTCTTTTCTGACATAGACATGTAAATACAGCAAATACCTACAGGTAAGGACTGCATTTTTATTCTGTTGTCTAAAGTGCCTTGAACTACTTCCCAATTCATGAGAGAGGTTGGAGAGTTACCTGCAAGCACAGTAGGAAACTATTTGCCCACAAAAGCACATGGCTCCATATAAAGTTCAGAAGACTTTTCCTTCATGTCTCTATTTATTTATTTGCTGCATCCCAATGAGAGTCCTGTGCTCTTTTTACTACACCAACCCTACACTATAAATCTTCTCCCAATTTGGATTTGAGAGCAGGGGATGGGACACACTGAAAAGCATGCTAAGAAAGCACTTCATATTGCAAGCATTCCCTCCTCCCACAGCACAGTCAAAGCAGCATAAACCTTCAGGTGTTGCTGGGCACTCATCTCTGGGTATATCTTATCCTCACTTTATTTTGTCTTCCAGCATCATAAAGTTGCCAAACATCTTCTTCCTCCTTGTCTCCCAAAATTTTTCCGGCTACTAACAATACTGCCTTCAGTATAAACTTGTTATTTTACATTCCAGAAGAACAGTCTGGAAGAACAGATAGCAGCTGTTTATACTAGCATTTCTTCTAGAAATAACGTGTGTGAATGTACATAATCCATAGATGAGTAGGTTTTTGTATAAAAAAATTATATATATATATATATATATATATATATATATATATATATATGCGCACACAAAGGCATACAGAAACATGTACACAGACATGTTCCAAAGCAATTTACTGTGAGGCAATCTCTTTATTCTCAATAAGTGTAATATGAAACAGAGGGAACCTCCACTGGACGTATTTTTGAGATGAAAAGAATGAATTTTATGAAGGGGGGGGGTGCTTCAGTACAGACTAATAATTGCAGGTGTACCCTTTAAGAATACTTCATCATACCGCTGTCTTGGGAAAAGTTATTTCCACAGGTAACAAAGAAAAGGAAAAGCCAGTAAGATATCTTAGGCCAGTGCTGGAAAAGAAGGAAATTCCGCCTAAGTACAAATCCTGAAAAACAGAGACTTAAAAGTGGGGTTGACAATTTAGACTAAGGTAACAAAAAAAAACAACAAAATGTTCACTTAAGAGCCCAGGCCTTGATTGCATGCCATTCTTCAAACTGAGAAATCTTTGCCCCAAAATATGTTCTATGGATTAACCTGGTTTACCTATAGGTTTAATTCTGTCAAAAATAGGGTTTTGTGGAAAACCTTGCAGCCAGAAAAAAAAAAATGCATTAGAGATCTTTGAAGCATTAAATGCCTAGAGAATGCCTGTAAAGAAAAATAGCAAGGCTTCTTCACACAGGAAAATTGCTGGAAACTACAACCACTTTGCGACCTTACATACCGTTCTTGTGGCAGTTTATCTTCCCTGCTTAAACCTGCCAACAACGGTGTCTTAGGCATCAGACTTCATGGTCTTGAGCTTTCCTAAGCTAGAGTTGCTCTGCTCTTGGGGTGAGTGTGGGGCTGTAAATCTGTGCACCTGCAATGATGCTACAAGGTGCAGAGAGACTCGTAATCCTGCTGCTCAAGTGTCTGAGACCAGTGCTCCACATGGATTGTTTAGCTTTCTGAAAACAAAATTCTTTCTCAACATGTAAAACTATGGCACCTATAGGAATAGAAGACCTAGCATCTTCAAAATTGCCCATGTGAAAATCATCTTTCTGCTCACTTTTCCTCTCACCCTTCCACTACCTCCCAAAGAAAAAGGTGTCTGGAGAGAAACAAGCTCAGCTAACTTTCCTCATCTCCTTTCTCTAAGGCCCTTCATAGAGTGCCTTCCCTCCTGCCTTGTTTCAAGACAGGCTGCTGGGCCAATTGCTAGGGGCTGGAAGTAAAAGGTGGCAGGTTTGGCATGTCCAGTAACAACCCCCTGTGCTTGCTGAATGGTGAATTACCTCAAGACAGTCCGTTCTTTCTTTCCTGTTTTTCTGGACTGGTTTCTATTCAATTAACTGCTTTATGCTTACACAATAAACTCCAAGACTTGCCCCAATACAGTCCTCACTTCTGCAACATTTGTCAGTCACACCTGCATTTTCTACCACTGTGTTTTTTGCCTTCACTGGATGAATAGTGCCTCAATTGCCACGACTCCTTGCAGAGCAAGCATGGTTTTTTGGCTCCTTTTGGCTGATCATGACTTGCAGCAGGCTGCTCAAGGGAGAAGGTTCATGGCAACTGAACCATAGGCACGAAGAGCAGATCACACGGGGAACGAGTGGTAACACATTCCAGTCCATGGGCAGCAGGTTGTCTTAAGCAAGAGGCAAACAAGAAATAAAAACAAGGAAGCAGAAGAGTCATATGACTTTAGGCACCTTCTAAGTGCACAACAGAAGGACAGATGGGAGAAATCTCTGCCAGCCAATGGAGCATGTAGCAATGCCAGTGTATTTCCACACCATGCGAATGCCTGTGTGGAGATTAAGACAATGCAGCTCCCAGTATGGACTTGCTGAGGGCCTTAGAGCAGCGGCATTGCTTCATCTCACACCTAGGAATTTCTCCCAATGAGAATGGCTTTCTTGAACTGGTGGTAGTTTTTTGACAGTCACAATTGTTGCCTCCATAAAAGCCTATACATCTCCTAATGCATCATGTCTGCCTCACCCCTGCTGCACCACTGAACAAAATAACATGCAGAAACCCTTCAGCACCTCAGTTTTCCAAAAAATGATCAATATATCATGGGAAGTTACTTAACAAAACCTAGTTCCATTGGTCTGAAAAACATCTTGTTTCTCACAGCAACAGGAAATTTAATTTCGCACTGCCTATCCCCCAAAATTTTGTAAGTCTTGTCATTTGTACAATAGCAGTGGAAAAAAGAGTCTCGTGACTCCATTATCAGCCCATTTTATGTAACATGTTTGCAGTGAATGATTAAACAAAAAGATTATTGCTTAGTAAGTTTTGAGTAGTTGCCCAGAAATCATGCATGCAGAGCCAAATACTACCGTTGATGTTGAAGCACTTTTGAAAGGATTAACTCAAGTAGACAGTGCCAAAATTCATCCTTTGAACAGGGAGGTGTGCTTGCCATTGAAATGCCAACGACAAAGTCAACACTGGTTTGAAACTTGACACAAAATGCACCAGGAACGTCATTCTCCTGTTGCTTTAGAGATGGGGGCTGATGTACACTGAAGGACAAATATGTGGTAATGAAGTTGGTGATGATCACGGTTTGGACAAATGGGGATGTGTAAGTTCAGGGCTTTGACAGTTCTCTTTGTGTTCCCTTAATGAAAATCGTAAACATTCATGTGACCCATTAGGCTGTTCTGGAATAATTTACATCTGTAATGCTGTAAGTGCTGTTAACAGAGATTTCATTATTTAAGCTCCAAATGGTCCCTGGGTTGCTGATTGCTTAACAGTTTTCAGATCAGGCATATCAAAATGTTCTGCTATAAACACATGGACATGCACTATCACAGAAGAATTTGCAAAGTTCACTATTACTTAAAAATATGGGGGAGTGAGTGCTAACTCACAAAATGTTGTGAAAAGCAAAACCAAAATGAACCACAAATGCCACTGCAGATTTTATAACTAATTATCTTTATTAACTGTTTTTGCAATTCGCTCAAGTCTAATGGAATGACTTGTCTGTACTTGTAAGTTAATTCTGACCAGGACAGAGTAAACGTACATTGCAATAACTATTGCAGAATAACTCATGTGTGAAAACCAGTTCTGGAATCAGTCTGCCTCATTCATTTTAGATTAATTCGCTCATTCTGAAAGGAGGAATTCAGGATCTGACACATACCAGAATTGAGATCTCGTTTTCCAGATGTATTTGAGTTTTATATTTTCTCTCACTGTTCCCTTTTCAGTAGGCTTTTTGGCATACATTTAATGTAGCTCTGCAGTGAGGATAAAGGGAATAATAAAAAAGAAGGAATACTTCTGGAGAACCTCTTATTGCGTAATTTCTGCTGGCGTTCTTAAATTCTACTGCAGATATAGCAACTAATGTTCTTAGGGTATCTGTACCTTTAGGTTCAGAACATCAGGACCACAGTACCCAAGACCCCTTGCATAACAGACTCGATTTCAGTAACTCTAAAAGGAATAGGGACAGGCCCAGCTTGGACACTACAGCTGCACAATGAATGACCACATATTCCACTAGCATTATTTTTAGAGATGTCTATAGTTTTGCTCAAGATTTTGGCTGCCATAATCTTCTAGAGATTCTGAACACACCAGTGATGACACTAGGAATCAGAATCAGTGGCTCTTTAGATGGTGTTTTATTCCTTTTGTCTGCAAGAGAGATTAGAAATTAGCTCATTTCCAGCACCATCTAGCAGGCCAGAACTGCTTACACAATACATTTTAACTCTCATAAAATGGGATGATCAACATCCTCCAATGGGGCTCATAAAATAAAAAAGGAACTATTCCTCCATGTATGCAACCAGTCTTTCTGTTGGGAATGTTTGAACAAAAAACATATATAAAAAGTAAACACAATAAAAATTCAACTTAGTGTCAATAGATAATTTCATACCATTCAAGGTACTCTGTATTTCTTTTCCTTGGCTCTTGTTCTGACAGTCCTAAAAGCTGGTACTCTGAACAAAATGGGTGTTTGTATCCTAGCCCTGGGTTAGCCAGGCAGGAAGCCCAGTTTTCAGCACTGTGCTCTTGACCACAAATCATACACCTGGGGCCAGGATTTGATGTGACAATTTTAGCCCGGCTACTACCAGATCAAAATCACTGTGGCCACAAGCTACACTGAGATAATTCAGTACATAAATAGCTTAAACAAATGTTGGGGACAGAGAGAGCAGAAGTTTATTTTGACAGATATGCTGGATGAGGCTTATACTGTCCTGCTGTAGATAGCATAGAGTCTATAAACTATCATTTGTTTTGGTGAATTTGAAAGAAATTCATTCATCAAGTGTGTTCATCTCATCTGTGTGAAATCATGGCTCCAAAATGCTTCAGAAGTAGACAGAGCCAGTATTTGGTCTTGGATAATGTGTGCTGAGGCCAGGAAGTTGGATACCAGACTGATGCAGATGCCCAACAAAGACATTCAGTGCTCTGGCAAAACTGCGATTATAAATCACCACACCAGGACTTAGGTGATCCCCAGATTCTACTGATGGAGAATGCTGCTGCAGATGATAACCAAAGCATGTTCACTGCTTTGAACATAGCAATGATGATGATTTTCAATGTAAGACAATAAAATGAGAAAAATAAGTGATGCAGCATCTCTGGAAGTGTCTCTACACTTCAGTAGCAGTACTGGATGTAAAATGGTCGGCAGCAAATAATGCATTTCAAGACACATAAAATCCCAATGTGCAACAACAGTTGCATTACTGATCTAGGTATGTTAGCACTTGAAACCCTGCATGGCTTGGGTAAGGAATTTCAAATAATCTATATGTGCTATCCTTTATTTCACATATCCAGCCAGAGCATGATGCAGACTGAATTCAGGGGCATGGAATAACAGCAGGAGGTCTTCACTGATGTTTCACTAATATGTAATATATAGTAGGATCAATCCAAAAGAGATGGGGTTTTTCAGATTATGACAGACTATCTACATTGTTCCTGACTTCTGCAGAGAAACATCTTGGTACCTGTCCTGCATTAACTCCTTGCCTCCATCGACTGTTCATTTTTAAAATGCTGGGAATCACATTTCCTCAGGAATCTCAGCATTTCAGAGGTTGGGAGCAGCCTTGCTGAGTAAGAGAGACAAAGAGAAGAGTGTGCATGTCTATCCAAAAACATGCATGTAAATATTTGAACTTGAAAGGATGTATCAAGCTTCTGCTTGCTCATCAGCTCTATTGAGCAAGTCTTGAATTTGTTAGGATGTATCATATTCCGAGATGGTATAAATTACTATGGCATTTTGGCCTCAGTGAAGTCGTGCAAGCCACAACAGCCTTGGATGAGTATCTTCATTCACAGTCCCATGCATTCAAAAACTGCTTGAGATATGTAGTGTTTTACACGCAGAGTACACAGATAGCCTGGAGTACAAACCCACAATCCATCAGTTTGCCCCAGCTCACACACTCTCAGGTTATGCTATCTTGCACTATCTAACATATAACTGAAGCATCAATACAATTTTTAAAAATGGTTGAAAGAGTTATCACTTTGGCTTGCATACCAGTACCAAGCTGGTCCACTTCATTCCAAGCATTAATTTCCTTTGGTGCTCAAAACCTTTAAAAAATTAATATTTTCCCTCTGGTTTCCTCACCATCAATGTAGTACCAGAGGACAATCTCTGCTATTCTGTAAAATCTACTTGATTAATTCTTTGCTAGACACAAATCGTCTAGAATTATGAGTTGAGATTTCCAATAATCACCATATTCTCAAAAAAATCTGTAATGCATAAGAATATTTATTTGCCTTTTACTTTCAGGGAGAGTCCAAAAGCTTTATGTGAAGCCACTTCAGAAACCATTTTTCAGAAAAAATCATCTTGTTCCATGGGCACGATCAAAGCAACACTTTCTCGTGAAACTCACTTCAAAGAACACATCTAACCCTGTAAATTTTTAAATCTGGATAAAGAACTTCTTCAATATGCACTGCTTCATCTGTTATACTTAGAACTGCTATTGCACAGACCTACCATCAGCTTGGAAAGTGAAAAACACCCTTGAGAGCCATAGCATTAGGCTAAGCCTCACTTCCTAAATCCCCCACACCCTCGTCAAGCCCACACAGAATCTGCTATAGAGCGAGGTGTCTTCTGCACTCCGTGACATTACTCCCTCCCCGTGCTGTTCAACGTGATCAAACATTTCTCTGCCCTTGCAGGCAGCCAGCCCTCCTTGCATCACCCACTGACAAACAACCAGAATGCCTCACATGCTCTGGGGCACGTGCTTTGTCAGGCAAATTCATACCTGCTCAGTGCTCAAACCTCTTCACCATCACGCTCAAGGAAACCAGAAAGCCACCAGGAGAAACTCCTGACTGCCTATGGAGTTCTCAGGTCAGAAAGGCTGTCAGGATGACAGGGGCTACCTGGAAAAACACAATCATCTCTGCTCTATAAAAAGCAGAAATTGTTCCACTGAAGCAACTGCTCCCTCTAGAACAGCACAGCCTTGCAGGTAGCCACAGGGCCCCATCATGACCCCAGGACACAGGATATTGTTTTAGGGGCTTCTGCTCTTTGCTCCGGTGTACCCCAGGTTCCCACCCTGAAGGTTGTTTCTGTTTTGGTTAGGATGGTAAGGACAGCTCTCCTTCAGTGAGAGCAACCACATCCACGATCAACAGTGCAGGGACAACCTGGTTCTTTTCAGGCAGAAATAAAGGTCAGATAACTTCTGGCTCCATCTATTGTTAGCAGTGCCCGCAAACATTTCTGGATAAAACAACTCAGCTATCTGTCCTATTAGGTTCTCATGGTGTGTTGCATACATGATGATAGCCCACAGCTTTTTTCCAAATTTTCCTGGATAAAACTAGGGAGTTGGTGCAAGTGGACCATTCCCAAGTGGATGCACTCATCCTGCTCTAGGAGGCTAACACTGCTGTGAGCCATTCTGGTCACAGGAGCAGGTGAAAAATTATTAGGACTTTTTATATTTTAGTACAAAACTTCTAAGTCATTTGCAGCCTTATATCTTTTACAATTCTTATGTTTGCTGCTTTTGAGATTAAAAATACCACCCTTAAGTCCTTCTACAAATGTTGGTCTAACTTTGCATGGGAATTTACAAGTTAGTAGAGGAACAACTGTTTTTTTAAAACTACTTAAGTGAAGCTGAGTCTCAGAAAAATGTGGATCTCAAAGCAAACTCTGTTGGTTGAGACCATGTCTAATTTTGCTATAAAGCAAATTATGCAACAGGATAACCTGCTTACTGTGTTGGTTGAGTCACCTTCACCAAAGGCTTTCACAGGAGGTGATATAACATCCTTGCAGGCTTACAGAATTAGTGACTGTGTGTTGATTGTGTGACAGAACAATGTTGGACTGGAACACAGGGAGGATATCGCCTAAGCTTTGGGCATGTGTTTTCTGGTTTTATACTGCAATGCTGCCAGGCATAGGGAAAATAAACACAAAATGATGTGCAAGAAACCCTACACACCATTTTTTATTCTCCAAAATAATGCATTAATTGGGTTTTTTTGGAGCACATATTAGATAGCTAGTAACATGTGAAACAAGCAGTCAAAAATTACTGACTTTGCTTTTTTCTCTCTCACCAATTCATGAGCTCTTGAACCATCTTGGTACTGCAAAGGTTCAGTGATGCCTGTGCCCTTCAGGAGCAGCAAGCTTTTGACCCCACTCATGCAAGAATTTCATGGAATCTGTAATCACAAAAGCTGGCTCTGCTCCTGGGCTGTGTGTGATTCAGGCTAACCAGAGGGCAGAGGGAGCAGTGGCCAGCAAATTCACACTGCAGAGGTAGTGAGAGCATGACTCAAACACCATTCCCATAAGCTATCATTTAGCTATTTTGCTGCATTTGGCTATTGCAAGCTCTTCTGCTTTATGTTTAATTTCTTACTGAACCTTGAGCGACCCGGGAGAGCAAATTACATCAACCATGAGTAATCATTTGTTTGAAGCCAGTTACTATTAACACTACTGGGTAGCTTGGTCAATAATAACTAAAAAAGGCAAAAACTCTCAATATATACTCTTCACCTGAATTTAAAGGGTGTCCTTTTTTGTGTCTTTGATGATTGAGGAAATTAATAGGCAGTGTAAAAAAGATGGACGTTATTGTGGAGCAGAGCTATAAATACATAAATTACCATATATGAGGATTTCTGTCAATTATGGTTTGTATCAGCTGCTTGCCTTGCTGCTTGATCCTGTTTTTCTTGATTCCTGTACTTATTCTAGAGCTGTCATGCTGCAAATTTTGTCTCTCTTCCCTCTTTCTTGTTTTAAAACAAGTATCTAAATGCAGCACTTTCTATGGTGGGTCCTGAGGTACAGAATTACCTTCTGCTGATGTTCAGCTCATTTTTCCAATCCCAGTTTCCAAACAATACCAACATCATCTATCTATCTATCATCTATCTATCTATCTATCTATCTATCTATCTATCTATCTATCTATCTTTCATATCTGTCTGTCTACTCAAAGCTGTATTAAATGACCCATGTTAACTCCAATTACTTTCTTTGTTGTTTCTTCAGCTTAACTCTATTTATTTTCTGTCTCTTTCAAATAAATGCTCCAGCTTAGCTGGAGGTTTCAGGCATGAGGTAGGACTGAATGTACTAGTAAATCAAATCAGGTAACCCTAGCTGTATTTTCTGGGCCTTTACTGCTATGAATTTCCTTAGGGTTTTTAGGATAATATTAAGTGGCTGCATCTCACTACTGATTTTTTTATTAAGTTTCATTGAAAGTTTCTGGGGAACTTTCATTTCTGTGTTTAGTTGTGTAGTACCTGGAATATCAAAATCCTAATCCAGATTTATGGTTCCTACAACTACTTCTAAAACACAAAGAGCACTCAGTCACTGGTAAATGTCAGTCTCTGCAATACTCTGGCAAAGCCAAATCTGGTTCTGGATACCAAAATAAAAGAATAAATTATGGTTTTAGACAAATACCATGGTTTCCTGGATTATATCACTTGCACAGCATGTCTGCATGTCACTGGGAAGCCCCGTCCTGTTTTTACTGCATTATATTAGATGGAAATTACAAAGAGATAATCAAACTTCAAAGCACTTATAGGAAAATTACTGTGATTTGGTTCAGGTTATCTAAAAATGTTTGCCTGACTTTAAGAGCTACATTCACTCTTTATTCAGTATCATAGCAAGTCTCCTACAGAAATACCCAGGAATTTTCACAGGTACATGGAAACATTGGCAGCTCCAGGACACCAGGAACATCATGATCAGGAGAGTAAAAGTCCATTTCTTGTCTGAAAAGAGTTAAATAACAGTTCTATAGAGTACAGGGCAGAGGTGCATCAATAGCCCTTACGCAGGAACAAACTGCCAATAAAATTCCTGATCAAAACAGTTCCAAAACCATACAATCTGTTCCAGGCCCAGAGAGACCCAGAGATGAGGTAAGAAGGAGTCACTACAAAAATCCTGCTCTGTGCAGGAGACTTTGAGTAAGAGAGTCATCCCTCTTAGACACCTTATTATTATGTTGGAACTACAACAAGTCTTTTTAAAGAATAGATTTTACTTCAGAAACTGCTTTATCAAACTAAACACATTTGTTCAAATTATCAGTTTCAACTTTTTTTACTAGATTTTGCAAGTCCAGTGTACATAAAAGAGATACACTTAAATAGAGAGACTGACCTTTTCACTCTGCAAGCAGAGGTTTCAACAAAGTCATGCCTGATTACAAGTTTCAGAAGATTTCAAAAGTTTTGAAAGACTCAGAGGTATTTGTGAAACAGAACCTGCTTTTTTATGGCTTGTTCCAATGTTGACATGCACTGAGAGGCAAAGCAGGATCTGGCATTCCAGCTAATCCAGCAAGCTGACTCAGAAGCATGGCTGGAGACTAATAGGACTGTCTTACACAGACTAACAGCTGATAGAGTCTTTTGGTCAATCTCCTTACTCTGGTGTCTTCTATTTTCTTCTCAAATGTAAAGTGAGGCTTTCTAACTAACATTATTACTGCTGCATAAGTATCTATGTCTGTATTATTTATTTCCAGTACAATCTGCAATATCTCAGTTACAGTCTCTCCTCCACGCTTGTATCAGACTACAGTAAACAATCTGTTGCCTTACACAGAATTTTGCAGATGACATTGAAGAGGAGGTACCCATGAATCAAAGTTGGCACCAAGGCTTATTTCACTTTCAATGAACTGTGTTTCACTTAGAGGTTTCCTAAAAAACAAAATATAGAGATTAAAGATAGACCCTCAAAGACCTGCTTTCTGGCATGCAGCAAATGGGAAGGAAATGAGCAGCAGTTTAACCAGAAGGCTGTTCAAATGAATGAAGACTGTATCAGAACAGGAGCTTGGTCATTTTTATACACAGTTTTACATGACTGTAAACTGCTGGAACAATATTGATTCAACATGAGAAACCATTAAATACTGCTGTCTAAAATGAAACATTTCCAAAATGATCACAAAAGTTCCAGAATCTCTTCTGCTGCCAAAATAAATTAAATTTACTGCACTAACTTCATTTAAAAATATCTCTTCCGTTGGGGAAGAAATTTGGAGCCAGCTGCCCTCCCTCTCAGCGCATGTAAGTGATAATGACAGGTGAATATGCACTATACAGTAGCTTCATATTTCTACTCCTAGAATCCATGTCACTTTCTATTTTTGAGAGCTGACTGAGTGTTTACTAGGCTATGCTTCATCCCCCTCCTTCCTCTGTGCCATAACCTTGTAACCCAAGATGCTGGTGGCAGCACTGGGTTTGCAGCGCTCTGACCTTTTGTTCTTCTGCTTGGAATTGCCTGGGCTTATCCCACGAGGATGCAGGTTGGGTTACACTGATAACCTTTCATGACAAGCCTGGTGAACTTCCCAACAGAAACAGGAAAGGACCATGGCTTACCTCGATTCAAATAGCAGCAAAGTTGGGTTCCTGTTAGGCTAGATGGTGTTAGATGTTTCTGAAATTACCCTGGATACAAATGGGGCTGTGAAGGGAATTACCATTTAAGGCTTTGGACGACTGATCCACAGGTGATGTGGGGACTGAATTCACAGTATAGGTCTCTTTCTCTTGTCTTTATTAAGGCAAAATACTTAGTGAGCTTCTTATTTCACCTAGTAAAGACAGATCAAAGCCCTTGTGGAATCAATTTAACAAGAAAAACCATTTTCTTAATCACTATGTCACTGCATATCGCTCCACATACACACCCGACCCCAAAAACATATCCAAAGGAGGAATTATATGACAAATGGGAAGATGTCTGAGTTATTTTATCATTCCCATCCGGAGGGTCACTACATGTGAGTTTTACCTGTGAGCCAGCTAAAAGATAAATGTGGAACTAAAGCACTGATCACCAGAGTTTGGTGGAGTGGTTCACACAATAAAAAATTGTTGGTGAAATCTGAACAATTGCTGGTATTAGTTGGTAAAGTTCTGGCTTTTTAAAAAATTTATTTAAAATCTTTCAGTCTAGCTAAAAGTAAAACAAAAGACTTGCATCCTTTCTCCTGATTTCTGATGTGCATCTGAATTCATGTTTCCACATTCCCCCTCATTTCACTTCAGAAATGTTTTATTTTCCATTTCAATTTTCTGTGACTATCCTATTCTGAAATATAAAATATAATGTTCTTTTTTATATGCTACAATTCACAGAGATGATCACAATCCTCAGAAAAAGATCACAAAAGTCCTCCTCAGACCCCTGGCTGTGTGTTCTGACTCTTCCCCTTGGCCAGCATGGGCACCCATCTGGTGAACCAAGTCAGGAAGCTTAGCGGGCAGAAAATAATTCACTCTTTTTTCATGTTTTAATTTTCTGCTCTTATGGTTTGAACAAACTCACTGAAGATTCAGAAAACTGCACATTTACACTAAAAAAAGCAGCATTGGTTCAAACATTTTCTGAAACTTTACCTCTACTATTTGCAAAGAGTAGGGTTTTTTCTGGTATGACTAGAAATACTTCTATCTTACCACTTTTTTCAGGCTGTGGTCTTGTACATCACCCCCAGATTTTGACAGTTCTGGAAAGCTCAGTGGACAAGACTCAGATTCCTTCTAGCACCTATCTCCATACTTTGCTTTCCCTCCACCTCCAAAACACATTTAATTATACCCAAGGCAATGCTAAATTTGAAAACTCTTACCCATAATTTACTAAAAAGCAAAATCAACTTATTTTGCCTTTCAGGTATTTTAATGAATTGTTAATAGTTTTCCCAAGCAAAACTCTTTTCTTTTTATTCATTACCATCTTTTAAAATACATCTCTTTTTTGAGGATTTAAAATCCTTTTTCATAAAGCCATAACCTGTCAGTGGTCAACTGAAATAAAACTAACTGCTATATTCTATACATTTCATAGTCATATTTTATAGCAAATAGGGGTTTTTTTTTCATATGGATGCACATCAAAGAGTTTATATTTTTCATAGTGAAGATTCATTGGCTTTGATAAGTATTCCTGAGAGCAGCTGCTGATTATTCTAGTATTTCCAGAGACCAAGTGATGGTCTTTCCCAAACCACTGTGAAATAGATGGCAGCAGGGGAAGCACAGTGACAAGGTCTTGTTGGATTATGCCAGCTTCCCAGCTGAGCTGTCATTCCCAGGGTGGCTGTAAGAGGTAATAGACCTTTACATTTGGTTTGTCTGCCTGACCTGCCAGTTAACTGGTGGTTAACAGTTAATGCATTTCTCAACAGTGTTCTGTGATAAAGGAACATGCTCATGGTTTCATAATGCATATTTCATTGCCATTGCTGTCTTCATCAGTTAAAAGTCTGTCTTTTCCTATTTACAATAGGGTTATAAATCCTCACCAATTTTCATGCTCTGGGAAACAGTAGCTAATAAACAGTACAAACTGCAAGCCTTTTACCCACGTATGTGGCTGCTTTAGAGCTCAAAGTATCATCCTTGATAACGATGAGAAACGCTGGCCTGGCTCTTACATGCCTGATAAGTGTGCACAAAACAGCTGAGTGAATTAACAAACCAGGGCCAAAAGGCAAAGATCATGCATGGGATTAAGGCAGACAGTGATCCTCCCTGAAACACGGTGTTTGATCATTTCATTTTGAAAAGGCAATACGACTTTGAAGCCCTCACAGTATTTTCCATAGGGCTGGAAAGTAAAGATGACAGATGTCCCACTTGTTCACCATCCACCGTGTGATCCACCATCCACAGCAAACACCGTTTTCTTGTCACCACCTACAAATCCCAGGATACAGCTGCCTTTCCTCCCTCCCTCCCATTTATCCCTCCCTAACTCCCCATTTCCTCACCACACCTGCTCTGCCAGAGATCCCATCAGCTTCTCTCACAATTGCTGCCCCCAGCCCCTGATGCAAGAGTTTCCTGAGCTCGTCTCCAAAGCCCCTATCCTTCTTTTAATGGCTAATTATTGTCATGCTGTTAACTGCAAGCAACTGAACACACATTTTTATACAATAAAAGAAGCTAAGAATTAATTTCTTGGACAAAGCTGGAAATGAATGGCATTGCAGGGAAAACTTGTATTTGTTCAGGATTTCACTGACACATTCTGTTAATTTTTATTGGTATCAGTGGAAATCTGCATAAGGATCTAAGTTCTCTTGCAAACCTTAAAATAGGGCAAGGAGATAAAAACAGCTAAATGATGCTCATAAAAAAAAAACTACAAGAAAATTATTACAACACTGGCAGAGATAATTCTGTGAACAGTCAGCATATTTTGATATTAGACCCCAATTCTGTTTCCTACTGCTCTGTCTGAGAAGACGTTTTATTCAGGAATGCTACATCTGGCCTGAAACTATTCTCCAGACTCCAGCAATGATTTTCTTTCTTTCCCTCTGTCAGACTCCTCAAGACTTTAAGGTAGAATTTTCCAGGGCTACATCACAGTCCATAGACGCTCTTGCCAAAACTCCACCTTCCTACTCCCTTAAAACTAATCCATCAAAAGGAAATTCTCAACCTCAGCTGCTCTACTCACAGATTAAATGAAATATACAGGCTATGCTATACAGCACAATTAAGATCTAGGTATCAGCAAGTGACTAATTTTCAGGTCTTGAAGAAGCACAGTACAGTGAACATTAGTACCTAAATACTAAAGAAGCTTTTATATCTCTGAGGCACCAAGCTGACACAGCTGTGCTGCTTCCAGCACTCCCACAAAGCATCCCAGCATGGCCTTGTCTCCTGGCATGTGGGTACCCTATTTCATGTCAGCATCCACCTGGTAGCTCTGCAGCACCTGGTACACACCTACCATTGCTGAAACACGAGTGCAGGACTCCAGCTCAGCTGCCTAAACCTCATTTTGCATCTTCCACAGCAATACAAGGTGCACTCCTCTTCAAGCATCACCTTGATAACTATCAAGGTCCCTTGCTGCAAAGAACTTTCTTTTTAAGGAGCAGGAGTTAAATATCTGTGTCTCCTCCTGTCCTTCCCCTGAGGTATTATCCTTGTCCTCTCTTCTCTCTTAGTTATAGCAGATAAGACTGATTCAGCCAGTCAGCAGACTCTGCTGCTCATGGAGCTCTATGGTTCTGCTTTTGCCCCGTACTGGATGTCCTCTTTTCGACTCAGGAAAAAGAGATGTTTTGGTGTCTGAACCGGGTGACTAAACATTTCAGTAATAAGGTTAAGTATAGTTTGCCTTCCTGCAGATCTCTGATCCTGTTGGGGCTGCATTAACCCCTTACACTTACAATACCAGCAGTCACATAGACAAATGACATCTATACAGAAGCTATTCTGAACAACCCACATCCTGTGCTATCCTGGTGGTCACTCTATGGTGAATTGAAAGCATATGACAGAGCTTTGACCAAGACAGTACATTTCCCACGTCTTTCTATTCATCGGCAGAAAAAGTACTGCATTAATAAGAAAAGTTAAAAGTCATCAAATAATATAGCACAATTATATTTCTCAGACTGCTTGGCTTTAAAAGAAGTCTGTGTTCACAGGCTGCAAAACATCCAGCTCTCAAAGACCTAAATACTCGCAGTCCACAAGAAGCAATTCCCACCAGGGAATTTTTCCACGTGCCCCTAGAAGAAAATATATCTAAGTAAAATGTGAAGCAATGAGGTTCCATCCAAAAATCAGCAAAGGGAAGTTCCTCCCAAAACCCAAAACCAGACAGAAATTAAAACTTAGCAGATCTTTTACAAGAACATAACAAAACATGACAAATGCCCAGTGAAAGTGCTTCCTGAAATGTGTCAGAAACAACCTTTTGACAGGTACCAAAAAGTTTCAATTCCACAGTGTATGCAAGTCCTTCAGGTTGGAGGGATGGAGCAGGTAGGAGCTCTAGAGGAAGACCTCTCTAATCCCCACACTCCTCTTGCCTCCCTACCCACAGAGATATAAAAACTTGCCTCCCATGAACCGAGGGATTGCATAGCCAAAGCAGTGAAACCCAACAGGAGTTTGCTCCTCTAAGCATTGCCACAGAGCAAGCAATGACCATGTATTTTTAATAATGGTAACCTCAAAAAGAATACTCTGTAATCAATAAGAAAATACAGATGTGAAATGAGAATCGTCAAAGGCCACCACTTTCAGAGGTTGTGTGGAGGGCAATGAGCATGGGGCTGCCCTAAAGCTCCTGTGTGAACCCAGTGTGCTCTGTAGCACTCAAGGATGTTTCCCTGTCACAAAGCTGCCTAGAAAAAGTCTCATACAAGTCCCTAAAACAAAACAGGTAAATATATACGGGGCAAGGGAATGTCAGTAACAAAAAGTCTTTAATAAAATCTTTTAAAATCATGTTATGGTGAAGTAGGTACAAGTTACAGCAACCTCCTTTTGTCCACTGGTACTTAATCTATGTGCAAGTCCATTTCATAATTGAACACAAGAGAATACAGGAGATTTTTCCAGCAGATATAATTTGTTCTGAATTTATTAGGACACCACAGCAACTCAAAGATCACCATCTTTAATTCAGAGCACAAATATGGTTCCACTGTGTGCACTGGGGACCTCTATTGACACTTGTCTGTACAAGAGAAAAGCCTTAAATGACATCTCCAAACATGGTGCCCCTATGATACATTTCTGGATGCCAGTCACTGCTGGGCATGACTGTCTTTCCAGCTGTCCAAACCAAAACCTGGACTTGTGTGCATCCACACCACAAAGAAGTTAATATCTCAGTCAGGAGCAAAGCTTTGGGCTGTACTCCAAGTTTATCCTCAATGGACGGCTGGTCTTTCTAACCCTGTGGGACATTTTTTATGGAGGGATATTTTCCTCAGCCTAGGAAATGAAAAAATCAACAATAACTGAATATTCTGCCTTCCCTGCAGTTAAGCACTAAATCATTAAATTCCTGCCATTTTTTTCTTCTCCTCACCATTTCTGATGGGGCAGTTATTCAGAAAGAACACACTCGTGTCCAGCTGCACTGGAGCTGCTGTAACTTCACTGCCACTGTTTGCCCTACTCTGTGCAGAACTTGCTCTGCCCATGGTGTCAGCTGGAAGTACAATGCTTTGTCTCCCAGATCATCTACCCACGGTCTGCACATTATTATCTGCCCGAGCAAGACCTGCCTTCCCATGGGAGAGGATGTGACTACGTGGGGATAGTGAATAAGGTTATCTCAGGACAGGCAGCAGACCAAAAAAAACAAATTGCGTCAGCATGGAAAAGGATTGGGCAGGAGTGGAGGGTGTGTCAGGGCACGCTCCCAGGCACAGAAAAGCTCAGAATAAACAGGGAGAAAGTTGCTGGCCCGGGGTTTGGAGAAAGGTCTCAGAAATGCAAAGAAATGGGCCACACTAATGAGGGCACCAGCAAGCAAGTAGCTGGGGAGGAGGGTGGAGGGAAAGGAAAGGAAAGGAAAGCCGGATGTGGAAAACTCTGGAAAAGCGGCAAAGACAGCTTTAGAAAGAAAGTAATCTGAAACCTCACTCAGTCAAACAAACAGTAGAGTTGGTCAGGAATTTGGTGATAGGGTTTTGTGTGATGTGGACAAGGTGTGGCAGAAACAGAGGCTGCCCTTGTCCCGAGGAGCTTACGAATTGTCCCTGGGTGACCTGCAAAAGGATGGGCAAACAGGGGAGATGGGTGAGCACCATCGGCCTGGTCTCAGCACCAGACCTGGACTCCAGTCCTCTAATTTTGAAGGTACCACAGGATCAGAGGCAGTTTTAAAGGAAGATGTGCTTGGAAAAGAGTAACATGATATTTCAGCAGAAGTATAGGGGACACAAGTAATAAGGCTAACAGAAGTGAAAATTTGACAGAGCTCCTTACAGAATTTATCAGGGGAGAAAGTTTAGCACAATGAACTAATTGGAGAGAGCTGGGAGTAACCACTTCAAAAATATAGGAGTTGTGAAGGAGGGTGAAGGAATGATCTTGCAGTCTGCATTTCAGGAAACAGAAGAGACAGAGCTTGCCAACAAACCAATAAGCTGGACGTTCTGTACTTAAACTCTCAATAAAATGTTGCTGGATTTTTTTCTTTCTACAGAAAGTGCCCTTTGACAAAAGCATTTTAAAAGCCATTATTACCCTGAAATTATCTAGAACAAAAAAAAAAATAAAAAAATGGTAAATCTTCAGTGAATGCTTGCTGCTGGCAGTCCCTAGTGCTGTTAGTACGATGTGGAACTGACAATTAGATCCTAATTTTATTCCTAGCACTGTAATTAAGCTGCTACATTACTTTAAGCTTGTCATTTTACCACCTCAACATGACATCTCTAAAAGGGGCACAAAACCAGCCACTTGTGTGACAGTAGTGCTTTGAAATGCTCAGACTCAGGCATCTGTAAAGGGTGTTAAAAGAGGTCTGTTCTACATGCACTGATGAGCACACATTCTTCTTCCTATTTTCATTTATCTCCCTTTCACTTTTGAAGAGATCCCTGCAGGACTTATTTGTAATAAGTTGTCATATAAATTTCTATCCAAGTGAAACAGTAGCCTTAAAATATACTAGGGTGAAAACCTTTACACCTTAGGAAAAAACATCTTAGAGATTGAAGTATTTTATGGGGGCTGTACCAATACTTTTTCACCTTTTGCTTCAAGACAGATGCCAGCACGGACAGCCCAGGTTTTGGCAGGAATTTTTCTAAAACCTTGTACAGTAAACTCGTCCTACAAAACCCCTTATAATCATATACACAGAAATCCTGGCAAAGTCCACATGGTTTTCCCTACCTCTGCAATCTGTGCTTTGACTTCTAATGTAAGGACATCAGTCATCATTTCAGTACTATGTAGTTCTGATCTGCATACCTACTGTAATTTAAATATCCTGTTTCTTTTAGCCATTGAATTCTATTTCCACCTTCAGATGTACAGTGGACACTCAATCAAAACACTGAAGCTTTATTTTTTTATCTTTCTCAGTAAGCACTGTAATTCTGTGTAATTCATACAACTTTCTAAATCCTCATATTTTTTTCCCTTTTATGAATTATTTTTAAAGTCTACATGGACACATACATACATTGACTTCTTAATTGACCTAGTCTGTGTAAAATGCTTTGAAATTTTTGGCTGGATTGATCCACAGAAGTGCTTCCCTCTTGCACGGTTTTAAGCCCTGAAGTTTCAATTGAAAAACGATTTTGAGTGAAAGACACGTACAGAAAAATCCTTCACACACTCACACTGTAGCAACAAGAAAAAAGAATGCAAATATACTCACAGCTGTAAGATTTCGTGAACATATTCATCTACAAAGCAGTCTGAGATTTCAGTTCGCTGCTTTAAAGCCGGGCTTTCCTTCCCAGAGCGAATAACATTGCAGGGACTGCCATCCAGTGGGGAACCAACAGCTTAGCAGGGAACTGTAGAAAGGTGAAATTTAAAAGTGTCAAGATCGAAAAAGATTGAGTAGTAGCTGATGACAATGCTGGAATTACTAATGATGGAAGGAATTTCCTTAGCTTCAGATATCATTGACAGCGTTTCAGTGAAAGGCATTTATTTTCCAAATGTAGCTGCACAAAGGCGATACCTTGTACTGACCATGCAAAGCAGGTAAAATTAGGTTTGTTCAGCCACAGTCTAGTAAACAAGCTGTGGTTAAATACAACCCTTAGACACATCTGAAATGCTACAAGCATTACTTCCCTCTTTGCATGGCTCTGTCTCCACTGATTTCACTGAAGTGTAGCCTGGGTCTACCTAGGTGTTAGATGAGACCAAAAAATATTTAAGGTGACTGTGTTTCTGCTGCCTTTTAAAACCCTAGAGGAAAAAACTTCCTTGTGCATCTTAGGTTCTGAAACCAAACTATGATTTAAATACAATTTGTTAATAATTTCCTTATTTAGCAGTGGTTTTTAGCATTATGTGCCTTGTGTACCTTTAAAGAAAGTCTGATGGAATGCTTGATTTCTCTGGTTTTACGAGCTTTCATATTTATTGCCTTGTCTACTGTGTGTATGAATCTTGATATTTGTGACAGATTTTTCTTAGTTTGTTCTATTGTGTATAGACCATATGTTGTCTATACTCCTAAAACACTCAGTAACTCTATGTGCAGAAAAAAAATCTTTTTCATGTTATTTGCTAAGAAACTTAAGAACTTGCAGGTCATCCCTGCAGAAGTGTTTTTAAGTCCAGCCTCAAGAAACAATTGCCTCCTTTTCTTAAAGCTATGATGAAGCTTTGGCAGGATTGTCAGATGTATTTGGCAGTTAACTTACATTGATTCAAACAAAAATTATATACCTGAACTCCATGAGGACCCTGGCTTGACTGCTGTTGATGTAGATTTTGGCGTGCCTTTGTTGGCTCCCTGGTGTAAGGATTGGGAATGCAGTAGAATTTTATTGTTTTCAGGATGAGTCATGCAGGCAGCAGCACAACAGATGGCGTGGAGTGTAGAACAATAAAGACAAAGATATGAGACAGCTATGAGAAAACTGGAATAGACAAAGAAACAACCAGAGGATGAGAGAGGCTGAAAGCAGGAGAGAAGCCGGGAGGTTAAGCTTTGCCACAGATAGCAGAGCCTAATGAAGTGTGGAGTCAGTGCAGGGTAAAGTAGCTCAAACAATGGCCAGCAGGGAAAACTGAAGGACCTGTAGTCAGAGTAGAAGGAACAGAGGTAGAAATACTAAGAAGAGCAAGGCTCATAGACAGCCAAGCGGCTGGTGGGGCTAAATGATGGATTTTGTGATAAAAAAGCAAGTACCAGGGAAGAGGAATAAGGAAGTGGAAGAGCTGAGGAGACTGATAAATAATACTCTTTGAAGGCAGAAATATTACAGCTGTTAGAAACACAGGAATCAAAACCAGCAGTGGTATCCTGAAACTCAGAAGTCTGGAATGACAGCAAAGAAACAAGGGATGGCAGCTGCTGAAAGACAATAGGATAAAGACCTCGAATAAGCTCAGCATCAGACAAGCAAAGGAGATGAAACACAGCATTCAGAGGTGGTTTAACAACCAGCAGAGGCAGACACACTGGGGGAAAACACAAAAGAAGTCAAATTCCACAGGTCAGTGAAGCACAGTTGCTGAAAGGAGGTGTCTGGAGAAGTCCATGTAATTGAGAAACATATCAGTGTCTTACTGCTGCCCCACCTTAAAGAGGGGAAAAACAGAGAAAAAGCTCCCTCAGCAAAATATTTCCTAGAAATATCACAGGCTCCTTCCTCCCACTATCACCCTGTTTTAATACAACAGTTATACTGACAGCTGTCTAATTTTAACACATTTTAGGTGAAGGAATGTGAAAATTTGAAAAGAAAAAAGCCTTAAACATACACTTCTATTTTCCTTACCCCAACAGCTAATTCATTTTCTGTCCTGGCAGTAGGCAGTTAATGGAGCTACTTTCTGCTGTCATGTCTAGCTAATATAACCACTTGATTTTTCAGGCTGAACCAAGGCCAGCAGGATTCTGTCCTGCAACTGCACTGCAGGGATATTTTTAAGGGACAGATTCAGCTATTTACAATGACCTTTCCTCAACTATTTTTAAAGACACAGAGCCTTGGTGTTTGGAAGGTCAAAAGTTTTATTCTACACCATGGAATAATAAAATAGGACAGTTGTTGAAAGACACCTCAAGAAACCAGTCGATCATCCCAAAACAAGTCAAAGGTACCTGAAAATTTTAACAGGCATTTGCCAAGCCCATTTTTAAAGCTGCACATAGCAGAAATTCCATCACAGGCACAAATTACCTAGTCCAATAGTAAACTATTTTACCCTTATACAGATTCTTCTAGTATTAGCCCAACTCTTCCTTGCTGCTATTGAAGCTCTATCTATGACTGATGTAGAAACAAAATTGCTTAGTTCCTTCTCACACCTAATTTCATACCTCCTGTACTTGGTAGTTAAAAGTTTGTGATGTTGTATTGCTGCACAAAAGGCAATCTGCACTCCTCTTTAGCTTGTGGTACAACAGAACCCAAGGACTTGCTCTGAGGTATCCCACATTTTGTCAGCTATTTACCTTGAGTAGCATTGATACTTTGCACTTGTTCCAAGGAAGAATAAACCAGTCTAGTTTTTTAGACCACTGTTTGATTTTTTAGGATCACTGTGCATCCTAATTCTGCCCTCCCAGCAGTCTTTGAGTTTTATGATTTCTGCTTATTCAGTCAGTTTACCCTACTCAATACAGGTCAGTGGGTGTTGAACAAAACTAGCCACAGGACAGACTAAAAAGTAATATATCTTTCCACTTTTATATAAGAACATCAACTAATCAGTAAACACTCTCTGAAAATGCTTTTCAAAGTACTTTGGAATTCAGCTTATAGCTGTTTTAGGTAAGCCAAGTTTCCAAAACATGCAAGACAGTATCAAAATCTACAGCCCAGACATCTGCTTTTCTTCTATCCATGGGGCCCATAACTCTCATATATGCCTTTTTCTTCATATGACTTATTCTTTAAAAATCCAAGTTGGCTACTCATCTTTTGGCCATTTTCTTCCAGGTGCTTAAAATGCTTCCCCCACACCCCAAAATGTCTTCTTCCAACCCCAGGTATGCTTATTTTTCTATTATTCCCCATTCCTCACAGTCTCCATCTGCATTTAAGGACAGATGATACACTGGAAAGCTGAATGTAGTGAAGGTATTATTTATCATTCAGGATCTGTCAGAAATACCTAAAAGTTCTGAACTTATTTAAGCTGCCTACTAAGTAATGGAGAAAAAGTTTAACTTTCAGAGTTTATTTTAGAATAATGTGATCAGTCTGAGTTCTTTCAAACTTTTTCTTTCCCTGTTTCCAGCTAAAAGCATAACATTTCCACCAACAACAAAGGGATACCCGTCCCCCCCCATCCACACTGATCTCTGAAGTGAAAACTGATACCAAAAAGAGAAGGAAATTACAAATGTCAGTCTTTCACAACCATTAAGCAGCAGATGATACCATATTGATCTGATTTACTCCCAGATAAATAGTATTTCTTCCAGCCTGCAGGTAGAACGATCTAAGAGCTTTGACATTTATAGAACCCATATGGGATAGCTGCATGATGAAGTGTAACTTCATCTTATGCCTGAAGAGCATTAGTAACTAAACTGATATCACCAAACAGGAGCTGGGCAAATTGCCTTATGGGCTCAAGATACTGGACAGCAGAAAGCAGTGCCCTGCATCTGCATCTCTGATTAAAACACAGTGAAGTCAGACGTGCTTGACTCCTATTATAGGGCCACAGCTGCTGCTCTAAAATGAGCTCATGGTCTCAGTCCAGTTCTTGGCTGACAGGTATCCATGTCAAAAAGGACACCAGCACAATTAGCTTTTACCAAAGAAACCAAATCGCCTAGAAACTCATATTCCTACTAACCACTTCCCTTGACACACTACCCTTTGAAAAGAGTTTGATGCATTAGTTATATTTTTTGTTGTCACTAAAATTTAGATCTCTCCAGAGTTCTCCAAACATTAGTATAGCTGAAAGACCTCAATGTGACTGCAAAGCATTACAAAACATTCTTCTGAGATTTCTACAACTCTTCCAATTCACTTCTTCTAATTGTTTCAATCCTCTTTTACCACATTCTGGAAGAAAAATATTCTAAAGAAACTGCAGTTTTGAGAAGCAGCAATTAGAAATTCTGAAAATAGGCCAGTTATTGCTGCAACCCTTTTTGGGAAAATCATAGCGTTGTAGGAAAAATACAATAATCACACTCACAAATGTGCAATACCAATTACACTGTCACAGATGTTGCTATGCTGTAGGAAAACAGTTTCCATTGCATGCAGGATTTCCATATGTGTCAGGAAAATAAATGAGAATTGCTGACTCTCTCATAGGCACATTGGCTCCCTGTACTGGAAGCAGCAGAAGAAATTCAGAAATGTCTCAGGTTGTAAGACTGTAACTCTTAAGAATACTCTTAATGAGTATATTAAGAATGTATTTTTATGCATATTTCTTCAAAATGTTTGAGCCATCCTCCTTCCTCCACAAATTGTTTCAGTGACACAAATCTTCCAAGTATGTGTCAGTTCTTGGAGAAGTAGGGAGTGGGGTCAGTGGAACTGCTGTGTTGGACTCCCAGAGGGCAGACTTTGGCCTGCTTATGGCTCAGATTGGCAGAGTCCCATGGGAGAAAAAGTCCCTGGCAGAGTTCCTGGCATTCCTCAAGAGGGAAATCTTGGAGGTGCAGAAGCAGGGCATCCCAACATACCTAAAGACAAGACGACCAGTAAGCAGACTGAACAGAGATCTTTAGCTAAAAATCATCACAAAAAAAAGAAAGCTTATGACCTTTGCAAGAAAAAGCAGCAACTCAGGAGAAGTATAAAAATGTCACGAGGACAGGCAGGGGGAAAATTAGAAGGGTCAAAGCCCACACAGAATTTAAGCTGGTTGCTGTTATGAAGACAACTAAAAATGACAACTAAACACACATTAGCAACAAAAGAGATTCTGACGAGAATCTCCATCTTTTACTGATCTGGAGTGAAATGTAGTGACAAAGGATGAGGAGAAGACTGAGGAACTTCATGCCTTTGCCTCAATCTCTAATAACAAGACCAGTCATTCTGTGGGTACCCAGCCCCCTGAGCTGGAAAACAGGGATGGGGAGCTGAAAATGAAGCCCCCCCCATAAACCAAGGGAAAGTGATCATTGAGCTGCTATACTACTTGGGCATAGATAAATCTGGATTTAATCCATCCAAGGATCCTCAGCAGAGGCAATTTGTAGAATTACTCAGAGCCACTTCCCATCAGTTATCAGCACCTCTGCTCCTGGAGGTTTTTAAAAGATGGGTAGATGTGGCACTCAGGGACATGGTTTGGTGGTGGGCTTGGCAGTACTGGGTTGATAGTTGCATTTGCTGGTCTTATAGGTCTTTTCCAACCTAAATGATTCTGTTACTGTTCCACAATATGCAGGAGTCTGGAAAATGCATTGAGGGGGAAACAAAGAAGTCAGAATGTCTGTTCTTTTTCATCTAGAGGTATTTTTCAGCTTAACTCAATTAAGTATAAGATCATTTAAGGGTTCATATATGTATATCCTAACTTTCAAAAGCTACACAAGTTATATATGTCTTCCTGACTATACTGACTAGGCATCATCTCTCAGAGATTACACTGAAGGCATGGATTCAGTATTTTCTTCATCAAGAGAGCCAGAAAATCAAGACCTCTACACTTCAGTCTGACTCTTTCTGTTGCACTTGGAAGTAGGCCAAATTTCTGGTTTTAATCAAGCAAGATGTGCTCCTGCAAGCTCTGCTTTACCTTTACCTTGTCACCCATGATCTAGTTTACTTGAACCTTGAAGTTATGAACATGAAGCACAGATGGATATTGTCACTAGTTACAGGAAGTTTTCTTTCAGTCACAGAAACATTCCTATTACTATTGCAAGCCCCTACTTCAGAGGCCACCTGCTGTTACCCAGAAAGAACAGCAGACAATTACAGAAAATACCAGCCTTTCTTTACTGCAAAGGGGCTTCCTCTAATACCTCTTCTTCGAAGTTTGACTCAGTAGAAATTTTACCTTGAGTGACCAAGAAGCCTGCAAACCACATTCAAAATTAACCCTTTCCAGGAGTGCATTCTGCCATCTTCCAGCCTACCATGTGCTTCATTTCTGGGTGGTCCATCTTCTGCTCTTTGTTTTCCTTGTCCTATGTGTGCCACAGACTTTGGCAGATGATCATACCAGACCTAGTTTGGTGCCTGTGACCAAAAAAAAGTGATGTTCCTTCAGCCTAATTTGTGGCAGAGGGAGTCACCTAGTTTAACTCTCCCAAAACTACCTTCTATGTTGCAATTATGTCTGCTTCATTTGCTGTTTCAATTACATCACCTGGTGTGCAATTACAGTGAGAAGCACTTCACAGAGCACAGGCACTGAACGGTGCCTTTAAAATCACTGTTCAAGAGCCTGCTCATTTAGAACCAGCTGCAAACTTGGGAGGCTGAAGCTCAACTGCACTACAACAAGCACTGAGTGGAAAGAAAGTGTCTTGATTATAGTCAGTGAACTGACTTTCTGGTTTGACTTGCCTCTCAGAGTATTTAAAAAGATGACTTAAGATCCAGTTATTCATTACTTACATAATATCATTTATGTTCCCTGAAGGTAAGCATGTGTCTCATCAAAACCAGGGTGACCAAAGCTAACTGCTTTGAAAAGACTGGAAATTTTGCAGTTAGGAGCTTCATAAAACAGCTTAAACTACCTAAGTCTTAAACATGTAAGATAAACAGATGCAAAAGTGTCATTGTATGTAACAATGAGGCAGTGGAAGTGACATATCCTGAGGGCAGGATTAACAACTAATTCAGAATTTTGATTAAGTATGTGAACAGTAAGGCTTACTTCAGTTACAGG
Source organism: Petroica traversi (assembly GCA_025920805.1). Classification (NCBI taxonomy): domain Eukaryota; kingdom Metazoa; phylum Chordata; class Aves; order Passeriformes; family Petroicidae; genus Petroica; species Petroica traversi. The sequence goes on from JAHLSL010000020.1 coordinate 10,781,890, forward strand.
AATAAACAACGTTTCTACTTTATATTATTATTCTGATTAAAATAGTGCTTCAAACACAAATGGATTGCAAAAAAAGATATTTATGGTGATTTGGAGGGATCCGTCCTTCCCCCAAAATGCAATACACTACTTGAATGAAACATATCAGCAACATTCAATTTAAAATTCTTTTAAAATTAAGACAAATTAAATGGGAACTTTGCCTCGCACAAAAAAGCAGCAGCTTCAGAAGTTTCCTTGGCTACTGATACAGCATGTTGTTTGTATACAGTACAAATTCATGGAAAATGAAGATTCTTGTCCCTGACACTAAAAAAATAAAAAAAAAAAAAATAAAATCATCATCCAACAGTGAAAAACAAAGCTGAAATTATGTGGTCATGGTATAGCACCTCACCTCTACATGTAGAGAGGTCCATGGCACACAAGAAAAAGCTTTAAACGTTGCACAAAATTAAAATAAGTTTTTAGAAAATAAGTTTTATTTGGCTCCTTTTGTACACTTTTTCTTTAAAAAAAAAATGCACATTCATACAGTTTGCCTTTCCCAGTGCATGTCTGGATTTGCTCACATAGAGCATTAACATCAAGGCCAAAGGTGCCTTTACAATAATTTCAGACACATTGTATTCTGGCTGTAAAGCATCCAAAGTTACTAATTTTCTGATTACAACTTGGAAATCAATGTTTTGGGTGCTTCTTCTCTGATTCACACACATAATTGTCCCACACAGGGAAGAGGAGACAGGCCTGCAACAAAGAACCGTTAATGGCAAATACTCATTTCAGGTAGAGCTAAAGGTGGGTTCTCTACTTCATACTGAGATGGAATATAAAAAAAATACTCAGCTATATAACTCCTCTTTTTCAAAAGCTCTACATCAGAAATGATAAAACATTGCTTGAAAACTACAGATCAGTCAGTGGTAGTGAGAGCTTGTTTGCAGAGAAAGCACTCTTTCCCTAGTTGTTTCTCATGGCCAGATCTCTTCGCTGTTGATGGTGACCATGGAACTTGTTTCTTGCTGTTTCTTCTTAAAACTTCATGAAGAGGAGTAAATTCAGCTCGAACTTTCACACAGCACAGGAGGTACTAACCCATCAAGTAGCCCCTACAGAAAAAAAAAAATTTTGAGAAAAAGACAGCAAACATAGGCAGCACTCATCAAAAATCAAGAGACATTCAATCTTGAACCAAAACTGAAGACTGCAAAAGCCTCTGCTGATCAAGGCCCTTTGACCATCTTAACTACACACTCCTTCCTCCATTGATTTTCTTCAATGAACACTGAAAATGCCTCAGTCTATTCTCAATCTAACTTTGGTAATGGTTTGGAATTTTTGAAGCCCACGTTACACCCTGTGAAATGTTCTTTATAAAAACTACAAATGTTAAGACATTCAATACAACCTAGTCTTTTCTGACACTCAACAAAAATCTGTTCTCTGTTTCTCTTCCATTTCTCTGAAGCCCTGTTCTTTACATGAATTTCAGAAGAGAACTGTTAAGACACGCGTGTACTCAACAAAACAAAAAAAATATATAGCATCAATAAAGCAAGAAAATAGAGGGCAGGTCCCTACCCAGATGCCTGCTGCCAGGGAAGCCATCACTTCTGTGATACAAAACAAAATTTTTAAAGTATGCTCAGAGGCCAAAAAATGTATTTAAGAATAGAAGAATGACTGTCACTATTAATTTAACATTTCATGAAGCTACTCCAAAAATTAGCTAGCAGTACCTCTAAACATCAGGTTTCTGCTATTCTAAATTAAATAGATGGATTGAAAAATATAGAGGGGGGAAAAGATTGGAAAACCTGCATTTGGATTTTGCACAGCCTGAAAGCTACAGATCTTTCCCCTCTGCCTTTCTTCAAGTACTTTTAACAGTTCCATTTTTCTCAAAGCCCTGCTTTGTAGCTACTTACCTGACCAGTACATAAAATGAATTTTAAGGTACACTGAGCAAGTCAGACTCACTAATCATATTTTCTGACATACCAGGAACCATCCCCCTTTTTTCACAAAAGTATGATCTTAGAGTAGTTGGCTCCCAAAGCATCCCACCTTATTCAAGGTAGCTTGTTCCAAAAAAAGCAAATTATATTCAAGCTGAAGATCACCGTATTTTCTGTTACTCTTAAAATTAACATGGAACACGTGAGCCACAAAAGAGAGCAAAGGCTGGAAGATAATGAAACCACTTACGGTAATTTCATCCTCATGAAAACTCTGGCCATGAAGAAGCTCAAAAGCACACTAACAAATCCAATAAAGAGCAAAAGAAACCTATTCAGCTTGGGGATATTTGGTGCATTGGATCGATCCAGAATTATGAATCCTAGGCCACCCATTGTGAAGAGGAAGCTGGATGCAAGGCCTTCCATAATGTACTGTCCATTTACTCTAAAGGAGAAAAAAAAAGTGAAGGGAAAAGAGTCAGAAAAAGATTAAAGAAATTATTTACATTTCAAACCCCATCCACTCAACATGCTTTAGCTGTACAAACACACAGGATGATTAATTTTGATGGCTGACTTTCTAACTCAAAGCAAGCAGGAAACTGATGTCATACAACTACATCAAGACTTTAATACACAATTTATCTCCAGAAGTGAGAGTCTGCAAGGTGCCCAGCCCAGCACTTGAGGGGATTTATACACATTAGAGCACACTAGCAGCCACCACCCAGGCTCACTGGTTTGCAGGAACACCCAGTCCAAGGAAGTCCCAGATGGGCCCGAGGTATGGCAGCACAGCCTCCTTATTTCCACCCCTATGTCCAGGCAGGACTGCCTGAATGCTCCTCTCAGCACAAATCCCACTCAGAGCACTGTGGCAGCACACAAAAGCACATCTGGTCCCAGCACACACACACCCTGCAGGATGTTTCACTGCCTGCTTGCTGAGCCTGCACGGATCCACTGCAGGGACCCAGCCTGAGGGTGCCCCATGGGCTCTGTCAGCACAGATAGCTGCAATTCCTTCTTACAGATGGACAGAGATGGAGGGAGAGGAAGATGAGATGCAGAAAGAATACTGCACTTGGATCATGAGCCTCCTGCTTCCCACAGTCACTGAGCCATTTTCCCATTCTCCTGATTAGCAACCTCATAAAACTGGCACTGGTGAAACTACAGTGGGTGCCCATACAGAAATAAAGATTATCATTCCTGTCTCATATCCTGGAAACAAACAAGTTTTTCTTATCTTGTTTAGACTGACAAAAGACAGCACTAGCAACTCCCTGCAGTAACTTGATGCATCAACATTGCAACAATCCAAGCCTATCTGAAACACACATCCCGTCCAAGTCAAAATCTGTCACATCAACCATGTCACAGACCTCACAGATTCAACCAACATTTTGGGTATTTAACAAAAATCATTATCTGTTTCTACACACATAAGCCCCGCCCCCCCGCAGTTACAAATGTTGATTAAACGCTCCTCACACCAGTTTGTTACTAGGAGTCTGCAGCTTATTTTCAGTAATAAAAGCTAAGGGCACTACGAAGACCCTGTTGTTACACATTTGTAACTATGTTCCCCACCCTCAGACACCGGAGTCCTAAGTGCACTAGAGTTTAAAAGGTCAGAACCAAAAGTTTCCCCAAACATTACAGACTCGGCAACAAAAAAAAATAAAAGATCAAATGGATCTGCATCCACTATGAAATTCAACTTGGATAGCAAAAAGCAGAAGTACTGCCAGCCCAAAACAATTTTCCTTTTACCAGACCTTTCATTTTTACAACTTTTAGGACTAAGTTTTTTGATGTCCACTGGTTTCAATGCTGGTTTGGTTGGGGGATTTTTTTAAGTATTGACATACCAAGAACTGATATAAAATAACTCCTGCCTTGCAGAGAAAGCTAAAAAACCAAACCGAATAAAATCCCAGGAGATGCACAGCTCTGCAGGACGGGGTTTACCCCCTTGTGCTGGGGCATTTGCAGCACGCCGCCAGTGGGGACAGAGCCCTGCTCTTACCTGTAAGCCAAGAAAGCCACCGGCCTCTGATGCCCGTGCTCGTCTGTCATCGACCCCACGCTGGGAGGCTCCACGATCACGTCGTAGATAATTCCTGCGGGAAGGAAAACAAGCACCGGCGTTGGCTCGCAGCCCCCAGAACCGCCCTGGCTCCGCGGGCACGCTGGGGCCCGGCCGAGGCTCGTGTTGTACGGGCGGCTCGGAGCCGGAGCAGCCGCCCAGCGTCCGGTCCATGACAGACGAGCACGGGCATCA